>JADMNL010000024.1:249590000-250285000 GCA_016271365.2 Neoceratodus forsteri | reverse complement strand
CGTTACAAGCATGCATTACGCAGTTTGCACGCACGCTCGTAACTTTGACAATTTTTAATATTTTCACTCCAGATTTTCAACATTGGCATTTTTTTTATACCTCCTTCTGAACTGTATAGCTGTCATTTTTTACATCCTGCCCAAAATGTGTTTTCGCACCTGTGGTGGACAATGGCATGGTCGCTGTGGGAAATCAACTTTCAGGACAGATTAACAAAATCACCACTGTTCATGAGGGGAGGTCCCAAAATGCCTATGTTGAAAATATGGTAAAAAAAATCCAAAAAATGATTGTGCTACGGGCGTGTGTTGCGCAGTTTCTACGCCGCTCATGACTTCACCAATTTTTCATATTTTCACTCCAGATTTTCAACATTGCCATTTCTTTACACCTCCTCATGACCAATACAGCTGTCATTTTCCACATCCTGCCTGAAATGTGTTTTCACACCTGTGGTACCATATGGTACAGTCACTGTGCAAAATCACCTTCCGGCTAACAAACTGATAGTGCAACTGTTTATGAGGTGGGGTCACAAAAAGCCCATGTTGAAAATTTGGAGTGAAAATACCAACAAACACCTGGGGCATTAGGGTTTCCAACCGTGATGCCCCACCCTGTAGAGACTGACAGGCATGGGGGGGGGTGACTTGGGGTCATCAGCCGTAATGCTCATTCCATTCCACCCAACCCCCACCATGCAGCCAGTGACAGGCATCGAGGTGTGCCTTGGAGTCTTTGTCCCCAAAGTTCACCCCATTCTCCTATACTGCACCCATCTCAGCATATTTCCTTATGGAATGGGGTAAGCATAAGGCCTGAAGAGCCCAAGGCACATCGTGACACCTGTCAGTGTCTGCAGGGTATGGTGAGGTGAAATGGCATGAACATAATGGCCGACAACCCAAAGGCACACCCCCAGCACCTGTCAGTCTCTGCAGGGTGGGGGTGGGGTTAGTGTCATGTCAATACTTCACTGCCATTCCTATTATGCATCTCTCTCTCTAGCCCCTGCACTACCAATGCTAATGCCAGCAAGCTAACATTCGGCATTGACAAATTCTTGTTTTTTTCTCCCACTGACTGCCAACTCATTCACACCTCTGTGCAGTGGTCCTCGGGGGGTGTCAAGGAAAGTAATTTTGAATCCTGTCCTAAAAGCCAGACTCCCCAATTCACATTTCTAGTACAGGTCAATTTCAACGGCCACAGTGCACCTGACTGGAAAGGAATTAGCTTAGTATTCAGTTGCAGCATGAACAACCATCCCCCCATGATATGTCATCTGAACAGACCTGAAAAGTCCCACCACAGCGCCCGAGTGACAAATTGGTTACAGGTGTTTTTTCAGTCATCAGCCACTTACGTTGTAATGATGTTCTCACTCACAGCTGGCTGTTATTTATTACTACCTTATTTTACTATAGTATACGGTTAGGGCTTATTGTGTAGGGAACTCAGTGACTCTTAAAAATGTTGTGCACGTTCTAAAGATGTTGTTGTGCATGTTCTCTCATCTAGTGCATCTGTGTCCCTGCTTGCTCTGACTTCTGCCTGCCAGTCTGCTTTCATACTCACTTAGCATTCCCTGCAGTTCCCATTCACTAGTTCCTCTCTAGAGAACCATATACTAAAAAATAAAATATGGGTGACCATACACAACTTGCCTTGTGTTTCCATCTCGGGGCTGTGATAATAGCATGGAGCTCTCGAGCTTCATTCTCCACATCCACATGCTGTTACCTCTACCCCACGATGGAAACACAGGCTTGTTGCATATGGTCACCCATACAGTATGAATACTGTATGGGTGACCATACATATGGAATTCCATATGTCTAGTGTTGTGTGAGTGGTCATTCTAGGCTGGCAAATTGCATTAGTGACTGCTATTGCCTGTTATATATTGCTATATTTAATCTTCTTGATGTCCTGATTTGTTTTTGGAGATCCCATTGTGCTCTGCTGTACCTGTAATGTCATCCAGCCTTGCTTTACTTGTAAGTCCTGATTAACTGTAATGTTTCTTTTGTACTGTCCCAGGCCGTACCTGAAAATAAACATTTATTTGTCTACTTATCCACCTGGTTAACAACTAAACAAATGAACCATGCTTCTCTATGTATGCTGTACTGGAGGAGGTCAGTTCTTTCAGCTACCTCAGAGTCTGGCTGGACAGCCACGTGACTTCTTCTGCCATTTTGATGCTATTCACAGGTTACTCCACCCTAAGCTTGGCGGACTCTCCTGAAACAATGCCTGCATTCCACTCCCTGCCCGTCATGAGATTGTTATATAGAATGGGTGAAAATCACTACATCCTCAT
Source organism: Neoceratodus forsteri (assembly GCA_016271365.2). Lineage (NCBI taxonomy): Eukaryota > Metazoa > Chordata > Ceratodontiformes > Ceratodontidae > Neoceratodus > Neoceratodus forsteri. The sequence goes on along the minus strand of JADMNL010000024.1, from coordinate 250,282,673 downwards.
TGACCGAGTCTTGGTTCTAGCATGGCCTGGGGAAAGTACAAACAATAGCTAAAAACAAGTCCCTGCCAACCTGGGCGCAGCACATTCCATATCCATGTGCCATTTGAGCAAAGTGTTAATTTCAAACTTGGCATCCATTTTCTCCCACAGGATTACTCCAAACCAAAACTCTGAATTCTACTTGAAGTGTTAATTTTAAAGTGTTTTACCCCATACCCTTCAAAGCTTTTCACGTTTTCGATTTCCGTTTGAACACTTTTATTTTCTGACAAATTAATGTGTTTGCTTTTTTATGTTGCTTACTCATCTGATTGCCTGCACTACTACTTGCTTGCTATCCTGCCCCACTTGCTTGTGCATTCATTCCCCAGCCAGATTAAACCCCACCCAATTGCTTGTTACTCATACATTCTTGCTGTTAGACATGTATCATTTACAAACAGAATGTGGCTCTCTGCTGACTGCCACTACTGTCTGTAGCACATCATACTGGAAATCACTTAAAAACAGTAGTTAGAGCACGTCTGTGATGCATGTAGCAAAGCTCATAAGCCTGCTAGTCCACTTCCTGCAGGGGTCAACCTTAACATTCATTTACTAGCCCGGGTACTAGTGCAGATTGCTGCAGGCTAGTGCAGAATCTCTGTTACTTGCCCAGCTGGGCTAGTGTAATTTCTCCAGTGGAAAGCTGCAGTTCCATTATCAACCCGGGTATCAAATAAATAAATAAATACATAAATATAACTGATATGTTATTTAAAGCCAGGTCCTAGCTCAGTACTCATGGCAGGCAGATTTGTGACTGTGCCCAGAAGCAGCACAGTTCTAGGGTTGCCACCTGTCCAGTTGTAGACCGGATAATCCAATTTTCAGGGTCCTTATCTGGTTATCCAGTTTTGATTAAATATAGTTTAGTTTTTGGGCCATTTTGAATGCTCAGATGGTATTAAAACTGATTGTATCAAATCAAATCATTCACTGTTGCATGCATGCCCAGGTTACAAAAAAGGTTCTGATGTCACTAGTCACAGGCCTTTGTTTGTAAAACTAATCGGTCTAAAAGGTGAAAAGTATGGCCATTAAGACCATTAGCAGTAAATCAACCTAATCTTTTCAACTCTGAATTTTAAGTATGTTTTTTTACTGCCATGACAGGAAACAGTTTTACACCTTTATATGCTGAAATGGGTTCCTTTTTGTTTTTCCTATAGTCTCATATGTTTTAGACCCACTTTTTCATATTATTTTTCACATTTTTATTGTCTTTGTCACTGTGTTGATTATTTCTCCCAAAGTCCTCTGCAGCTGTTGCTCTAATTTTTTATACTACCAACCTGAACATTCCATGATATTAGCTACACCTTTACATGCCATTGGAATAAATAGCATGGAACAGTGTGTCTGAAATTGTGGAATGTGATGTCTTAGACTTAGACATTTGAAAAGAAACAGCAGTAGCTGATGAGGTAAAGGGAACACTATGTAGTATTGAGGATACCACAAGTACTGATAGTTCAATTATCAAAAATGTGGTCAAAGCATATCAGAATACATGCCTGTCATGGAAAGGAAAACTGGAGAGTGTTTAACAGAGAGAGCAACAGGTTGTGAATGGGCTTTGTACATCCAGCAGATCTGGGTTTAAATTCCCACAGCCTCCACTTGCACACTGTGTGACCCTAAGCAAGCAGTTAACTGCCCTGTGTTCCTGGGCCACCCCTGAAGTTGGGTCTTGTGCCCAATGGGGGTTATCTGGTTGCCAAAGAATAAAAATAAATAAATAACAGTATGGGTTGATGCTGTTGAAGTTATCCTTACTTTTTTTTTGGTGAACGTTTTAATGGAACTGGGACAATCATGCATTTCTGGGATCTGTGGCCAGGGTGGAAAAAGGGAAGAAAAAGACACACACACTTTTCACAACACAATTTTATTAACTATAAATCTGAAAATGTGGAAATATATTAAAGAAGTTAGTAACCCAGCTGGCACTACAAGAAAAAATAATGGGAACAAAGTTAATTTCAGTCATCAGTGACAGAAACACTGGCTCTTCAGTCACAGAAGTTGAGATAGTGTATGTGAGGTTTGCAGTTAAAGGCACAGTGCAAACTCAGTTGGTAGATGTCCAGACTATTGGCAGGACATAATACAATTTTATTTGTCTTTCGTTTGACAAATCATTGTTAACCATACTGACTGCGGGCTAGTGCAAACTTCTGTGGGCTAGTGCAATCTCTGGTTCACTAGCCCGGCTGGCTAGTTCAAAAAAAAGTTAAGGTTGACCCCCTGACTCCCTGTCAGTTTGCCCTCAACTATCCCCTCCCACCTTGCACTCACAACTACTCACTCATCTCCTTACTCTCCTGTCCCTCTACCAACTCATACTACCTCCATAACTCTGATCTTTGCCCCCCCCCCATGAAAACATCTGTTGGTCATTATTCCTTCGTTTTCAGGTTCTTCCGAGCCTCACCCATCCTTCTCCTTCTATTCACTCTGTTTCAACTCTAAAGGTTTTATTTCATAACTATACAGCATATGCCTGCACTTGCCGTGTGTAACGTACAGTTCTGCACACCCTTTCATTGCTGTCTACCCTGCTCAGCACATTTACCGGTCTATGTTTTGCACATGTATTACAATACAGTAACTGGTAGGATCTGCTATCAACCAGAATACAGATCTTGTATTCTCTGTGTAAGCCCCCTCAAATGGGCTTATCTTGTGAGGGCTATGGCCCCAAAACTCCCCCCACTGGTGTCATGTGTTGGTCCTTGGTGGGACTTCAGCTCAGTGTCCCTGTCTGGCTCTTGTGGCTGTGACTGACTATTTTCTGGCTCTTCTGTGCATATCCTGAGAAGGGCTAAGATCTGGTTGGTGTTTTGGCACCTCTGGGTGTGAGAGGATCTTCTGGTCAGTCTGGGAAGGTGAAAAACCGGGCTGGCTGTGATGTAAATAAAAAAAGATGGCAACCCACACTCTGCTGCACATGCATGGCTACCTGGGACTGAAATTTAAAGGAGCCATGGCTCCAGTGGGCATTTCTGGCTGCAGCCAACTTTTCAATGACTCCCTGGCTCCAGTGCAGGTAGTGGAGCTGGGACCGGGGGGAGGGGAGTGAAGTTGGAATGCCTCCAGGTGCCGATGATGGGGGACTCTGCCCTTGGAAGAGCAAACTAATAAAATTACAAGGTCTGAACTGTGGGAGGAAAACATAAACAAAGATGGCAACCCTCCCCCCCCGGACTACAGTATGCAGGGGGTTGCTGGGATAGAGATCAAAGGGCATTGAATTTGCCTGGGACTGTTGCAGCCAATCAATGTGGGACTGGAAAAAAGTGATAAATAGGACTAGATGCCTGCCAAAATAAAACAGCAGTTCGAGATGGAGTGCAGGAAAGACTGCTTTGGGCTACCAGGCCTACGACTGCAATTTTTCCTCAATGGCCTGTTCAGCCACAGTTTGATGACTAGGGACAGAGTGCCTGGGAGAGCCTACTGCTGCTGCATAGAGGAAGAGAAAGGATTTTGGGGATCTCGTGCCAGGAAAAAAGAGATTTGGTGCTGTGCAAGCTGGGAGAGCCCAACTGTTTGTAGCTGTGTGAGAAGAGAGACTTTGTGAGTGCAACCTAATTTGTTCAGCATTGCCGCCTTGAGCGAAGACTGAGCTGTTGTCCACCCCCCCTCCTCGGTGGGGTAACTGTAGAGAGAGCAGATTGCAGTGAGGGGAGAGCCTGAGTGAGCTGAGGCTAGAGACTGTGTAAGAGCCCAGCCACTGCTGAGTGAAGAGAAGCTGCAGTGAGAGTGCTGTGAGTAGAGATGGAGCAGAACCCCAGCTGTTGATTATGTGTCCCGAGTGTGCAATAGAGGTCTAGGGGACTACACCTGCCCTGTCCCTAGACCGAAGAAACTGATGGCTGGTGAGAAAAATGGGAAGAGGCCTGTCTGACAAAAACAGTCTACAAAGGCCTCTGAGGCAAAGCTGGCAAGGCCAGGCAGGTGAAGACCAGCATTCTTCAGTTCTCCAGTCCATCAGATCTGTGGCCTTGTGGTGCACCACCATCAAGATATCTTCATGGTACCATACTAGATCCAGCTTGCTGGAACCCCCTTGTGAACTTCTGAACTGTAGTACCCCCATGCTGTAGCTTTGGGGAGTCTTTATTTAGCTAGCCAGCTAAGTTAAAACCAGGGGATTAGGTCTTGGGCAAGACTCTGTTGAACTTCAGGTCCAGGCTCACGTTTCTGACAAAGTTATCTGTTCAACAGTATTGGGCCCGAACACAAGCACCCCAGTTTTATTACCATTATTGTTTTGGTGAGGTACCCACTGCATCTGAGTCAGGGGACATTGGCCAGGGCGCACCCAAAGGTGGGAGGCGGGGAATTGTGTGGGTGACATTGCTTTACTATTCTTGTTGTTGCTTTAACCTTCCCATTTTCCCTTCCCTCAAAATAAGCACTGTTATTGGTTGCATGTTATATCTGTTTAATGTGCTTCATTGTGAGAGGAGGGGAGGTTGTTGTTGTGAGGGGAGTGTCCAGGAGGGCAGCTGATGTATTTTTTTGGGGGGTGGGAACCTGTTATCTGTCAGCAGGTATCTCCTGCCACTTCCCTGGGTGGAGGCACCACGCTAAACCTTTTGTCCTCTATGGAACCCAGGCTGGGCCCCTCAAAGGTGTGTACAGTGTGGACCTGAGGGCTCTGGAGCAGCCAAGGTGAGTGAAAGGGCTGCTACATCTGTATCAGATTGGTATGATGTCACACCAAGCTGATACAGAGAAAGTCACAGCTGATTATTCACAGATACAAGAAGCCATTATGCTGTCACACTAACTGCAAACACCTGTGACAGCGTCTGCTAGCTTAGTCATGCTCTCTTGCCCTCTTATTTTCATACTCCTAGTTGTTCTAGAACTCATTCTGGTTGATGCCAGACTCTAACAGACACTAAAAAATAAAATCTGGGTGACAGTGTGGTTATTTTTTTTTTTTACACATCCTTTATGTGTCCTGCCTTCGTAAACCTCTCAAGCGTCAGTCTCATGATTGATGTGGTAAAACACACCTAGGGTGTGTGAAAAGACACTTGAATCACGTAGTCAGCCATACATTATATTACATATAATTGTTCTTATTTACGATGCATCTGCAGTTATGTCTGTCCCATTACTGTCACTCTCCGTGCACTCATTTGTTACCTACTACTGTACTGATTGTATAGTTTGACTTGCAGTGCTGTGCTCTTTTCTTCCGCTATTTTTTTTTCTTTTCAACAAAAGTTTTTATTGAAGTTTTCACAAGGAGAGTACAAAACAAACATCAGCAGTGGAAAGCGAACAAGTAGAAACGGGAACACCAACCAAGCAGAACTACAATAAATGAGAAATAACAGGGTAAACAATGATGCATGGGTCCATTAGAGATCTTACACAAAGTAAATCACAGATCAACAAAAGGAAACCAGTTTTAAAATGATATGGAGAGCACCCTGCAGGGGTAGGCAGCTCACTGACCTAAATACATTAGTATTCTGCAAACAAGTTTATCAGGGTCACCTGGTTTAGAGAGGTAGTATGGATCTATTGCTCACATTGGTAGGGGGTGTCCCCCTCTCATATGTGGAGGGGCTGTGGGATAACAGATGGACCAGACACAAAAGTTCAACACACAATCAATGTGTGATGTTCATTCAAAATACAGCAGATAACCTTAAGCAATCGCATATCCATTCTTCAGTACAGCAGTTTGCAGCAACAGACTATGTACGTCCTTTCTCTGCACTTAGCCAGCACCTACTGACACTGATTTCTGAACTAATTTAACAGTCGAGATTTAGCCTCCACCTCTATGTGGGCCTTGTTTGCTTGCTTGGGCAGTGGGGGCTCAAATAAAAAATTAAAAAAAGAACAAGTTAAAAACAAAGAACTTCAGTGCAGAAGCACTGAAACAAGGGTTACCCCAAAGGGCATTGACAATAAGCCAAGTTTCAAAGAAACACAACATCACACATACTTCCCTAATGCAAAGCATCATGGGATATATGTAAATCACTATGACATTTCAGACTTGTTCAACTTACAGCAATTTACAAGCATTTTAAATAGCACAACTAACTTAATTTCTATAATAGTCACCTAGTACTTTTTACTATTATCAAAAACACCTAGTGCCATGGTATTTTCAACAGTTACAGGTTTCGTAAATATAAGGTATATACATCAAGGTATTTTATGACATAGTGCTATTACATACTAAATCCAACAACGATAAACACAACCTGTTTTACATACACTTGGAGGTCACTGCAATAACCTCCTTGTATGAAGACCTGAGAGGGAAAAGGAAAATTAAAGAGGATACTATAGCATAGTCAAGAAAGGGAAGGGGGTGCCCATAGGTGACCTACCTTATGGACTAGAAATTGTAAAGGATAGATTAGGCTAAGAAATTGAAGAACTGTTGCAACGGATTTAAGAAAAGGTCAGTCCTCAAGAGTGGCAGGAGCTCCCTGTCACATATCCCCCACCTTAAGAGGGAAGCAGTTATTGCAGACTGCTTACCACTTTCCTGTCCCAGGAAGAGATGGAGCTTCCACCCATCCATCCTCAGAAGCTCTGTCTCAGGGTCCTCATTGATGATAAACATTCTATCATAAACATAGTGGATATTATCATTCTTTACTCTGAGGCATTAACACATTTCTCAATAGAGACTAATGGTACCTTCCCATCTCCTTTTAGGGAAAGTCCTTCATAATTCACTGACATCAATTCCTGCACCATATCTAGACATGAAAATCAGCTTTTACATGTTTTGTCCCTGCCCTATGGGACACAGTAAATCGATAAGGATGAAGAGTCAAGTACCATCGCATTATACAGGGATTTTTTTTCTCTCATTTGGTGCAACCAGCAGAGGGGGCTGTGATCACTTACAACCTTAACTTCAACCCCCCACAAGTAATATTTCAGAGACTCAATAGCCCACTTCAGAGCTAAGCATTCTTTCTCTATGGTTGCATATCTTCTCTCACTCTCATGTAGCTTCCTGCTGATATACATGATCGGATGTTCTTTCCCATCTATTTTCTGAGATAAGACTGCCCCAATACCATTCTCTGATGCATCGATTTGAACCTCAAACACTTGGTTGAAGTCAGGGCTTTCCAATACAGGAGCTGCACATAGAATTGCCTTGATATTCCTAAATGCCTCATCACAAATAGGGGTCCACTGAACCTTATTCGGGCACCTCTTTTTAGTGAGATCAGTCAAAGAACTAGCAATGGATGAGAAATTAGGAATAAATGTCTGGTAATAACTAGCCAAGCTTAGTAAAGATCTCACATACTTTTTTGTGGTAGGTATTGGGCTGTTTGCTACTGCTGTAACCTTTGCTACCTTGGCTTCACTTGTCCGTTTCCTAAAATGAACCCTGGGTATCTTATCTCGGTCTTTGCTAGGGCACACTTAGCAGGGTTAATGGTCACTCCTGACTCCTTTATTGCTTGCAATACCTGGGACAAGTGTCTAACATGGGTTTTCCCAATCAAGACTGAATATGACCACATTGTTCAAATAAGCCACACAGTACTCAGTGTGTGGTCTTAGAATGTGGTCCATGAGATGCTGAAAAGTGGCTGGGGCCCCATGTAGTCCAAATGGCATTGTGACAAACTGGTATAAACCGATTGGGGTGCTAAATGCAGTTTAATCTTGTGAATCAGGTGACAAGGGGATTTGCCAATATCCCTTAGTAGGGTCCAGGGTGGAGATATACTGTGCATTGCCTAGCCTGTCAATGATGTCATCCTTTCGGGGCATTGGGTAGCCATCGAATAGTGACATGTCATTAAGCTTACTAAAATCTAGACATAGACGTATCCTACCCTCTTTCTTGTCTACTATGACCATGGGTGAAGACCATGCACTCTTTGAGGGCACAATTATGCTTAACTGCTCCATTTTTTGACTTCCTGAATCACCTCATCCCTCACCTTCATGGGCAGTATCTAGGGCTTTTGGTGTACGGGCTTGTCTTGCGTGGCAATTGTGTGCACAATTCCTTTGGCCCGCCCCAGGATGTTTGTGAATATGGGCTATGGGCTCAAATTCTTGTAATACCCCCTGCAAATCTTTCTGTTGCTGAGGCTCCAATTCAGGGTTTATCTGAATCTCCTCCAATGGTCCTGACTGCTCTAGCATTTTATAGGCAACCTTCAGCTCTGACTCCCTAACTTCAGGATGGATATAAAGGGAGGGGTTAAGCTTCTCATACCATTTCCTAAGGAGGTTCACATGGTAAATTTTCTGAGCGGGTCTCTTTCCGGGCATGCTATGCTCATAGTTCACTGCTCCTGTTTGCCTCAAAATTGTGACAGGGCCCTGTCATTTCATGAGTAGTTTGTTCTCTGTGGAGGAAATGAGTAACAACACTTTGTTCCCGATCAAAATGTTTTAGTCTTCAAACCCTGGTCGTAACTTTCTTTCTGCAAGTCTTGCTTCTGTTCTAAGCTCTGGTGTGCCAAGTTGATATACCTCACCAGGCGTTTGCGTAACTGTCATGTACTCTATGACATTAAGATGTCTCACCTCCCTCCCTTCCTTCCAGTGTTCTTTAACCACATCCAGTGGCCACCTCGGGTTCCTCCCATGCAATAATCAAAATGGCGAGAAACCAGTGGACGCTTGAGGAATTTCTCTGTAAGAAAAAAGTAAATAGGGGAGATACATAGACAGTGTCGGCAGATAAGGGCCTATGGCCCACCCAGTCTGCCCATTTGAGCTTGTAAGTTCAGTTTGTTTTCCTAGAAGTCTGTTGCCCCTTACCCCTGACCTCTAGAATTCCTTTATGTCTATCCCATGCATTCTTAAATCCCGTGATTGTTTCAGCCCCACCACTTCCTCTCGCAGGGTGTTCCACTTGTCCACCACCGTTCTGTGAAGAAATTCTTCTCATGTTTCCTCTGAATTGTCCTCCTCCAACTTCATCCCATGCCCTCTAGTCCTGGAACATCTTTTTCGCTTAAAATAGTGTTTTCCTGCACCCTGTTCCTCCCCTGTAAGATACTTGTATGTCTCTATCATATCCCTCTCCCTCCTCTCCTCCAGGAGTACATGTTCAGTTCCTTCAACCTGCCTTCTAGGACTTGTGATGCAATCCATGCACCATCTTTTTGCCCTCCTCTGAACCCTCTCCACCTGTCCATGTCCTTACATAGGTATGGTCTCCAGAACTGTACACTGTACTCCAGGTGGGGCCTCACTAGTGTCTTGTATAGCGGAATTATGACCTCCTTTTCCTGCTGGTGATGCCCCTGCCTATACATCCCAGCATCCCATTTGCTTTACCTGCTGCCTTGTCACACTGTTTCCTACCTTGAGGTCATCAGAGATGACAACCCCAAGATCCCTTTCACTGCTTGGTGCATGCTATATCCTCACCCCCAACTGATATATTGTGCCAGGGTTTTAGTACTTCATATGCATTATCTTGCACTCTTTGCATTGAATTCCAACTGCCAAACCCTGACCATTCTTCAAGTTTCTGCAGGTCGCTTCTCATTCTGTCCTACACCCTCTGGTGTGTCTACTCTGTTACAGAGCTTTTGTGTCATCAGCTAACAGTGAAATTCTGCCTTCTAGATCCTGTGCAATGTCACTGATGAAGATGTTGAACAGGACGCGTCCCAGCACTGATCCTGTGGTACCCCACTGGTCACTCTTCCTCTGTGGAGTGACAGCCATTTACCACCACCTCTGTGTCCTGCCACCCAGCCAGTTACCCACCCACCACCTACTGTCCTGCCCACACCCATATTCCCCAGTTTTTGTAATAGTCTTCTATGAGGCACAGTGTCAAAGGCCTTGCTGAAGTCCAGATAGGCCATGTCCACTGCCCTCCCCTGATCCACCTCCCTAGTCACCCAGTCTAAAAAATTCAATGAGGTTGGTCTAACATGACCTCCCCCTGGTGAAACCATGCTGCCTTGGGTCCTGTAGTCCATTGACAACCAGATGTTCCACCAATCTCTCCTTCAGTAGTGCTTCCATGATCTTCCCCACTACTGAGGTGAGGCTGACTGGTCTGTAGTTCCCTGCTCTCTTTGTTCCCACTTTGTATAAGGGGACCACATCTGCTGTCCTCCAGTCTTTGGGTACCTCCCGTTTCCAGTGATCGGCTAAACAGGATAGCCAGAGGTTCAGCCACCACCTCTTAGTTCTTTAAGGACCCTGTGCAAACCTTACTAGCCCCATTGCTTATCAACTCATTACTTCCAGTTCCTTCAGGACCCTTTCTCGTGTAAAGGGACTTGTGTCCATTTCTGCACCATTCTCACCCCTTGTACTCCCTTCAGACCCATTACCCTCCTCTTCCTCAGTAAAGACTGAGCAGAAGTACCTGTTCAATATGTCAGCTTTACTGTTGTCATCCTCCATACGGCTCCCATCCTCCCTCTTCAGTCTCACTATCCCTCCCTTTGTCTTTCTTTTTTCACTTATGTACCTGTAAAAGGTTTTGTCCCCTTTACCCACTGATTTTGCAATGTGTTCTTCTGTCTGAGCTTTGGCTTCCCTTACTGACCTCCCTGCCTCCCTTTGCTTCTCCTGGTACTTCTCCCTATCCCCTTCTGCCTGTGTCTTTTTGTATTGCCTGAATGCAATCTTTTTGGCTTTCACTTTCTTTGATACCTCTTTGGAAAACCATAATGGTCTCCTCTTCCTTTTCCTCTTGCTAACCTGCTTAATGCATAATTCTGTTGTTCTTGTAATCCCCATTTTAAATACTGCCCACTGTTCCTCAACCCCTGATTCCTGTCCCATTCCCCTTAATGCCTCTTTCAAGTATCTCCCCATTTTCCCAAAGTCTGCCCCCCTAAAATCCAGGATACGTGTTTTTGTGTGGTTTGGTTCTGCTCTTTCTGTGATTTCAAACCACAATGACTGGTGGTCACTGTTACCTATCCCAATCTTTACCTTCTTCTTTTACATATTTCCTCAACATTCTCTTTAATGTCTGATTAAACCTCTCTACAAGGCCTTCAGTCTGTGGGTGGTATGGGGAAGTACACACTGCTACCACGCCCAGCAGACGGTACAATTCTTTTAGCAGGTGTACATTAAAATTACTCCCCTGATCAGTAAGTATTTCTTGGGGGATTCCCATGCGACTAAATACCTTTGCTAGCTCCTCCGCTATTCTTGGGGCTGGGACAGTTCTCATGGCGATAGCTTCTGGGTAATTGGTAGTGTAATCACATATGACCAGTACAAATCTGTTACCCTTGGAGCTCTTTTCCAGTGGGCCCACTACATCCATGGCTATCCTGTCAAAGAAGTTAGTCACAATGGGGATGGGTTGTAGTGGTACTCTATCCCTTTTTTCTACCTGAGCTACCTTCTGACACTCAGCACATGCTTTACAATACTCAGCTATGTTCTCGTGGCTAGAGGGCCAATAAAACTTGGGTAATATCATATTCAGGGTGCGATCTCTGCCTGCATGGCCTGCTAAAGGGATGTCATGCGCCAAATACATGATTTGGGAGCGGAATTTTTCTAGAACCATTTAGTTGGTCTACAACCTGTCCAGTGCTGGGCTTAGTGTAGTCTCTATACAGTGTTCCCTGTCTTACAGCAAACTGAGGGGTACCTTTTCCACTCCCTTCCCCACTTGTAAAAAAAAGGGTTAAGTGAAGAGTCTGCTTTTTGCTCATGCTGCATATCACATTTAAAAGTATGTCCCAAGTTTGGCTGTACACCAGCATGAGTATCAATCCAGTCCTTCTCTAGCTTCCTCTTCTCTGCCTTATTTTTCTGGTCCTTGCCAGGATCCTCAAAAACATCATCATCAAATGGGAACACAGATGGTAAATGTCCCTTCTTCACTTGAGCTCTGGTGGTTACAGCAACTACAGCAGAGTCCTGGATGGCATGACAATGTATAAATGAAGCAAAGTCTGGGTGGTCATGCCCGATAACAACTGGCACAGGTAGGCAAGGTACCAACCCCACTTCTACCTTATGTGTCTTTTCTTGAACAGTCATTTGTATGGTCACCGTAGGGTAGTGATGGGTATCACCATGCACACAGATGACTTCTGTATTCAGTCCTTTATAATTCCCAGTCACCAGATCTGCTCGCACAAGAGTCTGGCGGCTCACTGAATCAATCAGTCCCATCATCTGCTGTGATCCAATCTGTACAGTAGCCATAAAGTGACTCAAATTTGCTAAGGCAACATGAGCTGTCTCTCTCTTTATATTAGGACAGTTTCTTACATAATGTCCCTTCTTTAGGCACCCATGACATACGATCTCAGCTACTGGAATGCGCCCCCCTCTCTGCTCTCCAGTCTTGTTTCTCTGGGGCTAGATAAGACAGTTTATAAGTAAAAGGGTTCCTTAACAGATTGGTGGTGGGCGCAGCTGCTGATGTCTCCTGGAACCCTCTGAGTCTGGAAGGCAGGCTGCCAGGAAGTCTTCCGCCAACGTAATGGTTTTATCAGCGGAATCTGGCTTATGCTCCTGAATCTAAAGTTGTACATCCTGGGATAAAACTTTAATAAACTCTTCAATAATCACCACCTCCAGAAGTTGGTCCTTGCTCTTGTTCTCTGGTTGTAACCATTTGTAGCAGAGCTCCTTGAGACGGGCATAAGTCTCTTCGGGGGGGGGGTTATCCAGTGACTGCATTTTAAGAAACCTAAACCTCTGGTGATAGGTTTCAGTGTTTATGGCATAGCGCCTGAGGATCTTCTGCTTCACACAGTCATAGTCCTCTGCCTCTTGGGAGTCCATGTGGCTATAAACCAACTGGGCACTGCCTGTCAGGTGCAGTGCCAGTCGAACAACCCACAGTTCCCTTGGCCATGCACATGTTCAAGTGATCCTCTCAAACGTTGTGAGGTAGGCCTCAATGTCATCACTGTCCAAAAGTTTAGACAGTTTAATGTCTTTGGGCTACTGACTCTTTCTGTTTGCCCTTCATTGATGGCATGCAAGACCCTCAAGGTATCCACCCATTTGGCATCTTGACTTCTCCACTCAATGTCTGTTTCTCTTTCCATCTGCACCTGTTTTATGCACAGCCATTTCAACAACTCCCCAATGTCCTCAGGTGGAGTGTCTTCAAGAGGAGGCAGGTTCCTCTATTCTTCCACGTCCTCTTGCATCTCTTCATCATCTTCAGGCTTGGCCTTCCTCCAAGCTCCCAGGTCCAGTCCAGGCAGCAGCTTCTCTCCCAGTCTGTCGGCCACAGTTCTGATCAGAACTCCATGGACTTTCTTCTCCAGCAATTGCTGGTGCATCGATCCACCTGGGATATCTGGGCGATATCCACCTGAAAACGTCCCTCTTCGACCAGTCCAGACACTTCCAGCAAGTTATCACACTTCTGACACTAAGTCTGTGGAGGGGTTATGGGATAACAGATGGACCAGATACCAAACTTCAAATTCAACACACAAACTCTGTGTGTTGTTTATTCAAAATACAGCAGATTACCTTAAGCAATGGCATATCCCTTCTTCAGTACATCAGTTTGCAGCAACAGACTGTGTATGTCCTTTCTCTGCACTTAGCCAGCACCTATTGACACTGATCTCTGATCTAACTTAGCAGTTGAGATTCAGCCTCCACCCCATGCAGGCCTTGTTTGCTTGGGCAGTGGGGGCTCAAATAACAAAAAAAAAAACAAGCTAAAAACAAAGAACTTCAGTGCAGAAGCATTGAAACAAGGCTTACCCCAAAGGGCATTGATGATAAGACAAGTTTCAAAAGAAACACAACATCACACATACTTCCCTAATGCAAAGCATCATGGGATATATGTAAATCTCCATGACATTTCAGACTTGTTCAACTTACAGCAATTTACATGCATTTTAAATTGCACAACTAACTTAATTTCTATAATAGTCTCCTAGTCCGAGCATGTGAGGAGGAGGACCCTGTAAAGCAATCTATCCTAAATAGATACTTTTGCTCAGTATTTACTGAAGAGAAGGTAGGGCAGGGCCCACAGCTCAGCATCATGGACACAGGGGGGGGAGGGAGGTGAGCACTACTCCCTTCACAAAAGAAAGGGTCCTACAAGAGCTTGCTAAGCTCAGGGTGGATAAGGCAATGGGACCTGATGGCATACATCCCAGGGTACTTAAGGAGCTAAAGGAGGAACTAGCAGAGCCATTAGCAGAATTGTTTAGTGAGTCTCTGAGCACAGGAGAGGTCCCAGAAGACTGGAGAAGGGCTCATGTGATCCCGCTCCACAAGAGTGGTAGCAGGGAGGAGGCGGGGAACTACAGACCAGTCAGTCTTACCTCAGTAGTGGGCAAGATTATGGGGCACTCCTTAAGGAAAGGATAGTGCAACACCTGGAATCCATAGGGCACAGGATCCAAGACAGCATGGGTTTACAAAAGGAAGGTCCTGTCAAACTAATCTCATAGATTTCTTCGACTGGGTAACCAGAGTGGTGGACCAAGGGGGAGCAGTTGATGTCGCCTACCTTGATTTCAGCAAAGCTTTTGACACTGTTCCACATAGAAAATGATAAATAAGCTAGGTAGGCTCGGGGTGGGTCAGAAGTTGGTCAACTGGGTGGCAAACTGGTTGACTGGCAGAAAACAGAGAGTGGTGGTAAATGGTATACAGTCAGAAGAGATGCAAGTCACAAGTGGGGTACCTCAGGGATCAGTCCTGGGGCCAGTCCTATTCAACATCTTCATTAGTGACCTGCAGATGGACTAGAGGGTAAGGCTTGTCTGTTTGCAGATGACACCAAGATCTGCAACAGAGTAGATGATCCAGATGGGGTGGGCAGAATGAGAAGAGATCTGGATAAACTAGCAAAATGGTCAGAAGAGTGGCAACTGGGATTTAATGCAAGAAGTGCAAAATCATGCACATAGGGAAGAGAAACCCTGAAGCCATGTATAGGCTGGGAGGGGAGTTGCTAGCAGTCACAAAGGAAGAAAGAGACTTGGGCATCATCATCACTGATGACCTAAAATCATCCAAGCAGACCTCTAAAGCAGTAGGTAAGGCTAGGGTGTTAGGGATATATTAGTAGGGGTATCACAAGTCGTAAGAGGGAGGTAATAATCCCTCTGTACAAGACATTGGTTAGGCCCCATCTGGAGTACTGCATGCAGTATTGGAGGCCACACCTTCACAAGGACATTAACCAAATTGAGGCAGTCCAGAGAAGGGCAACCAAAATGGTGCAGGGACTGCATCAGAAGACATATGAGGACAGATTAACGGAGCTCAATATGTATACCCTTGAGCAAAGGAGGGAGAGAGGTGATATGATCGAGACATTTAAACACCTTACGGGCATAAACAAGGTGAAAGAGTCTAACATGTTTAAATATAAGAAAATAGCAGGACAAGAGGACACAGCATGAGATTAGAGGAGGCCGATTAAGGGGAATGTGAGAAATTATTTTTCACAGAAAGGGTGGTAGATGCATGGAATAGCTTACCACAAGAAGTGGTGGCTATGAATACAGTGCAGGGCTTCAAACAGGCATGGGATAGGCATAAGGGAGCAATACAAATGACTATGAATAGATAGGTCACTGACAGAGCAAAGGCCGATGGCACATTTATAAGGTAGAAAAAGAAATGGGCAGACTGGATGGGCCTTGCGGTCCTTATCTGCCGTCAACTTCTATGTTTCTATGTTCTATACCATTATCAAAAACACTTAGTGCCATGGTATTTTCAACATTTACAGGTTTCATAAACACAAGATATATACATCAAGGTATTTTATGACATAGTGCTATTACATACTAAATCCAACAATGATAAACACAACCTGTTTTACATACACTTAGAGGTCACCAGAATAACCTCCCTGTATGAGGATCTGAGAGGGAAAAGGAAAATTAAAAACGACACTATAGCACAGTCAAGAAAGGGAAGGGGTGCCCATAGGTGGACTAGAAATTGTAAAGGATAGATTAGGTTAAGAAATAGAAGAACTGTTGCAACAGATTTAAGAAAAGGTCAGTCCTCAAGAGTGGCAGGAGCACCCTGTCACATAACTCATCCTTAATAGGGATCCCTTGTTTCTATCCTTCCACTACTTCTGCCAGTTGGTCAAATGTTGACTGATCTGTCCGGCATTCTATCAAGTGCATAATAGGGAGCCACCTAGCTGTGTGTTTGTCTATGCACAGTCATAAATGGGCAATTACACAGAAACATAGAATTTGTCAACAGAAAAGGACCTGTTAGCCAATCCAATCTGCCCTATTTCCCCTGCCTATTCCAATACCACAGACTCTATTTGGTGTCCGGCATCCCTCTCGTCTCCTTTTCCTCTACTTTTATAGCTGTGTGCCTATCCCATACATACTTGAAGCCCCCACTGTTTTTTTCCTACCACTTTTTCTGCCAGGCTGTTTCAGCAGTCCACCACCCTTTTTGTGAAGCATTTCTTCACATCCCTCTTAAACTCATCCCAACCGGCTTCATAGCCTCCTCCCCATAACCCCCCCCCCCATCATATCTAAGCTCCAGATAAATGTTTATCTGGAGGTTAGACAATGTGACAAACACATTTGTTAATCAGGGAAAATTTACCACTACTGGTTTGTATAAATGTAGTTATGGGCTTGTCAAAAAAAAAAAAACAACGGTCATGTGACATGTTTCAACCAATGAAGTTACTGGATTTTCATGGCCTATTTTATAAAATAAAAAATACACAAAATACTCAAAAAATAAGTATAAAATACATAGAAACATAAACAATGTCAGCAGAAAAGATCATCAGTCCATTCAGTCTGCCCTCTTTTACCCTACTGTACCTCATGCCTTATTGTCTAGACAGGGTTTTCGCCCTTGCCTCCACCCTGGCTTCCTGTTTCACAAGGGTACCATAACTGGGGGTGGGGTGGGAGCGGGAGCGTCCGCATCTCCACATTTTTGGGCCGAAATAGATTGCCTTTTCATTTCTTTTACTGCCTGACTGCTTACATCAGCACCTGACAGCAGTGCTCTCCTTACCTCTTGAATCTGCCCATGGTGTGCATTGCGCCCCCTTCCCCTCCCCTCACACTAAACTATCTAAACAGTCACAAAAGAAAAAAGATTGGAAACATCTGCCAATTGCTGTCCTGTCTCTCAGACAGAAAGAGGCAGAAAGAGTATCTGTGTTAAGTGCCTCCCAACCCCAGCGGCCTTGTAAAGTAGAGTCGTTATCTCTTACATGACTGCAAAGCTAGTTGATAACAGCTCTAATTTACAACTCCAGTGGAACATTTCTCTCATCTCGCCTGTGAATTGAGGAGCCCATCCATGATTCAGCAGCCCTACTCTTAACAGATTTGGATTCTGGAGTTGACACCTAGCTTGTCCTCTTGCCTGTGATGGTGCCTCCAGGTCTGCTCTCTCCCCTCTAAAGCGACAACTAGTGAAAGTAAATTTATTTAATTCTTTTATTTAAAAAATGTCAGACTCTGGCATGAAGTTCCCATGCAGAGAAGCCAGGGCAGAGGTATAAAGATAGCCCCTCATCACAGCACTGATACCATTTGCTCCTGACTCCTCTGTCCAACTTCCTTGCTTAAACTGACAAAGTTTGTTGTTGGTTTTCCTGGTAAGGTTCAGTTGTTTGGAGTTGGACTGAGACAGACTTAATAGTGGTTGACTTGATTGCTAGCTTGCTGGTTGCCCTGCTGCGACTACCCTAACTCTCCAGATCCATCGTCCCACAGGACATCTCCTAATTTTAGGCTGTGGCCCATTTAAACCATATATTTAATATTTTGTATTTTGCTAGTGAACTGAACCAAGTCATCCAACAGCCGCCGTGATTATTTCCCCTTTCACCCTGCTTGCCGTGACCGCGGATCCCTGTGTGAGTGAGTGAGTGAGTGCTGCTGTGAGGCAGTGCGAGTTCCAAGAGGACAGCTCTTGGCCCAGAGTAAGACTACTCAGTCCTCCTTGTAGCCCTCCTAGTGGAGCTGTAAACCACCACTGCCATGCCCTCGGCCACCCGTCAGCTACATGCCTGCCCACTAGCCCAGTTTCTATCGGTGCTCATGATTGGTCGTTCCTCTGAAGTGCAGTGCAGTCACTCCTCCAGTCCATGTCTGTGTGAGAAGGATTTATGTTTGCCGCCTCCTGTGTTGCCCTTCAAATTCTACAAGTACTGGGTCGGTCGATCAGTTGGACTTGCACAGCGGTTACAGGATACCTAGACCCGGTGGTCAAATAAGTCATTCCAAAGAGAAGAACAGAAAGAACAGAACCCTGAACCTAAGAGGACTTCGCTCTGATCTCCCTCTTTCTGATGCTGTAGCTGCTTGCCTGCTGCTGCTCCCGCTACTACTCTGCTATTGCCAGCAATCAAACAGGTACAAATTGATTGTTTATTAATTTGTTTTATTATTTCATTTTTTGGTAATCTGGTAAGGAGGTGGACTGATCCAGAAGGCACAAGTGCCTATTTTTTTTTCCCCCAGAGGTGGGTGACCAGTCCAGGACCTGCTGGGGGAGGTATCTAGAGCATAGTCCAGGGGATTACTAGGAGAAAACTTTCAAAGCTGTGGATGAGATCAGGAGTGCTAAGGACAGTTTCAAATAAAAATAATAGTTATTTGTGCTTCAGTGTACATGGGAGGCACTGCTCCTAAGGGGAAACAAAGAGTGTATCTCTAAGTGGAGAGAAAATATGGTAGCAGTTTTGTTGCTTAAAATATCAATTGTAAAAGGCAGCATGCTGTGGCTCTCAATATTTCCTGTCCCTGTTGGCAAGTACCCTGCCTCTCTCCTTTCTCTTTTATGTACCATCTTAAACTTCTTCCTGCTCCTTCTTGCTCTTGTTATTCCCCTCACTGATCCTTCCCTGTCTTAGTATGATAAATTGTTTGCCTGACGTTATTTAATTGTTTTGCTGACTGCTGTGTTAAACTGTGCTCGGTGTTTATTTTGCACCAATTATTAATACTGTGTATGCTTTTATTTTTTTTTCTGTGATCCCTCACTCCTGGGTCACTCATACCTGGAAAAGAGCCTTGGCTCAGTGTTCCTCTTCTAGTTACCAATTGTTAAATAAATCAACTAATCATTTCAGTTAGTTAATAAGTAAATAATCTAAACTAAAATAAATGTGTCACAAGCGCACTCCACAGGTCAGGCCCTCTGCTCCCACAGTGCCAACCTTAGAGTGCAATAGTGTGAACAGGTTACATACAGAGTAACCCTCCTGTCTGCTTTGGGTTCTAATCACCTGTTAGCCTCAAGTTCTGGGGAGATTCAAACTGTGAAGCTTATGCTAGTGTACCCAGTGTACAGGCTCAGATATGTACCCTCTTCGGGACTGCAGTACAATCTTTCGCCGGGGCACCCAACCAGGTATCCAAAATTAACCCTTAAAACTCTATAAGAGACCTTAGGTATATTCTTACCTTTTTCCAGCTTAGTAGCACCATGCAAGCCATTACAGCTGTCAGACTTAATATCAGTTCAGCAATGACATGTAAAAATGACTGAGGAGACACAGGCAGTATGTTAAAGAAAAGGTGATGTACTAAAAATTGTAAAATACGTAAAATATAGAACAAATAGCATGAGCTCACAGTCACAAAAGAAAATGGGAAAATTACAGCACACAGACTCCTACCACAATACTGTTAGATCTTTGCTATCTAATGTATTACCTTTTTGTAAGTGCTGATTTAAGTTAGATGTTTCTGTTTTCAGAGCCCAAGATGATATCACACATTTTAGACACACTGATACATTTTCAACTCTGTCTCCCCCCCCCTTGGTGAGTCATCTAGCTCCTCCTTTTAGAATTAATTCTTACAAACATAATTTCCTACCAAGAGGTATTTTAAAATTAATGGTACATCAAAAGAAAAAACTTTTGCTAAATATGGCATCCTGTAATTAAACATTTTCTCTTCGATCTTAAGATTCCCACACTCTTGTCCCTTGGCTGATTTCCTGTGTCAGTGAGATCTGCGGTATTTTATGATTCTTCAGCTATTTGCTAGATGGAGAAGAATTAGCCTAATTATCTTTCTCTGGAAACATCACAAAATTTGTATTTACGTTCCAACTTCAAAAGCAGCAGCAGGCAATAACTGTGTCTGGAAGGATGTTCCCATTAACTGTTTTCTTCTGGTCTGTTTTATTATCTCCTGGTTTCAGCTACTGACACTTTGAAGTTACAGGCCAAATTCCTCACACACTGAAATGTCATACACAGACAATCTATTTATAATACAGATATCATAATCATAAGTAAGTGGCAGAGCATCACACTCCTCCCTACCTAGACTAAATTTGGGGGCTGTAGCCCCTGCATGGGATGAGCTCCCTAAGTCAGTTTTTTCCTCATATAGACGTGACAAGCCATCTGCATTCTGATTGGTTGCTCCAGCCCTATGTAAGATTGTCATGTCATACCCTTGCAAGGCAAGATTCCATCTTAATAGTCTACCATTCATTTTTCCCATTTGTGTCAACAAAAATCAAGGGATTGTGGTCAGTTTGTACCTCAAAATGCTGCCCGTATAAGTATGGCTCTAACTTCTTTAGGGCCCACACTATGGCATGCCACTCTTTTTCCACCATAGAGTATGTCTGCTCCCTGGGAAGTAACTTTTTACTCAGGTACACAGTGGGGTGAGCTTTCCCTTGGTTGGATGTCTGACTCAGTACTGCCCCAATATCCACATCTGAGGCGTCAGTCTGGACTATAAAGAGTCTGCTATAGTCAGGACTTGTCAACACAGGAGCACTGCACAGTGCCTCCTTCAGTCTGGTAAAGGCTTTTTTACAGGCTGGTTCCCAAGTAATTTTCTTAGACATCTTTTTCTTTACCAGGTCAGATAGGGGAGCAGCCAGGGCACTGTAATTGGGTACAAATTTCCTATAGTACCCTGCTGTCCCCAGAAAACTCCTGACCTGCTTCTGCATTTCTGGTCTGGGCCGTGCCTTGATTGCCTCTATTTTTACTTGGTTGGATGGAGCTGTCCCCAGCCTACAACATGCCCGAGGTATGCCACTTCAGCTATGGCCACCTGGCACTTCTCAGCTTTGACAGTGAGCCTGGCCCTCTGTATTCTGCCCAGCACTTCCCCAAGGTGGGACAGGTGTTCCTCCCAGCTGGCACTAAAGATGGCAGTGTCATCCAGGTATACCACAGCATACTCCTCAGCATCATTTAACACCAGGTTTACCAACCTTTGGAAAGTGGCCAGGGCGTTCTTCATTCCAAAAGGCATTACTTTAAATTCAAATAATCCTATCGGAGTGATGAAGGCTGATCTCTCCCTAGGTCTGTCAGTTAACTCTACCTGCCAATACCTCTTTTTCAGGTCAATAGTCATAAGGTAGGTCACACATCCCAACTTGTCCAGGAGTTCATCCATCCATGGCATCGGGTGGGCATCTGACTTCGTAACTGCATTCAGTCCATGATAGTCCACACAAAAATGAGTAAAGCCATCTGGCTTGGGCACAAGGACTATGGGTGAGGCCCAGGGACTGTGGGATCTCTGGATTACCCCTAAATCCAGCATGTCCTCCACCTCCCTTCTAATGTCCTTTTGGACAGCCTCTGACACCCAATATGCTGTCCACCGTATGGGCGTCTGTGTCTCTGTCTCCACTTCGTGCATTGCTAAGGGGGTTAGTCCAGGCTTGGTGCTAAACAGTGGGGCAAAGTCTGCTAAAACCTCCTTTACTTCCTGGAGCTTGTCCAGAGCCAGCTGGGGTGACAATTTAACTGCCTCTACAGAGGACTCCCACTTGCTTTCTTCCAGAAAGTCCAGAAGGAGGTTTCCTTCATCCGTCCCTTCCCAAGGACTACATACTGCAAACACCATGTCAGTCCTATTAGCATATGGCTTCATCATGTTGACATGGTACATTCTTTCTGTATGTCTTCTGTCAGGTAACCCTATGATATAGTTCACATCATTTAACTTTCTGACTACTTTGTACGGTCCTGCCCACTCAGCCTGCAGCTTGTGTTTCCGGACTGGGATTAGGACCATGACTTCCTGACCCACTGTGTACAAGCAAGCTCTGGCTCTGTGATCGTACCACACTTTTTGTTTTTGTTGGGCAGCTTCCATGTTGCTCTGGGCTGTCCCCATAAGCTCCTTCAGCATTTTTCTAAACCTAAGGACATAATCCACTATTGGAGTTCCCTGGGTGGCGTGCTTGCCTTCCCAGTCCTCCTGGATCAAATCTAGGGGCCCACATACTCGGCGTCCATATAAGAGCTCAAACGGGGAAAACCCTGTCGACTCTAGGGGCACCTCCCTGTATGCAAACAACAGGTGGGGAAGGCATTTCTCCCAGTCCCGCCCATGCTATTCAGCAAACGCTTGGAGCATTGACTTTAGGGTACCATTAAATCTTTCCACAAGCCCATTGCCTTGTGGGTGATACTGTGTCGTGCATCTCTGCACCACCCCACACTTCTCCCACAAACATTTCATCAGGTCCGACATGAAGGAACTTCCTCGATCAGTGATAACCTCCTGCAGAAACCAAACTCAGGAGAAAATCCCAAGTAAGGTATCTGCCACTTTATCTGTCCTCAGTGAGGATAGGGTGACTGCCTTGGGGCACCAGGTGGCATAATCCACCACAGTCAGGAAGAACCTCTTCACAGAGGAGCTGGGGGTATTTAAAGGCCCCACAATATCCATTCCCACCCTCTGGAATGGCTCCTCCACTATGGACAATGGAATTAAGGTAACTTGGGTTTTCTTCCCCACCTTCCCTATTTCTAGGCACCAGTGACAAGACCTGCAATACTCCTTCCCTGCTGGGTGAAGTTGGGCCAATAGAAATTCTGGGCCAAGTGCTGCATAGTGCATGTGATTCCCAGATGACCAGACAAGGGAATATCATGTGCAATCTTGAGCAACTGCTCATGGTACCCCTGAGGAATGACAAGCTGCCTACCTATCACCCCTTCCTCTGTCTTAGCATCCTGCATATACATCAGTCCATTGTCCCAATAAACTTTATGTTTTCCGTCACCTCCCTGTGCTCCATCAGAGTCTGCCCAAGCCCTCAGCTTCTCTAGACTAGGGTCACTTTTCTGAGCAGCTGCAAACTCCTTACACATTCCCAAGGCAAGGGACAGGTCTCCTTCAGTCTCTAAACTAGGGTCCCTAGCTCTAGTGTCAGAGCACTCAGGATCACTGCCATTCCTAACCCTCTGACAATGGGTCACCCCTCCTTCATTGGAATAACCCTTCGCAGCTGTTTGGGTAACTGCTACCGGGGAAATTTCTACCCCCTTTCATTAGTTTCCATATCCGGACCCAGCCTCCCAGTGGTTTCCACTGTGACTTCTATGGAGTCCAGGGAACTGCAATTTTCCCTTGCCACTTGGCTATGGGTAACTGCACACACCATCCCATTTGAGATTGTTGCCAAGGATGACGTCAACTGCTAAAGTTTTGGATACAGCCACCTGTTGCACAGTTTCCCCTGTTTCACCCCAGTCTAGGATGGTAACCCGTGAAGTGGGCGCATGAGGAAGGGCGCCATCCGTTACGGTGACACCTTCCTGGTGCAATCCACTCATGGTGATGGAAAGGTAGAGCAACCAGATGAGGGGGGTGGGTGAACTAGGTGACAGGATGTTGCTATACGTATGCACGGGGGGGCATGGAAGCAAGCATGGCGAGCGTGGGCTGGGAGGGGGTGGAGAGGCCGTAGGGGGTGGTGCTGTGGTTGCCGGTCGAGCTGTGTTGTGGCGTCAGGGATTGGCTAGTGGTTGGGGTGGCTGCGGTACCAGGTTTGGGTCTGGGCACTGGTGCAATGTTTATTGTGCCCAGCCTGAACCTTTTAATTTTTACTGCTTTCACCCCCCCCCTGACATGCACTCCCCTGGAGCTGAGAATCCTTAAGTAGAGGAGTGCGGGGGGTGTGTGGGGGTGCAACCCCACCACAGAAAGCAATAAAAATATGTCCTGGCACTGTTGTGCTGGTGCACCGGGGTTGTCAGAGTGCCAAAAATGTGTTTGGCACTCCGACTGAGCGATAACAGTGATCGCCTTTAGGCATTCGCCGTTATCACATAGAGCCATCTTGGAGAACACTAGTGAGTGGCAATGTTGTCTCCTCCTCAGTAAACCTTTGTACAGTTACACATTTATTGGGTATAAGCTGACCAGGCTCTACCAGATCCCTTTTTACCAATGTCAGGGATGCTCCTGTGTCTCTTAACCCTTGTGTCTGTACACCATTCACAGTGACTGAGTGCATGGGTTCCCTCATGTTCACAGGCATGCTTCCAGGGACACACAAACAATCCACTTCTTTCCTAGCACCACTTTGCGCATTGCTCATCTTTTTGGGACACTGCCTGGCAATATGCCCAGTTTCTTTGCAAACCCAACATTCGTTTCTTTTCTCAGAAAAATCTTTTCTTTGAAACCTGGGGCTAACTGGTTTCGGGGGAGGCAGTGAGGGTTTTAGCTGCCCTGAGGGTACACTTTTCCCTTTCTACGCTGCCATGTCAGCCCCATTCACTCTTAGAACAGGTCTTTTTTTCCCAATTGTTTAACCAGGTGAGACATACTAAGCTGAAAGCTTGTTTACAGGTGCAACCTGGGAGCACAGGGAAGTTAAGTGACTTGCTCAGAGTCACACAGTATGCAAGTGGGGGCTGTGGGATTCAAACCGAGGTCTCCAGATTTGCAGCTCAGAGCCTTAAACCACTGCGCTATACTGCATCCTAAAGGTCTGCTCTTTGTCTATCGGTCCGAGAGTTCAGCAGCCTCTTGCACTGTTTTATGATCATGGTCCTCCAGCCAGGTTTTCAGCTCTGCTGGGCATGCCCCAAAAAACTGCTCTAACAATACAGCATTTTCAATTTTATCTACAGAGTTTGCTTCAATTCAATTCCTTCCCACCAACATTTTAAAAACTGATGTAGTTTCGTGGCTAGCTCCTCATAGCTCATGTCAGGGCTTCTCCTGAGCTTACAGAATTTAGCTCTATATGCTTCTGCATTTAAATCGTACTTTTTAAATGTGCAGCTTTAAGTTTACTGCAATCATTACTGTCCTCATTGTCTATTTGACCCAATGCATCCCGAGCTTTCCCGGTAAGTAGCGGGGATAGCTGGAAGCTCCAGGACCCTCTAGGAATATTTTCCTGAATACAAACTTTTTCAAAGGAATTTAAAAAAGCATCCATATCCTCCCCCTCTTTAAATTCAGCTATCAATTTGGAATTTAATTTGTAACCCAGTCCTGTAGTTCCAGTTAAACCCAGGCCACTTACTGCACCTGCTCTGGTGCTGGTGGTTGGAGTCATAGCTTCTACAGTTCATGATGCCTCTGGCGCTCACGCTCTTCACAGTCAGCCTCTCGCTGTTCATGCTCCCTCTTCTCCTCTGTGGCTCTCTGCTCTCACTCAGCTTCTCGCTGTTCTCACTCCCTCTTCTCCTCAGTAGCTTGCTTCTTTCTCTCCGCTTCTCACCATTCTCACTCAGCCTCTCTCTGGAACTCCAGCTCCATTCTGCGCAACTCAATCTGCAGCCTGATTGCTTCTGGCTCCAGAATGCTGGTGACCTTCCCCTACTGCTGTGGACCTTGGCTTGCACTGGCCCTGCTGTCCTCCTCACCGTATCAGGAAACTGCACTGGTCACTGGCCGCTCCATGCCCAAGGTTCAGTCCTTGACAGCCATGGACTGTGACTCGACACTCTGGACATCAGCAGCCATCAGAGTGTCCATGAGGTTCTGCTTGATGGCTCTCCTCTAGTGCAGGACTCCTCTCTCCTTGCACAACTGCTTCAGGTAGTCTGTAGTGTGCTCACTGTAGTTGGAAGCCATCTTCTTCCCTAACTACAGCTACCTGTACTCTAACTTGCACTTGGAAAAAAAAATAAAACAGGTAGGAACTTTGACTGTAAGAAAATGATATAGTTCTGTTTCTTTTTTTTAAAAAATCACTGCCTTATCTTGCAAGTGAGCTGTACAGTATTAAGCTGACACACTGAACTGTTAAAAACTGTCACCAATACTTTCGCACCACTGCCAACCAAATCTGTCACATGCTCTCCACAGGTCAGGTCCTCTGCTCCCACAGTGTCAACCTCAAAGCGTAATAGTGTGAACAGGTAACAGACAGGGTAATCCTCCTGTCTGCTTTGGGTTCTAATCACCTGTTAGCCTCAAGTTCTGGGGTATTCAAACTGTGAACCTTATGCTAGCATACATAGTGCACACGCTCAGATATGTACACTCTTTGAGACTGCAGTACAATCTTTTGCCAGGGGAACCCAACCAGGTATCCAAAATGAAACCTTAAAACTCTATAAGAGATCTTAGGTATATTCTTACCTTTTCCCAGCTTAGTAACACCATGCAAGCCCTTACAGCTGTCAGACTTAATATCATTTCACACTGAAATGTCATATACAGATCATGTATTTATAATACAGATATTTTTTGTAGTTGTTTAACCAGGAGTAGCACACTAAGCTGAAAGCTTCTTTACAGGTGCGACCTGGGAGCACAGGGAAGTTAAGTGACTTGCACAGGATCACATAGTATGCAAGTGGAAGCTGTGGGATTCAAACCCAGGTCTGGTCTGCTGGATGTCACCAGATTTGCAGCTCAGAACCTTAAACCACTGCACTATACTGCCTCAAATATCATACCATGATCGTAAGCAAGGGGCAGAGCATCACACTATGTACCCCTGGATAATGGGTTTTGAGGCAGGGAAGGTTTCTACCCATTTTCTAAATCAAGACAATCATAGATTTGATACACTTTGTTCTGCAGATAGTAGAGGGAATGTTGAGCCAATGGATAATGCTGCGTAAGTATATGACTTGGAATTAATTGGGCAGCATTCTTTTTGCCCAAATAACAAAAGGGAAATGTTATCTAATACTCAGACAATATAGATGTGTACCACAAGCATAGGCTCGACCATGGTGGGGTGAGGGTAGTGAGGTGAGGTTGAGTGAAGTGAGTGACTTGCTAGTCATAGTCAGAGCTTGGCAATAAAACTAAATTGTGAAGATAATGCAGAACTTAGTTCATTCATAAAACTATTCATAATATACTGTGTCATCTGACTCCACCCTGCTAACCACACGCCATGGGTAGAAGCTAGGGTTATCATTATAAGAATGGATTCTTTCTGTTAACTGATTTTGTTTAGTATATAAGTTAACTATACTGTTATACCAGTTGGTACAGCTACAGTATACTGTTCATGTTTAGGATAACTGTAAACTAGTGTAGTTGTTTAGTGTAACTGTAATATTAATACCATGCTAGTCATCTGGTAGTGAGCATGATACTGCACAGTACAGAGCAAGGTCCATTAGTCCGAGTTCAGTTTCCCTTCCTAAGAGGCCTGCTTCTAGGGGTGTTAGAGCAATACTTACCTATCTCTCCTACATGCACTTTTCCAATCCATTGGGGGGGTCGATCTATGCTGCTCAGGCTGTGTGCTTGTGTTGGTTCTGTGTGTGAAGGAGTCCTGTTCCACAAGTGGGAAAGGTGCAGTGCTATGTCAGAAACAGTTGTCAATATCTGGTTTTCAACCAGACCTGTTTATATGGATTTGCATACAGTACAATACCCTTCAGCCAATTGCTATGGAACTGATGGAGATGCACTGTGGGAAAGAGTGCTTTTTTCCCCCAATGAGACAGCCGATGCAGCAATGAGTAGCAGACATGCGCACAATAAATGCTTTATTGCAACATCTGGTGGCCACAGCAGGTCGGGACCCATGGATACTTCCTTTTTCCAGTACTGGAAAATGGATGGAATAGAAAAAGAGCTGATAAATGACGATGAACAGTGTGAGGCTGGGGCATTGGTCCACGGAATGAGACACTGACACATAAAGACATATCAACCATGAAGATGCAGACTCAAAACCTTGAAGACACTAGTGCAGCACCAGTATCTTCAAGCTTCTGAGTTTGCATTTTCATGGCTGATTATGTCTTTATGTGTCAGTGTCACATTCTGTGGACCAGTGCTCCAGCTTCATACTGTTCATCGTCATTTCATTTATTGTTGAGCAGCCCTGTCCCTCACTTCAGTGACAAAAGACTGAGTATGGTGTTTTGTTTGTTTCAGTGCTTATAGCTGCTCAAAGTTAATGTTGCGTTAGCGTTTTATATAATATTTCTGCTTTAAGGTCTGAGTTTGCAGCAGCTTTCTAGTGTGGGACTGGGCACTTTGTTTTTGAGGGTTAAAATATAGGAGACATTTGAGAGGTATTCATGAATACTTGTGTGCTGCTTCTGCCCTGCAAAGATGGAGCAAATACAGGCTTGTTGAAGGGAACCTGAAGGAGTGTGATATGTGATTAATGTAAACTTCATGACAGTTGTGAGATGCAGGGCCACATGCCAAGAGGAAAACTGAAACACTGGAGGTTGAATGGTGTGTCTGTGAGGTTAACCAATAAGTCAGTCGCAGCACAGCACAGCACTGTTGTAGCTGGAAGATGTCCAGCTCTGTCCCTGGTCAGTTGTGGCTGTAAAACGACTTTGTGTCCCAGTCCAATTACTGGTAGAAAAATAAAGGAATGAATGTTGCCTTAAAGTTGCATCCTTGAACCTCTTGGCATCTGGCCCTGCATCTCACAACTGTCACAAAGTTAACATTATATCACACTCCCTCAGGTTTCCTTCTACAAGTCTGTATAGAGTTACAGTAGATGACAGCTTTTATTCTGTTCATTATTTGTCTTTTACAGTTAAATCAGTTCAGATTTACTTTATCAATGTTTTCAGACCCCGGGCCTTGCATGGGATGAAGTTCTTCACAATATATTATAATTGTGTTTAAAGTTAAGAACATGAATACCAGTTTTCAGAATTCATTGCTATACTTGATATGTGTCAGCAAGCCAGGCCAGTAAATGCAACATTGTCTCTTTGAGGAAAAGCAATTGTTCCTAATTAAATTCAATTGTTTTTGTGTGCTTTCATTAATCGGTTTTGAGTGCTCTTTTTGGAAATTGGTTGCTATGGTATATAATGGTTAAAACAGTCTTGTGCGCTTTCATTAACTTTTATTTTAGTTCTCCTATTAGACATAGACTGCTATAGTATTTATTTTTTTTTATTTTAGTCTTTGGTAACCAGGTAAGGCCCACTAGGCACAAGTGCTTGTTTTCAGGGGCGACCTGGGAGCAATGGGGGATTAAGTGACTTGCTCAGAGGTACACAGTATACAAGTGGAAGTTGTGGGGATCAAACCTAGGTCTGTTGGATGTACCAAGCTGCTTATTCACAGCTCATTACACTAACCTCTAGCCTATACTGCCAGCCCCAATAATATATGGTATATAGTAGATAGTATATGTATAGTATATAGTGGATGTGGTTTAAACAGTCTGATGTGCTTTCATTAAAGTGGTTTAAACAGTTTGTTACAATCACTTCAACAGAGCCTGTCAATGGCTACTTGCTTCGGATGGCATGGCAGCAGGGGCCGGGCTCAAACCCAAATAATGTGAAGGCAGCACACTCTTCTGCATTTCATTATTAACCAAGAAACAACAAGTCAAAGCCTGCCTGGGACACAGTATGTTATCAGTTCTTTTCTGACAGTAACATAAGGGTCCTGACATCCTGTATTATAGAAATCCAAGTCACACAGTATGCAAGTGGAGGTTGTGGGATTTATCCCATATTCTTTTAATTTATTTAAAATGTGCTATTTGTACAGAAGTTGGAATTGGCACTAGTTAGTGCAGCTCTGACAGTGTCTGTGTGAGGAGAGATTGGCATCCACGTCTTGTCCATAGGAGCTCATCGATCTCTCCATCTGTGATCCCTTATTGCTTACTGCTTGCATGCTTATACAACAAAATGGTATGTGTACCGTGCTGCAAAGGTCAGTGTGCCACTCCAATGCTGACATAGTAGAAAGCTGCTGGGAAAGGGGCAGTGGTGACTGGGCTTATGCTAGCCTGGAATAAAAGTACAGGACTACTGAGCTTGCTTCCCACCAGACCCTCTCCAAGTCAAGTATTGGAATCAGGGATGGGGCGGGGGTAAGATGCTTCCGGCATACAGATTGGCAGAATGATGGGAGAAAGGGGGCATCTGAAAGGGTGTCAGGAGGGAAGGAAGACTGGCAGGAGGCCAGTTATACATTTTTGTTCAGTGGGTTACCCAGTAAAGGAAGATTGGAGAGGGTGGTTGCCCAATACAGGCTGTTTAGTGATTCGAGAAGAGCTGTGAACCTAGGGACTCAGATTTGAGTCCCACCACTTCTTCTTAACTCTTATCTATACATCAATGTAACAGGACTCCTCTTGTTTTAGATCTGTGATACTCATGTCTAAATTAAGATGACTAGAGTGATATGCACCCATCTCCCTACATATCACCAGGCTTGCATGAACTTTTTAAATTCAGTGAAATGGTCTGTTCAAAGTAATAGAGCCTCAGATAGGCTCACCTAGGCTATGATAGATCATGAGGCCATATATCTCATAACTTATCCATAAGTGCCACCATAAAATTTAAGTCTGCTTGTTGCTGGGCAAAATACGATTTAGTCAGGGTGCTTCCTATTCCAATAGGTTACAGAGAGCAGAACACTGTTTAATTTTAAGGTTTTACTTTAGTGACCTTACTTGAACTTCCATAACTGGGTCTGGTATTATTGCCATTATACAGCACATGGGTTTTTATTTACATAGCATGGCGCTTGTTGGTAGGGGCAGGTAATGGCATGGAATCTGTATTGTAGGTTGGACTGGAGTATGGCACTGATAAGCTTGGAGGTGGTAAATGAAGCTGGCGCTTTTCCTGTCTTGGGTGCGATGAACCACTGTGAGTGGTATAGGGAGCGTTAGTAGACAGCAGTGCCACTATGTCAAAGTCCTCCCTGTGGGCACTGTTTATGAAAAACTGAGGATAGATGTGGTTCTCATATTAAAAAATTCAATGTTGGCTGAATAGTGTCTAGTGCTTGTGGGAATTTAACTTTTACCTTTCTGTATTCCCACCCTTGGTAGAGGAGCCAGGCAGTGACAGGGAATAGATGACCCAGCAGCAAGGCGAGAAAGAGTGCCAGAGAAGGAGGACTTGGGGAGGCTGGAGGGCATTTGAAAATTCTGTGACTGGCTTTTATGTGACGTATGGGAGGTGTCCAATTTCCCAACATTGCATTGCAGACAAAAGCCCTCCCACTCTAATTGCTGGGCAGATGAGAAAGTAAAAAACAGCTGCAAAAATAAGCTAACACAACGGCACACAAAAATACTAGTTTTGTTGGTCCCAACCAAGTCATGTATTATAAATTGTATTGGACACACATGTCTTGTTCAATGGTGGCGCAGTACACAAGCATTTTGATGCATGGGTCACTAGCCAAGAATGTAATACCCAATCAAAGTAGCTACAGCAGTTGAGGATAAATATTAACTATTGACAAAGACATAGGGGGAAAAGAAATGGCAAGATACAGATAAAAAAATCATTTTCATTTTGCCTTGACACTTCATTGCTAGCTTATAATGTTCATGCAGTAATGCCTTGTTGGAAGATGGTAACCAGATGGTTTCACGAAATTCTTTACACAAAATTCATTCTCAGATCCTGCACCCTCTGTGACATTGCATTCAAATATTCCACAGTCAGAGAGACGAAAAAGACAGATGAAGGTATTGCTGCCAAAAAAAATAATTTACTGGTTTGGGAGTGCTCAGATACCAACAAATTCAGAGCCTGCATGTGACATCGCTGCAGAGATCAATACCACTGACACTGCCACAAGCACTGCAACTGTCACTTGTACTGGTACAGTAAGAGACAATGTAACTGTGTGTAACCCCTAGGTGGCACTATCCCAAGGGCTACTATCCCCCCCTGCTTGACTAGTAGCAGGTTAAGGGGCCTGAGTTCAAAAATGGGTGCCTCCACACGGAGGTCAGGGTTGGTAGTGGTCAAGCTAACCTGGGCACAGCCCTCCAGGACACTGTAACCCCCCTCTTTCCTTACTAGTGGCTGTAACAATACACAATAATCACTTTCACAATACCCCTGATACACCACACAATTACCCACACTGTTTGCACTTACCGCCAGGGCTTTCCTCTGGCCCGGCCCTGGGAACCCCCTGTAAAACAAGGTTATACACAGCAAATAACAGCAGTACAGTACTCTTGCACAAACTGGAACCACAGTCAGGGTAAATGCAAAAAAGAGTTAGATCTGATTTATTGAAGGGGCTTGAACAAGGAAGGGGCGTAATCAGGTTAATTTGCTTGAAGGCTCTATCAATCAAACAGTTATGCATGCACTTCAGGGTCCATAAACAGTCACACACTCTGGGTACCCAGATGGAGAATGGTGGGCTAGCCAGGAATGTTGCAGCTGGTTCGGGCCCTGAGATGGAAGAAAACAACATGCACAACACAAACTATTTGTAATCCAGAGCGGGAGGGCTCAGTTCGTGAAAAGAAAACAAGATAATCAGATGACACACTTTTAGATTAGGCTGTTGTTGCAGGGAGCTACCCTGATGATTACTCATGATACCCAAGACTGGACACAGGCTGGACGAAAATCATGACAGCAGGTGGTTAATCTGGAGTGCCTGGAGAAGCAGGGCCCACACGATTGGCTGAGGTGTCGTTCCTGTTCAAGCATGGAGCAGGGTGCTGATCCCCAGGCAGTTCTCTCATCGGTGGCTTTCTCTGTGAAGTGGGGTAGTCTAGCAGGGCCAGCATGGCATAGCCCATGCCGAATGGAGATGAACACGGATTCAGTCTGATTAGGCTGGATAAAGCTTCCAGCAAGCAGAACACAGTTCACACAGTGGGGAACCAAATCACGACACACTTTCAATACTCAGCACATTTACATGTAAGAAAATTCTACTGTAC
Organism: Neoceratodus forsteri; assembly: GCA_016271365.2. Classification (NCBI taxonomy): domain Eukaryota; kingdom Metazoa; phylum Chordata; order Ceratodontiformes; family Ceratodontidae; genus Neoceratodus; species Neoceratodus forsteri. The sequence goes on along the minus strand of JADMNL010000024.1, from coordinate 250,249,775 downwards.
TAGGCAAACCGCTCTCCGGTCATGATCGCAAAGTCTCTGCACAAACCGGGGATTCAAAAGCAGCTGGAAATACTGACAGGCCAATCGCATTCAGCAAATCTTCAGTCTTCTTCAGGTTAAAGCCTGGTCACAGTCCAGTGGCAAAAATAGTCCTCACAACTCGGATTCAGTCCGAATAAACTCTGTTTTCCCTCTCAGGGACAGCAGGCAGGCCAAAACTCAGCCCTTTCACAGTTCTCCCATGCAAAACTACACAGATCTGCTGCTCAAAATTACTTGAGCTGTTACTTCTTTACTTCTCAGCTCAAAACTAAAACTTGCTGCAGCTGTGTGGGAAATTCCCCAAGATCCAAAAGGTTCGGTTGGCTGATCCTCCTGTCAGTCACAACAACGGCTCCCCCTTCAGGTGCAAAAAGGCACAAAAAGCTCAAAACTACAATTCCTACAGATCTTGACTCCAGACAGCTCCTGTAGTCCAGCTCCATTTTAGGTCCCACCAGCACTGATTGGTCCAATTCGCAGTCCAGGACCAAGATAGTGGAGAGAAACAAAACAGTCCTTGCTGCAAAGAAAGCAGGTTAGAAAACTACATTATCATTATCACTCTAAATGATTTTCAGTAAATAGTTACATCTTTCAACAGAGCTCCCTCTCAGATTACTTATGACTGCAATCCAGGCAGCTCTTAAAGAGACAGTACACAGAGGCTATACAGGCACTCTCTGGCAATCACATTTAAACTGCTAAAATGCAGGACACCAGCCTGGCAGTGAGCATTTAGGCAAGCTCGAGGAAGACTTTTTGGGAACCCCTATTTGTTGGGGGGTTACACCCTTCCCTTCCCTTCCTGGAGAAAACTTGGCGTCCATGTCAAGTCTGTACCATCATGCATCAGTTAACATAAACTTATTACTTTACTATACATGTTCACTACATTTCATGATACTATATCCATTCTGACAACACACTGTGCATATTTCACACAGGTAAATTGAACATTACTATACTGAATCAGCTAATAACTTCTTGTACCTTAAACAATGCAAAAGAGGGCCCTTCCCTATCAGCTAACTTAGGGCTAGAGGGGGCACTATGGTGAGAGGGAAGGACAAGTAACCTGGAATTGGCTCTCAAGCTCAATTTGGGCAGTGAGCTTGGTGAGACACCGTTGTGCACCACATTGAGAGGCAAATCCACTGGCCTCCTGGGAGAATCATAACTGAGATGTACTACAGGCTTGACAGCTCGGCCAGTCTTTCTGAGGGGGACAACTACAGTCTTTGTACTCTCAGCACTGGTCTGGGGACTCTTGTCACTTGTGAGTGGTGCTTCTGCCTGGGTGGGAATGTCCAAAACTTGGGGCACTGTCGGCTCCTTGCTCTGCAGGCTCTGTTTCTACAACACTTGACTCATTTTACAAAGGCTCAGGCACAATCAAGCTTTGAGGTACTGAAGGGGGGGGTGGTCAGCACTCTCATAGTATTCTTCAAGTTCTGATATGTCACCAGAAAGACTCAAACCCTCAGCTTCTTCTTCAGGCAAATCATACAGTTCCACAATACACAGAGACTCAACATCTTCAGACGTGATACTTAGCACTTCACTTTCTGGGAGCACTGGCTCCAAGGACGAAGCTGGAGGGTAGGGCAGTCCAGAAGGCCCAGCTTCATCCCCACAATTTATCAGGGGGTTACCTTGAAACAGCTGACTCAGTTCATAAGAGGGGTAATAGCCATGGTCGTATTCACTTTCATCAGAAGTGGACTGACAGCCTCACCTCACCCTTAAGGTTACCCCTGACCCAGCCAGGGGCCTTCTTTTTCTCACAGTCTCTTACATACTCCTGAGGGACCAGGGACCAGCTGTCCACTCCCTCATTGATTACCTCACCACACTCCCACACAAGGTGGAGCAGCTCATCCTAGGTGACCTTAATGTCAATTGGCTGAGTATCACTGCCCCCTATATCAGGGACTCCTTCGTTGCCCTAGATATGACCCAACTAGTTACTTCACCCACTAGATTTAACCAGTTAGGTGGCTCCAGCACCCTCCTAGATGTAATTCTGTTGAACCGCCCCCATAAAATCAGGGATATTAACGCACTACCAGACTCTCTTAGTGACCCCTCTCCTATCCTCTGTCACTGGTCATCCCCCACACCAAAGCCAGTGTTCCAGGTCACCTTGCGCCGGTGTTTTTGCCCCAGAGGGTCTCAGAAAGCTAAAAACGCACCTAGCCCAGCTTAATTGGTCCCCTGTCCTACTTACAATGGATATTGAATCTGCCCTAGCCTATTTCTTCAGTGCCTTCAGCAAGGCCTGTGAACTTTTCACCCCCCCCACCAGGACCAGTACCAAGAAACACAACGCCCCATGGATCTCCCCATCCCTCATCCAAACATTGAAACAAACATATTGCTGTCGAGACAGGCAAACTGGCTGACAGACAAGCCTATAATGCAGCATGTAACAAGTGTACCTGGGCTATAAGGCAGGCTAGGCCAAATATTATCAAGCCACCCTTGAATCCACTTGGGGCTCATCCCGTGCCTTCTGGGACAATATGAAAGAGCTCAATGGAAAGACCCGCTCCCCCCACATCACTACTCTTCATAGATGGTACCGTCACTACTGATCCTCCCCACATAGCTGAGTGCCTCAATATGGCTTTCTCAGATCTAATCTCTGTCCTCCCCAACTTTTTCGACCCTATCCCTGCCTCCACCCCCCCTCACCTCAGATCACCCCCCCCCTTTCTACTTGCATGCCATATCACCCCTTGAAGCCAGGCCTCATCTGCAAAAAGCCTTAGCTAGCAACAACTCCAGCTGTGATGCCCTAGACTCCAGGATTCTCCGATTAGTCCTAGATACTGTACTAGCCCCTCTCACCAACTTTTTAAACCGGTCACTATGTCTTGGTCAATTTCCAAGTGCCTAGAAAATTGCAAAAATTACCCCTATCCATAAGAGTGGAGCTAGAACCTCCCCTAACAATTTCTGGCCCATCTCCATTCTCCCCCCTCTCTCCAAAGCACTAGAAAAAATAGTGCTCATTCAGCTCTCCGCGTATCTGGCCATATATGACCTGCTATGTCCGGAACAACATGGATTCTGCCCTGGACTCAGCACCACTACAGCCCTCCAGGAGTTCTCCCAGCACCTCCACTCTGCTCTCAACTCTGGTCATGTTGCAGATGCAATGTTCATTGACCTCTCCAAGGCCTTTGACACTGTCTGTCTCCCCCTCCTACTTGACTCCCTCCACCAACTTGGCTTCTCCCCTTGCCCACTGACTTAGTTCACCAGTTACCTCTCTACCAGATTACAGCACGTGAAGGTAAATGGCACCCTGTCCAATACCCTGCCCATTCGCTCGGGGTTCCCCCATTGTTCCATCTTGGACCCCGTTCTGTTCAGCCTATTTCTCAACACCCTCCACACACCCTCCACAGCTCCTGCTCGGGCAATATGCTACTCTATGCCAATGATGCAGTTCTCCTTGCCTCCCACCCTGACCCCACATCTCTACAGGAATCCCTGCAGCACACATTCAACAAAGCCAAAAAGTGGTTCCTTGACCACCAGCTGGTCATTAACCTAAAAAAAACCAAATCTATGCTTTTTTTGCATCACCAGAATAAGACCAAAAATGCCCCCCTCTGCATTCTCCCCAGTAATGCTCACCCTCTCGAGCAGGTGTTGTCCTACAAGTACCTGAGCACCACCTTCAACTTGGCTCTTACATTCCACACCCACATCAATACCCTGTCCTCAGCCGTAAACTCTCGGATTGGCCTTCTCTATCACCATAGAGATTGCCTCCCCCAAACCGCCCTCCAACTGGCTATGAACTCCTCTGTCCTGTCCCTAGTGGACTACGGCCTACCTATCTATGCTGTGGCTGACAATACTGCCCTCACCAGAATCCAGACCTCGATAGACAAGGCCTGCAGGCTCCTGACCAGTGCATCCCTCCTCACCCATACTTGCCTGCTGTATTCCACCGCCAACCTGCTCAAGTTGAAGGAGCGCCTGCACTACCAAACTTGCTTACTTGCCATAAAATCCCTGCTAGGACTCTCCCCCCCAGGGGTCACCGCTTCCCTGTGGCTTGCATCCCCATCTGTTGCCACCCATAGCTTAGCTAAGGCCACCTTTCTGGTGCCCCAAACCAAGACCTCCCTAGCCCAAAGGTCCTTCCACTACCACGCCCCCACATGGTTCAACTCCATCCTGCCCTCTGTCACTAAGTCTACCAAAATTGGTCCCTTTAAAGTCGCTCTCCGTAACCACATCTTTGGCGCCCGAAGCTGTAGTTGCCCTTAATCAACATAATGTTGGGGGTCCCTCCCCATTTCTGGCCCATAGCCTTGACAATGTCCATTGGACTGCTTCCCTCCTTTTTTTTCCTTTTCCTCACCCCTTCCCCCCCACCCTTACATAGGTATTTCTCCAGTATGACCAGGGTTGTGACTCTATTGTTATACTTTAATACAATTGCTATTTACTGCATGTAACTTTATTCTGTAACCCACTGTTATATTGTGTTCTTTTGTTATCTGTATTGCACCTGTATGTTACCACTGTTGTATCTCACACTGTAATCATGTCTACCCTCCCTGCGACGAGGTGCCTTTGTAAATGAGTCCCTGACTCAAAGGTTGTAAATCTGACTTTCAAAAAAAACAAAAAAATTAATAAAGACAGTCACTATCATTCTGGGCCTGCTGTGGAGGAAACCTTAAATCTGTGACCACTGGGGTAGGTTGACTCTGTCTCTTTCTTGCAGCAGCATGAGTCACCATCCCAGGGGGCTCAGTTTCTGGGGGTTCAGCCTCAATCATGACTTGGCTGATAGGCAGCAAGTGGTTACTGTGCATGGTCTTGACAGCTTTGGAGTTGTTCTCTGAGCGCACCTTGCACACAGGTAAATCATCCAACTTTCCAACTACTACATGAAGAAGATGGTGCCACCGATCAGTAATTTTGTGTCTACCATGCAGTCCCAAACTGCATAACAACACACGGTCTCCAGGTCGAAGCTCTTGAGCCTTTACTTTTTTATCATACCTCTCTTTGTTGGCTAGATTTCTCTTGGTAGCCATTGTCTGGGCCAGTTGATGGGCATGGTTCAATTGAGCTTTCAGTTTTTGTACATATTGCAAGTAGTTTTTGGCTCGGACCCCATCTGGAGAGACCCCAAAACAGACATCAACTGGCAGCCGGGGCCTCTCTCCCGAACATGAGGTAGTAGGGGGAGAACCCAGTAGCATAATTTTTCATGCAACTGTATGTGTGTATCAAGGTGCTAATCTGCTGGCTTCATTTATGCTTGTCTTTTGGGTGGAGGGTGCCCAGCAAGTCTAGAAGGGTGCAGTTAAAAATGTTCTGGTTGAAGGGCTTCCTGTGGGTGATGGGGTGGTTTTTGACTTTCCCACCCCCATAGAGAGAGCATTTCTTTGATTAGCTGACTCTCAAAGTCTCTGCCTTGATCAGAATGAATCCATTGGGGGGCACCATAGTGGACGAAGAAACTTTCCACTAGCACTTTGACCACGGTAGATGCCTTTCGATCTTTGGTGGGGAAAGCTTGTGCATACCGTGTGAAATGATCCGTAACCATTAACACATTGCCAATGTTCTGCTGATCAGGTGCTAAACACAAGAAGTCTATGCAGGCTAGTTCCATGTGGGTGCTGGTAGTAATATTAACAAAGGGGGCAGCCCTCTGAGGTAGGACTTTTCTTTGCAGGCAGCGACTACAAGTGTTTACATGGTGCTCAACATTGGCCCCCATTTTGGGCCAGTAGAAGCGAGTTCGTACCAGGTCAAGGGTTCTGTCAATACCGAGGTGCCCCATGTGATTGTGGAGGGACCTCAGTATCAAATCTTTAAAGGCCGTGGGCAGGACCAGTTGTTGCTTGTCTGCTTTGCCACTATGATCTACTGTCTCTCTATACAACAACTGATTGAGCAACTTCAATCTGGGGCCTTCTTTAAACAATAAAACAGTTCACAAGTCAGTGGAACGTAACTTAGACACATCTTTCCGCGCGCGCAGGAGATCGAGTGCTGGCTGAATCATAGGATCTTGGGATTGAGCCCATTGAATGCTGTCATTGTCAAATTGAGGTAGTGTACTAATATCTAGAGCAGAGAAGTGGCAATAAGCAGCTGGTATGCAGGTGTCAGAAGGGCTCAAGCAATCTACTAAACAGTCCACTGTGTCCGCAGACATCTGTTCATCTCTATCAAACTTTTGGCACAGTGCTCGAATGTCAGGTTCAGACAGCCTGACCCAATCACTCTTGGAAGTGGGTCTTCATGATAGGGTGTCAGCATCAATATGGTTGATGCCCGTTCTGTATTCGATAGCATGATCACAGGTTAATAATGCAGAAAGCCACTGGTGCCCAGTGGCATCTAACTTAGCTGAAGTCTGTACATAGGTCAATGGGTTATTGCCAGTCTTCACTAATATCTTTGCTCCATAGAGGTATTCCTGAATCTGGTCAACGATGGCCCATTTTAGCACAAGGAACTCCAAATTATGCACAGGGTAGTTTCGTTTGGACAGGGTCAAGCTCCTACTGGCTAAAGCTACTGGTCTCAGGCCATCCTCATGGTCTTGATACACCACCACTCCTAGACCCTGCAGACTTGCATCTGCATGCAACACATAGGGATTGGTGGAGTCAGCATAGGTAAAGATGGGGGCATGGGTGAGTTGGGTATATGATCTCATGGAAGGCTGCTTCACAGTTGGGTGTTCAGCGGGGCCCGGAGAGTTCACCTGGGCGTAAGTATACTTTTTCTGTTTTTTTAATGGCCCCTTTTTTGTATTTACGATTGGAAGGAGGGTAATCTTGGGTAAGGTTCAAGAGTGGGTGAATCATTTTGGAATAGTCTTTTATGAACATGCAGTAGTAGCCACAGAACCCCAGAAAACGTTGTAGTTCTTTCAGATTATGGGGCTGGGGCCAAGTAGTCAGTGCTTTAACCGTACTGGGATCAGTTTCTATCCCTTTTGTAGATACTACGTGCCCCACATACTGTATGGAGGTTTGGAAAAACTGGCACTTGTCAATGGGCAGCTTGAGGCCGAAGTCTTCCAGTCGGTCTGGGACTTTAAACAGTCAGTTCTCATGCTCCTCTAAGGTGCTTCCAAACACAATGACATCGTCCAAGGACACCAGGCATTCCAGCAAATTCATATCTCCCACCACACGTTCCATCAGTCACTGAAAGGTGGCTGGGGTGCCTGATATCCCCTGTGGCATCCTCAGAAACTCATAGAACCCCAATGGACAGATGAAGGCTGTTTTCTCACGGTCTTCCGGGACCATCAGAATCTAGTAGTATACGCTGCGAAGATCCAACACCGAGAACCACTTGCTCCCATTCAAGCAGTCCAGGGTATCTTGTATACGAGGCATAGTGTATTGATCTGGGATGGTCTGCCAGTTCAGGGTTCGATAATCAACACACATCCTCACAGATTCATTCTTCTTATGCACAACCACAATGGGAGAGGCATATGGGCTCCTGGATTTTTGTATCTCATGCCAACAGCGAGCATTTCCTGCAGGAGCCTTCTCACATCATCTATGTCTGCTGGGGCTAGGCGTCAGGATCTCTCTCGAAATGGCCATTCATCATGCAGACGTATGTGATGCTCTGCACCCTGGACACATCCCACATCCCATTCCTTCAATGAAAACACTTGTTCTCTCTGGGCAAGTCTCTTGCTAATTCTAGCCTTCCATTCAGCTGGAAACAAGGAGTCACCAAAGTCAAACAAGTCTGGAGTCACTCTCTCCTTCTCACCAGGGTGCTTGTTGCTGGGCAATACTGCAGTGTCTGCGCAGTGTACTGTAGCTAGGGTGCACCCTCTGTTCACCCGGATCTCTTGATCTGACACATTGTGAATCTGGACCATCACTCGTCATGCATAGGCATGGGCACAAGCAGGCAAGATGCTGTGCTTCACCAAAAATCCTTCTGGCAATTTTCCATCGCCTGGCACATCCAACATCAATATTTTGTTCTTGACATCTTTCTGGAGGCGGACCTCCCCTTGAATGGTACACTGGGCATTAGGGGGCATTAGGAGTCAGTACCATTGAATCGGGATCCTTCTTCCACACGATCCCCACTGGTTCATCCTGTTCTGCTTCCTCGGGTTTCTGTTGCAAATCATAGGCCCCCTTGATCAGAGCTGGAATTCTCAGGGCCTTCCAAGTCCATCGCCCTTGTTTCTCATGACAGAGTTGTGCCAGTCTCTCAGACATATGAGCGTTTGCCCCAATTAACAAAGGGACCCCATCATATAGTCTGGTGGGGGGAACACTAAGGCCAATGTTTCTAGTTGCTCCTCTACACCCGTTACAGTTGTAGGAAAAGACAACCAGAGGCGGACATACCCTAGGCAGGGATAAGAGTTGTCACTTAGGCCCCACACATGTAGGCCTTCCAGGGATTGCAAAGGCACATCATATAAGTGTTTATCATACCAGTCCTGGAATACAGTGGTCACTTGCGACCCACTGTCGAGCACAGCCTGAGTATGAATACTATTCACAGTTACCGTAGTCTCCATTGAAAGGCCCACTATTTTGGACCAGTCTGGAGAGGCAGTAGCAGAGGCCTGGACAGATGATTTAGCCACAAAGAAATTTGAGTTAGGGTTTCTCGAACCCTCACTGCGGTCATTTTGGGCACCCCTTGGCCATTGATTTGCTTTTCGGAGTTCTCCTTGGAGTCTGTTTACTACTCTTTCTAAGTCCTTCTGAGACCGGCATTCTCTTTTCATATGGCCATCCTTTCCACAGTTGTGACAAATGATAGACTCCTGGGTCATCCTGGGAGAGAACATCGTATGAAGAACTGAAGCAGTAGTAAGAGATTGGGGTCTAGTATCTGCTTGCAGTGGTGAGAGTGGTGCAATGTGTCTTAACAATTGCTTCAGAGTGGCAGTCAATCTGGTGATCTCAGTCTTGGAGCCACCCTTGGTAGTGTATGCCTGAGGGTTTACCCCACCCCCATGGCAGTCACATCCTGAAAGGGACCAGAATCTTGTTCCATGGGGGAAACCCTTGCAAAGGCACCCGTCTTCAACTCTCCAACTTCCTTTAGTAGCTCATCTTTCCAATGCTGGGCCCAGGGCGAGAAGTCCTTAGCATTCTCAGAGTGCTCGTTAAGTGCCGACTTTTGCCCCGAGCCTCACTTGCCTGATCACTCTCAGTCACTTGCACAGCAGCAGCAGGTATGGCTGCAATTCCCTCATGCGGTCACCTTTGCTCAACCCCCCGAATTTCTTTCATTAGCTCGTCATAGGAGGGGGGCAATTCCAGTCGGGCAGCAAGGCGCAACTGAAGCAGTAACAATTCTGACAATGGAGCAGACTTAAGGATCCAGTCCAGTCTACTTCGATCTAATTCATTTGATAGCAAACTACCCTTTCTGAGGCACTCTTGTAGCAGCTTTTCAAGCCAAGGTACTGTACATACACAGACAATAACTCCCCTGGGTACTGCTGAGCGTTTCTTACTCTCCACCATAGATCCTCATCTGAATCTGGGCTCCCATACACATTTTCCAATGCATCAAAATAGTCCTGTGCAGTTGCTTCGGGGTTATTGGCCCGCTTGGTATGGATGGTAGCCAGGCAGGACCTCGGAGGCTGTCACTCAATCACTTTCATTTCTCTGCTTCTGAGCATTGTCATTCAAGTACTAGAGGTACAACATAGTCTATCCAGGTCTCCCAGTCATTGTCCCCCTTTGGGGTGGGGAGGGTGCCCAAGAAGATTCTCAGCCTTCGGTAGGAGTCATGACTAATGGCAGGTACAGATATAGGGGCCAGCATTGGCACAGGCACAGAAGGCAGGGCAGTAACAATTGCTGGAGTGGGAGGGGGTGTTGGAGAAAGAATACCCCCAGGTGGCAGGAATAGTTTCTTAAAGTCCTCTTCGGTATTCCTTTCCTCCAGCAACAACTTAGCAAATTTCTGCTCAAAAGTCTCAGATAATGGAGGGAGCTCATCCTCCCCGGGGTCTTTACTGTCTTTTGTTATCACTCTCCAGGCAGCTGGAACCCCTTCTGGGGCAATAGTCTGTGGCACTTTAGAGCTGTCCATGAGGTCACTACACTCTACCTAGACTATGAAAGTCTGGGCGATCAAATCAGTCTGTCGACCCACCACCACAGGATTTTTTAAACATTCAACTTTGGAGAGTGTTCCCTCTACAGTGTCTTTAGTGGTACCCAGGGGGCTATCCAGTATAGTATAAGTAGAGCATTTTGGGGGTCAGTCTCCTGCCCAGTACACCACCCCGCCAACTGGTGTACAGCCATTTCTATTGGGGTAGCCATTAATCATTAATAATAATTCATAATTTTTGGCCACTAGAAGGCACAAAATCCCAGCGGTGAGCCTCCAAAATGTAACCCCTAGGTGGCGCTATCCCGAGGGCTACTACCCCTGCCTGCTTGGCTAGTAGCAGGTGAAGGGGCCTGAGTTCTGAAATGGGTGCCTCCACCCGGAGGTCAGGGTTGGTAGTGGTCAAGCTAACCTGGGCACAGCTCTCCGGGACACTGTAACCCCCCTTTCCTTACTAGTGGCCAGAACAATACACAATGATCATTTTCACAATACCCCTGATACACCACACAAGTACCCACTGTTTGCACTTACCACCATGGCTTTCCTGTGGTGACCCCCCCCCCTGTAAAACAAGGTAATACACGACAAATAACAGCAGTACAGTACTCTTGCACAAACTGGAACCACAATCAGGGTAAATGCAAAAAAGAGTTAGATCTGATTTATTTAGGGGGCTTGAACAAGAAAGGGGTGTAATCAGGTTAATTTGCTTAAAGGCTCTATCAATCAACATGCATGCACTTCAGGGTCCATAAACAGTCACACACTCTGGGTACCCAGATGGAGAATGGTGGGCTAGCCAGGAATGTTACAGCTGGTTGGGTCCCTGAGATGGAAGAAAACAACATGCACAACACAAACTATTTGTAATCCAGAGCCGGAGGGCTCAGTTCGTGAAAAGAAAACAACAAGACAATCAGATGACACACTTTTAAAGTAGGCTGTTGTTGCAGGGAGCTACCCTGATGATTACTCACGATACCTAAGACTGGACACAGTCTGGACAAAAATCAAGACAGCAGGTGGTTAATCTGGAGTGCCAGAAGAAGCAGGGTCCACACAATTCACTGAGGCATCGTTCCTGTTCAAACGTGGAGCAGGGGGCTGATCCCCAGGCAGGTCTTTTGTTGTGGCTTTCTCTGTGCAGTGGGGTAGTCTGGCAGGGCCAGCGTGGCATGGCCCAGGCCGAATGGAGATGAATGCGGATTTAGTCCGATTAGGCTGGATAAAGCTTCCAGCAAGCAGAACACAGTTCACACAGTGGGGAACCAAATCATGACCCACTTTAAATACACAGCACATTTACATGTAAAGATTCTATGGTACCAGCAAGCAGAATACAGTTCACACAGTGGGGAACCAAATCACGACCCACTTTCAATACACAGCACATTTACATGTAAGGAAATTCTACTGTACCAAGCAAACCGCTCTCCGGTCACAATCGCAAAGTCTCTGCACAAACCGGGGACTCAAAAGCAGCTGAAAATCCTGACAGGCCGATTGGATTCAACAAATCTTCGGTCTTCTTCAGGTTAAAGCCTGGTCACAGTCCAGTGGCTTAAATAGTCCTCACAGCTCTAATTCGGGCCGAATAAACTCTATTTTCGCTCTCAGGGACAGCAGGCAGACACGTAGTCCAAAACTCAGCCCTTTCACATTCTCCCATGCAAAACTACATAGAACTGCTGCTCAGAATCACTTGAGCTGTTACTTCTTCTCTTCTCAGCTCAAAACTGAAACCAGCTGCAGCAGCCTAGAAAATTCCCCAAGATCCAAAAGGTTCGGTTGGCTGGTCCTCCTGTCAGTAACAACAAAGGCTCTCCCTTCAGGTGCAAAAAGCCCAAAACTACAATTCCTACAGATTTTGACTCCAGACAGCTCTTGTAGTCCAGCTCCATTTTAGGTCCCACTAATACTGATTGGTCCAATTCACAGTCCAGGACCAAAATAGTGGAGATAAACAAAACAGTCATTGCTGCAAAGAAGACAGGTTAGGCAAACTATATTATCATTATCACTCTAAACGAATTTCAGCAAATAGTTACATCATTCAACAGAGCTCCCTCTCAGATTACTTATGACTGCAAACTAGGCAGCTCTTAAAGAGACAGTACACAGAGGCTATACAGGCACTCTGGCAATCACATTTAAACTGCTAAAACGCAAGACACCAGCCTGGCAGTGAGCATGTTGGCAAGCTCAAGGAAGACTTTTCAGGAACCCCCATTTGTAGGCGGCGTTACATGTGCATACAGCTTCACTGCCAGTGGCTTTTACACAGTCAGATGCAGCCACGCTTGTACCAAATGTTGTGTCACTGCCAGAGCTTACATGTTCCTCGCCTGATGTGTATTGTCCTGCAGCTTCTATTCCAGTGCCCCTGGATGGTAAGGCCTGCTCTGATACAGAAAACAGAGCTGCAGAACTGTTCCCCATGAACAGCAATAGCGATAGCTAAATCGCACACGTCTCTGAGAATACCCGGGTAACTGCAGTTGACCCAGTGCCTGAATCTGCTTTCTCTTTCTCTCTCCCTTCCTGCTCTGAGAAAACCCGGATAACTGCATTCGACTCAGTGTCTGAATCTGTTGTCTCTTTGTCTCTCCCCTCATGCTCTTCTGTTTGTTGCCACAATATTAACAGTGTTTTTCAGCCAAGCAGTGTTACAGACACATCCATCAAACATATCATACTGAGAACCAATGGCAGAACTGAAATAAGAACTTGCCAAACACAATGGTTTTCGCTTTTCAGCTGGCTAACATTTTGTTTTTCAAAAGGATGTGTATTCTGCTACTACTGTCGGGCAGCACTGGAAAGAAAACTCATCATACGCAGTCACTATGGTGAACCAACTTTCACTTCATCAGGATTCAGTGATTGGAGAAAAGCAACTGAAAAATGTAAGTAACATCAGGCATCACTACTCCACTGTGAAGCTGTAGAGAAGTATACTGCATTGAACAACACAAAGATGAATGTTGGTGCTCGGCTCAGCCAGCATGTTGCACAGGAACAGGCGAGAAACCGAGAAATGTTCCTGAAACAACTAAGTGCAATACAGTTTCTAGTTAGGCAAGAACTAGCAATTTGAGACAAAGAAGAAGAGGAAAGCAACCTGAGGCAGCTGCTGCTGAGAAAGGCTGATGACGTACCAGAACTACTGAAATGGATCCAGGAAGGGAAATATCAGGGTTCAGATATTGTAAATGAAATTGTGGAACTCATGGCCCATCAGCTGCTAAGGAACCTACTGGAAGAGATATGCAAGGAATGAAAGCTGTATGCAATTATAGCAGATGAATCTCGAGATATCAGCCAACATGAACAGATGATGATATGTATATGATGGGTGTCCCTGCCGTATTTTGTTATACCTGAAGACTTTATTGGTATGTATGAAATGGCAAAGACAGATGCTGAATCCATCACCAGTTCCATTAAAGACATTTTATTAAGATGTTATTTACCAGTCAACAACATGAGAGGACAGGCATATGATGGAGCAGCAAATATGAGTGGATGTACTGCATTTCTGGAACTACAGCCAGAATTAGAAGAGAAAATCCACTAGCACTGAATGTCCATTGTGCAAATCATTCCTTAGACCTGGTGCTGTAAAACTGTGACAAAAGAAGCATTGTCATTTATACAGGATGCATGTGTGTTGATTCGTGGATCACCACAGAGATTAGCTGTTTATGAAAATATTGCAACAAATGACAGTGAGGACCCTTACATGATGATAGAAGGCCTGCACTTACTTTGTCCAGTAAGATGGACAGCAAGAACAAAGAGCATCAAGTCGGTTCTCACAAACTATGAAACACTTTATGAAACCTTACAAGAGTTGGAACAAGACGGATCTAGTGATGTACAAAGTAAAGTCAGAGGCCTGTTGTCAATGATGAAAAAGTGTCTGACCTATTTTGGACTTGTTGTATTATACAATATATTCAGTGTACCAGAATGAGTGGCTTCAATCTTGCAAACAAAAACACTGACAGCAGCAAATACAATGATGACTGTAAACTCCCTGAAGCAAAATTTACAAAGACAACGTAATGACTTTGACCAGGTCTATGAAGGCATCAAAGAAAAAGCACAACAACTGAAAATTGTGAAAGAGCCCAAACTCCCCAGACAGCGCTTTGTTCCAGCAAGGCTGCAACATGGTAGTGCACCTCATCACCATCCTGAATCTGCTAAGGACTGGTATCGACAAATGTATTATGAAGTCATCGATGCTTCTCTTGTGGAGTAGACCGACATTTTGATCAAGAAACCTATGCTTTGCTGTCAGCCATGGAAAATTTGTTGCTTCAAGCAGCCAATGCAAAGTCATTTTCAGTTCCTCCTCAGGTCACTGAGTTGTATGGAGATAAAGACTTGAACATTGAAAATCTGAATGCACAACTGAAGTTGCTCCCAGGACTTGTACAGCAGGTTTGGCCGGAGCTGAAGGCAGTAACTTCAGTCAACACCATTTAATTTTTTATTCATTTATTAGGTCTAGGATTACAATACCTTTGAGCCAGGGCTCTTTTACAAAGGTTCCACATCAGGTTACAATTCAAAACATAAGACATGTAAGTCAGATTACAAATTCAATACATAGGACAAGGTTACAAAAGTGTAAGCTAAACAGAGTTACAAAGCATCTGAGAAACAAAACAAGTTTTAGAGGCTAGGTTACAAGGAGATAGCGGATGAGGTGCAGAGAGGATAGAGGACAAAAGAAAGGAAGAGTAGAGTGGGCAGAGAGCTATAGAGGAGGAGCACAGCCAGAGGCATTGTCGTAGACATAACATGGGGAAGTGCGTGCTAAGGGGTAACCAAGTGCTAATAGGAGAGAGAACTGCATAAGGTTAGGGAATATTCATGGGGTCAGCTAGTGGAGGCAGTCACACCATTATTGATGCCTTGGTGGGAAAAGACTGCCAGCAACAGACACTGTATTCAGATGTAATGAAGGTCATTTAAATTTGCCTTCTTGTCCCAATGAGTACAGCTACTGGGGAGAGATCCTTTCTAACACAGTGGAGGATCAAGTCTTACTTACAAAGCACCATGACAGGCAAGGGGTACAATCACCTAATGCTGTTGAACATTCACAAGGAGAGAACAGACAAGTTGAATCTGATGCAAACTGTACAGGACTTTGTGCAACGAAATGAAAGATGATGTAACTTTTTTGGGAAAATCTGATACTAAAACCCTTATTTATTTATTTATTTATTTATTGAATTGTTTCACCAGGAAAGGCACACTGAGCAAAAAGATGCTTGTCTCCTGGTGTGACCTGGGGGGTGGGGGAACAAGTGAGATAACACGCAGGCTATCAAAGAGAGTACATTTGTCATTACAGTTGTTCACAGGAGAGGATAACACACAGGTTATCAATGAGAGCAACAGTTAACATTACACGTTGTACAGTATCATGTGATTGCATTCAGTAGGAATAACAGCTGAGTTACATTAACAACATGGGAACAGTTAGACACATGACATGAATAGCCAGAGCAGCTGTTCATGTACAGACAAAAAGTGCAGGCAAGATACTGTGGAGTAATAAGTACTATAGTTAGTATATAAGCCAGCTACCGTCTAATATATTAGGTGCCACTGGTCAGGCACTCGGGGTATAGGGTGACGGGGCAGGGGGGTTGCCACATGAGGGTATCATGTGCAGGCACAATTTACCATAAGGTAATTTGCCAGGGTGGTGGATAGGGAGTGAGTGGAGGAGGAGAGGCGAATTTGAGGAGGGAGGTCATTCCAGAGTTTAGGGAAGTGGTGAGAGAAGACTGATTGGCCAGCAGCCTCCACCTTGGGGTTAATAATTGATGAGAGTCAGTGGATCTAAGGGCATGGGTCAAAGTGTGGGGGTGATGATAGTACGGAGGAGAGGTAGGATGGGAGGGAGCCGAGCCAGAATTTCAAGACAAATTTAACACAATGCAGTTGGCGGCGATTTTCGAGGGATGGCAATGTAAGAGGATGGTAGAGATTGCAGTGATGGGTGCGGGGGGGGGGCATTGAGAGCAAAGCGGCAGAAGGTATTTGAGAGGGAGTCCAGTCTGGGTAGGGTAGAACTTGGAGCGGCATTGTAGACAATGTTGCAGTGGTCAAAGGATGGAAGTATAATTTTCTGCACAAGTTCATGCCTCACGCTTGGCGGGAGGCTGCTGTGGTTCCTGTACAGGGCATCAAGCTTAGGGCGATGTTTTTTCAAGAAGGATAGGTGTTGGTCAAGCCAGACCATTAAGTATCGGAAGGAGGTGGTGTTATCCAGTACTGTCCCATCCATGGTGTGAAAGAAGGGGAGGGTGGAGAACCTAGACCGTTGTTGCCTTGTGCTGAAGGTCATGGAGACTTTTTTTTTTTGCATTTAGGGCGAGCTGATGAGAGCTGAACCACAGGTGAACTTTGTTGAAATCAGCATGAAGTTTGGTAGTTACGTCTTCTGGGGAAGAGCCAGAGGTGAATAGAACGGTGTTGTCTGCATACATCTGGATAGATGTAGATGTGCAGATTAGTGGCAGGTCATTTAGAAAAATGGAAAACAAAATGGGGCTGAGTGCCGAACCCTGGTGGACTCCAGTGGTCATGGGAAGGGGGGTGAATGTGGCATATGCAATTCTGAAAGACTGGGTCCTCCCTGTGAAGTAGGCACTGAACCAGTTGGTGGCTGATTCAGAAAGGCCAGATTCCATGAGGCACGTTAACAGGAGAGGGTGGGAGACAGTGTTGAATGCTTTTGTGAGGTCGATGTAGATGGCTGAGGTGATCTGCCCTTTATCCATTCCAGAGAGGATGATGTCGGTGAGCCTTATCAGGAAGGAGGCAGTGGAATGGCTCTTCCTGAATCCAGACTGGAATGGTTTGAAGAAGTTGAAGTCAGAGAGAAAGGCGGTAAGTTGGGTGAGCAAGAGGTGTTCTTGTAATTTAACAAGGACTGGAAGGAAGGAGATAGGTGGTAATTTAAAGTGGAGGTGAGGGCACCCCTCCTTAGGGAGGAGGAAGATGACAATGGCATGCTTTCATGTCTGGGGGACTGATGCAGTGGCAAAGGAGTGATTTAGGAGGTTGGCAAGTAGGGCTGCTATGGTGGGGGCAGAGAGATAGAGGAGTTTGATGTCCAGTCCATCCGGGGATTTACCTTCCGAAGGGTTGAGAGTTAGTAGGGCATTTAGGGCCTCGATTGGCAAGATATCTTTGAAGGAGAAAGTGCAGGGACTGGGAGATTTCTTAGCTCCTATGGGATGTCCATGTGGTACAGGGGTGGGCAGGGAAGAGAGGAGCATAGACACACATGTAGAAAAGTAAGTGTTGAACTCTGCAGTGACTGCTTTACTTGAGGGAAGAATACGTATGGTGGTAAATTGGTTGATTTGGTGAGTTTGTGGACACCATGGCCTGGGAATGCCTTGTGCTGGCTTAGCAACCTGAGGTGGTGACCAGAGCACCTATGGGATTCATTCATTCATGGCAGTATAGAGATGGTGGTAATGGTAAATCGGTTGATCGGCTGAGTCTGTGGTATGCAGTGGCAACAGTACAGGAATTAGCAGATGGCTAGCTAGTATTGAATTCTCATGGAATACTGCCTCATTTCCAGGTGTATCCTACTCCTCCCTCCAGACTTCGCTGTAACAACTGGATGTGGCCAGAAGAGCATTGGAACTGGCAGAGTTTGCTTCTTCATGAAGTAAAGGCACTGCTCTTCTAATGAGCCTCTGTGCTGCAGGCTGGAGTACCAAAGGTGGGTCAAAGAAAGGACTTATCTGTCTTTACTGTTCAACACTGTGATACACTCATTTTAGTTTTGTAATAAAACAAACAATGTAAGCAGGAGAAGATTACAGGTCATGCCATGGATGACACTGGATTGGGCCTGACCTATGATGAGCATTGGTCTTCCAGATGGAGTAGAAGTCTTCCAAAGGACTCCTCTGTCCAGGTACTCTGTGTAGTTCTCATGCCAGCATGTGCAGTTTTTAATTGGCAGGCTGCCCCTCTCTGACTCCAGCAATTATAGTTGTACATTGTTTTGTGTTGTACTCACATTAATGTAAATTAATATTGTTTACTCACATTGTACACTGTAATTCATTAATATCTAAACTGTACATTGCACACTGTGCTTCATGTAAGCATTAATGAACGACGAAGGTGGCATCTAATGGGGAATTAATGCATTTTTGGGACCGTTGTGGCATGAGGCCACAGGCCGAGTGCCTACAACGGCCCAACCATGCATTAATTCCCCATAAGATGCCACCTTCGGAGTGGATTAATGCACTTGTAACATGGTTTTCTTATAGTTGCCTGTGTTACAAATACAGGTAATATCATGTCAAGAACTGTATGCAGACACAGTTTTGTTTGTTTTGAAATTTCTCGTGTACTTTTGCAACTGAGAACAACTGTTTATTTACATGCAGATGCTGCAAAAAAATAAAACCTGCATATTGACAGACGAAGGGTTCGTTAACATTCTTTTGACTATATTTTGAAAATCTGCATGGCTATTATTGCAATTGTCTGCTTGGGAGGTCTAGCATGTGCTGGCGTCTTCCTCCTCCGCAACTTAGTTACATGACTAATTTGCATACTGTCTATGTGTTTAGGTCCTGCCCCTTTATCCAATTTTGTGCCCTTCACTGCTTCCATTCTATTTTATTATGCCTATTGCTCCTGGCTGAATATTCTGTACGTGTCTTATTCCACGGTATGCTGAGTGCAACAGTAATTATCGTTAGCAGTTCCGTGCACCGTGAAAGAACCGTGAATGACTGACAGTTGCAGGCATTGGTCATTTCCTAGTCACGTACGTCTGCACGTATTCTTTTGCTGCAGACATTTTTATCTTGGTGCTGGTTTCCCTGCTCTGGCCTTTGCCCGCCGTACCATTTGAGATGTGAGGGACTCATACTCATTGTTTCTCTACCTTAGGGCTAGTGTCACTGCTTTGTGCACTTGGTGACATCCACCACATTTGTTTCTATGTCCTCTGCGGGCACGTTTACTTGTGCTGCACCAGCTTGCACAGGTATCTCGGTGTCATGGAGTACTGTGACTGTTTCGCTCGCTGGGATACAGAACATCTACTACATCTTCTGTGTCTCTGCTTTCCGAACACTGCTCTTTTCTCCTCTGTGGCTCATTTTAGTAATACACAAGCAACATGGCATTATCGTCTCATAATGCCATGTTGCTCTTGTACCACCTGACACCCTTAGACCAATCGTCTTTCTTGCCTGCACTAGTAGTATTTTTGCCATGTTACAATAATAAATAAGCTCTGTATAAAGTTAATGGCTCTGTGTAGTTATTTCTCCAGCCTTAGGAGTTTATATTGTCACTGGTGGTTGGGCTTACCTACTAATTTCTATCCTGAAGTTGGTAGAACCAAACACTACAAACCATTTGTGTGAAGACTATGCTCGAGGCTGATAATACAAATATTACTATGCCATCTTTCATTTTCACCTGGGCAGCCATTGTAACAGGTTAAGCAATAGATGGGTTCAGACTTCAGATGGAGCTACTGGAAGAAATGGGTTGACAGGTAAGCTCTTATTGTGCTGTATGAAATATTCCTATAAGGTATAAGCACATTCTTAACATTATGATCATCATCTTAAATGTGCATTTATTGGTATTTCTGTATGGCAGAAGCTGGTTTAGAAAAAGTGCCCTTTGTACCCCAATAAGTGCCCTTCCGGTCCTCAGCCCCCTCACCCTTTACTATTTTCCGGTACCTTTGCTGTTCCACAACTTAACCACTCTCTCCATAAAGTAAACCTTTCTTGCATCCCTCCTTAATCCCCCCCAGCAGTTAACATTCCTGTCCCCTTCTATCTGATCCTTCATTCCTGCTAAATAGTTCCTCACAGTTTACCCGGTTCATTCCTTTCAGGAACTTGAAGGTCTCTATCATGGCGTCCCCGCTCCCTTCTGGCCTCCAGCGAGTACACGTTCAGTGACCTATGCCGATCCTCATAAGTGATTAAAGATGGCTCCAACTGAACAGACATGCTGTATCTGAGTTTGTCTGCACAGAGCACCAATATATTACAATCACCTTGCACTTTCTGGTGATTAATTTTAACAGCCAGACCATGGACCACCTCTTTAACCTTTGCAGGTCCTTCTGCAATTCTCTTACCCCGTCTTTGCTGTCTACACTGCAACAGAACTCAGTAATTAAATATCTTTTAAATGTCTGACTTAAAATAAATGAAATAATACATTAATTTAAAAAAGATAAAAACTTTTCATTGAAATATGATTCTATCAGATACTTGAAGGCAAAAAATAATCCATATTTCGGCAATGGTGGGAGGTAATAACAATAAAAGACAGTGAAAACCCTGTGTGGCACTAATTTCATATGAAACACACATTAGCTACCTAATTTGCATTTCAGATCAATAGAGGTATCTTTAAAGGAAGTGTGTTCAAAACTGTTGATCCTGCCAAGTTGGTGGGGAGGGGGGGTAGATTTCTACTTAACAGATTCACCTTATCACTGATTCAAATGCATGTGCTGGTAGGAACTTTAGGACGGTTTCTATAAATAGTGTGGCTCTGCCTCTACCCCTTTTCTCACATTTCTCCCTCTTTGTAAATATTATTATTAATATTATAATTATTGAGTGGTTAATTTGTTTGAAGCCCTAACCCACTCAGGTGTCTTACACAAAAATCCACAATACAGTACATGTAGAGCAGCAGTAAACAGGTTCCCTAACTAACCTAAAATGATTCATAATAAAACCCAGCGATTCTCAGCTAAAATATCTATACAGATTATTTCATTCAAATTTCGATCCTGGTCCCTGCTGAAAACCTTGATGTTTGTCTACAAATGTCAGATTAAAGAGATGGAACTCCAAGCCTTTTCTGAAATGTTGCACTGAAGGTGTCTCCCTCGAAGACTGAAGGAAAGAGTTCCATAGCAGTGGGCCAGGCAGAGGCAAGGCATGATGTTCCTCCCTTTCTCACCCTGTTCCTCGTTTCTGCATCTTTCCACACATTCAACCGAATGGAGGTTTGCCATGGAAAACAGGAAATTTTAAAATCCTGCACAATTCCACTGGCAGTTATCCACACACACACACACACACACACACACACACACACACACCAGAGGAGAGACTTGTGTGCTGGGGCAGAGGTTTGACGTCTTTATCAGACTGTTTGACTGCGGGGGAGACTGAGTCTAGGGGAACAAAGGTAGTAGGAGAGAGTTAATTTGAGGGCTTGTAGAGGCACAGTGGGCATTCATAGGGTTGGGGTCCAAATTGGGCTGGGGGAAGGGACCAGGTAGAAGTGATCACAGAGCCTGCAATCAACAGAGAAAGCCCCGGATTGGGTGAAACACATCAGGTGACGAGACATCATACCAGGAAGTGTATAGCTGTGTGCTGAGTTGTTTGTTCTTCCTTGTATTTCACCGTGGATTTTACCCTATTTGGATCATTAAAATATACTGTGGATATAGTCATTCATGATTCTAGAGTCGGTGAGTCATTTAAAGAACTTTTAGTCTCGAGTGAGACTTTTTTCACATGAGCCTTGGTCACGGTGCTGGTTTTCTGTTTGCCTTCATTACATTACTGTTTAAACCCTAGCACTACCTACCTAGGTGCATCGCAATCTTTGTGCACAATCAACAGATCAGGGAGGAATAAGGAAAAAGGACACGTAAATAACCAAAATAGATCGAGGGTTAGATGGAAGGAGGCCAGCCTCAGGACCAGGTAGTCTAGTCTAGGTAATAAAATCAAAGAACTCTAAGCGATGATGGCAGACACTGAGGTGGACCTCTCAGCCATCACATAGACTTGGGTCTCAGAAAATAACATTGAGCCCTAACAATCCCAGGCTACACCATGTTTAGGAGGGACCGAGGGAAACGTAAAGGTAAAGGTGGCGGTGTAGCCCTCTATGTCAGGGATGGCATTGAGGCTATGTTGGATGGATACATCAGGGGAAGTATTTGCAGAGACAGAGTCACTGTGATTGTAGTTTGGCATCAGCATCGAGCAATGCGGGTAGGGGTGACCTATAGACTGTCACGACAGGTGGAGCAGATGGACAGAGAGCTTGGGGAAGAATTAGTCAGGATGGTGACAAAGGGGGAAGTGTTGGGTGATCTGAACCTTCTGGATATCAACTGGGATATTCCAGCTGCCAGGAGCACCAGAAGTTAGGCCTTGCCAAATACAGTCCAGGAATGTCTGCTGGAACACGCAGTTAGAGAACCCACCAGGCAAGCTGCCATCCTCGTTGTGGTGCTCACCAATTCAGAGATGATAAGAGTGGTGCTGGTAGGGGTAGACAGCATAGGAGAGGTGAAGGAGAGATGAGTGGAAATAAAGGGGACCATTTTTGAGGCATCAAAGGTATGCCTGAGGGCAGTAACCAAGAGAAACAGGTACAGGCGACCAATTTGGGTCAGGGAAGGGGTCAGGGAAGCAGTGAGGGCAAACAAAAAGGCCTTCATCGGGTACAAAGAAAGGAAAAGGGAGGAAGAATAGGAAGAATACAAACTGAGAACTAGGGAAACAAGGAGGGTGGTTAGGGAAGTTAGAGCGGACACTGAGCTACATAGTGTTGAAGAGGCCAAGAGTGGGGAAAATTCTTGAGGTATACTAGGGAAGAAAGGATGAAAGGAGAGAGAATTATCAGGCTTTCGGAGGAAGGGAGAGAGGGAGGGTAACAGAGGATGATGGACAAAAGGCAGCCAGCCTTGATGACTACTTTAGCTCTGTCTTCACCAGGGAAGAAATCAGGACCTTGTCTGCATCAAGGCAGCCACTAAGTGGGTCCTGGAGATGAGGCAGACAATTTTTAACAACAAAAGGGTCTGGAGAACCTTTAAGATGGATAAGGCCCCGGGACTAGGCGGGATGCACCCGGGGTGCTCAGGGAGTCGGCAACGGAACTAGGTGAACCCTTGGTAGGGCTATTCAATAGGTTGTTACAGGCAAGAGTAGTTCCAAATGACTGGACTTTAGCAGATGTGGTTCTGCTCCACAAGAGGGAGATGAGTAAGCAGGGAACTATAGACCTCTCAGTCTTACCTCAGTTGTAGGCAAACTGATGGAGTCACTAGTCAAGGAGGACCTAGTGGACTACCTGTAAAGCAGTGGCCTCCAGGATAGCAAACAGCTTGCGTTTGTGGCAGGGAGGTCTTGTCAGACTAAATAGTTTTCTTTGATTGGGTGATGAGGGCATTGGATAGGGGCCATGCCATGGATTTCCTCTATTTTGATTTCAGCAAGGCCTTTGACTCAGTGCCTCACAGGTGATTGTTGAAAAAGATGGAGGATCTGTGGGCAGCAAGGGACACAAGATGGGTAGAAAATTAGGTGAGAGGCAGGCAGCAGAGGGTTGTGGTAACCGGGGTCAAATCAGAAGAGAGGGAGGTCACAAGTGGGGTATCACAGGGGTCTGTCCTGGGACCAGTCCTCTTCAATATGTTCATCAGTGACATTGGAGAGAAGGAGTCCAGGGCAGGTTGTGTCTCTTCGCAGATGATGCTAAGCTTTTTGAGAGGGTGGACAGCGACAAGGGAATTAGGGAACTGCAGAGTGACCTGCACAAACTGGGAGGTGGTATAAGGTCTGGCAGTTGAAATTCAATGCCAAAACATGCAAGGTGATGCACTCAGGGAGCAGGAACTCTAGGTCAGAGTACTGTATGGTAGGGGTTTTGCTGAGCTCTATGACTGAGGAAAGGACCGAGGAATCATTATTAGTGACTCCCTCACACAATCAAGCCAATGCAATAAGGCCTTTAGTAAGGGAAATAGGATGTTGGGATGTATCAGGAGGGATACTGACAGTAGAAGAAAAGATGCAGTATTACATAGATACGTAGACACTGTCAGCAGATAAGGGCCTATGACCCATCCAGTCTGCCCATTTGAGCTTGTAAGTTCACTTTATGTTTTCCTAGAAGTCTGTTGCCCTTTACCGCTGACCTCCAGAATTCCCATGTCTATCCCATGCATTCTTAAATCCCGTGATTGTTTCAGCCCCCACCACTTCCTCTGGCAGGGTATTCCACTTGTCAAAGATGGAATCTCAGCGTTGATGCACTACAGTCAGTACTGGGTATTAGACCAAGGTCCTGGTGTAGAACTAGAACCCACAGCCTTCTGTTCTTTTGGACCAAGAGGTGAGCATGCAGACTACTGTGCTTACCTCTTTATAGATCAAAGGTAAGGCCACACCTGTGGTGCTGCACCCAATTCTGAAGTCCTCACCTCAGGAACGATAAGGCCAGACTAGAGGCGGTGCATCAAAGGGCCACCAGGATGGTACAGGGCCAGCAGGGCAGATCTCATGAGGAAAGGAACAGCTGAAGACACTGAACATGTACTTGCTTGAGACCAGGTGGGAGAGGGGTGATAAGACACAGACCTTCTAATTCCTGAAAAGAATAAATGTGGTGAACTGTGAGGAGTTATTTAGCATAAGCACAAATTTGAGGTCATAGGGACACGAGTGAAAACTGACTGGGGGAAGGTTCAAGAGGGATATAAGGCAGTATTATTTTACAGAGAGGGTGGTGGAACCTTAGAATAGTTTGCCTGCTGAGGTGGTAGGAGTCAAAACCATAAATGGTTTCAAGCACAGTTGGGACAGAGTGAAGGTTACAGTGGCTACTCAGGGCAGTAGTAGCAGGTAGGATAATAGGGTGGAGGATAGTTAGGGCTTGTACCCTGGATTTCAATTAGGTCCCAGGGATAGATAGAGAACCACAGGCAGACTGGGTGGACCATTAGTCTTTTTCTGCCAGCACTGTCGATGATTCCGTTTCTAAAGGCTTCATGTGGAACCAAAGCCTGTTTTATCTCTGGCAGGTAAATAGCAAACATTTTCATAGTAAGCAGTAACAATTAGATTAGGATTTGTTACAGTCAAGCAAAGAAACAGTAGTAATGAAAACTATGAGCATTACTTCATTTTATGTTCTCTTGCAAAACATATGAACATATTGGTTTTAGACTGAACTGTGAGAGGGCTTTTGGGGTGCGTACCTCCTCCACCTGTCACAGCTTCAGAATACTGAATCTCCTCCATAATTCTGCACACTCTCCCTCTTTCTCCTACTTTTCTCTTTGAAGTCCTTGCCCAATCACAAGGAAAATGCAGGGTCAAGGGTTTTCTTATGCAACTCCTAATTCTTGCCAGAAATGTTACCCTTGTTCTTTGTTCCACATATGTGCTACAGTTTACTTGTTCCATATTTGCTGCTGTTTAGTGCTTTGTTTCTCAGGGAATAGCAGAGATGTTGAACAACCCATATCATTTGCATATTCATGATGCTGTGCTTACAACTTGAGGAAATACTGTATTCTCATAATGTGCTAAAATGCAGGTAAAACAGACGTTCATACACTCATTGATCAGTTTAGGTAAGGAAATGTGTTACTCTGCTTGCCTGTACTTTAAAATGTAAAATTAAACATTATGGTCATTACAACATAAACAAACAAGGCTCAGCACATATACCCCTATCCTTGAAATCAAGCCGATTATGTTTGCTTGCATAACATGTGAATAAACTGGTATTAGTCTGAACTGTAAGGGGGCATTTGGGGGTGTGTTCCATTTTTACCTATCACAGCATTACAATACAAATCTTCTCCCAAGTTTTTATGATTCTGTGCATTTTTCCACCTCTTTCCCTTTGAAGTCTTTCCCAATTATAAGTAAACTTCTTAATTTCCCAATCATAACAATTTCACTATTATAACTCATGTTATTAACTGGGTAACTTTAGCTGCTGCACTAATCTATGCCCAACAAATACACAGCAAACACAAGCAAGTGAGCATTTGGTGTTGGCCAGTGCTTGTTTAAATCTGTGTATGTGAGGAGAGGGTGATGATCAAGGAAGAAAAGGATGACTTACCATAGTAATCTTGTTTCTTTCCAGTGATACTCAGGTATTCATAACTTTATTCAGTGTCCCTTTAAGACAGAACTGCCCACTGCCTTAGTTCTAAACCCCTCAGATTTCCTGGAAGCCTGGAAAGACAGGTCCATGAGGACTAAGTGTGAAAATAATAATAATAATAATTATAGTGAGAACTCCCTTAACACCCAAAAAGGCCTCCAACTGGAGGGCATAACATATGAAAGAATACCCCTGAATGTCAGAATCACCTGAAGGGGGGGGTGGGCAACAATACTGAGCACAGTCACAACATACTATATATGTCAGAGTGTGGCACAGATACCCCTGAGAACACAATGTTTTTAGGAGTGCAGAGGCTACTGGTTCTAGAAGGGGAGGCAGGGTGGGAAGTTATGAATACCTGAGTATCACTGGGAAGAAACAAGATTACTATAAGTATTTTTTTCTTCTAACCCCAGTAATACTCAGGTATTCCTAACTTTATGCAGACTGCTAAGCAGTACCACTGGAGGTGGGCACAGAACCTACTTTGAAAACAGACTCTGCAGGACTGCTGTGCCAAACCTGGCATCACCTCTGGACTGAATGTCCAGACTGTAATGCTTTGTACAGGTGTGTACTGTTTTCCAGGCAGTTGCTTTACAGATGTCCACCAAGGGAGCATCCCAGGCAGCTGCTATGGTAGCAGCTGTGCCCCTTGTGGAATGGTCCCTCAACCCTGCTGAGGGCTCTTTTCCAGCCTTAGAGTAACAAAACTGGATTTGCTATATCTTCCAGTGGGAAATTAACCTTTTTGATGCTGGGTTACCCTTTCCCACATCCTCATAGGTCTGGAACAGCTGTTTTCTGTCCTGCCTATGTCCTTTCACCAGAACTAGGGTGTTCAGTGAAAATGACAGGTAAGGTAATGGTTTGATTCAAATGGAAATCAGAAACCACTTTAGGAAGAAACTTTCTGTTTGTTCTCAGGATCACTTTGTCTCTGTGGAATGAAATGTAGTCCTGTTCAATGCAGAGAGACTGGAGCTTATTGATTCTTCTGGCAGAAGCCATTACCACTAGGAAAACAATTTTTCATGTGACATGTTTCAAATGGGATGAATACATAGGCTCAAAAAAGGGGGACCCATGAGCCTAGCTATACACACATTTAGGTCCCATGCTGGCACCAGTTCCCTGTGAGGGGGTTTCAAATGGGCCATGCCTTTAAAGAACCTTTTGAAGATAAGTCTGATGCCAGAAAAACATTCTGTCCAACTAAAATGCAAGCAGATGCTGTGGCCATGTGGAACTTTTAGGGTCTGGGCTACAAGCCCAGTGAATGCAAATAGGTAAGAAGATTCAGCACAGCTGGGACACCAGCCTGTGCTGGTATTACTCCTCTGGTTGAACACCAAAAAGGAAACCCTTTTTTCAATTTTAAGCATAGGTTTTCTTAGTAGATGGCTTCCTGCAACCCCTTAAAATGTCCAATACACTTTCAGAAAGATGCAAGCCTGCATATTCTAGGTTCTCAAGAGCCATGCCTTGGGCCTGAGTGACTTGAGGTTCGGGTACAGGAGCCTCCCCTGGTTGGAGTTCAGTAGATTGTGCCTCCGAGGAAGGTGTATTGGTTTGGCCACAGACATAGAACAGCAGAGAGTACCATGGCTGCCTGGCCCAGTCTGGTGCTATCAAGATCATTGATGCTGACTGGGACCTGAGCTTGAACAATGTTTGTACACCAGAAGGAAGGAAGGAAAAGCCTACAGGTGCTTCTCTGACCAATTCAGAGCCTGAGCATCCAGGGGAATTGTTCCCGGATCTGGTTGTTTGACATAGTACTGTGGTAGGTGGTGGTTCTGGTGGGATGCAAACAAGTCTACCTCTGCAGTGCCCCATCTCCTGAAGATCACTTGCACCACCTGACTGTTCAAGGCCCATTCATGATGGGACTGGTTGATTTGAGACAGGGTATCTACCAAGGTATTGTCCTTGCCTGGCAGATGAATAGCCTGCAGGGAAGCCCCCAAGGAGCATGCTAGACTCCATATTTTCATGACTTCTGTGCAGGGAGGGCTTGACCTTGTTCCTCCCTGCTTGTTTATTTAGTACATTGTGGTGGTATTGTCTGTTCTGACCTGTACCACCTTCCCCTGTACTAGTAGTGTGAAAGCCTTTAGTGCCAGTAACACTGCTGTTAGCTTCAGCAGATTTATGTGCAGGAGTGACTCTGCACTTGACCAGGTACCCTGGGTGGTGTGAACCCCTATATGGGCACCCCAGCCTAGTAGAGATGCATCTGTTGTCAGAACAACTGATGGGGACTCTGGCTGAAAAGGAATCCCTTCCCTTAGGTTGGTTTCCTCTTGTCACCATTGGAGGGCCTGTAACAATGTTTTTTGTTACTAGAATTAGTTTTGAGAGAGGATCCTTTCTCTGACACCAGTGTGTCCTGAGGTGAAATTGAATGTCCCTCATCTGTAACCTGGATTCCAGGAGTGTGCCAGTGGCAGCTGCCATGTGGCCAGTAGCTGAAGAAACTGTCTTGTAGGTTTTGGTTTGTTCAGGCTGAATGAGCCCGCTATCAGTGGAATACTTCTTGCCCTGTCCAGAAGCAGGTAAGCTCTGCTCCTATGAACTGTAGTGCCTGAGTAGGCTGAAGGACAGACGTTTTTTTGATTTATCAGGAACCCTAGAGATTCCAGAAGCCCCTGGGTGAGTTACAGAGGCTCCCTCATTTGCTGGGGTGATTTTCCAACCACCAGCCAATCGCAAAAATCGTACAATACTTTCACATAGGCAATGAATTCTTTTTATGAATCATTTTGAAATAAGAAATTGAATTTTAGAGGTGACAAGGATTGAACCCAAGGCCTCATACATGCAAAGCATGCACTCTACCACTGAGCTACATCCTCCCTTCCTAGGTGTGGGAAAACTGTGACACCTTGTCTTCGAAGGTGTGCCACAACCACTGCCAAGCACTTTGTGAATACTCTTGGAGCTGAAGTGAGATCGAAAGGCAGGACTGAAAACTGGTAGTGACCTGATGGGAGTCTGAACCTGAGGTACCTTCTGTGAGACTCCCTTATGGGGATGTGGAAATAAGCGTCCTTTAAGTCCAGTGATGCCAACCATTCCCCTTTTTGTAGTGTTGGCAGACTCAATGGCAAAGTAACCACTTTGAACTTTGGCTTTGTTAAGTGCCTGTTTAGTACCCTGAAGTCTAAGATAGGCTGCCACTCCCCATTTTCTGTGTGATACCATTTGCTGTACTAGGACAGGCTCCACTGCCTTTGACAGTAACAGGTTTCAACTTCTTTTTCCAGGAGTTCTCTCTACATTTGTAGATGGTTTGAAAACTTTTGTTTTCAATGCTAGAAGGAATTTGAACTCAGAAAAAAATCACTGACCCACTACATCCAGGACCACTCTGTGGTGATCTTTCTTTTTGCAAAGACTGGAAAAAATGAGTCAGTCTGCCTCCCACAGGTAGTGGGGAGGTGGCCTGGGGAGACACGTCAGGGTGTCTGCTTTGTTTGAGGCTGGGCCTGGGACTGAGAACCATGCCTGGAACCCCTTATGCCCCTGTCCCTGAAGTACCCCTGCTGTGGGTACTGCTGATACTGAGGTGCAGCCCTGGCCTGATAAAAAAGGCTTGCTGTGAAATGGTCTGCCTCTGCCTCTCCTTCCATAGGTTTTAGTGGACGGGGAAGCCCTTTCTTTTGCAGAATTGCTACTGTAGGTGGTTTTGTATTCATCCACCTTTTTCATATAAGCCTTTATCTTTTCTCCAAAAAGGGAATGACCCTCAACTGGGAAATCCATAGCCTTGGTTTGGGTATCCTGAGTGAGGTTTGTGACTCGCAGCCAGGCAAACCTCCTCTGAACCACTGTATTTGCCATCCATCTGGCAGCAGTGTCATTAGAGTCAGCAGCCATTTGAACTAGTATTTGGCTGCTCCGAAACCAGATTTAGCTGTTTCAGCTAGATCATCTGACACGGAAGTCTGGGCCTTGACTGCCATAGCAAGGACAGACTGCCATAGTGACTTTTGGTATTGAGCAGCATAGGCTTAAAAGTGTGCCTGCCTGATGGCCAAGAAAGCTGATAAATATCCCTTTTTTTGCCATGTTATCAATTTTCCTGGAATCCTTGTTAGGAGGATAGGATGCCAGGGGTATCTTTGCCTTGTCACAGGCTGTCACTTGTACTACTCCTTGGTGGGCAGGGTGGGAGAATAAAAATTCAGCTCCCTCCCTGTCCAGCTGATATTTCTTATCCAGCCTCTTATCAAGATGGGGAACAGAACTTGGAATTTGTAAAATCTTTAAAGTATCTTTCTTGAAGAATGTATTCATAGGAAGGAGAAACTTTTTAGTGGGTGTCAGCCCAATCGTTTCTCATGAATGTGAAGAGTGAGGAATAATCCTCAGATGCTCTGTGGGGAAAGCCAAACTCCTGTTCAGGGGAAACCTCAGATTCAATAGGTTCCCCTTCCTCCACTTCACATATTCTTTCTGTTATATAATAGGAAGACTGAGCAGAGGAGACAGACTGCTTTGCAGGGGTCTGCTGCTGAGAGGCAGACAGCCCTTGTAAACCTGAATGACCTTAAAGGCCTGTGTAATTTCTGCAGGAGCTGGCAAGCTTTATAGCAGGCACAGAAGTCCCCCCAATGATGTCCTGCAACGGGTTCTGTGTGCTTAGTGTTCTTTGATTTCTTTGAGGGAATCAGGGAGTCAGCCAGTTCAGCAAGCCTCTTAGGAACTGCTTGTATATCCATCTCAGGGGTAGCAGTCACAGTAGTAGTTTTGGTTTCACCCACAGTAATTTAGGGTGTCAGCTAGTCAGAGTTTGAGGGATCCTTAGGTGGTGGTAGTTTTCTCTTTAGCCTTATCCGGGCATTTACCAATAGTTGTCTCCGGACATGTATTGCAGATTTCACTCTTCTTTTAAATGTTCATGCCCAGGCAGGCAAAACAAAAAGAATGTTTGCCTTAGCAAAATTTCACCACACTCAGTACATGGTTTGAAACTGGGATCAAAAGTTTTTCTGTCTTTTTTTTTGTCTTTTTTTTTTTTGACATTCTCAATGTAAAACCAATAAAAGTTACAACTGCTAAAAAAATGTTTTAATTTATTGTTTATTTAGCTGTTGCGGTTGGTTCCAAAACCGATGAGGAACCAATCAGGAACTGGGAACTGAGGTAAAAGTGAACTGAGGCTATTGGTTCAGGAACCAGTATTAGCAGTTCTTAAAACAAGTTAAATTTAATAAAATTAAACATAACTAACAGAGGTTTTTTAGTCAGAAAACTCAGATAAATATAAAATAAACCTTGGTTTACCCCCGGTAATACCGAACCAGGAGAAACTGAGAAAACTTACAATTTAAACACTAAAACTATGATTTAACTTAAAATTACAAAAAGTAAAAGGCAGCAAATGAAATGTAAAGAATACTTGTATATATTTTATAAGTTTTCTCACGTCAGAACAAGATGATGACGAAAGGATCTCCAAGTGTCTAGTCTTAACAGGCAGAGAGAGAAATCTGAGGGTTTAGAACTAAGGCATTTAGTAGAAGGCAGCATTTGAAAAAGTGGCTCATGCAAAAGATTCCATCAGTTGCATATGTTCCATCTCTCCAGGCCAGGGGTTCTCAAATGGTGAGGCCAGCCTCCTTGGGGAGGCCCCAACCTGTTCCAGGGGAGGCTCAAGCAAGTCTGAAAAAGTACTGAATTTAAATTTTGAGTTTTATATATTTTGTTTGAAAGGATGAAACAAACTGAAAGAGGATAATAGTAGGTGAAATGTATGTATTTATTTACAAATCATTGACAAGAGAAGGTGAAGGAGTCAAGGCTTATTTCAGGTGAACCCGGTGAAGGGTTGGGAGTGAATGCAATTCAAAAGGTAACTGCAAAGCAGTCAAACAATACAAAATGAACAATAGTGCAAACAAATATGAAGAATAAATTAATAATGAGTGGTGGTAATTGATCATTTTGTAGAGTGATGGCAGAACAGCCCAGATACAAGGGTTGAGCACAGAAGTGCTAAGAGCAATAGTAGGAAGGAGCAAAGAAATCCCTAAGAAGTTGCATAAGGGCAGAGAAAGAAGGAGTGGCAAGGTATGTAGGAAAGTTATTCCAGATAGAAAGGAAACAAAGAAAGTAATCTGACCCCATGAAGGTACTGCAACAAGGGGTAACAACGGTTCAAGAATCAAAATAGTGGAGCAAGTAGGCTGGCCTGTGTGTGTATGTGTGTGTGTGTGTGGGGGGGGGGGGGGTTACAGTAAGCTGAATAACATTTATTTTGTTTTATTTGTTAGTCAGATAACACCTTTGAGCACAGGTGCTCTTTTTCAAAGGTTCCACATCAGTGAAAGACAAAGAACTGAATGAGAGCCAAGTACTCAAAGGTGTTTATTCATGGTGTAGTGTGCAAAGTACAGTATGCTAATTTTCTTTGGGGAGGCCCAAGATTATTTTAGTTTTTGGGGAGGCTCAGAATCTTTTCTATGGATTTGGGGAGGCTCACTGTGACATAGTCTAAGAACTGTTGCTCCAGGCAGTTCTGTCTTAAAGGGACACTGCATAAAGTTAGGAATACCTGAGTATTACTGGGGTTAGAAACAACATTTAGTCTGTTTTGTTGTAAATTTCAGAGAGTTTTATTTTTACAGCCTAGCTGAAGGTTTCTGGTGAGTAAAGGTGGCAGCCATGTTTGTGACGGCAGGTCAGTTGTGGCAGCATAGAGATCTAAAGAACATTAAGCGGTAACCATCTGACATTCTCATCAGACCCAATGTAGGAATTGATGTCCATCTCTGATTAGGGCAATGAATGTGAATCTCCATAGGAACATTTTGCCTCTTTCCCACTGCAAATGTGCCTTCAGAGCTTTCCAATAATTTGCCCAAAGATGGCTGTGGTTCACACAAGGAGTCACTAGAATTAGCACTCAATTAAGATCTCCCATGGTTCTAGGTGTAGTGGCATTGATTTGGTCGTTGTGTAGCATGCCTACCAACAAGTCCCAGTCGCTCACCTTGTTACACCATGGGGGTCTTGTTAGCCAATCAGGTAGCTTAATTTTTCTACCTCTTTTATAAAAATACTTAATACCCCATGCTGATATGCATTCTTCATAACATGTGAATGTTTGATGTGTGTATTTACCATTAGCTTAGTTGTCATTTTCTACCTGTACAAACCTGGAACTGTTTTTCTCCCCAGCTGCTGCACAAAGTGTCACACAGTCCTTTTCTGGAGTTTAGGGAAAAACCCAAAGTAGCACACACCACAAGGAACATCACACCATTTTTTAACCCTTTATTTGTTTTGTAAATGAAAGTACTGATGATGCAACAACAACCCCTCTGTCATCAACATTGCTCCCATCCACACGTAAGCAGTGTTTAATTTCAGTGGGCCTATCCTGTACAAAGAATCTTAAACTAATAGATCAGACCCAGAAGGGATGGATCCATTTGGTTCTTGTTATTGTTTTTATTTCTGAAGGTTATAGCTTTTATACAGTGTTGTATTTTTCTTAGTGAAATGCTTTACTCAGATGTTTTATACTCATGGGCACATACAATGCTGTGTAGCTCAAGCAGTCCCAATAACCTTTGCCCCACTGTACCTGAAAGCCCCCAAATGTCTCATTGCACCCTGTTCCAAAAAAATAAAGGAATGGGCTGTCATTTCACTGTCCCATCTGTTACAAACAGTTCTGCACACAAGTTCGATGGGGTGCAACAGGACCAGCAATTATAGAGTCCACCCACAGCTGTCATTGCTGCTATATCCACTAAACAGTGCAGCTCTGTTCTTTGCTGAGCTTGGGTTTATTTATTTATTCATTTTATAACCAGGTTGGTGCACTGATCCAAAGACCTTGTCAGCTAGAGTTATGTGTTTCCAGTGTGGATGGCACAATCTGCGATGCTTCAAGCAAAATGGTGATACACAGTGGTTTCCTGCTTCACCCATTATCACCTCAAAGTTATGAACAAGAAACCATGTTTCATCTGTGGCTGCAACTTTGTTAGCCTCCTCGCCATCCTCCGCATGCGCTTATATGGCTGCAGATTGCGTGGCTTGCTGTTGCTTAATTATTTTTGCCGCGACAAGGAGGAGAGCCCCAGTGAGGACCTCAGTGGTGAACGAGAGCCAGGCTAGGCCCATGGACCAGCCAAAACTGATGTGGACCTGCTGGAAGGAGCTGGAGTCATACATCTGGATGGTAGCCTTGAAGGCAGCATTGGAGTAGCTAATGTAAACACAGATCCCAGACATGGTCAGCAAACCTGAAACAAGAGAGACAGGGATTAGTACCAATGCTTTCCCACTCCAAACTCCCAGCTCTTCATGATTGTCTAAGCACTTAATCTGTTAAAGTGATAAACACTTCATAATACAGCAAAAATGTGCACCTATATGTTTTTATTCCATTTCAGAGTGCCCGTTCTCTCCTGTCTTATGCAATGCCCCTTTTCCTCATTCTGAGTCTACTTTGGCATTTTATTTAGATTAGTGTTGCTCAGATAGTACCTACCAGATCAGATACCATCAGATACCATCATTTTGGTCTGTTATTGGATTACCTTGGAAGACATAGACATATGACCAAGGATCCGACCTCCTAGGATCCACTTTAAGTATAACCCCCACCAGCCACTTGTTTAACTAGTAAGCACAGCTCCCATATTTTTCTGTCTAGGGGAAAGAGAGTGGTGGGGATACACAGCATTAAGTATTACTGAAACACAGAATGACCATTACTAAACCCACGTCCTGAGGAGACAACTTTTGCTAGGGGCTATGCTAGGTCTACACTTCTGGAGGGGTACCCAGTAAATCCACACAGGAAGCAGTAACAAGATTGTTCATACCAAGTTGGGGTTCTAGAGTGTGGCTTTATTCCAAAGTTGGTACACAAAAGCAAAGGTGAACCCCCAAGGGTTTACACTTCCTGGCACAAGACAATGCAGAACAACATCTGTAGCAGACAGAAACTCTGAACTTCCCATATTACATAGGACTTTGAACCCTTTTCAGTGGCAAAGTCTCAGCTGAATCACACATCTCCTCTTCTAGTGGCACTGGCCACAACTTAGATCATTTCCCATATTGCACGGGATTTAAAGGTTTGGAAATGTGGTACTGGCCGCGATGGAGCACTCTGGTGCTCAAAATTAGAATAACCCACACCAGGGGGTAAACTTTCTCTTCAGGCATTGGCCACATATCCTGAATAAACAGGTGCCCTTACAGAACCTGTAGTGCTGAACTGGTCACTCCAGATGGGGGGTTGCCCACACTTTGCTTCCTCAGTCCATACCCAGCCATTCTTTCAGAGTTATACCTCAACATTTTCAAACAGTAGAACTATGCATCTTGGAATGACTTTCACATTCAGCATTAGAAACACACTACTTCTGAGTGTAAATTAAAGTTCTGTACAATGTGCTAAGTCTCACCAGGGACTCCACAACTGTCAGCAGCTTTAGAAAAGGCATGAGAACAGATTGTCAGCAACTTTAGAAAAGGCATGAGAACAGTCTCAAGCAGAACAGAACTTGGTGTATTAATCCCTTTGTCAGAGTACATCCCCAAAAGAAAACAAGTAGGAACATTTCTCCTGGGATACCCAAAGTCAGATTACTCACAGTTGTACACAAAAGGCAGAGTCAATGTCCTGGATCAAAGGGAATTGCCCCTTGGAACCATTCGGCAGTCTTTCTCATCTCACAGTAGATGAGAAAATCAGGAACTCCTGCTAGATGGTTTCCACCACTTCTACAAGGCAGGCAGATGGTTCTCAGCACTAGGGCGAGAAAAATGAGCTCTCCTCAGAGCCCACACTGCAGCTCCTTACTCCTCCACTGCTCATTTCAGCTGCTGACTCAGAACTACACTACAGACTGAGAATTCTAAAACTCCCCACTCACAGCTAGCTAAAGTAGCTTGTGCTGCTGTGAGAGTTCTAAAATACATCACCTCTCTCAGCTCAGCTGAGACCAAATAAACAGAGAGGGAGCAGGTGAAAATTTATTTAACTAGTTATTCACCAGCTGCCTTCCCTACCTAGCACTGACACCGATGGGATTCTAGTAACCCCAAGGAACACAGGTGTAACATAAGTATCTCAGGTATCCATGGATCCGACCTGTATCCAATGGATCTGACTATCGGATTCAACTATCCAAGGTTGGAGCTGATGCATCTGACCATTGGATCCAGAGAACCAACCACTAGATCCGACTATCCAAGGTTGGATCTGATGGATCTGACCATAGGATCCAGAGAACCAACCACTAGATACAGCTATCCAAGGTTGGATCTGATGGATCTGGCCATTGGATCCAGAGAACCAACCACTAGATCCAAATATCTGACATTGGAGCTGATGGAGCCTACCTTGGATCCATTGGTCGGATCCTAGGTTGGATACTAGCACTATCCGACGGAGGAAAGTAGGACTTACTGTACAAAAGCACTATCCAAGCAAACACTAATTTAGATTTGAAATAACAATAGGAGAGGACTGCTGAACATAGGGATGTCCCCAGGTTTTCATCGCTATTCTCAGCAGTAACTGAACACCCATACTTTGATGTCACTCATCTTGAGACTAAGATATAGAGAATAATGCCTGTCCGGGGGTGTGTGTTATGAGGATTTTTCACACACACAAGGTGTGTGATAATCCATGAACCCCAAGAGCCAAGCCTGAAGGGTTTATGAGATTATTACCCACTGAGGGTGTGTGAAAAATCCTCATAAGACAAGCCTTGCACAGGTATTATTTTTTATGATGACTGGTGCAATGTTTTGATACAGACAAAAACTGTAAGCTGTATTTATGTGAGCGAACGTGTCTTTGAGCAACCGCCATAGTCACACAAATACAGTGTGCTTTCTTTTGCACTTCAGTGACGTTTTAGTGCAAAGGACGAAAACAGCCATAATAACCCACTATTGAGTTACTATGGAATTCAGCAGGTTATTACGGTGTTTTATCAGGAGTGGATATCCAGTTGTTATAGGGGGTTAGCAGTTATTATAATAATAATAATGTTCTTTGTGAGACTCAGATACACCATTGAGTCAAGGACCATTTATAATGGTTTCCAGTAGAACTGCAACAAGACTATTCAGGATTTGGTTACAGTTAGAAGGTAAGAGTTGGACAGTATGGTATAAGTACATAAGACACAATTTCATCCCAGTTACATTCCGCACACTCATGAACAAAATAGGCAGCACTCAAATAGCAAACAGCAAATATAATGCTTATAAACTGAAAAAATAGCCAAAGTCCAACATCCAGGTCAAAAGTCCAGATGAACCCACAGCACCAACCCCAGCGCTTTGAGTCTGATCATGACTCTTCATCAGGGGGGGTGTCCATGGTGCATTGGCGTTCCACACAGCAGCCATACAATTTAGTTCAGCACAATAGTCAAGCACACCATAGGTACCAAGTACAGCCAAGGATCCATGGCAATACCAGCTCAGCCACAGCACAGTCCATGCTGTAAGGAATGCAAATGGTATAATCTGTATATGGGGTCAAATTGATTGATTGATTGATTAAAACTTTATTTTTATACAGGTATATTTGATTAATGCAAAAAAACACTGTTTACAATCAAGTCCTGTATAGATGATACATAAATAACATCAAAATACTCAAAATACAAATACTTCACAAAGTAATAACATATATGACATTATCCATAACATACACACATGCATTTCTTCTGCAAATATTCAAATAATTTACGTTTAAAACTAGCAAGGCTAACTATATTCTGCAAATGCTTGGGTAAATTATTCCATGATAAAGCAAGTCTATTTTGTAACTTCATTTCTCCTACATTACTACAATATTTGAGCAATGGTACCCTATTTTCAGAATTTCTTGTACATAAATTATAGCTATCCAGGGTCTGCAACTTAATATACTGTACTTAAGTAGTGGATGATTATTTTTGGCATATATTAACTTATGACAATTTAGTAGCCAGGTATAATTTCTCTGTGCTTCAGGATGCAGCCAATTTAATCTGTCATATAATTTACAATGATGCATTTTATATTCGCCCTTAATAATAAATTTACCTAATCTATAAATTGTTTGATTAACTTTTTTTAACACTTTCTGTGAAGCATTCATATATATTGGCACTCCATAATCAAGTACCGGGATTAACATTTGCTTAACAAGTTTTTCTCTGGCTAATTTAGGCAATACATTTGTTATTCTTCTAAAAGCACCCAATCTTTGATTAACTTTTTTATCTGCATATCAACATGACTTTCAAATGTCATACCAGAATCTATGTACATACTCAAATACCTATAACCTTTGACTTCCTCAATTTGAGTGCCATTTATCAAGTGAATATTTAAATGAGTTTGTTTTTTCAGCTTATGCCCCAAACTAAACACCATACACTGGGTTTTCTTTGCATTGATTAAAAGACCAGAGTTGTCCATCCAATTGTCCAGTGAGGTTAAATCTCTCTGTAACTGTGATTCAACATTTCTCATATTATCTGCAGAAACCAACAGAACTGTATCGTCCGCATATAATCTGAACCTCCCCATATTTTATTGTTTGCACTAACTCATTCACATAGATATTAAACAACAATGGACCTAGTATCGATCCCTGGGGAACACCACAATTTAATCCCCCAAGGCTCGATACAAAATCACCATTGACGACACACTGTCTACGATTTGCTAAATATGATGCTATCCATGTTAATGGTCCTTCCTCTAACCCCACTATCCAAAGTCTTTCTAACAGTTTTCTATGCTGTACCAAATCAAATGCTTTACTGAGGTCCATTAACACTGCCCCAGTGGCCTTTCCATCGGCCAAGTGATGCTACCACCAAATTTTGAAATCCAGTAGGGCGGTGCCCGTGGACCTCCCTACCTAAACCCATGTTGTTTATCAGATAATATTTAATTCATTTCCAGCATGACTAAGTTATGAACAACACTACGCTCCAATATTTTAGATAATATTGGAAGAATCGTAATTGGTCTATAATTAGATGGCACAGTACTATCCCCACCCTTAAAAATTGGAATTACCTTTCCCACTTTCCACATATCAGGGACAACTGAACTTGTTAGACTCCAGTTCAAAAGATATGTTACTATTGGCGCCAAAATATCTGCACCAATCCTCAAAAATCTAGCTTCAATTCCATCTAAACCACCTGCTTTACTTATGTTTAAATTTTGTAATTGTTTCCTTATTTCAGCTGTACTTAAGAGTCTAAAATTAAACTTATCATCTTGCTGTATCCCATACTTCTTTTTCTGTTCAGCAATTAATTCTATTACAGATATATCAACAGTTTGTTCTTTTGGCGGCAGAATATCCAAATCAGGTAAAGTGAGAAAGTAATGATTCAATATAGTAGCAATACTAGCCAAATCTTCAATCATGTTTCCTTCCTGTAATATACTTTCTACCTTACTACTCTTATTTTTATATTTTAAATCAGAAACAAGTTTCCAAAACATTCTTGAATCATTTACCTTCTCAAATTTATTCAAATAATATTTACTCTTTGCCATCCTAATATTCCTTTTACATTTGTTTCTCCATTTTTTAAAACTTCCCCAATCATCTAAATTCTTAGTTTTTCTAGCTTTCTGCCATATTCTATTTCTTACCCTTAACTCTTTTTTTATTTTATCTGAAATCCATGGGTCTTCTTTATTTTTCCTCCTTTTCTGTACCATTGGAGCATGTTTATTTATCACTGTTAATAAGGATTCACTAAATTCTTGTATAGCTAAATTAATATCCGGAATCAAATATACTCTATTTCAATTTTGGTCCCTAAGCGAATCTTTAAACTGAATCTCATTAAATCTTTTATAATCCCTTTCCCATTTTATATTCTCTTTTGGATCTGGAAAAACCTGATTTATTATTTTACATGTAATGGGATTATGATCCCCAAGATTTATAGGCAAAACATCCCAAGACTCTATATCCAATTCCTGGGAAACAAATATAAGATCTAAAATAGTTCCCTGATTATTCAGATGCGTAGTTCTTGTTGGCTTGTCAATTAATTGTTT
The DNA here is from genome assembly GCA_016271365.2 of Neoceratodus forsteri. Taxonomy (NCBI): domain Eukaryota; kingdom Metazoa; phylum Chordata; order Ceratodontiformes; family Ceratodontidae; genus Neoceratodus; species Neoceratodus forsteri. The sequence continues at coordinate 250,209,542 of JADMNL010000024.1, read as the reverse complement.
TAACCCCAAACATTCAAAACTCTTTTTTAACCTAATGCCTCTTGCCTGTTTCCAAACAGCATTAAAGTCACCAGTAAAGATTACCCTTTTATCCTTTACTTTGTCCAGGAGAAAATCTGCAAATAAATCAAAATATTTAAGTTTTGTTTTAGGGGAAGCGTAAAACACTCCCACAATCAGTTTAATTTTGAGCAATTCTATTACTAAACAGTCTATTCCTTCATAACACTCTGTTACTAGCACCTTATAGGGACCAAGATTATCTTTCAAGTATAACATTACCCCTCCACCCCTCATTTTCCTATCTGTTCTTTCCAGTCTGTACCCCTTTAAGTTGATTTCATCATTCCCAATGCCCAAATGTAGCCATGTTTCTGATATAGCAATTACATCATATTCTTTATTTGAAACCCAAGCTCTAAAGTCATCCATTTTATATACAACACTTCTTGCATTCTCATGATAAAAAGTAACAATACCTCCCTTCTTTGGACCCAGATTAGCCTCTATATCTCCACTTTGCATCAAAAAAGTATGCAAAGCAAACTCCCAACACCTATATTATTTATTCTATTCTTAATCTGTATTACACTTGCTTGCTTTATATATCTATGTTTTTCATTAGCAAAGTGATTCCTTCTTGCATAAAAATTATTTTAGTGAAGGAAGTAGGCCAGAAACTGGATGCAAACCAATAACTAGGTTGTTCCAATACAGAGGGAATGCATGAGAGAAGCATCCAGTACCTGCTGTCATTTGCATTGTGGGGGTACAATATTCAAATCTGGCAGCAGATCTAAAGACTTCCTGGACTGGCCTTGCCTGAAACAGATCCAAGAGTTAGTCTGGCACTTTTCTTGCTGTGCATTGGTGCATGAAGATGAACTTGCATTTTGTAACAGCATCTGCTTTCTGACTTTATGGGACATTGAGGTACAGCAGGTTTAAATCAAGGTCACGATGCATCAGATTTAACCTGGTGAACGTAAAATGAAATATCGTGGTGCCACAGAATTGCATTTAGAACCAAAAATGAATAGTGGGGATTAATATGAAAAGTTGCAAAGAAGTGCATAATTAAGTAATAAGGCATAACAGGGTGTGTATTATTCTGGGATAACAGCACACCTTGAGACATGAGGCACAAGGTGAAGCTGAGTGCCTTACCCACCTGAGAACTGATATTATCCCACAATTACGTGACCTTGGAGTGCCTTATTAAAATTATAAAATAGCCTCCCTGGCTTTTCATTTTAGAACCATATATGAGGTTCAGAAAGTTAAGCATTTCGACCTGTGCTGTTGTGCTGCAGTAAGGCATGGGCATGTGATCGGTTTCCACCAGTTACTGCACAGGATTTTCATAACCTATTTTATAATGATGTATATGTTGACAATAACATCAATAACGTGAGGATGTGCATTCAGTGGGAGATGTATGCATTTTTCTGATGTGTGCTGAGGCGTGAGGCTGCAGGCAGAGTGCCCAATGCATACACCAGAGATGTGACTCCATGCTGATTAGATAAGAGATGTTGCATCTCAGCTAGACTATCCTGGGTAAATTAAATTAAAATAAAACTTCTATGTGATGGAGTGACACAATTGTTTTTTGAATGTGTCTGATTAAGGGATCATCTAGAATTAGCTTATAACTGTACAGTACTAGGGATTCGTATGGTCATTACTGAAAGGGGTTACAATTAATCCCGCTCGCCCACTGGAGGGGGTCCCTGGTTGAGGCACATTGGCAGGGCAGTGTGGGGATGTTTGTATGTATGGTAGTTCACTGTGTTGTACATGTCATGTGGATAAACAGAGGGCTTCAATCTCCAATGCTGTCAATCCGGCATGTTCTCCATGCATTCAAATTCACAGTGTAAGGACCGGGCAGCCCCCTGCGTCTAGGGGTATATGGTGGCTTTGCTTGTCCAGAGGAACATCTGCTGTAGGCCATGAAACACCAGTACCTCTAGCTTTGCCTTGCCACCACGGGTCATGGTGACTGGGGAGGGAACCAGAGGTACACAATGCACACTTTTGGGTTACCACAGACAGGAGACTAGTTACAAACCATGGTTCACACTGGGAGCTGAGCTCAAGCAGGATGCATTTCTTAAGCTAAAATGATGTCACACAGCTTAGGAGGGCATCACCCTCACATATCAGTTCATCTTCAGTAGTCACTGTTGACCACGCTCCCTTATCACAGGCATATCTTAACACCCACTATACTACACTGTCCACACAAGGGTTACTAGGAGTCCCTATCTTGAAATTAAAGGGGCTTTGCTGCTGCTGTTACATTAATCTCCATTTAGATAAACATATCTCCATGTCTTTGGGGCCCTGGTGGTGCTCACAAGACATACCTGCCCTGATACCCTCCTAGGCAGGGCGAGCACTATTCTGGAGGCAAAAATGCCTGCACTTGTCTAATATACCAGCAAATGGTATTCACGTTACTGTTCAGTACATTAGCATTATGAAGTACCCCTAAGAATAATATGCAGGTGGTCTGGTCCAGCGTGCCTCCCTCTGGCAACTATGCTGATAACCCCAGTGGCCCCAAAAAATGGACACCCATGTCCAACCACATCTCGGGGACTTACTGACCCCAACTCTCATTAGGTCCCCTCCACATCAAGACCATTCATTCTCAGCACCCCCCACTGGGTTACATACTGTAGCTACTAACCTAGGCCTTTATCTCCCACAGAGAAATTTCAATGAAGATGAACTTACATGCTTTTCTCTCTCCCTTGAGTACAGATGGCATGAGTGGGCCAACCCAGAGTAGTGCTACTGCTTGCGACGCAGAGGATCTCAGCCTGTCGGAGGATTGGCTGGGGGGGGGATCGAGTGTTCATAGGACTGCTCTCCTTCAGGGAGGGAGGTAGGGATCCTGCACCCAAAGCAGTACTAACCCCTAGCGACCGCTATGGGTCAGGTATCCAGGGACAGCATTCAGGGATGGAGGAGCAACAGCCACTGACATCCTGCATGCGGCTGCATACATGGGCATGTCTGGGTGACAGTGCAAATCCATCCTCCTGGGGAATGTAAAAAGGAGGAGGAGGAAAACATGGCTGGCCAGCATGACAGAACCAAGCCCTCGCAGGCCCTATACTCAGCTCTACGGCACACCTCCATTTTGAGGATCTTGTCCACGGCCCCAGAGTGGAGGGCTACTCCCACCATGGGGGCAAACCATGGGTGAACACTGGAGTTGAGCAGTAAGTCTGTACAGGCAGGGGTGACAGGACTTGGGGGGACAGCCCCTGATGATGTGGCTGCTCTGGGTGAAATAAAGAGCACTAAGTGCAAAACAAATAAAGATGATGGGACTGGATCTGAAAGGATCCTGTTGACCTCCCTTCAGGGGTGGCCCAACACTACTCCCTGCATGCTGCTGGGTTGCAGTCTTCTATTTCTTCTCAAGACTGGACATAAGTGCAGTCTGCCTCCTCTGAACGGCAGCTCTGGGGTGTTTTTCTCATGCGGGACCTCAACTGGGTACCAAACCTCCGGAGACCTCACAAAAGGGGACCAGTTCCACCTGGACTTAGGAACTCTGCCACCATCTCTGAGGCCACAGACCCCTCTGCTCTGTTGCAGCCAGGGTTGCTGGACTCTCCTGCTGTTTCTTCTCCACCTGGTCTTCTTCTCTCCATGGCCCCTCAGCTTTTCTTCCCCTCCTATAGTGTAAAGGGGGAAGAGCAAGAGTATTAATATTCATGGCTGAGCTTCCCGCTGCTGGTTGAGTCAGGAAGCTCAAGGCACAAACTCCAGACACCCTGGCTCCAAACTGAGACCCACTAGAGAACATCTCCCAGGGTCAGGCTTAACCATTCATGTGCTGTCTAGTAACTAACCACAAACTGGGTGAAGAGAGAAGCTGGTTATAACTTCACCCCAAAAAAACACTACCTCCCTGAATTAGTAAGAGTTACATCAGGCATAACTAGAGTACATTACATTGCCCTATAGTAACCCGATACAGCACTCTCCCATGTTGTTTAAATGCGCACTGCTGAATCAGATAACGCTGGAGGTAATGTTAGTGACTACTCCTTTGTGTCATTTCTTACTTAAGCTACAAAACCAACCTTGGAACAGGTGACTCAGTAGAGGGAAACTGGTATGCCAGGTCACTGCCTGAGTAGCCCACTATGCCAGTGTTACAGGGTGAACTGGATAAAGGAAAGCTGAACCTGTGCTAATTAAAAAAGGTATGGGGGATGTATTGTAAATGCATGTACAGGCGCTGTTGGAATTACAGCAGGGCTTGCCAGGGCTCATCCCTCTAGCTCTGAAGTGAGCCCCAGTAGCTCACACATCCCTACTGCTGACTTATAATGGGAAAGGGGGGCTCAGTTTAAAGATATGAACCTTATGGGCCCCCAGCTCCCAAAGCTCATAAAGTTTAATTCCAGCACTGTGTACAGGATACCTCCCTAAACAAAACACAGTGCCTTCTCTTTGCCTCATGGTGTGAACACTGAATGTGTGGAAAGAGCATTTCCTGTTGGACAGGGAAGTCAGATGCATTTTATCTGTGTCTCTTTTGATGTTTATTCTCACATAAACAATGCCTATAAATGTGATAAAGCGGGTATTTTAATGGTTGATATGTTGGTACTTGCTGCAAGGGGAATTGAGGATGCAGAGGTCAGGCAATGACTGATATCTGGAATCGATGATTTACTGGAGAGTAATAAGGCTTTTGAAACTACTTGGATAAATGAAACCAATATTGAACGAATTTTCTATCGTGGAATATAGCTGGATTAGCTAGTAAGATGGCAGACCAGGAATGTTTTGTATTTATAACCACCTATGATGTAAGTTTTTTTCAAGAGACCTGGGCTACAGAAGTAATAACTGTAAATGGATATTTGGTGACATTTTCTCCTGCAGTTAAGATGAAAACATTTGGCAGATCAGTTGGTAGACTGGCAAGATACATTAAAATTGGGTGTGCCATAACAGCATTGGAAGTGGTTAAAATAACACAAAAATGATTTATTTATTTGGAAAATCTTTCACCAGGAAAGACAACATGAGCTATAAACAGCTCATTTCCAGAAGCATCGGGGTACAAGAATTGGTAGAACAAGCAAACACATAGCAATAACAGAGTAATACAAGTACAATTACTAAAACAAAACAGTGTAGTACAATTACAGAGCAGAAATCACCCAGACCAACCGGCCAGGGTAAACAAAACATATTCGGATATAGCATACACTGCAACAACCCAAGAGCAGGTGATCCAGTAGGGTAAAGGTTAGAGGATGGATAACACATTTGAAGTGCTAGAAGTAGTAGGATGAGCACAAGATTTGAAGTGCTATTGTATACCCAAGGGAGGGCAGTTATAACACAAGTGGGGAAGTGGACAGGTGAGGGGTAGAAGGTGTCGGATGGAAGAGGAAAAGAGAGGGACAGCCAAGATCTAACCCCTTCTGGATGCTGAGAACTCTGCAAGGGGGACAGGACCAGGCAGAAAGGGAGCAGAGAGGTAGAGAAGAGAGGGTGGAGGAACAGAAGGGGGGGAGGAGAGGGATAGGAAAGTAGGGAGGTGGGCAGGATTTGAAAGTGGGGGAAAAGGGAGAGGGAGAAAAAGAGAGAGACAATATATACCCCTTCAGGATGTAGAGGACCCTGCAAAGGGTCAGGATTAGAAAGTGGGGGGAGAGAAAGAGGGGTAGAAGAGAGGGAGCCAGGATCTAGACTCCTTCAGGATGACAGAGAACCCTGCAAGGGGGAACAGGACCAGGAAGAAAAGGAGGAGAGAGAGAAGGGGGAGGGAGGAGGATGAGTGGAATATGGCGGGTGACCGGAGGGGAGGAGGGATAAGAAATAGGGAAGCTGAAGAAAGTAGGGTAAACTAGGAATAGAAAAGGCAATGTATCAGTGGGGGGAGAAGGAAAACAGTAGAGTGTTGAAATAGCACAGTAGGTTGTGGATGGTAGTAGAAAGTCAAAATGGCACAACAGGTTGTGGTAGGGGTGGGAGGAGGGGGTATAATAGGTGGTAGCATGTGAGGAAGTAATCAGAGGAAAGGTTCAGTTAGAAGACAGGAGGTAAGTCAGGGATAGAAGAAGAAGAGTAGGGGATAGTGCACAAGGGTGGGGAGGGTTGTGAAGGGGAGCTAGTAACAAGTACAGTTAGGAGAATAGTAGTAAAGTAGAGCTAAAGGATAATGCACCCACAAGGGTTGGAAGGGTTGAAGCGGGCTAAAAACAAGTGCAGTTAGGGGAAATAGAAATTATGAAGGGCTAAGGAGATTGAAAATGGGGAAGAGCAAAGTCTGATAGGAGGTGGCAGTGAGTTCCAAAGCTTTGGGCAGCAGTAGGAGAAAGCTTCCTGGCCTATGAAGGTAGAGCGATGAGGAACAGCTAGAGTGCATGTGTCAGTGGATCTGAGAGGGTGGGAGGAGGGAGGTGGAGCAGAGATTAAGGAGGAGAGGTAAGAGGGGAGAGTCCCAACCCAGAATTTAGACGTGAACTTGGCACAGTGAGCGAGACGCCTACAGTCAAGGGAGGGGGAAGCTAGAGAATGATACAAGGTAAAGTAACATGTGCGGAAGGGAGAATCAAGAGCAAAGCGACAGAAAGCATCGAAGAGATTATTCAACCTGGTAAGGGAAGACTTAGGAGCAGCACTGTAGACTATGTCGCAATAGTCAAAATTAGGGAGTATCATTTTCTGAACAAGATTACACCTAACTGGTAGTGGTAAGGAACTAAGGTTCCTGTAAAGGGCGCTGAGCTTGGGGTGCAGTTTTTTCAGGATGGCGTCGATATGTACAGAAAAGTTAAGGTGTTGGTCAAGCCAGACACCCAGGTATTTGAAAGAGGGGGTGCCTTCTAGTGTTGTCCTGTCAAGGGTGTGGAAGGAGGGAAGGAAGGGCAGCCTAGAGAGTCTCTGCCTAGTGCCAAAAGTCATGGAGACTGTCTTCTTGGCATTGAGCAAGAGTTAATGACAGCTTAGCAAGCGCTGAACATTATTAAAGTCAAGCTGTAGTCTGGAAGTCACATCGGAGGGAAATTAGCCAGAGCTGAACAAGACCGAGTCATCAGCATACATATGGATAGAGGATGAGGAGCATACTGACGGTAGGTCGTTTTGAAAAATTGAGAATAAGAGTACTCAACACGACCGGTATGCCACTGTGCTGGTGCTGGGTCGGTGCCATTGGCACATCTGCAGCCAGCATGGATGGCCGTGCCTGTTAGAAGGACAGGTGAGTGGCTATAGCCAGGAGGGTGTCTGCAATATGCTCCTGGGTGTGGACCCCCATGGCCGGCTCCTCTGTCAGGCGCTCCCGGGCATGCACCCCTGTGGCTACTACCTCTGCCATATGTGTCTGCATCCTCACACCCATGGCAATGCTCTCTGTGAGCCTCTCCTGTGCCTGCAGGGACCCTGCCATGACTTCCTTGAGGTGGTGCACTGCCTCCGTGCACTCCCTTGTCACCTGCAGGTGGTCCCACTCCAGCCTGCAGAGGTTGGGGTAGTAGCCAGTGAGGAGTGAGCTGCTGGAGCCCTGCCAGCAGTGCCTTGTGGGAGGGGGGCCCTCAGAGGCACCCGTGTCCGGCTCCCGTGATGCAGGTGGTGTGGCAGGAGTTGTTGTGCCTGCAACTGCGAAGCAGCTGTCCTCAGGTTGCCCAGAGTCTTCTTTGCTGCTGTGTTTGGAGCCAGGCGATGGCTGCTCATCCTCGGCAAGGCACTCTGGTGTCTCCTTGTCATCAGTCGCCTGGGTGTGCTGTCCCATGCCCTGGCTACTTCCCTCCTCCTAGTGCTGCCATTCCAGTGTCTGTCCCCTTTTATGGCTCTGATGGTCTTCGGGCAGGGCAGACAGCTGGGTATCATCATCTGGTGTGTCCTCCATTCCATACTGTTGTGGTCCTGTGTGGGTGATGGGGGATAGCGTTTAGTTAACCTGCATGTCTGTCATGTGCAGTGTCATGCCCTGTGTCTCTGCCATTACCCACCTTCACCACCTGTCCTCTGTGGCCATCCTCCACCAATGCTGGCTGGTCCATCTCCAGCACTGTCATCGTCATGCACTGTGGGTAGGAATCATGGCAGGTGGTCAGTGACTGTTGCTGTGCTACAATGCTGTGGTGGTGCTCTGTGCACACCCACATCGTACTCACCTGGCATGCTGTCGAGCCCATCCGGCTCACTGTCCGTGAGGACATCGCTTATGGTGTCCGCAACCTGCTGCTCGATGGGCATCAGGGGTGGGTCAGGGGGTGGTGGGCCACCTCCTGTGGTGTCCTGCGACTGCTGTGCCATGCTCAGCTTTTTCTTCACCTGGGACCAAAGGTCACGCCGCTTGTCCTTAATGGCTGCCAGTGTGCATGCCTCTGGTCCAACGGCATTGATTGCCGCTTGCAGGTCCAGCCAGATGCAGGCCTTTGTTTCAGCCAGGGTGCTCAGTGACCTCCGCCTGAATAGCACATCGTAATACTGGTGGATTTCTGTCACTAAGATGGCCACCTGTGCCCCTGTGAAATTTGGCACTCGCTGCCGCCTACTGCCACCCCCTCCCATTCTGTGTCCACTGGCGTTGATTGTTTGCCGCATGGTGGCTGTTGCCACCCACTCCTTGGTGCCACGGTTGCTGCTTTCCTCCTCCTCCGCTGACATCTTGCTTCCATGCTATGTGTATTGCGGGCATGTAGTAATTCCGCATCACTATATAAGGTGAGGTCAAGGGGCATTCTCTTCAACTCGCACTGTCTCAGTCCTGCCCCTGTGCATTGTTGCATGCCTCCTCTGTCTCTGCCCCATCCTTCTGTGGGCATGTTGAGCTGGATCGTGCATGCCACATATTTCAGTGGAGCTACGAGGCACACAGCTGCATGCCCGCATTTATGAAGGCCGGGCTTCGTGAATAGGGCCCGTTGTTCTCGTCACATATAAACGTCATATATTTTGATTATTTCCCCAGAATTTCATACATTTTAAATGTATCAAAAAGGGTCCAGTTTTAGTATGTTTAAGATATGTTGTTAGCCATATGCAGATAATCTTTAAATATTCTGCACAGTTATCTTGGGTACTTCTGGTTTCTGTAACCAATCTTTTTTACTCTTTGATAAGGAGTACCGCTGTTCTTGCTTCCTCAGGATATCGCTGAGAACATATCAGATGCAAGTTGGTCCAATAAAATAATTGTAAAATAAATATATTGATGTTTTCTTTCACTTACTAGACAGTCAGATTACGGGCTGAGCTGGAGGTTTAGTCTGAGCATGATGTGGGAGGGATGGTGGGAGACAGACTGGGATGGAGGGCAGGAGGTAGGAAGCCAGATGCAGGGGGTAAAGAAAGAAAGAACACAAAGGGTGAGTCCTCTTCATAGAGAAGAGAAAAAGTACACACAATGTGAGAAAAATATGAATCCAGCAGTATACCACTGTCTTGACCTTCAAAGGCAATTTACTGCGCTATACATGTGGAGTGGAGCCATCTCATTCCTAAGTACCCCTGAACTTTTTTATCTTAAGAGAGGCTCTTGATAGAAATTGTGCTGAATGAGCTTTCCAAAGAATAAGAAGTCTGAATACTCCATTAACTTCAAAAACAGGCTAGAACTAGAAAACACAAAATTCTGACCAGATAATGCACTCAGCAGGAAAGGCCTTTCTGAACTGAAGGCATAGCCTCTTGTGGAGTGTAAGGAAATGAAATGGTTGGTTTTTGTACACTGAAGTCTGAGAATGTTTGCACTTTGATGACATTTATAAAGTATGACTGTGCTGATTAATTGACTATATGGTATTCATATTTTATATAGAATTGGGTCATTTTATAATTGTGTGAACTTGTTTGCTTGTTATTTCTGGAAATCATTGCTAGTTTTCAGTTTATTGATTCTGAATTTTTTTTTCTTTAACCAGGACAATACAAATTGGGTATCCCTTGTAAACCAGCTTACGCTCAATGGGAGTTGACTTATTCATGTTGCTGAATAAAAACTTACTTCTATTACTGCTTGAAAGGAGTTGAGCTCGATGTCAAATTAAAGAACGTGGAGGAAAGCAGTTCTGCTTCCAAACCCAGTTCTCCAATAGCATGATCTAATGCTTAAGAGACTGTGAACCAATAAGGTCCTACTACACAGTATTTACAATCCCAGGTCCCGACTAGTGTGCTCTAATTCTTAGAACAAAGGGCTCAGAGTCTGGAGGTCCTGGTTCCAATACTAGCTCTCATGCAAGTACAGTGTCTGCAATTTCTTCTGTAGATGTAAGATTTAGCAGACAGTGTTTTGTTCCATACTTGCTTCATTATTCAACATGTCTGAACAACCCATAATACTCTGTAAGCAAGGATACAGACCTCCAGACTATCTACAGAGGTCTCCAGGGTCCTCCTAGTGCCCTCACATATACTACAGTGTCTAAAGGTCAGGTGCAGAAGGCTGTGAGCCAGAAGATCCAGGTTTCAATTCCTGTTCTCAGGCAGTGTGGTGTCTGATGGTAAACGCAAAGGGCTGTGTGGCAGAAGAGCCTGGTTCCAATTCCAGCTCTCAGGTAGTGAGGTGTAATGGTTAGAGCAAAGTACTGTAAATCAGGAGATCCTGGTTCCAATCCCAGCTGCCAGGCAGTGTAGTGTAACAGTTAGGGCAAAGGGCTGTAAACCCCGAAGATCTGGATTCCAGTCCCACCTCCCAGTCAGTGTGATGTCCAATGGTTAGAGTAAAGGGCTGCTATGAGTCAGGGGATCCTGGTTACAATCCCAGCTTCTAATCAGCACAATGTATAAGAAATAACACAACAATAACCGAGGTGGTATCCGGTGAGTATAGTGACTGAATGTGAGCGACCACCAAAACGGTGACTCATGTTCATCGCTATCCCCATGGGCTAGCTACCCTGCAAAGATAGCGACCCTACACGAAAGCGAGTGTACAGAAGGGTGACCGGAAGGGGGGATAGCAAAGGAGAGGGATAGGCAAGAGGTTTGTAGGAGAGTGGTGAGCCTGCTGCAGCTGAGCCATCCATGTGGTGTGGTGGTGAGGGTGGCTATCTCTGGCACAGCAGGTACTGGGTTCGGGGCTGGGGACCAGGAGACAATATTTTGCCACTGCCATGGCTGCCTTTATTTTTGTACCAAACCGAAGTGTTACTCCCTCCCCAACATGCACCTCCATGGAGTTAGGACTCTATAGCTGAGGGGGGGGGTGTGTGGGCGGGGGGCATAGCCGTCCCGCAAAAACACTTGGTGTTGTTGCTGGATGCTGGGTTGCCGGCATGTGTATATTGCCGATGTGCTTTTCAGTGATATACATTCATCACAATAACTATCGCTATTTTGCAATCGCTATTATGACATGGAACCATCTGAGGTCATTGTGCAATATGGACAAGTCTCACGTCTATTATTAAAGAGGAACATGAGTGTTCAGAGTTGAAGTCACAGAGCCAACGAAAAGCTCCTTTAAACAATATATTCAGCTAACCTAAGGGTGTCAGCAGTCCAGCAGTATCCAAGCATAAGTCAGACCTACAGAACATTTATTTATTAATTCTAAAGCTGGTAACTGGGAAAGGCACACTGAGCTGAGGCTTGTTTTCAGGTGTGTCCTGGGAAAGGTACACTAAGCTAAGGTTCATTTCCAGGTGTGTCCCAGGAAAGGCAGACTGAGCTGAGGCTTGTTTCCAGGTGTGTCCCAGGAAAGGTACACTGAGCGAGATTCATTTCCAGGTGTGTCCCGGGAAAGGTACACTGAGCTGAGGCTCATTTCCAGGTGTGTCACGAGAAAGGTACACCAAGCTGAGGGTAATTTCCAGATGTATGCTGGGAAAGGCACACTGAGCTGACATTCATTTCCAGGAGTGTCCCGGGAAAGTTACACTGAGCTAAGATTCATTTCCAGGTGTGTCCTGGGAAAGGCATACTGAGCTGAGGCTTGTTTCCAGGTGTGTCCTGGGAAAGGTACACTGAGCTGAGGTTCATTTCCTGGTATGTCCCGTGACAGGTACACTGAGCTAAGGCTCATGTCCAGGTGTGTCCCACGAAACGTACACTGAGCAGAGGCTTGTTTCGAGGTGTGTCCCGTGAAAGGTACACTGAGCAGACACTCATTTCCAGGTGTGTCCTGGGAAAGGATCACTGAGCTGAGATTTATTTCCAGATGTGTTCTGGGAAAGGTAAATTAAGCTGAGGCTCATTTCCAGGTGTCTCCTGGGAAAGGTATACTGAGCTGAGGTTCCTTTCCAGGTGCGCCTCGGGAAAAGTACATTGAGCTGAGGCTTGTTTCCAGCTGTGTCCTGGAAAAGGCACACTGAGCTAAGGTTAATTTCAAGCTGTATCCTTGGAAAGGCACACTGAGCTGACATTCATTTCCAGGTCTTTCCCAGGAAAGGTACACTGAGCTTAGGTTCATTTCCAGGTGTGACCTGGGAAGGGTACACTGAGCTGAGGTTCATTTTCAGGTGTGTCCTGGGAAAGGTACACTGAGCTAAGACTGATTTCCAGGTGTGTCCCGGGAAAGGTATACTGAGCAGAGGCTCATTTCCAGGTGTGACCCAGGAAGAGCACACTGAGATGAGGCTCATTTCCAGGTGTTTCCTGGGAAGGGCTCACTAAGATGAGGCTTGTTTCCAAGTGTGTCCTGGGAAAGGTACACTGAGTTGAGATTTATTTTCAAGTGTGTCCAGGTCACTGAGCTGAGGTTCATTTCCACCTGTGTCTTGGGAAAGGTACACTGAGCAGAGGTTCATTTCCAGGTGTGTCCCAGGAAAGGTACACTGAGCTGAGATTCATTTCCAAGTGTGTCCTGGGAAAGGTACACTGAGCAGAAGCTCATTTCCAGGAGTCTCCTGGGAAAGGCATGTTGAGCTGAGGCTTGTTTCCAGGTGTGTCCAGGAAAGGTACACTGAGCTGAGGTTCATTTCCAGGTATGTCCTGGAAAAGGTACACTAAGCTGAGGCTCATTTCCAGGTGTGTTCTGGGAAAGGTACAATGAACAGAGGCTCATTTCCAGATGTGTCCCAGGAAACGTACACCGAGCAGAGGCTCATTTCCAGGTGTGTCCTGGGAAAGGTTCACTGAACTGAGGTTCATTTCCGGGTGTGTTCCGGGAAGGGTACACTAAGCTGAGGCTCATTTCCATGTGTCTCCAGGGAAAGGTATATTGAGCTGACGTTCATTTCCAGATGTGCCCCGGGAAAGGTACACTGAGCTGAAGCTTGTGTCCAGGCATGTCCTGGGAACGGCACACTGAGCTGAGGTTCATTACCAGATGTGTCCTGTGAAAGGTACACTGAGCTGAGATTCATTTCCAGGACTATCCTGGGAAAGGTACACAGAGCTAAGGTTCATTTCCAGGTGTGTCCAGGGAAAGGTACACTGAGCTGAGGTTTATTTCCAGGTGTGTCCTGGCAAAGGTACACTGAGCTGAGGTTCATTTTCAGGTGTGTCCCGGGAAAGGAACACTGAGCTGAGACTGATTTCCAGGTGTGTCCCAGGAAAGGTACACTGAGCTGAGGTTAATTTCTAGTTGTGTCCCAGGAAATGTACACTGAGCAGAGGCTTGTTTCCAGGTTTGTCCCGGGAAAGGTACACTGAGCAGACACTCATTTCTAGGTGTGCACTGGGAAAGGTTCCTTGTGCAGAGGTTCATTTCTGGGTATGTCCCAGGAAATGTACATTAAGCTGAGGCTCATTTCCAGGTGTCTCCCAGGAAAGGTATACTGAGCTGAGGTTCATTTCCAGGTGTGCACTGGGAAAGGTACACTGAGCTGAGGCTTGTTTCCAGGTGCGTCCTGGAAAAGGCACACTGAGCTGAGGTTCATTTCCAGGTGTGTCCTTGGAAAGGCACAATGAGCTGATGTTCATTTCCAGGTGTGTCCTTGGAAAGGCACAATGAGCTGACGTTCATTTCCAGGTGTGTCCCAGGAAAGGTACACTGAGCTAAGGTTAATTTCCAGGTGTGACCTGGGAAAGGTACACTGAGCTAAGGCTCATTTCCAGGTGTGTCCCAGAAAAGGTACAGTGAGCTGAAGTTCATTTCCAAGTGTTCCAGGAAAGGTACACTGAGCAGAGGCTTATTTCCAGATGTGTCCCGGGGAAGGTACACTGAGCAGAGGCTCATTTCCGGGTGTGTTCTGGGAAAGGTACACTGGGCTGAGATTAATTTCTGGGTATGTCTCGGAAAAGGTACATTGAGCTGAGGCTCATTTCCAGGTGAGTCCCGGGAAAGGTACACTGAGCTGAGGTTCATTTCCAGGTGTGTCCCGGGAAGGGCATATTGAGATAAGGCTCATTTCCAGGTGTTTCCTGGGAAGGGCTCACAGATCTGAGGCTTGTTTCCAGGTGTGTCCCGGGAAAGGTACACTAAGCTGAGATTTATTTTCAGATGTGTCCAGGTCACTGAACTGAGGTTAATTTCCACCTGTGTCTTGGGAAAGGTACACTGAGCAGAGGTTCATTTCCAGGTGTGTCCCGGGAAAGGCACACTGAGCTGAGACTCATTTCCAGGTGTGTCCTGGGAAAGGCACACTGAGCCAAGGCTCATTTCCAGGTGTGTCCTGGGAAAGATACAATGAACTGAGGCTCATTTCCAGGTGTCCTGGGAAAGGTACACTGAGTTGAGGCTTGTTTCCAGGTATGTCCCGGGAAAGGTACACTGAGCTGAGGTTCATTTCCTGGTGAATCCCAGGAAAGGTACACTGAACTGAGGCTCATTTTCAGATGTGTCCTGGGAAAGGTACACTGAGGTGCAACTCATTTCCAGGTGTGTCCCGGGAAAAGTACACTGAGCTGAGGTTCATTTCCGGGTGTGTTTTGGGAAAAGAATACTGAACTGAGGTTAATTGTTTTGGGAAAGATACACTGAACTGAGGTTAATTGTTTTTGAAAGGTACACTGAACTAAGGTTAATTTCCAGGTGTGTCCCGGGAAAGGCACACTGAGCTGAGATTCATTTCTGCGTGTGTCCCAGGAAAGGTAGACTGAGCTGAGGCTCATTTCCAAGTATGTCCTGGGAAAAGTACACTGAGCTGAGGCTCGTTTCCAGGTGTGTCCTGTGAAAGGCACACTGAACTGAGGCTCATTTTCTGGTGTGTTTCGTGAAAGATACACTGAGCTGAGGTTCATTTCCAGGTGCATCCTGGGAAATGTACACTGAACTGAGGTTCATTTCCAAGTGTGTCCCAGGAAAGGTACACTGAGCTGAACTTCATTTCCTGGTGTGTCCTGGGAAAGGCACACTGAGCCAAGGCTCATTTCCAGGTGTGTCCCGGGAAAGGTACACTGAACTGAGGCTCATTTCCAGGTGTCCTGGGAAAGGTACACTGAGATGAGGCTTGTTTCCAGGTATGTCCTGGGAAAGGTACACTGAGCTGAGGTTCATTTCCAGGTGATTCCCAGGAAAAGTACACTGAACTAAGACTCATTTTCAGGTGTGTCCCGGGAAAGGTACACTGAGGTGTGACTCATTTCCAGGTGTGTCCCGGGAAAAGTACACTGAGCTGAGGTTCATTTCCAGGAGTGTTTTGGGAAAGGAACACTGAACTGAGGTTAATTGTTTTGGGAAAGGTACACTGAACTGAGGTTAATTTCCAGGTGTGTCCCGGGAAAGGCACACTGAGCTGAGATTCATTTCTGCATGTGTCCCAGGAAAGGTAGACTGAGCTGAGGCTCGTTTCCAGGTGTGTCCTGGGAAAGGCACACTGAACTGAGGCTCATTTTCTGGTGTGTTTCGTGAAAGATACACTGAGCTGAGGTTCATTTCCAGGTGTCTCCTTGGAAAGGTACACTGAGCTGAGGTTCATTTCCAGGTGTGTTCTGGGAAAAGTACACTGAGCTCAGGCTCATTTCCAGGTGCATCCTGGGAAAGGTACACTGAACTGAGGTTCATTTCCAAGTGTGTCCCAGGAAAGGTACACTGAGCTGAACTTCATTTCCTGGTGTGTCCTGGGAAAGGCACACTGAGCCAAGGCTCGTTTCCAGGTGTGTCCCAGAAAAGGTACACTGAACTGAGGCTCATTTCCAGGTGTCCTGGGAAAGGTACACTGAGCTGAGGCTTGTTTCCAGGTATGTCCCTGGAAAGGTACGCTGAGCTGAGGTTCATTTCCAGGTGTATCCCAGGAAAGGTACACTGAACTAAGACTCATTTTCAGGTGTGTCCCGGGAAAGGTACACTGAGGTGCGACTCATTTCCAGGTATGTCCCAGGAAAAGTACACTGAGCTGAGGCTCATTTCCAAGTGTGTCCTGGGAAAGGTACACTGAACTGAGGCTTGTTTCCAGGTGTGTCCCGAGAAAGGTACACTGAACTGAGGTTCATTTCCAAGTGTGTCCCAGGAAAGGTACACACTGAGCTGAACTTCATTTCATGGTGTGTTCTGGGAAAGGCACACTGAGCCAAGGCTCATTTCCAGGTGTGTCCCGGGAAAGGTACACTGAACTGAGGCTCATTTCCAGGTGTCCTGGGAAAGGTACACTGAGCTGAGGCTTGTTTCCAGGTATGTCCCGGGAAAGGTACACGGAGCTGAGGTTCATTTCCAGGTGTATCCCAGGAAAGGTACACTGAACTGAGACTCATTTTCCGATGTGTCCCAGGAAAGGTACACTGAGGTGCGACTCATTTCCAGGTGTGTCCCGGGAAAAGTACACTGAGCTGAGGTTCATTTCCGGGAGTGTTTTGGGAAAGGAACACTGAACTGAGGTTAATTGTTTTGGGAAAGGTACACTGAACTGAGGTTAATTGTTTTGGGAAAGGTACACTGAACTGAGGTTAATTTCCAGGTGTGTTCCGGGAAAGGCACACTGAGCTGAGATTCATTTCTGCGTGTGTCCCAGGAAAGGTAGACTGAGCTGAGGCTCATTTCCAAGTGTGTCCTGGGAAAAGTACACTGAGCTGAGGTTCATTTCCAGGTGTGTCCCGAGAAAGGTACACTGAACTGAGGTTCATTTCCAAGTGTGTCCCAGGAAAGGTACACACTGAGCTGAACTTAATTTCCTGGTGTGTCCTGGGAAAGGCACACTGAGCCAAGGCTCGTTTCCAGGTGTGTCCCAGGAAAGGTACACTGAACTGAGGCTCATTTCCAGGTGTCCTGGGAAAGGTACACTGAGCTGAGGCTTGTTTCCAGGTATGTCCCAGGAAAGGTACACTGAGCTGAGGTTCATTTCCAGGTGTATCCCAGGAAAGGTACACTGAACTGAGACTCATTTCCAGGTGTGTCCCGGGAAAAGTACACTGAGCTGAGGTTCATTTCCGGGAGTGTTTTGGGAAAGGAACACTGAACTGAGGTTAATTGTTTTGGGAAAGGTACACTGAACTGAGGTTAATTGTTTTGGGAAAGGTACACTGAACTGAGGTTAATTTCCAGGTGTGTCCCGGGAAAGGCACACTGAGCTGAGATTCATTTCTGCGTGTGTCCCAGGAAAGGTAGACTGAGCTGAGGCTCATTTCCAAGTGTGTCCTGGGAAAAGTACACTGAGCTAAGGCTCGTTTCCAGGTGTGTCCCGGGAAAGGCACACTGAACTGAAGCTCATTTTCTGGTGTGTTTCGGGAAAGATACGCTGAGCTGAGGTTCATTTCCAGGTGTGTCCTGGGAAAGGTACACTGAGCTGAGGCTCATTTCCAGGTGTGTCCCGAGAAAGGCATACTGAGCTGAAGCTCATTTTCTGGTGTGTTCCGGGAAAGGTACACTGAGTTGAGGCTCATTTCTAGGTGTGTCCCGGGAAAGGTACACTGAGCTGAGACTCATTTCCAGGTGTGTCCCAGGAAAGTTACACTGAGCTGAGTCTTGTTTCCAGGGGTGTCCTGGGGGAAGAGTACAGGGAAAACAAGAGCATAATTATACTGAGTAAATTATGCAAAAATCAAGATAGTTACAAATGAACAAGAGCATAGTAGACACTTCATGAAAATGAGGTTTTTAGAGCCAGAATGTTTAGATAAGAGCAAACATATTTACAAAATGTGCCCTTGACATCTTCTCTGAATCCAAAAAGTACTATTGACCCTACCACTGCACACTTGTAGCTTTCTTGCACATGTTGTACAAAATGCAATTGTGATCTTAACTGACTCTTCACATCTTGTACCTTTGGTGCTGATTTTGTTTTTTGTAGTTTGCACTTTCAGATGTACCATAATTTTACTATTCAGTACCTACTCCATTTCCCCCTCCCCTAGATCACACCTGGAAACAAGCCTCGGCTCAGTGTGCCTTTCCCAGTTTTTTAAATAAATGAAACATAACTACATTTTTCAAGCACGGGAGATACAAAAATGCAAACAGCAGGTCCACAAATCGTGTTTATATTGTTTCACGGTAGCAGACATAATGAAATCTTGGGACCAAAAGGATGTCACAGTTCAGGAACCTAAGCAACAAAGAATAAATTGTATTAGTCACACAAGTGGAAGTGTAGCACTGAAGCAGGGGCTCTGAAAGAGTCAGTTTTTTTTGACATAAAGTGCTGGAAGGCCCCCTGATGAAGTGTTGTGTTTTTGATGCAAAGTGCTGGGAGGCTCACCTGACAAAGCATTACATTTTCAGTACAAAGAGTGCCAGGGGCCAGGGTCTTCACTGTTATCCTCCAACTTGTGTAACTAATAAATTTTACTTTTTTAGTGAGTTACATGGCAATTAACTAAGTGATTTTTCTTCTCAGACTGTGGCTTTTTGTGCATTCCCTCAAATCCTATTTTCAAAAATGTGATGCTTCATCAGGGACCCTCTGACAAAGTGTCATATTTTTGACATGAAATGCCAGGTGGACCTCTGAGTGACAAAGTGTCACCTTTTCAATACAAAGCACTGGGAGGCATAGATCCATGGAGGCGGCATCCAGGACCTTATGGGGGTGTGCCTCTTCTTCCCCTGCCATCCTCAGGGCTCTCCATTTGTGGTATTGCACACCATGAGGATCTGTGACAGATACACTGCATCTCATCCCACTTCAAGGATTCAGGTATTGCAGACCCATCAGGGCTGCAGACCTTCAGGCGCCACAGACCCTCAAATGCGTATTTTGCTTATTTATTTAGATTTTGTTGACCAGGAAAGGAGAACTAAGCAATTCTGCCTATTTTCAGCCTCGTTCTGGGAGGAGGGGGGAAAATAGAGATGGAACATGACATACAGAACCAGACAAAGCTGTTGGTGGTATTTTTAGTGAATGCTTACACAGACACTCTTCTGAGGAATGTTTTTACCTTGGTGCACACACTTATGTGCATCTCAGTACACCAGGCACATATGGTGACCTACAACCGTTGCCTATGGTTGCCGCTGTAAGTACACCTGGCACATATGATGACTTACAACCATTGCCTATGGTTGCTGCTCTAAGTACATCAGACACATATGATGGCCTACAACCGTTGCCTATGGTTGCCGCTGTAAGTACACCAGGCACATATAATGACCTACGACCGCTGCTTATGGTTGCCGCTGTAAGTACACCAGGCACATATGATGACCTACAACCATTGCCTATGGTTGGCACTGTAAGTACACCAGGCACATATGACAACCTACAACCATTATCTGTGGTTGCTGCTGTAAGTACACCGGGCACATATGATAACCTACAACCGTTGCCTATGGTTGGCACTGTAAGTACACCAGATACTTATGATGACCTACAACCGCTGCCTGCGGTTGCTGCTGTAAGTACACCAGGCACATATGATAACCTACAACTGTTGCCTATGGTTGGCACTGTAAGTACACCAGGCACATATGACGACCTACAACCGTTGCCTGTGGTTGCTGCTGTAAGTACACCAGGCACACATGATAACCTACAACCATTGCCTATGGTTGCCGCTCTAAGTACACCAGGCACATATGATGACCTACAACCGATGCCTGTGGTTACTACTTTAAGTACACCAGGCACATATGATAACCTACAACCGTTGCCTATGGTTGCCGCTATACAGTCTTCTACTTGCACTGCCACAGTGTGTAACAGTCCAGCAGGCCATCAGCCTTTCTACACATGGTCTACATGTAGCAAAGCATCAGAAAAAGGCAGCATATAAAGAGTGCGCATACGGAACTGTGGTGCTACAGGAACCAACTATACAGACTTCCAACCATGTTCCTAGCATTCACAAGCCAAAAAGTCAAGACGCCTCGTATATTAGAAAAGTTTTATTTATAACAACAGCCGACTAACAGCCTGAACTGTTTCAGAGTTTCCTCCTTCTTCAAAGGCTGAATCATTAATGAAACACACTCTATAAATACTACAAAACAGTTAATTAAAAATTCAATTCAGCTGGAATCAATCACCGAAGTCATGGATCCACCACTAGTGTTAATAACAAATAGCATGATGTGAAGCCAGAAACAAAGTGCAACATATTTCCTATATATAAAATAATCCAATCTCATAAACAACTATTGTATTAATCACAAAGCATCAGAGAAACAAGGAAGAGAATAGAAGGGGGGGGTGGAAAAACAAATGAAATCAGTACTGCAGCAATTATATACAAAGATGGACTTCTCATTATGTATTTTCAGAATCTTAGTTATTCAGCAGATTCAAAAACAAGCCTTATTAAAATGCCAAGGCAGCAATATTTATTTTCTATATCTCAAATAGGGGTGAATATCTAATTGGGTATTCAAACTCAGTTTTGTTGTGGCTTTTAGGGACAGAATCCAGATATGTTCTTTCTTGGAGACTAGATTTTCAAAATCCCTCCTCCCCTGTGGATTCCTGTTCGCCCTATCAATCGCAATGTATTTAAATCCATGCTGACTAATGTCTGCACTTTCCAAAATGTGTTGTGCTGTAGCATATGTGACATCTGTATCACTTAAGCCCTAACATGCTCTCCTACACTGTCCTTAAACTTTCTTATTGTTTTACCTACGTAAAACAAGCCACATTCACAGGTAGCCAAGTATATAATACCCTCTGTATCACATGTGATGCACTGTTTAATTTCAAACATGCGTGAACAGTGGCGATTCTAGATAAAGCAATGTATGTAGCAGAGGTGGAACGTCAATTACAGGATCAGAAATTCTATAAAAGATTTACAAGAGATCCGACTTGGAACTTTAAATATAGCACTGATGAATATGTTATGAAAATCTATATAATGAGAAGTCTGTCTTTGTATATAAGTGCTGCAGTACTGATTTCATTTGTTTTTCCAACCCCCTTTCTATTCTCTTTCTTTTTATGTTGCTTGCGTGCACATACGCAAGAAACATGTTGTGGCAGCTTGCTGCAGAAGCAGGTTGCGGAGGTGTGGCACTGTTATGGCCAATGCCCCACTGCCTTTAGAAGCTTGGCCTGCTTTCCCCAATGCTGTGGCACGATACCGCTGACACTAGTTCAGCCAGCGTGCCACCTTCTTGAAAAGTTTAAGGTTTTCACTGCTGCAATCAGGGGCCGCCTTGTCATTGCAGTGTCAGCCATTCTGCTGCAATGAGGGAGTGATCCGTCATTGCAGGGCGGTACCTTGCATGCCCCTGACCAACTTTGCCGACAGAGTCCACTCCCCATCGGCATTATGTCCCCACCTGAAAGTTTCTTTTGTATGCTGAGGGGCTGCCCAATTCCACTTGGCATCATGTGCACTCACCCCGTCTTTCTTTGCAGATGAGGCGCCCAATCTCTGTCGGCTTCAGTCCCCCCTTCCCAGGTAACTTTGCCGGCGGGGGAGCCCACTCCCCATTAGCATAATGCACCCCCTCCAATTTGTATTCTGCCAAGGGGTGCCCAAACCCCTTGGCTCTTGCCCTCCCCACTACATATGTGCCAGGGTGCCTAATCCCTGGCCGGGCTACAGCCCCCCAAAAACACTCAGGTGGCATGCTGAGAGCCCAACCCAGTGTGCCAAATGTCCCTGAAAAGAAAAACAGTCCTGCAATGTTTTTTTTTTTGTTTAACCATGTAAATAAGAAAATGGTCCCTCATTGAGTCCATGGCCCGGCCCCCAACCCGCACCCATCCACTGCGCACCCTCCCTCCCCACACTTACCCTCACTCCATACTTACCTCTGGAGCCCAGCGCGACAATCTTCGGTGGATTGGGAACACGTCTGCACTCTTCAAAGCTGACCGCGAACTGAAGAAATGCTGGTAAGCTGTATAATGGCATAAATCATTTTTTTTTTCAAGTTTGGTGCATATCTCAGGCATTTTTTGAAATTTTGGCACCAAATTTTCAACATGGGGTTATTGGGACCATTCCTCATGAATTAAACTACTGTCATAGCATTATTTGGTCCTGAAAGGTGATTTTGCGGTCACTGCATGGAATCACCTTCCGGGACTGATTAACGAAACAACAGTGCCAGTGTTCATGAGGTGGGCTCTCTAAAAATCTATGTTGCAAATCTGATGGAAAAAATCCCAAACATGCCTGTTTTATGAGCATACGTTGCGCAGTTGCTATGCACGCATGTAACTTCATGAATTTGCAATATTTTCACTCCAAATTTTCAACATTGCCATTTTTCTGCACCTCCTTATGAACAGTACAGCTGCCATTTTTCACATCCTGGCCGAAATGTGTTTTCGCACTTCCTGCAAAGAGTAGCGCGGTTGCTTTGGGAAATCAGTGTTTGGACAGATTAAGATCGAATGAGCGAGGGGGAGTGAGAGAGCTCAACTGAGCTCTGTCGGGACTGCTGTATGTAACCCCTAGATGGCGCTATCCCAGGGGCTACTACCCCTGCCTGATTTGCCACTAACAGGTTGAGGGGCCTGGATCCAATGGCGGGTGCCTCCACCCAGAGGTCAGGGTTTGCAATAGTTAAACTAACTTGGTCACAGCCCTCTGGGACACTGCAACCCCCTTCTTCCCACTAGTGGCCCACACAATATATCAGAATTACCTTCACAGTATACACTTACCCCAGGTCTGGTTCCGCACTGGGACCTCCTGTGAAATGAGATACAGTGCAACAATCACAGTACAGTACTTTAACATAGACAAATACCTCAGGCAGTATAACTTTGCTGAAACAAGCAGCTCTGATTTATTTAGGGGGATATAACAAGGACAGGGGGAAATCAGGTTAATTAGCTTATCACTCTAATAATCTACCTATGGCTCTGTGCACAGGCCTATCCCTATCAGTTACTGTCCCTGGGTACCCAAGCCCTAGTGGCTAGTCCAAACCGTGGCAGCTGGTAGGGGCCCTTTCACACAGAGAAAAGGAGAATTAAACAGTCAGCAGTACAGTAATTCCATTTGGATTTAATGTGGCAATTCAACAGGAGCGACCCTGAATTAGTACTCACGACCTCCAAATAAGATAGGGTCCTTCAATGTCAGCAGGGCTCACTTGAGGTACACAAGCCTCTTCACACATCCATATAAAAGAAAGCACTATACCAGGCAGGCTGCATCTGTATCCCGATCGCAATTACTGCACAATACCCGGAGAACACACAGCAGATTCAGTTCCTGACAGACCGATTGCAATTTTCAGCAATTCCTCCAGTCTTCTACAGGGTGAGCCTGGTTTCTACTCTTCAGAGATCCTTTGATTCTTTTCACAGGACGGATTCAGTCCTAACAAGCTGTTACACAAGCTGCAGACCGAACTCTGGGCCTTACACACGCTTTTTGACTAAAACTGCACACTGAAAAGCACAGGGCTCCTTCCTTCTTCACTGCCAAAGCTCAACTCAAACTCAACCGACAAAACCGGCACTTCCTTTGAGTTCCTCCCAGTTCTTGACTGGATTGGCTGTCACCACAATAGACTGCTGCTGTTGGTCCAAAAGGTGCTGAAGTCTAAACTACATCTCCCAGAGTCACTGCTCATACAATCCTCTTGTGGCTGGCTCAGATTATGAGTTCAAGTTCTGATTCGTCCAAGGCACCATTTTAGAGCTAGCTTACCCCACACTGATTGGTCCAGTTCAGCAGTTCAAAACCAGAATGGGGAACTAGCAGACACAGTTCTGACTGCAAAGAAAGCAGGTTAGACAAACTGTAATTTCATTATTACTCTAAATAATTTCTGGCAAACAGTTACATCTTTCAGATAGGTTCCCTTTGCACTCTAGTGACTGCAAAAATTAAGTGAATTGCAGCAGCTTGAGTGGTACTCAATCAAAGAAACACACAGTCCCCATACAAACTAATTATGTCTGCAAGCAGACAGCTCTTAAAGAGACAGTACCAGAGGTTCTAAAACACTCACTGATAAATGGCTTAAATGCCAAACACCATTCAGGCTTGGAGCATTCAAGCAAGCTCCTGGAAGTCTTTTGGGAACCCCCATTTGCAGGGGGTTACACCTTCCTGGCCTGGGAAAGCTTGACGTCCAGCCAAGCAAGTACCCATAAGTTTCAACTGCAACCACATACATTTGCATTAGGCTCGCATATGTAATCATCAGTCAATATATAATTTTACCAAGAACACATTTCTGAAACATTGCATGTCACTCTTTACACAGTATTACATACACATTGTACCATAACTCAAGTTATTACCTCTTGTACATGAAACCTGAAGAGAGGGGCCCTTCCCTATCAGTTACCTTGGGGCTGGACGGGCAAGGGCACCATACTTAGAGGGCAACACAAGTAACTTGAGTTAGCACTGACGCTCAGTTTGGGCAATGAGCTCGGGACACATACACTCTTTTATGGACAACATTGAGAGGAAATCCACAGGCCTCCCAAGGGAATCATAACTGAGGTGCACCACAGGCTTTACAGCTCGACCAGTCTTTCTAGGGGAACTGTTACAGTCTCTGCACTCTGAGCCTCATTTTCAGCATTGTCCACACTTGTCAGGGAGTCTCCATGGGGGTAGAGAGGCTAGAACTTGGGGCACTTTCAGCTCCAGGAGTTACAGTTTCTGAGTCCACAACATTTGGCTCGCATGGAGGCTTTTCGGACACTGGCAGTGGACTGTCAGGGCACTCAAAATACTCTTCTTGTTCGGTGTATCACCAGTCTGCCCCAATCTATCATTTTCCTCCCTGAAAGCTCAAACAGTTCAACCATGCACAATGATTCCATTTCATCTGATCTGATGCTTTGCACTTCACTTTCTGGGAGCATTGGCTCCAGGATGAAGCTGGGGCTTAGACAGTCAGAAGGCCCAGCTTTGTCTCCAGTATTGACTAGGGATTGCCTCAAACAATTGACTCAGTTCGTAAGAAGGATAGTATTCAAAGTCACTCTCACTTTCTTCCGATATGGACTGACAGTCATGCTCAACTGGGACTTGTGGAGGGAACACTTTAACTTTGCTTCTGTAGGGTGCAGACTTTCTTGATCTTTTCTTAGCAGCAGCTCTAGTCACTGGTCCAGAGGGGCATCTTCTAGGGCTCAGACTCAATTAAGATTTGTCCAATGGGCAGTAAATGATTTCTATGCATTGTTTTTACATCTTTGAATTATTCTCAGGCCTTACTTTGTACACTGGCAGATCATCTAGTTTGCCCACTACAATGTGAGGGAGATGGTGCCATCTGTCAGCAATCTTGTGCTTGCCATGCAGTCCCAGATTTCTTAGCAATACCCGATCTCCCTCCTGGAGTTCCTGTGTTTTCACCTTTTATCATTCCTTTCTTTGTTGGCCAGATTTCTTTTGGCAGCCATGGTTTGAGCCAGTTGGTACACATGAGTTAGCTGGGCCTTTAACTTTGCACATACTGTAAATAGTTGTCAGCTTGAACCCCATCAGGAGAGACCCCAAAACACACATCTACTGGTAGTCGAGCTTCTCTTCCAAACATCAGGCGGTAGGGGAGAATCCAGTGGCATCACTTTTGGTGCAGTTATAAGCATGTACCAGGGTGCTAATTTGTTGGCTCCATCTAGGCTTGTCCTTTGGGTGCAGGGTGCCTAGCATATCTAGCAAAGTGCGGTTGAAACGTTCAGGCTGTGGGTCCCCCTAGGGGTGGTAAGGAGTGGTTCTGGACTTTGCACTCCCCCACAGAGAAAGCATCTCTTTGATCAGACGACTCTCAAAGTCTCTCCCTTGATCAGAATGGATTCTTTGTGGAGCCCATAGTGAACAAAAAGTTTTCTACAAGTACTTTGGCCACAGTGGATGCTTTCTGGTCTTTGGTGGGAAAGCTTGGGCATATCTCGTGAAATGGTCAGTGACCACCAGCACATTACTGATATTTCTTTGATCTGACTCAAACTCAGAAAATCAATACAGACCAGCTCCATGGGTGCACTGGTGTGATGTTAACAAGGGGCAACCCTCTGGGGCAAAGCTTCTCTGTAAGCAGCATTATCAAGTTCGAATGTGTTGCTCCACATCAGCCCCCATCTTAGGCCAATAGAATCTGGATCTCACCAAGTCAAGTGTTCTGTCTATACCAAGGTGCCCCATGTGGTTGTGCAAGGACCTCAGTACTGAGTCTCGAAGGCAGTGGGCAGCACTAGCTGTTGTTTGTTTACTTGTCCCCTCTGTCTACTGTTTCTCTGTATAACAGTTTATTGATCAGTTTCAATTTAGGACCTTCTTTGTATAACAGTGCAGTTCTCAAATCAGTGAGCAATTGACACATCTTTTCCTGCATAGAGGGCTTCTAAAGCTGCTTTGATCATGGGATCGCGGGATTGAGCCCGCCGATACTGTCATTGTCCAGCTGAGGCAGTGCACCAATGTCTATTGTGCAGAAAAGTGGCAATAAGCTGCAGGTATGCAATTCTCAGAGGCTCCCAAGCAATCCACCATGCAGTCCACTGCGTCCGTGGACATTGTTCCTCCCTGTCAAACTTCGGCAGAGTGCCCGAATGTCAGGTTCTGCCAATCGGACCCAATCATTCTGGGGACAGGCCTCCGGGAGAGAGCATCAGCATCTATGTGGTTCAGACCTGCTCGGTATTCGAGAGCATAGTCATATGTAGATAATGCAGAAAGCCACCTATGGCCAGTGGCATCCAACTTAGCTGAGGTCTGCACATAGGTCAAAGGATTATTGTCAGTTTTTACTAGTATTTTAGCCCCATACAAGTACTCATGGAATTGGTCAACAATAGCCCACTTCAAAGCTAGGAACTCTAACTTATGTACAGGATAGTTCTTTTCGGATGGGGTCAGGCTTCTACTGGCAAAGGCCACTGGTCTCAGGCCATTCTCGTGCTCTTGGTACAACACAGCCCCAACCCTTGCAAGCTAGCATCAGTGTGCAGGACGAAGGTTTTCTTGGATCGGCATAGGCCAGCACTGGAGCATGGGTAAGTTGATATATGATCTCATGAAAAGCAGTCTCACAATCAGGAGTCCAGCGGCCCCAAATACTTCACTCGGATGAAAATACACTTTCAGTCTTGAGGGACGCTGACTTTTGGTATTTTTGTGGGTTGGGGATACCCTTGAGTAAGGTTAAGTAAGCATGATCACTCTTGAATAGTCCTTGATGAAGCACCGATAATAACCACAGAATCCCAGGAATCTTTGCAGTTCTTTGGATTTTTGGGCTGTGGCCAGGTGGTCAAGGCCTCAACTTTACTTGGTCGGTCTCTATTCCTCGGTGGATACTATGTGTCCCACATACTTTACTGATGTTAGAAAGAATTGACACTTATCAATGGACAGTTTAAGGCCAAAGTCCTCCAGTCGGTCCAATACCTTAAATAATCTGCTCTCATGTTCCTCCAGTGAGCTGCCAAACACAATAACATCATCTAGGTATACCAGGCACTCTAGTAAGTTCATGTCCCCACTGCACGCCCATCAATCGTTGAAAAGTGGCTGGGGCACCTGAAACCTCTTGAGGCATCCCATGAATTCATAGAAGCCAGACAGATAAAGGCTGTCTTTTCACGGTCCTCTGGGGCCATCGGGATCTGATAGTACCCACTGCGGAGATCCAGCACAGAGAACCACTTGCTCCCCGTTAGGCAGTCCAAAGCATCCTGAATGCGGGCATTGTGTACTGATCAGGGATAGTCCGCCGTTTAAGGTGCGATAATCCACACACATCCTACTGTTCCATCTTTTTCCTCACTACCACAATGGGGGAAGCATATGGGTTTCGATTCTTGTATTACACCAGCAGCTAACATCTCTTGCAGATGCCGCCTCACATCATCTATGCCGGTGCCAGGGCGTCGAGACCTCTCACCTAAATGGTCTTTCGTCATGCAGCCGGATATTGTGCTCAGCTCCTTGCACGATCCTACATCCCATTCCTTTAAAGAAAACACCTGGTCTCTGGGCAAGCTTCTCACTGATCTTCACTTTCCATTCAGCTGGCAGCGGGAGTCGCCGAAATCAAACAAGTCTGGATGCTACTCTGTCATTCTTCCTTGAACTCTGCTGCTGGGTAGCACTGCAGTGTCTGCACAATGCACATTAGCCAGGATGCAACCTCTGTTTACCTCGAATGTCTCTTTCAGACACATTACTAACTTGGACCATTACCCTTCTGGCATAAGCATGGGCTCTAGGGGCAAATACTAGGCTTGACCAGCAGTCCCTCTGGCAATTTTCCATCGCCTGGTGCATCCAACATTAATATTTTATTCTTAACATCCTTTCTGATACGGACCTCTCCCTGTAAGGTACACTGGGCATTTGGCGCCAGGATCAGAGACTCAGGATCCTTCTTCCATTTACCTTCTGGTTCTGTTTTTTCAGCATCTCTGTGCCTCATAGGCCTTCTTAATTAAAGCCGGAACTCTTAAAGCTCTACTAGTCTTTGACCCTGTTTTTCATAACACAACTGTGCTAGCCTTCCTAACATAATGAGCATTTGTTCCAATCAACAAAGGACACCATCATACAGTCCAGTGGGGGACACACTAAGGCTAGGGCTCTACTTGTTCGGCCACTCCAGCCACGGAGGTGGGGAAAGACAGCCAAATTCGGATATACCCGAATAGGGGTAGGCCTTCTCACTTAACCCCATACATGCAGTCCTTCTAATGGTTGTAAGGGTACGTCTGACAAATGCTTCTGATACCAATCTTGGAACATAATTGTCACTTGGGAGCCACTGTCTAATATAGTCTTTGTAGACACCTCGCTCACCTTACAGTGGTCTCCATGGAGGGACCCACTATTCTGGACCAGTCTGGAGAGGCGGTAGTGGGGCCTGGGCAACTGACCTTGCCACAAAAGGACGTGAATTAGCATTTTTGGTGCCCTCACTGGGATCATGTCGCACCTCTTAACCACTGATTTCTTCTCCAAGCTCTCCTTGTAGCCTATATGCAACTTTGTCAGTGTCTTTTGGGGACTGGCATTCCCTTTCATGTGCCCATCTTTCCCACAATTATAGCAAAACATACTTTCTGGAGTTTGAGCTGGCGAGGCGCCCACTGGGAGCCAGGGCGGGGTATTACTAACTGGAAACCTTGGTGCCATCTCTGTTCTGCGCGTGATAAGCATTTGAGACATCTCTGTCAGTTTCTCCACTTCCATGATCAAGGAATCGAGTTCGAGCTGTTATCAGCAGGAGATACATGGGTGGTACCCCACCCCATAGCAGATGCAGTCGAATATAGGTCAGGGCCCATACTTGCAGGCGGCCTTCATAAAGGACTGTTTTGAATTCTCGGATCTCTCAACAGTTCACCCATTGTGACATATCTTTTCCTTGTCAGAGCATTCATTGACTGCCAACCTCTGCCCCTGAACTTCACTTGATGGGTCGCCTCAGTCACCGGGTCGTAGCCGCAGCTATTGGTGCAGGTCCCTCCCGAGGTCGCTTTTTCTCAACTCCCGAATTCTCTCATTAACTCATCATAGGAGGGTGGGATTCCAGTCGATCTGCCAGGCGAACTGAAGCAACAGCAGTTCTGAGAAGGGGCAGACTTAAGGATCCTGTCCAGCCTGGTTCGGTCCAGTTCAATCGCTGGCAAACTACCTTTTCTGAGGCATTCTTGCAACAATTTTTCCAGCCGAGATACATACACAGACAACAACTCCCTTGGTACTGTTGTGCATCTCTACTCTCCACCATAGGTCCTCATCAGAATCTGGGCCCCATACGCATTCTCCAAGGCCTCAAGATAGGCCTGCAGTCGCTCAGGGTTACTGGCCCGCTTAGCACGGATGGTAGCCAGGGCAGGACCTCGGAGGCTCTACTAACCCTCTTTCGCTTTCACCTTCCCAGCATTGCCATTCTAGCACTTGGGGGCAACATAGTCTATCCAGGTCTCCCAGTCATCCTCCCTTGGGGGTGGGGAGGGTGCCAGAGAAGATCCTCAACCTTCGGTAAGAGTCGTGACTAATGGCAGGTGCAGAAATAGGAGTCTGCATTGGTTCAGCCACCATTACGGCACTGGAGCAGGAGAGGGTGTTGGGGAGGAACACCTCAGGTGGCAAGAATAGTTTCTTCAAGTCCTCCACAGTTTTCCTCTCCCAGCAACCATTCAGCAAATTTCTCCTCAAAGTTTCAGATAGTGGTGGGGGCTGATTCCCCGGTCTTTACTGTCCTTAGTTATCACTCCAAGCAGTGAGGGCTCCTCTGGGGTAATGGTCTGTGGCACTTTGAGCTATCTATGGGATCCTTAAACTCTACTAGGGCCAGGAAAGTGTGGGTGAGCAGATTAGCATGCCGACTCACCACCTCAGGGTTTTGTAAACCTTCCACCTTGGAAAGTACTCCCTGCACAGTGTCCGTATTG
The DNA here is from genome assembly GCA_016271365.2 of Neoceratodus forsteri. Taxonomy (NCBI): domain Eukaryota; kingdom Metazoa; phylum Chordata; order Ceratodontiformes; family Ceratodontidae; genus Neoceratodus; species Neoceratodus forsteri. Next base: position 250,178,958 of record JADMNL010000024.1, on the reverse strand, counting down.
ATACCTAGGGGATGTCCAGGATAAGCATAGCATTTTGGGGGTCGATCTCCTCCCAGTACACCACTCCACCAGCCGGTGCACAGCCACTTCTGTCGGGTACCCATTTTTTTCTTAACAGTGGTTCAGAATATGGCCACTAGAGGACACACAATCCCAGCGGTGAGCCTCCAAGATGTAACCCCTAGATGGCGCTATCCCAGGGCTACTACCCCTGCCTGATTTGCCACTAACAGGTTGAGGGGCTGGATCCAATGGCGGGTGCCTCCACCCAGAGGTCAGGGTTTGCAATAGTTAAACTAACTTGTCACAGCCCTCTGGGACACTGCAACCCCTTTCTTCCCACTAGTGGCCCACACAATATATCAGAATTACCTTCACAGTATACACTTACCCCAGGTCTGGTTCCGCACTGGGACCCTCTGTGAAATGAGATACAGTGCAACAATCACAGTACAGTACTTTAACATAGACAAATACCTCAGGCAGTATAACTTTGCTGAAACAAGCAGCTCTGATTTATTTAGGGGATATAACAAGGACAGGGGAAATCAGGTTAATTAGCTTATCACCTAATAATCTCATTTATGGCTCTGTGCACAGGCCTATCCCTATCAGTTACTGTCCCTGGGTACCCAAGCCCTAGTGGCTAGTCCAAACGTGGCAGCTGGTAGGCCCTTTCACACAGAGAAAAGGAGAATTAAACAGTCAGCAGTACAGTAATTCCATTTGGATTTAATGTGGCAATTCAACAGGGAGCTACCCTGAATTAGTACTCACGACCTCCAAATAAGATAGGGTCCTTCAATGTCAGTAGGCTCACTTGAGGTACACAAGCCTCTTCACACATCCATATAAAAGAAAGCACTATACCAGGCAGGCTGCATCTGTATCCCGATCGCAATTACTGCACAATACCCGGAGAACACATAGCAGATTCAGTTCCTGACAGACCGATTGCAATTTTCAGCAATTCCTCCAGTCTTCTACAGGGTGAGCCTGGTTTCTACTCTTCAGAGATCCTTTGATTCTTTTCACAGGACGGATTCAGTCCTAACAAGCTGTTACACAAGCTGCAGACCTGAACTCTGGGCCTTTACACACGTTTTTTTGACTAAAACTGCACACTGAAAGCACAGGCTCCTTCCTTCTTCACTGCCAAAGCTCAACTCAAACTCCAACCGACAAAACCGGCACTTCCTTTGAGTTCCTCCCAGTTCTTGACTGGATTGGCTGTCACTCACAATAGACTGCTGCTGTTGGTCCAAAAGGTGCTGAAGTCTAAACTACATCTCCCAGAGTCACTGCTCATACAATCCTCTTGTGGCTGGCTCAGATTATGAGTCCAAGTTCTGATTCGGCCCAAGGCACCATTTTAGAGCTAGCTTACCCACACTGATTGGTCCAGTTCAGCAGTTCAAAACTAGAATGGGAACTAGCAGACACAGTTCTGACTGCAAAGAAAGCAGGTTAGACAAACTGTAATTTCATTATTACTCTAAATAATTTCTGGCAAACAGTTACATCTTTCAGATAGGTTCCTTTGCACCCTAGTGACTGCAAAAATTAAGTGAATTGGCAGCAGCTTGAATGGTACTCAATCAAAGAAACACACAGTCCCCCATACAAACTAATTATGTCTGCAAGCAGACAGCTCTTAAAGAGACAGTACCAGAGGTTCTAAAAACACTCACTGATAAATGGCTTAAATGCCAAACACCATTCAGGCTTGGAGCATTCAAGCAAGCTCCTGGAAGTCTTTTGGGAACCCCCATTTGCAGGGGGGTTACATGTAGGTTTCTTTATGGCCAGAAAAAGGCACCAATGCAAGCAGGAGCCCAGTACAAAAGGGTAGCCTGCAGAGCTGGGAGAAACAGAATGAGCAAGTGAGAGAGGGGGAGTAAGCGAGCTCAACAGAGCTCAGTCGGGACTACTGCGGATTTCTTTGTGGGCAGAAAAAGGCATCAGTGCAGGCAGGGGCTCAGTACAAAAGGGCAGCATGCAGCAGCAGGAGAAGCAGAATGAGCGAGTGAGAGAGGGGGAGTGAGTGAGCTCAACGGAGCTCTATCGGGACTGCTGCAGATTTCTTTGTGGGCAGAAAAAGGCGCCAATGCAGGCAGAAGCCCAGTACAAAGGGGCAGCCTGCAGCGCTGGGAGAAACAGAAGGAGCAAGAGAGAGATGGGGGGGGAGTGAGCAAGCTCAGCGGAGCTCTGTCTGGACTGCTGTGATTTCTCTGTGGGCAGAAAAAGGCACCAACGCAGGCTGGAGCCCTGTACAAAAGGGCAGCCTGCAGCGCCAGGCGAAATGGAATGAGCAAGTGAGAGAGGGGGAGTGAGCGAGCTCAACGGAGCTCTGTCGGGACTGCTGCAGATTTCTTTGTGTGCAGAAAAAGGTGCCAATGGAGGCAGGGGCCCAGTACAAAAGGGCAGTCTGCAGCACCAGGAGAAACAGAATGAGCGAGTGAGAGAGGGGGAGTGAGTAAGCTCAACAGAGCTCTGTCGGGACTACTGCAGATTTCTTTGTGGGCAGAAAAAGGCGTCAGTGCAGGCAGAGGCCCAGTACAAAGGGAAAGCATGCGACGGCAGGAGAAACAGAATGCGCGAATAAGAGAGGGGGAGTGAGCAAGCTCAACGGAGCTCTATCGGGACTGCTGCAGATTTCTTTGTGGGCAGAAAAAGGCACCAATGCAGGCAGGAGCCCAGTACAAAAGGGCAGCCTGCAGCTCTGGGACAATTAGAACAAGCAAATGAGAGAGGGAAAGGGGGTAAGGGACAGGGAGTACTCATCCTGGGAGATTCTATACTGAAAGGGGTGAGATGGGGTGGAAAGGGGAAAAGGCACAGCTGTATTTGGGTTGAAGCCATCCCCAGGTTGACTGCAGGAGGGGAAGGGCAGGCACTGCTGAAGTGTGCAGCGAGGGGGAGGAAGAAACCTCATTTACTGTTGCATATAGGTACAAATGACTTGGTGGGGGACACTGTGGAAGTAGTGAGGGGGAGGTTCGAGTAGTTGGGCTGGCAGTGTGGGTGGGGAAGTCAGTGGCATTCTGGGAGGTACTGCCGGTACCACGTTCAAGCATGGGGAGGAAGGGTAGGCTTGAGGAGTTCAACGAGTGGCTGAGGGATTGGTGCCACACCAAACATTATGGGTTAGTGACTAACTGAGGTAGGGTCTGGGGGGGAATAGTGACTTATACGTGGGGGACAGGGTACACTGGAGCAGAAAGGGTAGGGGAGTATTAAAGGCAGCATTACTGTCGGCCCACTGACGCTGAGGGTTGAGGCGCTGGACCCCACACTTCACACCATGCTGGCAACCAGGGTTCTGATGCAAGCCCAAGCCACCAGAGGTCAGCAGGGGAGGGACAGGATTGAGCATCTGAAGGACTGCTCTCCTATCCCAGGGCGGGATCCAGGGACCCACTGCTCTGTAGTGGCCTCTGGTGATGACCGGAGGTGCTACTACAGCGGTGTAGTAAAGGAGGTGGAGTGTGCGGACTTTGGCACAATGTGCCTAAGCATCATTGCACACCTGTACTCTGCAAAGGGGAGAAAAGTGGAAATGGGCTACGGTTGGGCAGCATGACCTTCCGACTCCCACTGCCCACTCCAAATGGCGCCTCCTCAACCAGATCCTGCTCCGGTGAGTCGAGCTGGGAAGTTCCTCACCACCCTGCCTCGAGGGGTAATCCGGGATGTGAGCAGGTCAGCCTGATGTCGGGGCAGGGCTGGGGGTCGCCGATGATCAAGCCGACCAGAAACTTTCAAGTACCTCAAGGGAATCAACGAAGTCCAGGAGGGTAGCATCTTACAGAAAAAGAGATGTGTAAGAACAAAGGGGCACAATTTAAAGATAGAGGGAGGACGGCTCAGGGGTAAAGTGATGAATTTTTTTTTTCACGGAGAGAGTGGTGGATACTTGGAACCGCCTTCCTGAGGAGGTCATTGGGTCTAAAACAGTGGGGGAATTCAAACATGCGTGGGACAGACATAAGGCAATTATAGTGGGGGTTGCAGGAAGTAGGCTGTTGGTTAACTAGAATCTGCAGCTTATTCAGTAGGTATGGAAATGGGCAGACTGGGTGGGCCAAGTGGTCCTTATCTGCCATCAAAGTCTATGTTTCTATGTAGCCCATGGAGAAAACATGTACAAAAAAAAAGAAAGGCAGGATTAGAGGGGTATATGTCTACTAAGGTGGATTTAAACTAGTGGGAGGTGGCCAAAAGGCTGAGTTTGGTAGAAAGATCTGGACAGGGGAGCATAATGAGCTCACTGCCCTAGATATGGGTAAAGGCGGAGGCATAGTTACCCTGGAAGGGGGCGGGCAGAGTGTTCTGAGTGTAATACAGATGGCTCCACCACCCGGAAAGAATAAGGAGGAGAAAGAGTGCGGATTACCAGGAGGAGGGACACTGGCCAAGAAGGAGAACAGTGAGGAGAAGGAGGGGTATGGGTGGATGGTGGTCTGACTAAATGAATAGAGAACCGGTTACAGGAGAGGGTGCAGAGGGTAGTAGTAGTGGTGGTGGGGTAGCCCTCGGCACCCAGAGCAAGTGACAGGCGGGGTGCCGCAGGGCTCAGTGCTTGGCCCAGTGCTATTTCGGGTCTTTATCTCTGATATAGCACATGGAGTGGGGAGCAGGGTTAGTCTGTTCGCACATTATACCAAATCAATAGCAAATAGTTATAGTAGCAGAGCCCACCCCTACACACACAGACACACTCCCCAAAGCCTGCAATTCATTCAAATCAATTCCATTTTCTTACTTAGTTGGGGTTCAAGGCCAACAAGTGTAAAATCATGTACCTAGGGCATAGGAACCCTGATGCTGAGTATAGGATGGGGGGAGGTACTGATACTCACTAGACATGAAAGGGTCCTTGAGGTTATTATATCAGAGGACCTCATGGTGGTAGTATAGTGTGACAAGGCTATTGGCAGGGCAAATTGGATTCTGGGGTGCATAAGGAGTGGCATCTCCAGTAGGAAGAGGAGGGATGTTGTGCTGCCATTGTATCACTCCCTGGTATACCTCCAGCTGAAGTACTGTGTCCAGTGTTAGAGTCCACACTTCAGAAAGGACATAAAGTGGAGGTTTTCCAGAGGAGGGCAACTAAAATGGCTCAGAATTTTCACAGGAATCCCTACAAGGAAAGGCTGAAGAATCTCAGCATGTACTCTCTGGAAGACAGAAGGACAAGAGGTGACATGATCAAGACCTACAAACTACCTCACGGGGTAAACAGGGTACAGTTGTGGAGTTTCCTTCAAATGAGGATGAGCACCCAAACCAAGGGACATACAGTGAAGCTGGGTGGGGCATTCAGGATAGATGTGAAGAAATATTTCTTTACTGAAAGGGTGGTAGACGCCTTGAAAAGACTGCCAGGAGAAGTGGTGGAAGCTAAAATGGTAGGGGGCATGAAGCATGCATGGGACAAACATAGGGGTGTATTAGAATAAGGGGAAGGAGAGGGGCAACGGAGATCAGTAGGGCTATGGAGGAGGAGTAGGTTCAAGTTCATTGCAGGAAAAATCCATTAAGCAAGCTCATTCACAAGGAGGTCCTGATGGACACAGGCAGAATAAGACATGCAGTAATATATACAAGCAGGAGTTACAAGTAGGTAGAGAACACTTGGGCAGACTGGATGGGCTGAGCTGTGCTTTTCTGATGACAAATTCTATGCTTCTATGGCATCATGTGTTCAGTCAGGTGCAGTGTTTATTTAAAGTTGGGCCTACCATACAACCAGATGTAAGGTACGGTAAATTACCGAATTAGATGCAGCCCACTTACAGTACAGTAAACAGAACCCCAGTGCTCTTAGAAGCCTTTACTCTTCATAAGGCTGGTTAAAGAACTGGGGTTCTATTTGCAGTGTCCACACCAGTAAGCTGATCTTAAAATCGACGCTGCATCTGAATGGGTACTTGATTCTTGCTCACTCCATTTCTTCCCCACTTTGAAAGTTGCTTGTCCCGAGTTAATTTTGGGTTGGCAGCGCCTCGCCTGTGTTGGAAGATGACCAATAAGCAGCACTGAAAGAGGTCAGACTTCACAGACTGTGAAGGCAGCTGCTCACCCACCAGCTTGGCAAGAAGAAGGCTGCAGGTGTGGCCACTGATGACTGTTGGGGTGTGGGGATGGGAAACCAAAGGGGACAGACATAAGAAGACAAAATCATAATAAAAATTGTGAGACCTTCACCAGCTTTCCAAAATGCTTACCAATAAAAGAACACTCTATGAAGTTTTTCAAATGGCAACACAATCTGGTGAGCCCTCTGTCTGGTGTCTGACACCAGGCATCAACCAGCATTAAACTGCCTAAAGAAGGCAGTGTGGTCATGTGGTTACTGAAATACTGGAGAGTACAGATTTATAAGAACAAAATAATATCACACAGAAGCTGGCACATGTGTCTATTGCAGCTGTCTCCTGCTTCTCAGTAGTTATACTTATACCCTTGAGGTACTTGAATGTTTCTATCATATCCCCTCTGTCCCTCCTCTCTTCCAGTGAGTACACATTAAGGTCCCTTAATTTCTCCGCATAAGTCTTATGTTGCAAGCTCTGTACCATCTCATTCACCCTCTGTGACCATCTCCAGCCTGTTAATATCCTTATGAACGTGCAACCTCCAGAACTGCACACATTACTTCATGTGAAGCCTGACCATGGTTTTATATAGTGGCATCACTACCTCCCTCCTTATGCTGGTGATACCCCTGCCTATGCACCCCAGCATGTCACTTGCCCTCCCAGCTGCTTTACCACTTTGACAATTTCAGGTCATCTGAAATAAGAACCCTCAGGTCCCTTTCCTTTTTTGTGACTGTCAGCAACCCCCGCATCCTGTAGCTTTCCAGGGTTTCTGGGTCCCACATGCATAATTTTGCACTTTTTTGAATTAAACTTCAGTTGCCAGTCCTCAGACCATTTTTCAAGCTTCCACAGGAACCTCTTCATTTTCTCCACCCCCTCTGGGGTATCCACTGTGTTACAGATCTTGGTGTCATCTGCAAATAAGCAGACCTTTCCCTTCAGCCCTTCTGCAATGTTATTAATGATAACATTAACTAGAACTGGCCCCAGGACCAATCCCTGTGGCACTCCACTGATCACCCCCTCTCCCCAGACTGCACCCCATTTACCACCACTCTCTGTCTCCCGTCTGTTAGCCAGTTTCTAACCCACTTTACCACCCTTCCCCCCATGCCCTATGGTGTCAAAGGCTTTACTTAAATCAAGGTAAGTGTTTTCCACTGCCCCACCCTGATTTACTTCCTTTGTCACCCAAAGAGATCAACCAGATTTGTCTGACATGACCTCCTCACTATGAATCCATGTTGCCTATGGCCCTGGGCTCTGATGGCTTCTAGATGCCACACTATCCTTTCTTTAAGCAATGTCTCCATGATCTTCCCCACTACTGAGGTAAGGCTGACTGGCTGAGTGGCCTATAGTTCCCTGCCTCCTCCCTACTGCTGGATTTGTACAGAGGGACCACATGTGCCTTCCTCCAATTCTCTGGTACCACCCGTGTTGAATGACTCAGTGAACATGGCTGCCAGAGGTACTGCTATCTCCCTTCACAGTTCTCTTAGTATCCTTGGGTGTATGCTATCTGGTCCCATCGCTTTGTCCACCTTCAATTTAGTCACCTCCTGCAGGATTCTTCTGCCTGTGAATAGACTGTTGTCCACCTCTTCATGCCTTTGCAACTGCTGTACTGCTGTGGCCTTTGCTCCTCCCCCTCTTTTGTGAATACTGAACAGAAAGACGTAGTGGATGTCTTTTGGGGGGGTGGGCACATGACAGTTCTTAGGCATGGTACTTTCACTTCCAAATACCTAAACAGCCCATATAAGCAAGCAACATTCAGCATTGACAAATGTTCGTTTCTCTGATGCTTTGTGATTAATATAATAGTTGTTTATGAGATTGGATTATTTTATATATAGGAAATATGTTGCACTTTGTTTCAGGCTTCACATCATGTTATTTGTTATTAACATTTGTGGTGGATCCATGACTTTAGCGTCCCAACCAGCCCACACCTTTGAGAATGAACAATGTATGAAATTCTGGTAAGAAACATTGGCTAGATCAGGAGAGTGCTATTGCCTGCTCAAAGCTTTCCAGTAGTCCCGGATGTGCTGTATGGGCAAGCAAAAATATGTCATGCATGGTTACAACAGACTGTCTGCAGGTGTCTTGGAGGCAGAATCCTTCAGTCTCACTTTTGTGTTTGAGAGTGAGTCACCAGTAACTTATGAGTGCAAAACCACAAAAAAATTGGGCATCTTCTTTGGAATCCTGTAATGATTAATCCAACAATTGTCTAGTTATTGTAGATTGAGAAAGCCTTCCAACCAAATCATGAACAGGTTCTAAAAAGAAAGACATTAGTACATATCCATACAGAACTTTTGGGGAATTAGAAGACACCTTGTCAGAAGTCAACTTCCACTAACATACTTTGAGTAGGCAGGAGATACGAAATTTGTGGAGGAATGCACAGAATCTACCCAGAGGCTGATTCCCAGCTGAATGCCAGGCTTACAGGACAGTGGGAAATCATGTGGACCCAATGGGAACCAAAGCTGAACACTCTCTAAAAGAGCAGACTTCATGAAACTTAAACAACATATAGAAAAGTCAGGGGGATTCAACATGCTTATCCCACCATCTCTTATTGTCCTGTGTTTTCCCTCTTAATGGGGTTTAGTCGGCTCCCCAAAGAAATTGGAAAAAAAACCACTAAAAAACTTAGCTTCCAGTTCCTGGGGGGGGGGTACAGTGGAAAAGCAAAACTAATGTATAAAACATAGTAACCAAGAAGGTTTTTATCAAGAACACCTGCTTAGTCTTCATCATAGGTCATTTGTTCTACTCACTTACCCTCAATTCAGCCATAGTCAATTTCAGCTCTCAGTTGAGTCTACCCATATCCACAGCACCAAACAAAACCCACAGAATGTTCAGGGGCTGTATATATATCCCCACAGTAGGTGCCACCAGGTATCAGACAGAGATCCCAAAGCCAAACCACACCATTTGTCCAGGTTCACTTTAGCCCACGAGACATCTGAGAAATCCTGTAAACTTAAGGAAACAGAGAGGGCCAGTCCCAGATTGCTAATCAGTAGACAAATATCATCTACAAAGGTTAAAACTGGGAGAACATTAACATGTCCCAGCGTAGATACTTCTTGAATATTCTGGGAGCCTGTTATAGTCTGAATCAGGGTGTCTACACCAAAAACATAGCAACAGACTCAAGAGACACCCTTGCCTAACCCCCATGCTAATAGGGTCTGCGTTCCCATCCCAACCATGTGAAGAAGGAGTCACCAAAGCCATGAAATAAAGGAAGCAAGGTCAGCCAGCAAAGCAATTTGAGACCCCATACCCTGACAAAACTGAAAACAGAAATTCATGAGCAATCCAGTCAAAGGCCTTCTTCTGGCCTACGGTCAGGGAGACCTGAGATCTCCCTTCTATGCAAGCAATAATACCCAACAGGGTGGTGTTATTGGGCAATACCAGACTGCCCAGGGGCATAATGAGACCCAAAGCCATAGGCGGAGGGCCTTATAGCTCTTGGAAGGTCCCATATTGCAAAATACTGCCCACCATGGAGAGTATTTTGTTTACAAAATTAAAAAAAAATAGTGAAATACTTAACTTTTATTAATAAACTAATTTTGTGTAAAGTAGTCTCTTTGATGCTGTCTTTATCAGTAGATGGCACTGTTAAATTTTGTGTCGCGGTACTGGGTTGCATGTAGTACTTTCCCACCTAGCAGCGGTGTCTACTTTCGGCACTCTTACCCCTCACTGCAGTGTACTCTGTTTATCTCTGTTTCCTGTTTTACCCCCCATCCCCTGTGGATTAGTAGTATAAATATTTTTTTTTTTTATCAGAAGATAAAATCAGGATAAGGAGAGGGGTTTTGCTGGTCAGCCGATGGTGCGCATTGTGTTCACCTCTTACTTTAAAATTGCCAACTTAGGAATTCAGTTCACGGTGTGGAGTGCAACAGTAGGAGAGGTCTACAGATTAGAAACATAGCATTTGATGGCAGATAAGGACTGCTTGGCCCACCCAGTCTGCCCATTTCCCTACCTAATGGATAAGCTGCAGATCCTAGTTAACCAGCAGCCTACTTCTTCCTACCCCCACCCCCTAGAATTGCCTTATGACTGTCCCATGCATGCTTGAATTCCACCACTGTTTTTGACTCCACAACCTCCTCCAGAAGGCCGCTCCATGCATCCACAGCCCTCTCAAAAAATACTTCTTAAATTACCTCTGAGCCGCCCCATCTTCAAATTATGCCCCTTGTTCTTGCACACCTCTTTTTGAAAGATGCTACCCTCTTGGACTTTGTTGATTCCCTTGAGGTACTTGAAAGTTTCTATCATGTCCCCCTCTCCTCCTTTCCTTGAGGCTATACATATTAAGCTCCTTAAGTCTCTCTTCATATGTCTTCCGTGCAGACCCTGCACCATTTTAGTTGCCCTCCTCCGACTGCCTCCATCCTGTCTATGTCTTTGCAGAGATTGGTTTCAGAACTGCACGCAGTACTGCAGATGGGTCTCACCAACTGTCTGTACAGAGGATAATAACTTCCTGTTTTCTACTGGTGATGCCTCTCCTATGCATCCCAGTATCCCCCAGCCCTCCTTGCTGCCCTCACATTGCTTGCTCACCTTTAGGTCATCTGATATGACTACCCCCAGGTCCCTTTCCATTTTTGTTGTTGTTAGTATCTCACCCCCATTGTGTACTCTTCCCCTGGGTTTTTGTTTCCCAGGTGTATTACCTTGCACTTCTTAGCATTGAATCTGAGCTGCCATACATTTGACCATTCCTCTAACCTTGCCAAGTCCCTTATCATCCTTTCCACCCCACTTTATGCATCAACTCTGTTGCAGATCTTTGTGTCATCTGCAAAGAGACATACTTTTCCTTCCAGTCCCTCTGCAATGTCGCTTATAAAGACATTGAAGAGGACCGGTCCTAATACTGAACCCTGCAGTACCTCACTAGTAACCCCCATTTCTTCAGAGTGGACTCCATTTACTGTTACTCTCTGTGTCCTATTCTACAGCCAATTCTTTACCCAGGCTGCCATCTTGGGACCCACTCCCAGGCTGGCTAACTTGTATATTAATCTTTCTAGGGACTGTGTCAAATGCCTTGCTAAAGTCTAGGTAGACCATGTCCACAGCCCTCTCTGATCTACTACTTTGGTCACCCAGTCAAAGAAATCTATCAGATTTGTCTGGCATGACCTTCCCGCCAGAATCCATGCTGCCTTGGGTCCTGTGCCCTCTGGCCTCTAGATACTCAACAATTCTTCCTTCAGAAGTGATTCCATCATTTTCCCTACCACTGAGGTTAAAGTAACAGGTCTGTAGTTTCCTGCTTCTGCCTTGCTCCCACTTTTGTGAAAGGGAATCACATCTGCCCTCCTCCAGGCCTCGGGTACCACCCCATCTTCCCATGATTTGTTAAAGAGGGTAGCTAGTGGTGTCACTAGTTCTACCCTTAGTTCTTTTAGAATTCTGGGATGAATCCCATCAGGCCGCATTGCTTTGTCCACCTTCAGTTTTAAGAGTTCTTTCAGAACCCTTTCTTCTGTAAATGGGTGGGTATCAACTTCTGTATCCAGAGTGTTTCTACTGTTTGTTTTAGGTACCTTCCCCTCTTCCTTTGTAAATACTGAGCAAAAATATTTGTTTAGTATCTCTGCCTTTTCACAGTCACCTTTCACAGATTGAGAAGAAAAAACATTTAAGGTATCGGGTGAGAGAGTGGTTGTGCAGTCCATAGAAGAAAATGACAAATGTTATTGTGTTTTATTCTTGGGTCTAGTGGGGGGGGGGCAGGGAAGCTGTTGCCAGCAGTGCTGGAGTGGCTTATCAAATTTAAAACAAACTCTGGTCAGAGCCAACATGGCTGCTATGCAACAACAAGACACTTTTTTTTTGTTTGTTTGTTTTGCTACAGAAGTCCTTCAAAACTGTAATGTTAATTGATACAGTCTACTTTGGCTGGTTTTGTTATTGAAGTGTGATGTGTTACATTTTAGGGGTGCAATCACAGAGCAATTTTGTCCATTATGCATAGGTTTAGGTACACCACCACCTGGTTATTGATGTTTTGCAGGGATTGACCTCTGATAGTAAATTGTGCTTGTATCGATGTGTGACTACTATTATACTGCATATGGGGATATCCACAGATTTACAGCAGCAACAACAAAAAACCTAGTCCCTCAAACACATTTGCAAGTCTGCTTCCCTCGATTCCCCATATACAATATAACAATAGTCACACACCAATGTATGCACAATTTACCATTAGAGGTCAAGCTGTGCAAAACTTCATTAACCAGGTGGTGCTGCACCTAAACCTATACATACTGGAACAATAGCTCTGGGGTTGGACCCCTAAAATGCACCACATCACACTGTCCAGAGATGGTACTGATACTCCCACCAGCTCCTCTGTTCTCAGTCACTGCTTCTGAAACAGCCCTATCACCTGCCTGTAACAGTTCTATAAGCAGGGGGTGTCACAAAAGTCTGTGACCAGGTTTGCAAGGGTTACCCTGCTTTGTGCATTCATTGGCAATCTGACCACCTTGCCCTTCCCCACATGCTCCTTGTAGTAATAATCCTAGGGGCTGTGGCTCTTTGATGTTGAAAGTGCTCTGGCTGCAGTTGATAAACCAAACACAACACTCCAGTGTTTCAGGCATGAAGCCTTTTGTACATTAAGATCCTAGATTGGTTGCCTCCTCCTGACCTCCCTTGTGACATGTCACTGATGGGAAATCAACTGGATCGGATCATCCACCTAAATTATAGTGAGCTGTCTATGGGGGACCCTGTGGAGCCAGCCATGGGGAACGCCCCCCAGCATTTAGAAGGACAAGCTCTGGGTTGTTGTCACCTATTTCTTCTCAAATTAGGAGGAGGAGATGATCAATGACAGGGTGACGACCCAGCTGAGTGTGAAATTTTACCAGAAGACAGCTGCACGGGAAAAATATGCAAATGCATCACCAATACAGGCTGCTAGAATACCTCAAAAACAGAAAAAGATAAACTTTATAGAGACTTCCAATTCTCTAATGGTATGCTAGACACACACCAGGTGCACACATAATGAAAAATGTCTTAAGTTTGCATACAGTGAACTCCACCAGAACAAAATCCAGTTCTGCACAATTCTGTAGCGGAGTTTCTGCAGGAAACAGTGCAATTTCAATAGGAGTTAATCCCTTTTGTCATACAGAAAACTGTGACACTGTGCTTCATCCTGGCAGGCTTCAATGTATTTTGTAATTTCCCTATGCTTCTGTAAATACCATATCAAAGTGGTCTCTGTTCAAAACTGCTGGGGAGAGCAAGGAATGGCTCCAAGGAATCTGCTGGGTTCTTTGCACAGACAGGTCATTGGAAAGTGGACCACTGATAAAATTACTCCTGGAAAGGCTAAACTGGGTGCCTTGCTGAGGATAACCTTGATCAGGGGGCTGAGCTTAGACATAGACACCTCTCCTGATGGACAGTTCTCCTACTTGTTACAAAGTCCAGTCTGTGTTCAAGATAAGTATGCAGCTATGGGGCTTAAACATCCATACTTCTATGTAGGGGTTAATGTGTAGGCAAACGCAGAAGTAATTGAGACTAGAATGGAAATTTCTTCTATGTTTTCCTTCACATAAACATGGGTAAAAGCAATCAGCTGTTCTGCACAGGTGGCACTCTGGCTGGAGCGTGAAAAAGTGTTTTCTCTGTAGGACAGCTGGATTACTCATAATAGGCTGAGTGATAATATCTGTGTTTTTTTAAATAAAAAAAATGGCACTTTGTCATGATTTCACTGCCTAACAACAAGTGGCATCTGCATGTTGGATTGTTAAGCATGGTTGCGCATATCGCTGTCAGGTAAACACAAGTGAAATCAGCCAAGAAGATTGAGATTTCTAGGAGATGAATCCCCCCCCACCTTCTCCTTGTATTGCCATATGGGCTATATATGAAACAGTACTCTGTTTCACGAACACAAACATACACAATAAAAAAATAAAATAGGGACTGCTGCCTTTTTCTTTTTACAAAACTTGCTCATCCTGGCACGTGAAAGAGTCGTCACTCGTCAGGGTGGAGCCTTTAAAAAAATTACCCTGTCACACACTGATTCTACTGATGTTTTCCTTTTTATGTTGTCTTGCGTATGTGCAAGCAACATCTTGCAGTAGTAAGGGAAATGCAGAGGTGAGTCAGTGTTGGTGAATGCAGAGCATACTTTAGTAGATGCATCCCTCATCCCCCAATTAGCCAGCATGCTAGCGCTGACGCAGGAAATATGTAAAGAGGACACAACTTAAAAGAAATGTGCCGCTGCAATCAGAGACAAGCTCATCATGCAGCGGCACAGATGACACACCTCCCGTACATGCCTTTCCTGGTGAAGCATTTCAATAAATATGGTGACTCCTGCCATCTGCCACACAAACCTCAGAAGGCCAAATTCGGGGGTGCCCAATCCCTGTGTCAGCATGCCCCCCCCCAGTTCAATTTGTTTGCCGATGGGGTGCCCAATCCCTGTCGGCATAATGCCTCCCCAGTTTAATCTGTTTGCCGATGGGGGTGCTCCATCCCCATTGGCATCATGCCCCCCCCCAAACACACTTTCTTTGCCGACAGGGTTGCCCAATCTCCGTCAGCTTCAGTCCCCCACACAGTCTCCATGTGGCACATTGTGAGCTTCCCGCCCAGTGTGCCCAAATGTATTTTTTTTGTAAAAACTGTAAATATAGAAAACGGTCCCTTGTTGTCAGGATGCCCCTCCTCCCCCAACCCACACCCATTCTCTGTGCACCCCACCTCGCCGCAACCCCCTCCACTCCATATTTACCTCCAGAGGTCTGGTGCGGTGATCTTCAGTGGAGCGGGACACATCTGAACTCTTCAAAAGCCGACCGCGAAGTGAAGAAAATCACGATAAGCTGTATAATGGCATCAATGGGGGGTTTCAACTTAGGGGATATCTCAGCCATTTTTTTGAATTTTGCCTTCAAATTTTCAACATGGGATTCTTGGGACCCCACCTCACAAACACATGCACTGTCATTTCATTATTCTGTCTCGAAAGGTGATTTTGCGGTTACTATGTGGAATCACCTTTTGGGACTGATAAACAAAACAACAGTGCCACTGTTCATGAGGTGGGGGTCCCAAAAAGCCTATGTTGCAAATTTGTTGAAAGAATTCCAAAAGATGACTGTGTTACGAGCATGTGTTGCACAGTTTTTACATACGCTTGTAACTTTGACAATTTTTAATATTTTCCCTCCAGATTTTTAACATTGCCATTTTTTTCACACCTCCTTATGAACAGTACAGCTGTCATTTTTCACATCCTGCCCGAAATGTGTTTTCGCACATCTGGCACACAATGGCGCAATTGATGTGGGAAAACAACTTTCGGGACAGAGTAACAGAATCACAGTGCCACTGTTCATGAGCGGAGGTCCCAAAATGCCTATGCTGAAAATTTGGTTAAAAAATTCCCCAAAATAATTGTGTTATGGGCGTATGCTATGGTTTCTATGCACGCTCATGACTTCACCAATTTTTCATATTTTCATTCCAGATTTTCAACATTGCCATTTTGTTTGCCTCCTCATGAACAGTACAGCTGTCATTTTCACATCCTGCCCGAAATGTGTTTTTTGCACCTGTGGCACCAAATGGTGCAGTTGCTGTGCAAAATCACCTTTCGGCTAACAAACTGATAGTGCCACTGTTCATGAGGTGAGGTGAGGTCACAAAAAGCCCATGTTGACAATTTGGAGTGAAAATACCAACAAACGCCTGGGGCGTTAGGGTTTCCAATCATAACGCCCCACCCTGTAGAGACTGACAGGCATCAGGGATGTGTGACTTGGGATTGTCGGCTGTAATGCTCATGCCATTCCACCCTCACCCCCACCCTGCAGCCAGTGACAAGCATTGAGGTGTGCCTTGTACTCTTCGTCCCCAAAGTTCACCCCATTCTCCTGTACTGCACCCATCTCAGTGTATTTCCTTATGGAATGGGGTGAGTGTAAGGCCGAAGACCCCAAAGCACACCTCAACACTTGTCGGTGTCTGCAGGATAGGGTGAGGTGACATAGCGTGAGCGTTATGGCTGATGACCCAAAGGCACATCTCAATGCCTGTCAGTCTCTACAGGGTGGGAGTGGGGTTGGCATCAGTTCAGTTCTTCACTGCCATTCCTATTATGCATCTCTCTAACTCCTGCACTACCAATGTCAATGCCAGCAAGACAACATTCGGCATTGACAAATGCTTGTTGATTTTGTCAGTGTGTGTGTTCTAAAACAGAGTACTTTTACATAAATAGTGTTATGTCCTACCAAAAAAGCAAAGAAGGCTTTTGCACTTTGGAGCAAAAGCGGTGCTCTCTGGAAGCTGGCTAAAACTCAAAATAGTCACACAAATCAAAGTGTGGAGAGCATTCAGGGTAGACTGTGACCATTCAGTTAAACTGGCTAATTAAATTAATCAATCTTTATTAAGCCAGGTGAAACATTGTTGAGAAGAACTCATTTTCAAGATGGATCTGGTCTTAGTTACAATGTTAACGACAGTATAGTGTTATGCTTGTGCAACTGTGTTAGTTTGGTTTTGGCCATTCACACTCTATTTCAGAGGAATTACCACCCTGTAGGGGTACCAAAGGCAAGAAACCCTCAAAGAGGGTTCCACCCCTAGAGGTGCCACGGAACGATTCCCATGACTAAAGGTACCATAGGAAGGATCCCAAGGAAAGAAGTGCTGCCACTGGAGGGGGTGGTGGGGCAAAAAAAAAATGCTTGAGAAGGAGACTGAAAGGAACTGCTTGTCATAAATTCGCTCAACCGGTCAGCCCTCTACTCCCAAAGTGCCAACCTCTGAGCATATGATTTGTGGACAGTGAACAGAACAAGGTAACCCTCTTGTCTGTTTTGTGGGTTCAAGTCACCTTAGTCTCAAGTTCTAGAGAGATGCAAACTGATAACCTCTTGTTAGCGTACCCAATTATCAGGCTCAGATAATTCTGTCTTCGGGGGGGGGCCAGATATCTTTGTCTATGGGCACCTAACCAGGTCTACAAAATGAACCCTTCAAACTCTATGCAAGACTTTAGAGAACTCTGTTACCCAGTTTGGTATAACAATAAGCCCATACACAGTGTTAACTATAACCTTTATAAGCTCCACTTAAATAAAAAGAAATGTCAAGGCACACCAGCAGTTTCCGTTTTAAAATATATATCTTTACTTTAAAATAAGAAAACAAAAAATCATTACAGAACAAAAATATCCCAACACATACAGCCTTAAACAAACGGGTAAAAGTGCAGATTCCTACAAATAATAACTATCAGACTAATCTTGTCTAAAGTCCTTACTTCTGAATCTTCCAGTTCTGATGTCCTTCTTTCAGTCAGAAATAATATTGTGTGTCTTTCAAGTTTTGCAGTAGGCTTAAGAAAAGTCTTGAGCCGGCCTTCTCTCTGAGGTCACCTAACTCTGCCTTGGTGTAACAAAATGTATATTTTATAACACAGGATGTCTAAATAAAATATTTAAAAAAGACGTTATAGGTGACCTCACTGACTTTCCTCTCTTCAGGTTAACCAGAGAAAACCGGTTTGTGTTCTGCTACACATACACATCAAACGTTTCTTTGACATAAGTCACTGTATTCAAAGCAAAAGTGCATTTGACTCTTTAGTCCAATCTGGGCCTTGGTATCTACACATCAAAGGTCTCTCTGATGTAATTCAAGGGTTTCCCAGGAATGGATAATGGACCTTCCAAATTCGTCTGGGTCCTGCTTGGCCCAGACAGCAACCTCTTTGTTGAAATTAGCTGGTTCCTGGAAGGTTATTCATAACACTGGCCAGTGTCCCTTTTCTCAGGACACCAAGGGCACATCAAAAGATTTCCCTGAGAACGTCATGAATGGCTAATTTTATTTCCTGGGATGAAAGCAAATTGACAAGATAATTGCACCCCAGATATCTGTAGTTTAGCTATGTCCTGTCCTTTGAACTTATCCCTGGGGGGGGTTTTGATGTGTCAGTTCAGCAAGACGGTAGTTTCCTCAAACTGACCTTCCCATTACATATTTTATATGTAATTAAAAAAAAATTGATACAGCACTCAGAACTGGCTGTTTACATCACACTGCTTATATAGCTCAGGAAGTGGGAGTGGCTGGCTGCTTGTCCTCTGAACTCCAGGCAAGACTTCCAGTTCAATGGCCTATGCAGCCAGTATAGGATTATACTTGCGCAACTGTGTTAGTTTGGTTTTGGCTGTTTGCACTCTATTCCAGAGGAATTGCCACCCTATAGAGGTACCAAAGGCAAGAAACCCTCAAAGAGGGTTCTACCCCTAGAGGTGCCATGGGATGATTCCCATGGCTAAAGGTACCTTAGAATGAATCCCCAAAAAGAAATGTAGTACAAATCATATCCCAAAAAGAATGAAGCATATGAGCAAGCAGTAACTGTGACGTAGTAGTAGATAAGTATCAAGCAGTTTGATAATGTAATGAGATGTTCTGGTTGATAATGTAATGAAACGCCCAGGTTTGCGTGGCATAATTCTGAGGGTTTGTGTTGAGAATGAGGGGATTCTCTAAGGAAAAAGGGAATGGCAGGGACACCATCCACCTCCATCCAACAGTGGAAACTACCTAAAGAAACTAGGGAACACTACTATGCTAACTAACAGTTAAGACCTGAGGCAACGGAGGAGAGAAAAAAATACCCTATGAGGAGGAAATCTGTTGGGATTCAAGGCCTAGGACACCTTCTAGGCTTGGGATATTTTATTTAGTGACGGCTCTGCAGCTGCAATTTGGAAAACCCAATTAAAGAGAGGTGGAAAATATTCCAATTTGGAGGAAGGCTCTCAATTAAACCCTCTAGCAGAAACTCAATGGAAGGTTGCGAGAAAATTCTGCGATACGGTAGGCAACCAAGACGGGAGGAGGAGAGCAACGACTGCTGAGGCACTCACCTGGCCTACTCGCCCTAAACTCAAACCACGTGAACCAGAGGCAGTCATGGGGAGAACAGCTTTGAAGGGTGCCTCCGAACCCGCTTGGGCAGCTAAAGGGGCCCATGTGAGTGCCCCACCCCGTCAAACTGAGTCTTAACTTCTACAACTTGAGGTGCCATTGGTATGATTGATGATTGAAGGTCCACCTGAAGTGAGGACATTCCCAGCTGCAGCCAACATCCCAGACCCTGAAGCCAAGGGGATGGTGCAATTCTGCTGAAAGGTGAGAAGGACCCTGCCCCAAGCTTCGCATACTCAAGCTGCGGACTCATGATGCAGAGCAAGACCATCAGCTGCAGGGAAGCCTGTGCCAGAAAGGTATAGCTGGCATGCCCCAGGATACTGATAGGGAGCTGAAAAACTGGTGAGCAGCTGAATGAGCACTAGTGTTCTGAGACCTTAATGAGCATTGAGTGCTGAGACCTCGCAAAGGTCAAATGCAGAATTGCGTGCGGCAGACATCCCAGAGGCTGAAGCCAAGGGGATGGTGGTAGACATGAAGCAATGATTGCGTAAGAAAGAGTGGACCTGCACATAGGTTTGCATAATGGAGTAGCAATGAAACAGCACTGTAAATAGTGGGGCAAGTCAGCCAGTCATCTAAAAAGTCAATAAGGTGACTGATACTCTGAGGAGTTGCCAGCAGCAGAGACAGGATTTTGAACCAGTTTAAAGCAACAGCATTAGCTTTAGCTGACCTCAGAGTATAATAGCGTGTACAGAAGAAGAAGAAGAATCAGTATTTATATAGCGCTTTTTCATACATCCAAAGCGCTTTACAAGCAATGCTAGACTGGTAGTGAAGTGACTGAATGTGTGGTGGCGGCCATATCGCACATCATCACCCACACACAGCCTGGATAATTGCATGAACCGGTTTTATGGGAAGGGGAATGTTGGCCAGGACACCGGGAATGTTCCCTACTCTTTGCGAAGAGTGCCCTGAGTTCTTTTACTTCCACCTGGACACCCACCAGGACAACACCAGGATGGGTAGAAGGAACCTTGGTTTAACGTCTCATCCGAAGGACGGCACAACCCAGCAGTACAGCACCCCCCAATACTGCACTCGAATGCCAGCGATTTTTAGGTGCAAGTCCAATCCCGGTGTGGGACGAGAACCCACAACCTTCTGGTCCAGAGGCGGATGTGCTACCAACTGAGCCACGCTGACACCTACAAACATAGAAGCAGCATCTGTACTGAGTACACTGAGTTGTAAACTACGATAAACATAAAATAAAGGAGGCATGATGCTCTAAAAGCAGCCGTCACTAGGCAGTGCAATGAAACTACAGCAATAAGGAAGAAAATGGATCATCCTTACTTGCGCCTCATCTGCAATAACTGTCTGCCTGTATGTATCTGCAATTCTGCCTGTGCTGTACCCACTGTTTGTTTGTAAAATAATGTTGTACATTAACCTGCACATTTTATTTGCCTCTGTATTGCCTATGCCCAAATGCTGTACACGTAACTGTATTTATATTGTTCTTTACCAAAATGTATCCACCTATTTGTATGTCCCAGGTCCACCTCGAAAATGAGCTTTGCTCAGTGGTGTCCGCCTGGTTAAATAAAGATTTTGATTGATTGATTGATTGATTGAGAATGAGTTGAGAGCGCATAATTGAGCTGCATAGCTAGGGGTCAGAGCGAGCCGTAGCTATGCATTGTGCACTGCTGTGCGCTGCTGTGCACTGTACACTGTGCACTGCTGTGTACCGCTGTGTGTTGTGCACTGTACACTGTGTGCTATGGGCAGAGGAGACAGGATTACACTAAGGTACAGCATCAGCAGTAGCCCCAGCTGACTTCAAAGGATAACAGGTGTAGAAACAGAGAAGCAACATCTGCATTAAGTATACTGATCTGCAATAAACATAAAATAAAGGAGGCACAATGTTCTGAAATCAGCTGACACCAGGCACTGCAATGAAACTGCTGCAATGAGGTAAGCAGAATAAGTTCAGAGCATGACTGAGCTGCATAGCTAGGACTCAGAGTAAGCCTGAGTCAGGTGAAAATAATTGAGTATGCTACATGGAAGCAGCCATGGTTGAGCTGAAACACACAGATAATGGTTGCAGTTGCACTGCAAGTAATTTGAAAGTTGTGAGTAACTGAAAGCAAGTATGCTAGGAGCTTAGAAACAGCCCCCAAAAGACAAAGGCAAAACATAGAAACATGGAGAATAGAGAACAAGGCCCAAAACAAACAAAATCTGGTCAGATCCACCACGGCTGCATAATGAAGTTAGTGAAGTTGTGTTGAATTGTTTAGGAGATATGGAGAAACAACTCAATGCTTTGTAAGTAGTGAGATTTGTTTTAGTTTCTGTTCTAAGGAAGGCATACACATTATTAGAAAACTATATGGAGGTATACATTTTAATGGAAGGAACGGGAAGCATGGCTTCATTGGGGACTGGGGGTCCACCTAGAGAGATACAGGCCTATACTGGCACGATGGTATGCATTTGTTCAGGAGGGGAACCTGGAGAAATGAGGTACTAGGGTGAAATGTGCTGTGACAGAAAAGCACAAAATGCACCATTACGTGGCTTGTGGCTCACAAATAAACACGGGAAAGTGGATGTGTTTACACAGTTCTGAACCACACTACAAAAGGCAGTGAGAGACGGTTTGACTAATCAGTAGTACATACAAAACTTCACGGGTGCTGTTGGTGATGCTCTAGAGTGCAGCAAGAGTTCTAGTCTCCCTTCTGCACCATTTACAACATCTGTGCTTTGCACCATATGCATTGTGGTTGGCAAAGTCCTCACATTAGGTACAGATACACTACTTTACTTTGGTGCATATCTCCACTACACACCTTATTTTCGGCAGTTATCAAACATTAAATCCCAGCTGGTTGAGCTGTGTATACTAGAAAGATGTGGATTCAGATGGAGTATAAAATATACCAATTTAGTGTCCAATTGGAAGTCAGGGTGGGGGAGCACAGAGGGGTTAACAGGATAATGGTGAGTTAAAAAAACACTATTGGTGAAGTCGATGAAATGGGTCAGAACATGCAATGCAATTTAGATAGTTCTGCAGGCTTACTATCCTTTGTTCATATTGTAAATTAGATCTCAAGTGCAAATTGTCACATCAGCCTTTCTGTGATGACATCGCGAAGAATGAGCATACTTAAACAGCATGAACTAGCCAATGATAAAGTGCCAGCGAAGGGCAAGAAACACCACTGGGTACTTACTAGCAGACTGTGGGACACTTGGCTATATTCCCAGCTGTTTTGTCTTGTATTTGTAGGTCAATAAAAATATTTTTTGCACTGCAAAGTATTCTCTTTTATTGCCTTACAAATACGAAATTAAATAGAATGGGGCATATAGCCAAGTGTTCCACAGTCTGCCAGTAAATACCTGATGACACTTTGGGTGTGATATTCAGACTGCGCCAGACAGGGGCACAAGCCTGGGTTCAGCACAACTGGGATGAGCCAGGGCATGGTCCGGGCGATATTCAACGGTGCTGCGCAATGGCTAAACACCGTTGAATATGGCACTGAGGGAGCACACACTGTGCACGGCGCAGTGGCAATGCGCCAGTGCAAGTGGCAGCAGGGGAGCAGGGGGCTGTGCCAGTGCAAGTGCTGTTGCGCTAGGCACAGCAACAGCAACATTCAGCTGTGAGCATGCAAATTAGGCCATTATGTCATTATGACTCCATTTGCATACGGTGCGTCAATCCCCGGTGACTTGCGCCTGGTACCCTGCCAGGCTGCAGCCGTCGGGGACTGACGCCATGCTGCCCCTCGGCGGGCTCCACACCTGAACACCCGTTCATGGCATATATTTAATAACACCCTGGTGGTCCAGTGGACCCTACCCCTTTGCTCAATTGCGGGCATATGGACAACAACTCCCTGGTAGTCCAGTAGACTGATCCCCATCGCCCGATCATGGTCATGTATTAAAAATATCCCCGGTGGTCCAGTGGACCGCTATCCCCTGCCCGATCATGGGCATGTAGTAACAGAATCCCTGGTGGTCCAGTGGACCGATCACCTTCGCCTGCTTGCAGGCGTTTGTCAAACTCCTGGTGGTCAGTGGTACCCCCTCCCCACCACTCACCTGGTCCCCCCACACCCTGCCCCCGGTCAGCGGCGGGTGGCAGCTCCCCGGCAAGCCACCTGACTGCCCACCGACTGACAGCATACTATAGGGCTGTACGCCTATTGGTCCACCTTATGGACCAATGGGCATGCAGACCATACAGTACTACACAGTCCTGAAATGTGAATGAGCATTCATTCACATATCAGGACTGTATAGTACAGTATGATCTGCATGCCCATTGGCCCACGCAGTGGACCAATAGGCATACAGCCCTACTGTATGCTGTCAGTTGGTGGGTGGCCAGGCAGCTTGCGGGAGGGATGCCACCCACCACTGACCGGGGAGGTGCAGGGCGGTGGGGACTAAGTGGGCAGGGGAGGGGGTACCCACCGACCATCATCATCAGAGAGTTTGACAAACTTCATGATGGGTGAAGGTGATCGCTCCACTAGACCACCAGGGATTATTCCATTACATGCCTGTGATTGGGCAGGGGATAGTGGTCCACTGGGCCACCAGGGATATTTTTAATACACATCCGCGATCGGGCACAGGATAGCGGTCCACTGGACCACCAGGGATATTTTTAATACATGCCCATGATCGGGTGACGGGGATCGGTCCACTGGACCACTGGGGGGCCCATTACTGATGCCTGCGATTGGGCAATGCAGCAGGGGGGTACAATGCTCCCTGGGCAGGGGGCAGTGTTTTAGGAGGTCGGGTGGCCACCCACGGCAGGTGGCTGCTGTGTTGTGCCCAGCAATATGGTAGCCTGCCTGTGGTTGTCCCTGACTTGTTCCCTGTTTGAATGGGCACAACATTGCGCGCCCCTGAGCGGTGCAAGGCGGGGTTGTGCCTGCATATGTGCTGCACATCCCGGCTGAATATCGGGATGTGCTGCATATGCATGAGAACACCCCCCGCACTTGCACAGCATACATTGTAGGTGCACCCTGGCGCATCAGGGGTTGCGCAGTGCAACCCGCCCTTTTGAATATTGCGCCAGGGCGCATTGGTGGGCTGTGCATGGTGAAACCCTGTTGCGCTATGCGGAACTCCTTTGAATATCTCACCCTTTGTGTGCTTCACTGGCACTTTTATTTTTATTTTATTTGTTTATTCATTCCCAGATTACAATAGCTTTGAGCACATCACAGCTCTTTTACAAAGGTTCCATGTCAATGGGTAGGGTGACAGACATACAATGGATGGTATTACATGACATTTTGACAAGAAAGTATTTAAAATGACATTAACATTACAACTAAAATTAAAACAATGGCAGCAGAAAATCAAGGTGATAATCTTGTTAGTTCCCTACGAGCCCTGCTATAATCTGATTCCAGGATGGGAGCCCCTGCATTGGGATGTGCACCATGTGAAAAATGTAAATTTGTGGTTCTATTAAAAATGTAAATACTTTTTTAGCACCATATCGGAGCAATGGTTTGAAATTAAGCAATGAATAACCTATGATATGTCAGGTATTGTCTATAGGGCAGAGTATATAAGTGGGGCTCACTATATATATATAGTGTTTATGTCTTGTGCCTTTAAATTATGAGTTGCCTTTAAATTACGAGTAGGAATTTGTCAGTTACAGGCTTGTACAGCTGCGGTGCTGTGGTCAGCACACTGAGCGAGTGAGAAAACTCGCATCTGAAGTAGTGAGCACAAATTCCCACGAAAGGATTCATTCTCATTGGGTTAAACTGCTGTTTCACGCTTTAGAATAAGCTCACAATACAAGAGACAAAATGTTAGAAAATATTACTCAAACAGGAGTCTAAGCTCAAAGGAAATATATGTTAGTATGTTGTGCATTGTTGCTATCATAAATCCTAAAAGGCTCACATCAAACGATGGTTCATGACCGAGTGCCAGTCCTATAATGTTTCAGGGCTTTTTCTTTTCACCTGGTACAAATAAAGTTTGCCATTTACAATCTTCTAAAGGTTCTCTATCAGTTTACTCAGATACCAGCTCATATAATATGGAGCACATGACCCCCCACATTTTTTTATTTTATTTTTTTGTTGAGACAATCACTGCCAAGTGCCTCTTTGAAGTTCCCCTTACATACAGTTGAGCCGTGACCATCACTTCAAAACAAAACAGCTTGATTGCTGTGACACACAAGTGTGAAATGCCTGTAGTATTCCCAACAACAGTAAGGACTCTCCTAAAGTATTTACTCCCAGCCACCTGCTGTAACATAAATAGACTCCTTTACACCTTTTCCTTGCTATTGAGGGTATTTTTTGTGTGTGTGCGTGAACTGTAGTTGTTGTAGTCGCCCGATGCTGGTGCCTCCATGAATAGCAAGTGTCTGTTACAAGCAATGATTCTCACTTAGCCAGGAATAAATCTAGGCTCCAGAACCCCAGTTTCTCCTTACTAACCTGCCTTTTTGAATGTGTTGGTTGCTCTTGCTACGTGAGCCTGCTGGAACCACAAGTGTCTCCTGACCCCACTACTGGTAGTTTCCTCACCTGGTAAAGGTGATTGTGTTACTGTATATCCATGGCACTCCCACTTTCTCACCATAGGGTTATGTACACCTGATAGGCTGCTGATGTACATGTGACCTAGGGTCAAATTACGAGCCCTCCTCCAAGCCCCTTATCTAGCCTTCTCTTATTCAGTTTCGATACTTCTAGAGCTGTGAACAAATGTGTTATTCTCCCTGCACAAACAGTCTATAAGGCTACTACATGTTCAAACCATCTATTTTATTAACTTGACTGGTTGCAGTTCTCTACTTCTCTATGTACTGTATACTTGGCATATGAAGCATTCTATTATTCATAAGTATGCGTCGTCTGTACCCTGCTCCCCCGGGTGGGTCGGAGTGCCATGGATATACAGTAACACAATCACCTTTACCAGGTGAGTAAACTACCATTGTGTTGTCTGTATATCCATGGCACTCCCACTTCCTCACCATGGGGTCTGTAAGAAGCAGTGCCTCTCAATTAGGGTGGGGGGGGGCTGCCCCGGTAGCGGTTAACAGCACTTTGTTTCTGAAAGTATTGTTCTGAGACCATTCCATGACCAGTCTATAATGCCTGGTGAAAGTGTGCATCGCTGACCAGGTTGCAGCTGCACATATCTCCTGTACTGTAGCCGTATTTCTCTCAGCCCAGGACGTCACAACTGCCCTGGTTGAGTGTGCCTTTATTCCCATTGGTGGTACTTTGTGTCTTGCTTTATATGCCTCTGTTATGGTCTTCTTTATCCAAGCTGTGATTCTGTTCTTTGCCGCTGGAAAACCCTTTCTGTGTTCTGACGAGATGACAAACAACCTCTCTGATTGTCTGAGTGGTGTTGTCCTTTCTATGTATGCTTGGAAGTGTTCTCTTGACATTCAATTTGTGAAGGGTTCTCCCCCGCTCATTTGTGGGCTCCTCAAAGAAGGCAGGAAGCTCGATGATCTGATCTGTATGGAATGTGGTGTTGACCTTCAGAATGAAGGACGGTACAATTCTTAGTATGGCTCCTTGCTCCATGAATGTAGTGAATGCTTCTTTACAGAACAGAGTTGTCAACTCCCCAACTCTGCAGGCAGAACATACTGCCACTAGTAGAGCTGTTTTTAGGCCTAACCAGCACAGTTCAATGCTTGAGATTGGTTTGAATGGTGTGTCTGTCAATGCGTTTAATACCAGAGTTAGGTCCCATGGGGGTATGGTCACCCTGACTCTGGGATGTAGGTTGCCTGCTACCTTGAGGAAACAGATAACATCCGGGTGTGATCCCAGGCAGACCCCTTCTATCGCAACGGTCATTGCCCCGATTGCTGATACTTGTACTCTCAGTGGCAATGCTGCTAGACCTTTGTCCAGACCCTGTTGCAGATACAGTAGGATGTCTGATACTGAGGGTGATTGGAGTCAAATGGCCCTCAAACTGCACCAAGATGAAAATATTGACCATTGTCTGGCATAGGTTGATGTGGTGGAACTTCAACGTGATTGGCTCATGATGTCGATAACTGTCTCGTGGTAATCCACCCTTAGCATTCTCTCCCTTTCAGGAGCCAGGCCATGAGCCTGAGGTTGTCTTGATTGGGATGAGTGACTGGTCCTTGAATCAGTACGTCCGGGTGTGCTGTCAGGGTTATTCTGTCCATTGCCATAGCTATGATCGTTACGAACCACGACCTCCTTGGCCAGCAAGCTGTTATGAGTATTGTGATTCTTCATGACTGTCTGATCTTTGATAACACCTGTGTTATCAGGGGTAGTGGGGGAAACACATGTGCGTAATCGTGAGTCCATGGTATTGATAGCACGTCCACCCCCATCAACAGCGGTTCCTTGAATCTGGAGTAGAACTTGTAAGAATGAGAGTTCTTGCTGGTCACCATAAGGTCCATGGCTACTGTGCCCCATTTTCTTTGGACTGTTAAAAATACTTGTGGGTGAAGCTGCCACTCCCCTGGGTTTATCTGTTTGCAACTTAGCCAATCTGCTGTTGTGTTCAACTTGCCTGCCAGGTGAATGGCTGTGATGTGTTGGAGGTTCTGTTGTATCCATGTCATGATGGAATTAATTTCCCATTGGAGAGTTAAACTCTTGGTGCCCCCTGCTTGGTAATAGATGCTACTGTTGCTCTGTTGTCTGATGTATCAGCACAGACCTCTGTGCAATTTGTGTTTGGAAGGCTATCAATGCTTTGTATACACCGCTCTCATCTCCAGCACATTGATTGGCATTTTCCTTTCTTTGATTGACCACTGACCATGGGCTGACCTGTAACCCATGGATGCTCCCCATCCCCAAAGGCTGGCATCTGTTTCGATGGTGGCCTCGTGTGATATCTCTAGGGGCTGTCCCTTTGACAGATGCTGTGAGTTTGTCCACCAATGCAGTGATGTCCTGACTCTGTCTGTCATTTTTATTTTTTGTTGCAAGTTTTCTTGGGATGGGGACCCATGTAGTAGTAACATTTGAAGGGGCCTCATGTTCCATCTTGCCCAGGGAATGAGGTCTATGCATGAGGACATGCATCCCAGCAGCTGGGAGACCTGGACCATGTTTGGTGCAGTGGTGCTTAGTAACTGATTTGTCAGTCTTGTGATGCTGTCCATTCGTATTTGTGTTGGCTGGACTAGGCCTGACCGTGTGTCTATCCTTGCCCCTATGTGCTCTATGCTTCAAGATTTGGTTATACAGGGGGCATGCCTCAGACAGTTAGTATTGGAACCCACTTGGCAGGGAGCAATCTTAGACCTGGTACTTTCAAATGGGGATGGAGAAAGAATCTCAGATTTAGAAGTGGGTAGCCATCTGGGAACAAGCGACCACCAAACAGTGTGGTTCACGATAAACACAGCCATACAATCAAGCCATACAAAAGCAAGAGTACTAGACTTTAGGAGGGCTGACTTTGGGAAAATGAGAGAGTGCCTCAGAAAAGCACTAGCAAACAGGCAAGAAGGAGGGGTGGAGGAACAATGGGCGTGATCAGAACAGCCATCACAGAGGCAACAAGCCTTGGTGTAAAGCAAATCAATAAAACACAATGAAGGAAAAAAACGCTATGGTTCACAAAAGAGGTGGCAGGGAAGGTTAAGGAGAAAAGGACAGCATTCAGGAAATATAAGAAAACACAGAAGGAGCAGGACAGAGAACGTTATCAGTTAAAGCAGAAAGAGGCTGGGAAAGCAGTCAGAATAGCAAAGGCCCAAACCGAGGAAAGGATAGCCAATTCTGTTAAGAAGGGGGATAAGACCTTTTATAGGTACATTAGGGAGCGAAGAAAGACCAAAGGAGGGATACTGAAGCTTAATAAAGGGGAGGGAATGTGGGTAGAGGGTGACAGTGAAAAAGCAGGGATACTGAACGAATATTTCTGCTCAGTATTCACAAAGGAAGAGGAGGGGGAGTTACCTAAACCAAACAAGAGAAACACTCTGAAGATGGGGTTGATACCAGTCCATTTACAGAAGAAAGGTTCTAGAAAGGACTAATAAAATTGAAGGTGGACAAAGCAATGGGGCCTGATGGGATTCACCCAAAGAATTCCTAAAGAACTAAGGGTAGAACTAGTGAGCACCATGGCTACTCTCTTTAACAAATCATGGAAGGATGGGTGGTACCGAGACTGGAGGAGGGCAGATGTGATTCCTCTTCACAAAAGTGGGAGCAGGACAGAGGCAAGAAACCACAGACCAGTTAGTTTGACCTCAGTGGTAGGGAAAATGATGGAATCACTTCTGAAGGAAAGAACTGTTGAGTACCTAGAGGCCAGTGGGGCACAGGACCCAAGGCAGCATGGATTCACAATGGGAAGATCATGTCAGACGAATCTAATAGATTTCTTTGACTGGGTGACCAAAGTAGTAGACCGGGGGGGGCTGTGGACATGGCCTACCTAGATTTTAGCAAGGCATTTGATACAGTCCCACACAAAAGATTAATACACAAGATAGCCAGCCTTGGAGTGGGTCCCAAGGTGGTAGCTTGATAAAAAATTGGCTAGACAACAGGACGCAAAGGGTAGTAGTAAATGGAGTACACAGTGAAGAAAGGAGGGTTACTAGCGGGGCACCGCAGGGTTCAGTACTGGGACCGGTCCTTTTTAATGTCTTCATAAGTGACATTCCAGAGGAAGTGGAAGGAAAAGTATGTCTCTTTGCAGATGACACAAAGATCTGCAACAGGGTTGATACACAAGATGGAGTAGAAAGGATGAGAAGGACTTGGCAAGGTTGGAGGAATGGTCAAATGTATGGCAGCTCAGATTCAATGCAAAGAAGTGCAAGGTAATGCACATGGGAAATAAAAACCCAGGGGAAGCATACACAATGGGGGGTGAGATACTGACAACAGTAAAAATAGAAAGGGACCCTGGGGTAATTATATCAGATGACCTAAAGGTGGGAAAGCAATGTGAGAAGGCAGTAAGGAAGGCTGGGAGGATACTGGGATGCATAGGAAGAGGCATCAATAGTAGAAAACAGGAAGTTGTTATCCCTCTGTACAGACAGTTGGTGAGACCCCATCTGGAGTACTGTGTGCAGTTCTGGAGACCCCATCTCCACAAAGACATAGACAGAGTGGAGGCTGTCCAGAGGAGGGCAACCAAAATGGTGCAGGGTCTGCACCAGAAGACATACGAAGAAAGACTAAAGGAGCTTAATATGTATACTCTTGAGGAAAGAAGGGAGAGAGGGGACATGATAGAAACTTTCAAGTACCTCAAGGGAATTAACAAAGTCCAAGAGGGTAGCATCTTCCAGAAAAAGAGATGTGCAAGGACAAGGGGGCACAATTTGAAGATAGAGGGGGACGGCTCAGAGGTAATGTGAGGAAGTATTTTTTCACTGAGAGGGTTGTGGATGCATGGAACAGCCTCCCTGAGGAGGTCGTGGAGTCAAGAACAGTGGGGGACTTCAAGAATGCATGGGATAGGCATAAGGCAGTCCTAGTGGCGGGTAAGAGGAAGTAAGCTGTTGGTTAACTAGGATCTGCAGCTTATCTGTTAGGTAGGAAAATGGGCAGACTAGGTGGGCCAAGCGGTCCTTATCTGCCGTCAAATTCTATGTTTCTATGGCATTTGTTGCCAGCAACGTTTCTGAAATGTCCTGAATCTGCCTTATTGGGCATTTTTTCCTTGATACTGGTGATACTACTACTCTGTTTTCATGCAGTGTGTGCCAGAATTCTATTGCATACCCTTGGGTCACCACCTCATTCACCCATCTGTCTGAAGTTGTTCTTTCCCATACTTGACTGAACTGCTGAAGCTTCCTCCCTATTGGTGGGGTACATGCTGCAGATGGCTGGGTGTGGGGGTCTTATGGTTGTGGTGTCCTGGGGTAGTCATTGACTGGATCTCCTGGTAGTCCTTCCTATCTGGTTAGTGAATCTTCCCCAAGAGGTGGTCCCTCTTCCTCTGTAATGGGTGTGACCTTTGTTTTGTCATTGTACCTGTTTTGGGGCATGCTGTTTCGGTCACGAAAGGAGGTGTGATGCCTTCTATCTGAATGAGGCCGAAAGGACTGGGTTCTCCCTCTGTGGGATGGTAGGTACCCTGTGTCCTTATCGCCCTCTGTGTCTGCCCCTTGATTTCTGCATCTCAGGAATTCTTGGAGGCCATCACCAAATACTCTATCGCCTTTAAAGGGTAGCTTAAGTAGTCTAGCCTTTGATTCATTGTCTGCATTCCAGTTTCAGCCACAAGTTTTGTCTTGCTTTATTTGCCACAGACGCCATCCTGATGCTCATTTTAAGTGCATCCATGGGCATGTCCCCTATGCATCTGGCCGCTTGTAGAGCCTGTTCTAGCAGTAGAGCTTCCTGTGACTTGGGTGTGAGGGTTTTGGCGATTTCGTCCAGCCACCCGATCTGGGCTCTTGCTGCATATATTGCAGTTGTGGCTGTTCTGACTGATTGACCAGTTATTTTGTGCATTTTCTTTAGTAGAGCTTCTACTCTTTTGTCTACTGCATCCTTTAGGGCTGCTGTACTCTCTTCTGGAAGGATCATCCTCTTGTTGAGTTCCGCTATCTTCGGGTCAATCTTTGGTGCCATGCACCATGTCCTCAGGCTATCCTCCTGCAAGGGGTATAGCCTCTCCACAGACCTGTTTTCTAGCAATCTTGCCAGGTCCAATGCCTCCCACTCCTTCTTGATAATATCCTGTATTGTGGGACATACTGGGAAGAAGTGCTCGATCTTGGGTGGTGGCTGGAGCATTGGGTCCAGTTCGCTGTCCGGTGGTGGTGGTGGTTGTTTGAACCCCAAGATGTTGTGTATTGAGAGAACCAAGTCTGTGATGTTGTCCAAAGCGAATAGCCTTGAAGCAATTGATGGGGCTTCAGGGGTCGGTACTGTAGCCCCCCTCTGTATCTGAGTCGTGCTCAGAGTCCTGTTCGCTGTCATGATGAGAATGAGCGTCCTCAGCCTCATCCTCGTCAACCCCTCCATGGAGTTGTCATTGCTTTCCTCTGTCTCTTTTGTGGGGGATAAGCCCCTTGGTCGATTGGTTTTGGGTCTCCCTGAAGGAATTGGGGGAGCTGCTGTAGACGTTGTCCCTGGGATTGGCTTTGGATTAGTGAAACTGGACATTTGCTCCAGTACTTGGAGCATGAAGTTTTGTTGCTCTCCATTATGGCTGCTGTGGCCTTTTGGAGTGCCACCATTGCTGGGTCAATGTGCCTGGGGTTACTAGTGCCCATCTTGCTGGATTGATGGGCATCCATTGGATTGTCATGGTTGTCCAGTTTGCAAGCAGGGCACAATGGTCCCTTCTGTTGGGGCAGTAGAGGCACCTCACATGACGGGCATTCCCTTACTGCTGACATCTGCAAGACAGCAAGTGAAGGGATTGTTAGTGTGGAATAGCCCTTTAAAAACTCTTTTTTATTTTTTAAAAAGCTCATTTAAATATATATATATATATATATATATATATATATATATATATATACACACATATCAATATAGCTGTTCTTATAATAGCCATGTTTTTTATTTATTTTTATTTATTTGTATTTTGGATGACACCTTTGAGCCGAGGGCTCTTTTACAAAGGTTCCACGTCAAGGTAATAAGGACAATAAGGTACAAAACATAACATGACCATTACAATGGAACTTACAAAAAAAAAATACAAGTAAGGTTTCAATAATAGCAGCCAAAGGCATTGTCAAGGAATTGTGTTGTGAGTTAATTATACAGTACAAGTCACAGGCGGCTCAGTGATGCTTTGTTAGGAGTGGGTTAGTGGGGAAAGAGAAAGAAGAGTGCGGGTGAGGGGGTGGTATGGGGCAGAGAGAGAGAGAGAGAGAGGGAGGAGGGCAGAAATGGGGAGGGCATTGCTTTGGGTATGTGGTAGATGGGAAACAGCAAGGGAGGAGGAAAGGGGCAGATGAAAACGAAAAGGAGACAGATTCATCCTATACCCAGTAATGGGGGGGGGGTAGGAGAGGAGGAGGAGCTGAGGCAGTGAGGAGGGATGCTTGAGAGTAGTATGCCTGGAGGGGATTATAAGAAGCAATCACAGAAGGCACTAGCCACGAGGTGTTGATGCAGTTTACATTTAAAAGCACCAGTCGTTACAATGTTGAAGATTTCTGTAGGTAGCAAGTTGAACCAGGTGGAGGCTCTGACAAAGTAAGGACGCTGAGCTTGAGAGGTCCGACAGTGAGGTATTGTAAAGGTTAGACTGTCTGATCTTCTAGTTAGGCAGCGGACACACTGCAGGGTCAATATTGATTGGACTCCAGGGGGCATAAGGCCCAGTGACGTCTTCTTAGCTAGGATGCAGGTCTGGTACTTTAGCCTGCCGGATAGCTGGAGCCAGTTAGCCTGCTCGTAAATGTCACACATGTGAGAAAGGCGGGCAGCTGAAATAAGGAGTCTACATGCCTTATTAAGGGCTACAGCTATGCGCCGGAGTGCAGTATCAGTAGCGGATCCATAGATAACGAGTCCGTAGTCAATAGTTGAGATAACAGAGCTCTGGATAGCGAGGTTCAAGGCTTCAGCCGTTAGGCAATGTTTATGCTTGTATAGTAGTCCTGTACGAGAGTTCACAGTTTTAGCGATATTGTCAATGTGTTTGGTATATGAGAGGGAGCAGTCAAGGGTCAGGCCCAGATATTTAAACATATCCACCTGCTCAAGAGCGATGCCTTCATGGTTGTTAATTATGAGCTCTTGGTCCTTGTACTTGTTGTGGGTTCCATGGAACAACATTGTTTTAGTTTTTTTGAGGTTAAGAATGAGTTTATGTGAGCAAAACCAGTCTTCCACTTCTGTGAAACTTTTCTGTAGTTGAGTTTGAAGGGAGGGGGCGTCAGTGTGGCAAGTAAAGATTACTGCATCATCTGCATACAGTAACATTCTGTCATGGCAGGAGGCAGGGAGATTGTTCAGGAATATGCTGAATAACAAGGAACCCAGGATAGAACCTTGGGGCACTCCAGAGTCGATTGGTAGGTATGATGAGAGGAATTCACCAATCCTGACCTGTTGGGTCCGGTTACTGAGGTAGCTTTGAAACCAGAGGGTAGTTTCACTTGAAAGACCAAGGAGGGATAATTGTTTGAGGAGAATGGAGTGATTGACAGTGTCAAATGCCTTAGTCAGGTCAGTAAAAGAGGCGCCGACCAACTGGCCCTGACCAAGTGCCTGATGGATATGTGTAGTGAATTCGAGGAGTGCTGTGGTATTGCTGTGCCCTTTGTGGAAGCCATGCTGCTGGGAACATTGCAGGCTGTATTTTACAAGGTACTCCCTGAGCTGATCCGCCACTATCCATTCTAATGCTTTGGATAGAGGAGGGAGGATGGATATAGGCCTGTAGTTGTTCATGAGAGTCTTGTCACCACTTTTATGGACTGGAGTCACCACTGCCAGTTTCCACTTTTGGGGGAACTGGGAGAGCATGGGGGAACGGTTGAGGATTTTGGTTAGTGGGAGCAGGACTTCGTCAATGGTTGGGGCGAGAAGTTTCATATCTAGTGAATCGCCACTGACCCTAGACTTTCCAAGCACTTTAAGAATTTGTTTTTTAGCTAGGCTTTCTGGGATTGCTTTGAAATGGAAAGGAGGATGCCCTGGTGGCAAACCTGAACTAACAGGAGCTGGGTTGACTGTTGTGGGATCAAAAAAGTTAGGGGGTAGCACATGACTACGGTCAGCAAAAGTGGTGTTAAATGCGTTGGCAATGATTACACGGTCAAGAGTGATGGTAACATCTATGTTCAACATTGTGGGTGTTGTTTTGGGATCCTTTCCAGTCACTTCAGCAAGGTTACACCAGAATTTACTTCCGTCATTCCAGGTGCTGGCTAAAGCATTCCTGTATTAGTTAGCCTTCTCATGATGGATTGCTCTGGTACATGCATTCCTTCCTGTTTTTTAGGCCTGGATATCAGTCTGGGTGTCAGTAGCCTTAGCACGATACCAGAGCTGGTCTCAAGATTTCATTTGTGTAAGGAGGCCTAGTGTCATCCATGGGTTATCGACACCCTTGATCTTACACTTATGTTGGACCTGCATTGGCTTGGGAACCCCCTCGGGCAGTGATAGATCACTCTTTGCCCCTCATATATGTCTTGCAGCTGATGTTTAGTTGCTTGCCCTTTAATGTGCTCATTTGCTTTGGTGTTGCTGCTTATGCACTACAAGAATCAGTGCTTGTTCCTTTATTTGTAGCCCCTTTTCTTACTAGAGGCTCAGAGGAAACAGCTGGTGCCCCACTGCTCTGTTAATTTTCTCAGCACTCATGCTGGGTCACAATCTCAATCGCTCCCATGCATGCGTGAGCATCTCTAGAATGCCTGCTCCATCTACCCCTCAGTAGTATGGCACTGAGGGGCATTGCGCATGCGCGGTATGCTCATTCATAGGTCAGATTTTAATTCAAATTGTACGGATTTAAGAGCAAGAGCCAGCGCCATGCAAATGGACTTGGGGGGGGGAATGTAGAAAGAGCATCCTGCTCAATTAAGCTCACATAGCCAAATTGTTTGGAGAGGCACTATGCACCATCACCTCCCTACATAAGGGAGGCAATGGGTTGGGTTCTCCCAGCCTACCTTTCCAGGGGAGATCTCATCTTTTCATAATGTTGTATACTGTGCCTGTCTCATATGCAGATGCTGAATCAGGGACTGCATAGAGGTAAGAGCCAGACATCCTCGCTCATGAGGGAGGAGTCCGGCTCGCAGTCCTTTTAAAATGCGACTGGCTTATGCTTCCTGGGCTGAACAAGCAATTTTTGTGTTGAGCATCTTTTTAAGAGAAAACGTGATGCTATTGATGTAAGTTCTGGTAATATAACATCCTAGAAACATCTGTTCTCTAACTCTGCTATACTACCTTTCCCTTGTTGTTTTTTGGTTGTTTTTTTAAAACATTCATTAACATTAATTTGCCTTCTAAATATTACTTCATACTGTCTGTGCCATATAGTTGATTTCTGTAGTAATTTATGTTAGTTGTTGCACTGGAGCTTGGGATAGTGCTGCAGCCTGGATCAGATCCACAAGTTAAACTGAATAAGAGGAGGGTTCATAATTTGACCCTCGGTCACGTGCATCAGCAGCCTATCTGGTGTACATAACCCTATGGTGAGCAAGTGGGAGTGCCATGGCTATACAGACAACACAGTTTTGTTTCAGAGTTTCAGACAGTTTATCATTTATTTTGATTTCCTGTCTGCTGGGTAATTTGTCCACCAATGCTCCCTAGTCCTACGACTGACTTGCTCACCGTGGATTGTTTGTGTCTGCCTGGGCACTTTTTGCACACTGCTGAAGAGTAAATGGTAAAAGTTAAAATTCACTATAAAAGAACAATAAATGCTCAAATCGGACATAGTCTGTTCTGATTATGGGAATTCCTTTGTATCTTTTTTGAAGACAAATTGATTTTATAATTACAATTTTAAAGTATACTGTTCTCTTTATTAGTAACTTCTATGCTTATTACAAAGTAAATACTATTTATATAAGATAGTCATACCACCCAAAATTATTCTGAGGGACCTCCCTTTTTGCGTGAGATTATGATGTCTACTTGTGTCCAGTTATAACATAGGTTCCAATACATTGTCCTCACACCCAATTATTAACAGATATAAAGCCGTGTGTGTGTGGAGGGGTGGCGATGGGTAGTCGGTTATATTCACCTTTCACTGCAAGGGAAACAGTTCTACTTTTGAAATACCCAGTACCAGCGCACCCATTATCCCATTACTGATGCATAGTAAAATGAAGAAACTCTTTCCAGTGATTTCAAAAAGTGAAGTCTAATAGTGCGAAATATTAGGGTGCCAATGTGAATGTATAGGGTCCCCATAGATAAAATGGCAGGGGACACTTATACTGATTGAGGGGACAGGCAAGAGCCTTTCCTTCCTTGTGTTTTTCAGTAAAACTTAATTTTATATTGATAATGAACCTAAATGTGAATTAAAAAATATGTGGATCAATTGTCGATAGTTGTCATGAAGGCAGTATGCACTTTGCAATGTGGGGAATGTGAAGTGCAGCATACATGTTCCAAAAACGCACAATGTTGATGTTCCAAAAGGTGCATATTGAATTCAAGTGCTATTTATCCAGTGAATAATTTCCCTACAGACAGCTGCTAAACCATTGTCTTTCTGAATGTCTTGTGGTAAAGAAGTATAAGAATTACTGACGGCAACACCACTACAGAATTAGGATTTGTTTTGAATGCTGTTTAAGTGACATTGAAGAGACTATATGCTAACTTATTAAAATGGCTGACACAGGGTAGTGGTAAAGCAGAAAGGCAAAGACAAGATTCAGATGAGGATGGAAAGCCTGAAAATTACAAAAGGTTTTCTAAGGATTACAGCAAGTCATAATGCACCAGGAAGTGAAAAATGAAGTTACCACAGCATCTGGAATGTGACTGCAGAGCAAGACAAGCTAAGTTCAAAGTTGCGGTGCTTCTATGCATTGGAACTCACCCTACTGCTCTGATACATTAACTGAACATAGATTTCCCAACCCAGCACATCAGAATTTAGTGTGTATTATTTGTTTTATCAACTTTTTGGTAATACACTTCCATACAAAACAAGCAAACAAACGAAAAAAGCAAAACACAGAAACACTTACTTAGTTTTACTATATAACCCAACTGGTTCAGAATTTATGTGTTTATTTATTTATGTATTTCACAAATTGGGTTTACAAACCTTTGAGTCAAAGACTCATTTACAAAGACACCTCGTCACAAGGAGGGGAGACAACATATTTGTGATCCAAGACAGTGGAGAACAATACAGGTGAGATACAAAAAGAGCATACAAATGCAAGTCATTTCAGTGATCAAATACACTAGGTGAGATGCAGTAGAGCATACAAACTAAGCTATTTCGTGCCCCCATGGAGTCCGCAGGTTACAGTGCGTGGTACAGATTACAACAGGTGATTCAAAGCAAGTACATATATAATACTATAAGAGACAGATTGGTTCGGACTAGTGCTCTTGGAAAGCCTAATGGGCATTTACAGCTCCGAGAGTCAGTGAGGTGTTTGCGTAGGGCGATTTTGAAGGGGCCGATTTTGGAGATGTTTGTAATGTGCATGGGGAGGGAGTTATACCAGGAAGGTGCTCTGTAGTGAAAAGACCTTTGGGGAGTGAGGTCCTAGCTCTAGGCACTTGGAAGGTGGCTTTGGTAGTATTGCGGGTGATGAC
The DNA here is from genome assembly GCA_016271365.2 of Neoceratodus forsteri. Classification (NCBI taxonomy): domain Eukaryota; kingdom Metazoa; phylum Chordata; order Ceratodontiformes; family Ceratodontidae; genus Neoceratodus; species Neoceratodus forsteri. The sequence continues at coordinate 250,140,521 of JADMNL010000024.1, read as the reverse complement.
TGAATGGGAGGCCCGTTGAAGGGATGTAGTGACTCCTGGAGAGCAAAGCCCAAGTAGAGCCTTTTTTGCCAGTATACAGGTGTGGTATTGCAGGTGCTCTTCAAACATGAGTATGTTAGAGGTGGAATAGAGCTGGCATGTGTGCTTTCTGCTGGGGGCACCGGTCAAGAGCCTGCAGGCTTTGTTGATAGCGGTCTGGACTTTGGTGAGGGCAGTGGGGTCAGCAGCAGCATAGGTGGGGAGTCCATAATCAACCAAAGACAGGACAGGAAATGATAGCCAGCCATAGGGCAAATTCAGGGAGGCAGTCTTTGTGGCGGTAGAGGAGTCCAATTCAGGCATTCATGGCAGAGGACAGATAATTAAGATGAGCATGGAAGGAGAAAGCTTGAGTCGAAGATGATGCCCAGGTATCTGTGTGTTGATACCGGTTCAAGGGAGTGGAGGGTGCTGGGAATGATGTAAAGGGGAGCATTTCTGGAGTTGCTTTGGCGGTGTGCAAAAATCATAGATTTTGTCTTCTTGAGGTTCAGAACCAGACGATGATCGAGGAACCACTTTTCAGCTTGGCTGAAGGTGAGTTGCAGGGAGCTCTGGAGTGTGAGTGGGTCGGGGTGTGAGGTGACGAGGACTGTGTCATCGGTGTATAGAAGCATTTTGCCTGAGCAGGAGCTGGGAAGGGTGTTTAAAAAGTGACTGAACAATGTGGGGCCCAGGATGGAGCCTTGAGGGACCCTGGAGCATACAGGCAGGGCAGCTGGTAGGATGCCATTTAATTTGACCCACTGGGATCTATCCCAGAGGTAGCTAGAGAACCAGGCCAGAGGGCCAGATGAGAAGCCCAGCTGACAGAGGGAGTCAAGCATTAGGGTGTGACACACAGAGTCAAAAGCCTTGGATACGTCAATGAACATTGCCCCGGCAATCTCCCCAGCATCAAGTGCAGAGTGTATTTGGTGGGATAACTCCAATAGGGCTGTGGTGGTGCTGTGACCAGGGCAGAAACCATGCTGCTCTGGGCATAGTATGTTGTACTCGGATAGGTAATCCACTAGTTGGGTGGATACTATTTTCTCCAGGGTTTTAGAGAGGAGGAGGATGGAGATAGGTCTGTAATTGTTTGGTAATGTGCGGTCTCCGTTTTTATGGATGGGGTAATTTCAGCCAATTTCTATATGCTCGGAAATTGGCCGAGGCATAGGGATTGGTTAAGAAGGTCAGTAAGGGGGGCTAACATGACATCAAGTGTTAGGTGGAGTATCCTGGAGTCAAGGGGGTCACAGCTCGGGTTGTGGGAGGAGAGGGCTTTTAGGAGGAATGGCTTGGCGTCATGGGGAGAGATGGTCCTGAAGAGAAATGGGGTCGGGAAATAGCTGGATGGCTAGATGCATGGATAGGGTCAAAGAAGTGGGCAGGAAGGACTGCACTTAGGTCAGAAAATGTTGTGCTGAGGCAGTCAGCAACACGTGGTAGGTCAGTATTAATTGTGCCATTAATAACCATCTGGGGGAGAAGCGGGTCTTCCCATTAAGCTCCTTTATGTTATCCCAGAAAGCTCGGGCAGAGCCCCAGGATGAGGTCAAGGCGTTTTGATAGTAACTGGCCTTGGCTTGTCTTATGGCCCAGATGCATTGGTTGCGAGCAGCATTATAGGCTTGCCTGTCCACTGTCCTGCCAGACTCAACAGCAATGTGCCATAGGTTATCCCGCTACTTCAGTTGCTGGATCAGAGAGAGGAAAATCCAGGCAGCATTTTATCTCTTGGAGCGAGTGTTGGTGATGGGGCAAAGAGGTCGCAGGCCTTGCAGAAGGCACTGGTGAGGAAGGCTAGAGCAGTATCTATATCCGTTACGAGGGAGATCGGGGACCAGTCAAGCTGGGCAAGGTACTGCTTAAGCTTATTAAGGCCCTCGGGTTGGAAACGGTGATGGAGGTGGCATAGTGCAGAGGATTGAGCGTGGGGGAGGACCAGAAACAGAGAATAGGTGAGTGGTTGCTAAGGGAGTTGGCTAGGACATTAACAGACTTGATTTTGTGTGGGCGGTTTGAGAGTACTATATCTAGGAGGGAGCTGGTCCCACTTGACTGGTTAAATCTAGTGGTCCAAGTGACTAATTGAGATAGGTCAAGGGCTGTGAAGTTGTCCTTAATGTGCGTTGTAGTGGGGCCAAGCCAGTTGACGTTGAGGTCTCCTAGGATGAGCTGTTCAGCCTTGGGAGGCAGGGTAGAGAGAAAGTCAGTGAGAGAGCGGATAGCCAGACTTTGTGTCCATGGGGGTATGTAGGTGGTTGTGAGGTAAAGTGGGCCATGGCCCGGGTCAGGGGTGAATTTTAGGGTGATGGCTTAAGCCCCGTGGTCGAGAACGGGGGTAGGTAGTATGTGGCCCAGGAGGGAGTCACGCAGGTAGACTGCACACCCGCTGCCACGCTTACCCACACAGTCTTCTCTAAAGAGGGTGAAGCTGGGGAGGGAGACAGCAGAGTCTGGAGTTGACAGAGAGCCAGGCTCCACCACGCACACAGCTAGGTGTGTGTTGGCAGACCCAACATTGAGCGCAGCAGTCTTCCTTGGGAGACTGCAGATATTCATAGAGGCAATGCGGAGGCCATGTTCAATAGGGGGCGACAGGGGGGTAGTGGGTCCCAGTCCAGGGTTACGTTGGACATTCCCAGAGGAGTAGGGTGATGAGATGGAGAAAAGGACTACATTGGTTTTGGTAAAGGTGCTTGGGCAGATGCAAGGATCTGGGGGGGCAGTGCAGGGGATGGGTAGGGAGTTAAGGGTAGGTATGGCTAGGAAAGAGAGGGACCACCTTCCACTATGTACTGGGGGCAAGGGAGTGGGCATCAGTGGTGGGTGTGTGGGGGGGTGGGGTAGTCCAGCATGTGGGGTTCGTTGGTGGAGAGTGGAGAACAGATGGGAGGGCTATGAGCAATGGGGGGACATGCCTGAGGTGGCTGGGATTCTGGCAGATGTGCATTTGCAGTGGTGCTGAGAGATTCTTTGAAGGGGGGACAGGATTGTGAGGAGTAAAGCAAGTATACAGAGTATTATTAGAGACATGTTGGTGTATGGGAAGAAGGAAGGGAGATAAGTGTTAGCAGGCAGGATCCCCCTAGTGTTCAACGAATATAACCTGCAGGTGGGGAAGTGGGCTAATTGGTTCTGCACCACACGTGACTCCATATATAAATTAGAGCACCGACCAAGGGTGGTGGTGGGAGCAATGGGGCAGAACAACACGCATTTCTGCAGGAGCCTTGCACTGCTCCTAGCTGATTCCTACCTCGAGCAATCCGGGGGGTGGGGGCGATCTCACCGATTCACTCCAGGGAGGGCAGGCTCTTCCAGCCTTTGTGACCCATTGTACGATTGTACCTTCCACAAACTAACCTAGGTAAGGAGAGGGGAGAGATTTTAAGCTAAGGATTTAGGGGGGCCAGGTAAGGACAAAGGACTTACAAAATCTCTCTAAGCTTCTACGAGGTGCCGGAACTGGGGCGGAAGGTGGTAGCCACTCCACTTTTTATTTCTGTATGGCAAAAACTAGTATAGAAAAAGAGCCCTTTGTACCCTCATAAGTGCCCTTTGGATTCTCAGCCCCCTCAACTTTTGCCATCTTCCAGCACCCTTGTCTAAGCGACTCTACTTGCAGCAGGGATTACATGATGAGTAAATTAAAACTTTTTCAGGAAACTTGCTTGCTAAATTCAAAACTGTAGGGAAACTTGTTTGCAGCAGGGATTTCACATGCTAAATTCAGTATCTCTTAAGAGACTTGTATGCAACAGAGATTTCACTCACTAAAAACTGTAAGGAAACTTGTTTGTAGCAGGCATTTCACATGCTAAATTCAGTACCTCTTAAGAGACTTGTATGCAACAGAGATTTCACTCGCTAAAAACTGTAAGGAAACTTGTTTGCAGCAGGGATTTCACATGCTAAATTCAATATCTCTTAAGGAGACTTGTTTGCAGCACGGAAACTGTAGTTAAAATGCAGTAAAAATGCTTGATAAAAAACTATCTGTAGTGCTGCGCCGACTCTTAAGGTGCAATAGGGTCCTTTGTTACAGATCCATTTTGAAAGTGGTTTGGCGCCAAAGCAACAACATGCCAGAGAACAACACGCATTTCTGCAGGAGCCTTGCGCTGCTCCTAGCTCGATTCCTACCTCGAGCAAACCGGGGTGGGGGCGATCTCGCTGATTCACTCCAGGGGACGGCAGGTTCTTCCAGCCCTCATGACCCACTGTGTGTGGTTGCAGCTTCCACAAATGAACCCCTCGAGCAATCCGGGGGGGTGGGGTGCGATCTCGCCGATTCACTCCAGGGAGGGCAGGCTCTTCCAACCTTCGCGACCCGCTGTGTGCGGTTGCAGCTTCCACAAATGAACCCCTTGAGCAATCCGGGGGGTGGGAGGCGATCTCGCCGATTCACTCCAGGGAAGGGCAGGCTCTTCCAGCCCTCACGACCCACTGTGTGCGGTTGCAGCTTCCACAAATGAACCATTTTTCTGCACTGTAGTAGGAAAGTTACATAACTAATGCCCGATTCTGCCTGAGATGTGTGTTAAAGATAAATGAGGTTCACTCTGTAAATATTATACACATATTTTGGAGTATTTAATAGTGATATTAGTTGCATGCAGACTGTGCTTCATTAAGGTCATGCAGATGAGACACTTTTTTAATCTATTCCTGCAGCAGCTGAAAGACAAACACAGATGAAAATGCCTTTATGATTTGATTTGTGCAGAGAAAGTGCATGAAAAGATGTCAAACAATCGCTGATATAGTGGTAAAGATCTGGGGATAAATTGAATATGCCAGCATTGTTTCTGAACATAAAAGTATGCATACTAAGTGGGTTACTGAAATGGAGCCAGCAAAACGTTCTAATACATAAACAATACAGTTTTTTTTCTGTAGCCAGAGTAAGACTTTGTAAGAAGCAAACAACCAACTCTATTTATCTGGCCAGGAAGCTCCGGAGTACCTACAGACATTCTTATCTTCATTTGTCAACATCATCCCCACTGTCTTTTGTTAGAGTCTTTTGTGCATAAAAAATACAGTTCTAGGAATTTTATCGGATGGTGGGGAGGAATACAGAATACAGGGACAGAATATAGAAAAGTATTTTAACAAAAAAATAAGGTTCCACCCAAATCCTAGTGAGTCAGGTAAATAGTAGAGGGCAGAGGGGGAAAAATGTTGTAGGACTACGGTCCAAGTCATAAATTGTTTTTTGACCATGGAAAAAAGTCCAAAAAACATAAACAACCTGTCAGGGTCTGACTGTAAATAAATATTTTTTAAGTGTAGATCAACTGCAGCTCATAGACTGAATTACTACAGCCTTGGAGATTTCAGATCAAACAAGATGACGTTCTGTTTTTTCTATCCAGCTTTCAGCTTTGGTCTGGTTTGTTCCCGTAATATAATACTTTTTCTCACACTCTGCCCCTACTTGGTTTCCTCTCTGGTCTTTAACGGGTAACTTTAAGAGCTAGAGGCCACTCTGCAGGTGTACTTTGCCCTGCTGGAGCAGCGCTGTGCAGATGCGTACATCTTTGGATGAGATGTTTAACCGAGGTCCCGTCTGCCTGCTCTGATGGTTGTGTAGAAGGACGTTAAAGATCCCATGGCACTTCTTGAAAAGAATGGGGCAATTTCTTGGTGTCCTGGCCAAATCCTCCCCCCCACCCATTCATTCAAATACTACCAACATCTTAATCTGGGTCTATATGTCAGCTGGCATCTGTATTTTCCCCCCTCTCCAGAGGCTGGAAATAGGCAGAATTGCGTAATCCTCCTTTCCTGGTCAACAAAAACTAAATAAAATAAAAACAAATGCTGAACCACTCATGTGAACCTCGTATCCAATCTCACTGGACACCTAGTGAGGCTTTGCTTCGAAAAGAGCGCAGATAATCACCAATGCCATCTGGGGTGGGGAAGGGGGGAGACTCCCAAAGCTCGCAGTCCAGACAGCAAATTCAACAAAGGAGTATCTCTGCTCTCAGGATACATAGGTGTTTATGGTGGGAGTCTAGATGGGTAGACTACAACCACCTTATCACTTTCTGGTTGCCAGCCTGTCTACTTTTCATTCACTACCTGGTTTGCGCTTTTGAGCAATTTTATTTTTTGCAGCAGTTGCTGCAAGCCTGATCATGACACCTACCTCTAGAAACAAGAGGTGACCCCACAGCTACTCCTTCTGTTTAATGTTGATGTTAAGAATCGGCGTGGAGGGATTTATAACAGCCCCCTCTCCCAATTCACTTCTGTAATGAATTCTGTCTTCCCCCTTCTTTGCTCTCCCTTAAACTAATCCCCTACTTATAGCAACAACTGACTACTGCAGTGTACGTCTGTTTCTGTTGCATAGTTTAGTCCAGTATTAAAACAAAGCTGGTCTGATCTATAGTTTTGTCGCTGTATTTTCCAGTTTGTAATAAGAAAATACTGCTTTCCTGCTAATTCATAAAACAATAATGTGCACAGTGATCTTGCCAGTTTGCCTGCAGATGGCCGTGTTTTCCATTTAACATGTCGGCTATTCATTTTGTATGTAGTCAACAACATGTAAAATGAGAAGTTATGTGGACCTTTAAGGGCAAACAGTATGATATGCAAAAAATGCACTGGATTTTCGAAAGAGTCAAACTTTTGAATAACCTGACAGCCACTTTCAGTCTCTTGGTTCAGATGGCCTGAATGTGTCCCCAGTTTGATTAGATCAATTCTGGACAAATGGAGATTGCACACTGGTTTGTAATAACACAATATACTGCTGTAGCTTTTAAGTTATTTCATAAAAAGTAATGTGCATACTGATCAGACCTTTTTACCTGCAATTGGCCATATTTTCCATTCTACATGTCAACTCTTCATTTTAACTCAGCAGGAAAATGATAAATTAGTGCAGGCTGATGATCCTTTAGTTGTGCATTTTAAACAATAAAATCCAAGATTCTCCAAATTATTTTAAGTTATTTTATTTAATTAAGCAAACTGTTGAGAGGAGAACTAACTGCCTGTGTCTCTGTGCTGTAATTAAAACAAAAACAGCAATGGGACACACACACGCATGCACACACATGCACACACACACACACACACATACACACACACACACACACACACACATACATACACATACACACACACACACAGAGAAACACACACAGACATACACACAGACACACACACACATACACACTGAAAAATTTAAGTAACCTAGCCACACACTCACTCATGCTTGGGGGGAGGGGAGCTCATCCACATCTCTATTTATTACCCGACCTTGTTTTTTACGGTCAGTTCTATCATTTAAACAGCACTGTGATCGTGGTTTCTTGGGACACTGCTGCTTGGATGTTGTTACCCTTATTCACGTGACAAACCACATGTTGGCATGGACAGGTGCTATTTAGTGCTGTGGGTGTGGTGGGGTTTGGCACCATATACGTGGTTGTCCTTCTTGATCAGCTGTGCTTACAAACATTCCCCACAGCTGCTGAAACCTTGTTACTCTTTTTTTTTAACAATAAAACTGTCTCTTCACTGTGACAAAGGGCAGCTCATCTGTGATTCCTGGTTGGTGTGGTGGTGGGGGGGGGGCGCTCATTCCACATCCACTTCCTGTCAGACACTTGTCTTTCTAGCACCCCTCTAAATAAAAAAGTTATGCATCTAAGTTCAACTCCCCCGCCCCCCGCCATTGAAGTACATTCAATGGAATCAAAAAATCCCAGGATATCGTCAGCCAAGGGCATTTGTCTTTAATACTGCTGTGCCACGATAGATGAAGCGGAAAAACCGATTTTCGCAGAAACACAGCAGTATATACAGTAGCTAGCACTGCAAATTCACAAATTGTGGCTGATCATGCAGTTACCAAATATGTGAGTGGTAAAAGAAAGTGTTAGTCATATTACTTAAAAGCAATGTATACAAGACGTTTAGCAAAGTTTAATTTTAAAAGGTTTGCTTGACATAGATGATGTCTCACAGGAGTCAAGTGTCTGACCAAGAACCCAAGGACAGAAAACTCTGATGCAGGAAACAAGGGCTCTCTGCCATCAGTGTCACAGCAGCAACAGGAACTACATTCTACAGTTACGTATTTCGCCAAGTAATGAAAAAAAAAATAGTGCAACCGCAAAGTAGTGTAAACAAAAAGGAATGACATTAGCAGCATAAACTGCAGCAAATGCTGACAGACCACAGTGTGGCAGAAAATGCTGCTTAATAGAGAGCCATTTATCTACTGTCCCAAACCTGTTTTTCTTGCAGTTTGTAACTGTGCAGATTAAAACAAAAAAAAACTAGGTTCACATTCAAGAGGGGAATTAAAAAAAAATAAGGTTATATTCAGGAAGGGGCAGTGTGTCAACTGGGGGTGCCGAGGAGCAGACCCAGTGGAAAATAAGCCACATTTGTACAATTCCTAAATAAACCCAGAGTGTTTTGGCAAGCTCTTCTATAGTACAACTTTTACTTTATTGATTTATTTTATTTAGTTTTTGTTGACCGGGTAAGTGCACTAGACAAAACCTGCCTATTTTCAGGCATGACCCAGGGGAGGAGGAGGATACAGATGAATGCCAACTGACCTTGAACCAGATTAAGCTGTTGGTGGTATTTTTAGTGAATGAGGGAAGTTTGGCCAGGATACCGGGAAAATTCCCCTACTCTTTTTGAGAAGTGCCATAGGATCTTTAACGTCCACCTGAACTACCACCAATCCAGGCAGAGGGGACCTCGGTTTAACGTCTCTTCCGAAAGACGGCACCTCAGAAGTGCAGCACCCCTCTCATGCTGCACTACAGTGTCAGTACTGGGGTATTAACCCAAGTGCTAGATGTGGGATAAAACTGCCAGCATTCAAGAAGCAGACTTTGTGTTCTGGCTTTTTAAGTAGATTTGAGCAGATCTGCACTTTGTATACTGAGAAAAAAAAGTATGTTTCAAATTCATTACCAGCAAGCTGTTTTCCAGTACAGCTGCAAGTTATCACATTAAAACTCTTAAAACTAAGTCTAATCATTAGTGGCATTAATCAATAGAGCTCTGATTTGACCACAACAATTGCCCAGGAAGTATCCGGAGACAATTGTGACTGTAAGTGTTGGGAGTATGGAATGCAGAAGAGCTCTGAGACTGCAGGTAGGGAATTAGCTCTAACCATTTCAGGAGGGGCAGCTTTTCATTTCAGATATTGCCTTTTTCTTCACCCCTTTTTTTCTTTTGCATGATGGGACTCCTTGGTAACTCAAAATGAACCAGATGACACAAACTGCAAGCGAGCAACGCAGATGCTGGAAAGCTGCATGAGACAGTTTTTATGTTGGTGTGCTTGCGCAGCCAACATCTTGCGGTAGTGGAGATTTGAAGGTGCATTGGCTGTTGGGTGGACATGGGGCATGCACCAGTAGGTGCATCCCCCATTCCATGCCTGCATGCTGGCGCCACACCATGCATACTAATGTGGCGATCACATCAGAGGAAAGGTCTGCTGCAATGGGAGCAAAGCTCGTCACACACAGCGGACCTTCCTACGTGCTTCACCAGCTACAAACATTGCGGCACAGTGGCCACTAAACCACCAACCTCGAGAGTGCCCAATCCCCACGGCTCCATGCACCCCGGCTTTCATTGTTTGCTGATGGGTGCCCAACCTGGCCGGGCATCCGCTCCCCTTCCTATTTTAATGTGCCAACGGGGGAGCCCACTCCCCGTCGGCATGATGTCCCCTCTTCTTCTGTCCTGTGGGTGTCTCCCACTCCCTATGTGCCGATAGGGGTGCCCAATCCCCCATCAGCTGCTGTATCCCCCCAGAAAAAAAAACTATAAAAAAGAAACCATCCGCAATGGGTTTTTTTAACACCTGTAAACAGAAAACAGTACCTCGTAGTCTCCCTACCATCCCTCTCACCACCCGCACCCACCCACTGCGCACCCTGCCTCCCCATACCCCACCTCACCCCACATTTACCTCCGCAGTTCGGCGCGAAGATCTTCGGTGGACCGGGAACACATCTGCACTCTTCAAAGCCGACCGCGAACTGAGGAAATGCTGGTAAGCTGTATAATGGAATAAATAGGGTTTTTTCAACTTTGATGCATATCTCGGGCATTTTTTGGAGATTTTGCACCAAATTTTCAACATGAGGTTTTTGGGACTCCTCCTCATGAATTCTTTCATTGTTATGACGTTAATCAGGCCCGAAAGGTGATTTTGCAGTCACTGCGCGGAATCACCTTTTGGGACCAATAACACAAGGACAGTGGCAGTATTCATGAGGTGGCTCTCAAAAGTTCACATTGGTAAATTTCGGGAAAATCTCTAAAATATGTTGTTTTATTTAGCGATGCTATGCAGTTGCTACACATGCTCTAGAACTTCCTAATTCACAATATTTTCATGCCAGATTTTCAACATTGTCATTTTTCTACACCTCCTTGTGAACAGTACAGCTGTCATTTTTCACATCCTGGTCGAAATGTGTTTCTGCCTTCTGGCGCACAATACCATGGTCACTGTGGGAAATCAGTGTTTGGGGCATATTACAAAAGTGACGCTGACACTGTTCATGAGCAGAGGTCCTAAAATGTCTATCTTGAAAATTTGGTAATGATATTCCATAAAATGACTGTGTTACAAGCGTGTGTTGTGCAGTTTGCACGCATGCTCGTAACGTTGTGCATTTGTAATATTTTTATTCTTGATTTTCACCATTGGCATTTTTACACACCTCTTGACGAACAGTACAGCTGTCATTTTATATATTCTGCCCGAAATGTGTTTTCACATGTCTGGCTCAGAATAGCGCAGTCTCTGTGCGAAATCACTTCTCGGGACAGTTTTGAGGAAATGATAATGACACTGTACATGAGCAGAGGTGCTAAAATGCATATGTTGAAAATTTGGTGTCGAAAGTCTATAAAATGACTGTGTTACAAGCGTGCATTGCGCATTTCCCACATACCCTTGTAACTTCGTAAATTTGCAATATTTACATGCCACATTTTTACCACTGCCGGTTTTTTACACCTCCTTATGAACAGTACAGCTGACATTTTTCATATCCTGACCAAAATGTGTTTCCGCACTGCACTACCAAAGCCAATGCCAGCACGACAACATTTGGCATTGACAAATGCTTGTTTTTTTTTTTTTATTGAAACTGTATGCAAATATTTGCAAGCAACAATTTATTTTACCTCATTCACTTTATCCTTGTTTTAAGTTAACTGTTTTGTTTTATTTCCCCAGTGTATCATCCAGTAATGTACCTCACTCATTATATCCATTTTTACGTTAGCAGTTTTCTTTCCTCAGTGTATCTCCAAATAATGTAAAGCTATAGGAAGGTACAAGAGCACACCTTAATTCTGCCCCATCTGTCTTCCAAACAGGAGCTGAAGCAGTGCTCAGATTTGGCCACAGTCATTGCCCAGGAAGTATCTGGAGACAATTTTGACTGTAAGTGTTGGGAGTATGGAATGCAGAAGAACAAGTTTTTGAGACGGAGTCAGGGAGTTTAAAAAAAGACTATTGGAGTTAGAGGCAGGGTCAGATTTGTTCTCTGTACAGGCTGGCAGGCTGGAAGCCAAGACACTTGCACTCATGGTGGCTCCCGGCCATCCTTTTAATGATTTTTTTTAAAATAACTTTGAAAAATTAAGTAAGTCAGGAGCTGCCACACCTGAAAAGAAACACATGTTTACATGGTAATTGTAATATTTACTCCTGCCTAAATGGAAGGTAAATATTGACTTCCTCTAAAAGTTTAGAACACCATTTTTCACTATTCCTTAATGACATTTATTTTGCACTTGTAATAATGACACTCATACCCATTCTGTGGTGACATACGTCCATAAACAGATTTTTCGGACACGACTTAGAAAGCATTGACTTTTTTCTCCATTTATGTACGAAGGGGATCACTAACACAAGGCAGCCATTAAAATAAAGCCCTTAAATATCTGTGTGTCAAGCCTGGAGCTGCATAATTTACAGACTCACAGCCTTCACCTAATAGAAGGTCGCAGAGGTCAAGATGAGCTAATATGCTCCTGAAGAAAGTTTACTAGCAACTCTATTCCAGCTGCAATTTTCGTTGTATAATATTAACCACATATAGCTGCTTCTCCAGTATAGTACTTAATTTTGACCTCCATGGCCTCCCATTAGCTGAGGGACCACTGCACTACCAATGGGGGGGGGGCTGGGGAGGTAGGAGGCAGCGATAAGCCAACTTCTGTGCTATTTCTTTAAAGGATGCAACCTTATTAAGGTGCAAACAATTGGGTTTCACGTAAAAGTGAAGAAAAACAAAACACTTTCCGCCTATACTTGCATATACTTAGGACATTTTTCTTACACCAAGAGGGGAACCATTTAAATTCTAAATTTGTGATGAAGTAGTTTAAATGATTAATCAGAGATTTCTTAGCCAAGTTTAGATTTTGGATAGTTCTAAGCAGGTTCATATCAATTATCTCAAAATTACGATTTCCTATTTTTTTATTTTTTTTTTTATTTTTTTTTTTAACTAAACCATTTGTGGTAGTCCCCGTCTCCTTCAAAACAACTGCACGTCCAAATATCAAGCTACCACTCCCTAACAGCAGTTCCCAGACTCAGACTAGCTGCACAGTGGGAACCCTTTTTGCCTATTTGGCTCCCATTATTATGTTCCTCGTTGGGAAGCATGCTGAGTTGGGTTCCAGCTGCAGCAACTGTTGGGATCCTGTTGTAGGTTTGTGAGAGATGTGGGGCGGCTGCTGCTCTCCTCCGCCGCCACCTACACTCTGTGTACTGTGCATTTCTTGAGTACAGATTACATTAAAACAAAAAGATAATCACATTTACCTAATGGCAACACAGAGTACATGCTACAGCATCAAGAAACTGAGTGTGCAGTCCCAATCACAGAGTTCATCATTATTCATAATTTCTTTTAAGCCTGAGATTGTGCTTGTTCAGGATCATGTTGAAAACTATCAGCGTTTCGGGTCCGCCTCGCTGGAGAGCACGGACCAACTTTAATTATGAGTAATGGAAACTGTTATTCACATTCTAGACAATCAGTTGGCTCACATTTGGTGTAATTAAAATGAAATCTGCTTTATTCTGCTGCAGCCATCTTTATGCTTTTTTGCGTGGCTCCATCTGCTTCTGCTTGTTTATCTGTTATCGTCTTCAGTACAGTAGCTGCCCAGTTAAATCTTCATACTCTCTTCTAATTCTCTGTAAAAAATTTAAGGAAAGGGCTGGCACTTGCTGGTGATAGTCCCATTCAGTAAAAAGATTCCTGAAGATTTAGGCCTACTGTATATAAATACCACACCAGCAAGCAGTGTACGTATAACGTATTCCTAAAGGTCAGTACTTTCTTCTGGTAATTTCCATGGTTAAAGTAACCTTAAATACTTGCTACTGCAACTGCAGGTCTTGGGACAACATATTCACATTACGAAATTCGAGTTTATTAAATATGTCAGTGCAACGTTATTTTTTTTATTCTTCCTGCTGTGAACAATGTACAGTGTGGTCCACAAACAAAGAAAGCAATGTACACACAAAAGCATTACAGCAGTTTAGCATATGTAATCCTATGTGTGTGTTTCCTATACTCTTAGTGCATATGAAAATATACAGTAGTGCATCGGGGCCAAAACCGGTGGTCACGCACCATTCATAAAAAACAAAGTAGCTGTGCATGACAACAAGAAACAAAATAGTGAAAACAACACAACCAGCAATATAAGTGAAGCACTTAATGAATACAAGGAAAAGTACTAACAAAGTAAGGCCTGGGCCAAATTTAACAAAGCTATCCACGAGAGGTCACATAACAACACGGGTGGATTTTGTTATTATTTTCAAGACGATTTCCCTCCCAGCAAAACCAAAACAGCAAAAATTGTCATTCTATGACTGGAGACCAGGAGGGGACCTTGAAAATTTGATTTTAAGGAGAAAGGCTTTTGAATTTTATGATTAGGAACTACAAAAATGTGATTAACCCTTATCACTACACTATTTTTTATTTACTAAGGTGTATGTTGCGATTGTGATTATGCTACGCATTGATCTTACATGTTCATATAGCTCCATGAACAGATTTTTCATGCAAAAGTTATGAATAATTGACTTTCTCCTTAATTTCTGCACTAAGGGGCTCAGTAAGACAAGGCTGTCATAAAACAAAAATATTTAATAACCGCGTGTCCTGTTTGGAGCTACAAATTTTCCAGCCTGTTTTGCCAAAGCATATGTTAACAACTAGGATCCAACATAGCACGTATTTTAATTTGGTGGGCTGCAAAAAGAAAATTTGGGGATGGGAGGCTTGAACATATGAAATTTAGGAGAGAGGCGTTTTGGATTTAGCAAGTACAGGCTAAAAAAGAAACACACAATTACATGGTAATTGTAATATTGACTCCTTCCTACATGGAAGGTAAATATTGACCTCCTCTAAAAGTTCAGAACACCATTTTTCACTATTTCTTAATGACATTTATTTTGCACTTGTAATAATGACTCTCGTACCCATTCTGTGGTGATGTTCTTCCATAAACAGATTTTTCAGACATGACTTAGATAGAATTGGCTTTTTTCTCCATTTATGTATGAAGGGGATCATTAACATAAGGCTGTCTTAAAATAAAGCCCTTAAATATCTGTGTGTCATGTCTGGAGCTGCATAATTTACAGACTCACAACCTTCACCTAATAGAAGGTCACAGAGGTCAAGATGAGCTAATATGCTCCTGAAGAAAGTTTACTAGCAACTCTATTCAGGCTGCAATTTTCGTTGTATAATATTAACCACATTTGTAACATGGCTCTGCAAAGGAGAGTGAAATGGAGCATTCTGATTCGTTGAAATGGGTCAGCTGAGCGAGTCCTAGTAGTGATTAAGCCACAAGTAATGCTCGCTAGGCTAGTACCCACAGTGTCCACAGACAGTAGCACTCATTAGAGCCCGCTGGGTTAGTACCCAGATTGTCCATCAGCCAGAGGGTGTAGCACTGGGATGGGAATAAACAGCGTAGAGATGCCATCAGGAGAGCGCCAGGGAGCAGCAGCAGACAGAGACAGCACCATCGGCTTTAACAAACTGCGGTTCAACTACTTTTTGGGCTGATACAGCGAGCGCACTACAGTTTCCATCTCTACCAGTAACGTTGTGCTGCGTGCATTGGGAAAGCGCATCCAGGCACATCATCACAGTGACTGCAATGCAAGCAAAACTAGGATACTGAAGGAGGTAGCAGTATGACTGTCTGCAAGTGTTCTCTATTTCCAACTGATCTACCTCTCACGCAGTATCCCCGTCACACTTGCCATGTTACCAGCGCATTAATCCTCAGCGTCGAGGCTCCACGGGTATTAATGCCGCTGGGTGGTTAAAAGGAAGCCTCGGGCTTCGCCCTCGTGCACCAACCCCCCCCCAGCATGGCATTAATCCACTGGTAGAGCCCTCCTCTGTCGGTGATTAATGCTTACATAGCTGCTTCTCCAGCACAGTACTTAATCTTGACCTCCGTAACCTCCCTTTTGCTGAAGCCTGTAATGTTGGAAATGATACAGCTCTGAACATGAGACAGGTAACCTCTTCACTTTCTGGCAGAAATTTCTTACTGAGCACCATAGTACAGAAATTAAAAAAGAGAGTCTGTTCTTTTTAACTTTTCTGTAAAAAATCAGTTAAAGGGTTACATGAACATGAGATGACACTGTGAAGCATAATTACTATCGGGAAATACATGTCCTTATTGAAAATCATAAAATACTGCAGTGATAATGCTTTTTCACTTTTTTTGTAGCTCCTAATCCTTGCAAATAAAAAGCCTTTGCCTCTCTCTTCTTAAAGTCAAATTTTCAAGACCCCTTCCCCCTACCCCCAAAGTTTCCTTTTCTATCACAGACTGGAGCAATGCTTTGAGAAAGATTGTCCTGTATTTCGTTATGAACTTGCATTTGTAAGCAACACATGTAGAGAAAGCCTCAGTCCTCCCATGCAGCAAGTGCACTTTGAATTGTGCTAACAATTGTGCAACGTGACTCAGCTCCAGAACAATTAATTGGGACATTATTTTTATTAAATTATACTAAAAAAGGAATACGATTAATTGTGGAACTTTTTTGGCCCATATTAAATTGGCATTAAAACACTTGATTAATGTGTGGTTAATGACTTTATAGCAATGGTGCAGACAGTGCTATTCTTGTTTTAATGTTTCCTTATTCCTGCTTCACTTGCTTTTGTACTGTAGCGCATTCTTTCAAAATAAGAAATGTTGCCTGTTAATTTAATTATTTTCTAGCCAGCAATTCATCTAGTTAATTGTGATGGTAATAAAGAAATCATTTTTGCATGACTTCTTATTGCCACTAACAACATGCCGCATTGTTGTTATGCAGTCCTCAAATGCTTTTCCAATCAGTATATCGGTTACAGTGCTTCTTTCAAATACCTTACCCAATACAGAATATGCAGAAACCCAAGGGGCTCCTTTGTAATGCAAAATGAACTAGACAGAACTGTATGAATTTATTTGCAAGCAACTGATAAACTTGTTTTATTTCTTTCCCTATATCCATGTTTTAAGTTAGCTATTCCATTTTCCCCAGTGTATCACCCAATAATTTACCTCGTTCACTAAATCCATTTTAAGTTAACTGTTTTGTTTTATTTCCTCAGTGTATCTCCAAGCAATTTAAAGGTATGTGAAGGTACAGTAGCCCACACTGCATGTGCCCCTGTCTGTTTTCTGAATAGGAACTGAAGTGGAGCTCTGATTTGACCGCAACAGTTGCCCAGGAAGTATTCAGAGACAACTGTGACTATAAGTGTTGGGAGTATGGAATGCAGAAGAGCTCTGAGACTGCAGTTGGGGAATTAGCTGTAACCATTTCAGGAGGTGCAGCTTTTCATTTTAGATACTGCCTTTTTCTTCACCCCTTTTTCTTTTCTTTTGCATGATGGGGCTCCATGGTAACTCAAAATGAACCAGATAACACAAACTGCAAGTGAGCAACGCAGATACAGCAGGAGACAGTTTTTTTTACGTTCGCTTGCGGCATGTGCAAGGAACGTCTTGGGAGAATGGGGCACTTTGGAGGTGTGCCCCTCCTCTGCAATCCCCTGCTCCACTGAGCAGGAGTGGCAGTCCTGCACCAATCGGACGCGGTGCTGTGGATGACAGCGGTAGTCTTCTCTTCAAAGAAAACCACCGCTGTCATACACAGCACCGCATGCCGCCAAATCTTTTCTGCCACGCTGGGAGCCCACCCCAGTGTGGCAACGTCCCAGTCATCTGCCGATGGGGGTGCCCAATCCCTGTCAGCTCCACAGCCCCCAGCCATCCTTCTGCCATTCCAGAAGCCCACCCCAGCGTGGCAAACTTCCGCATTGTCTGCTGGCGGGGTGCCCAATCCCCGTCAGCACCACCCCCAGCTGTCCTTCTGCCATGCTGGGAGCCCACCCCAGCTGTAGCAAATGTCCCATGTCATCTTTTTTTTTTGGAAAACCAGTAAATTAAAAACGGTCCCACGGCGCTTCTCCCAGCCCCCTCCCACAACCCGCACCCACCCACTGTGCACCCTGCCTCCCCACCCCCCTCACCCCATACTTACCTCCAGAGCTCGCGCGATGATCATCAGTGGACCAGGAACACGTCTGCACTCTTCAAAGCCGACCATGAACTGAGAAATGCCAGTAAGCTGTATAATGGGCTAGATAGGGGTTTTCAACGTATTGCATATCTCAGGCATTTTGGAATTTTTGCACAAATTTTCAACATGGGGTTTTGGGACCCCTTCTCATGAATGATGTCACTGTCATGGTGTTATTGGGCCCAAGGATGATTTCGCAGTCACTGCGCCGAAATCGCCCTTTGAGCCTGAATAATGCCATGACAGTGACATCATTCATGAGAAGGGTTCAAAACCCATATTGAAAATTTGGTGCAAAAAGTCAAAAAAATGACTTTTACGAGCATGCGTTGCGCAGTTCCTACGCACTCTCATAAGTTCGTGAATTTTCAATATTTTCACTCCAGATTTTCAACATTGCCATTTTACCACACCTCCTTATGAGCAGTACAGCTGTCATTTTTCACATCCTGCCCAAAACCTGTTTCCGCCCATGTAGCGCACAATGGCACAGTCAGTGTGCGAAATCAATGTATGAGACACATTAAGAAAATCACAGTGACAATGTTCATTAGCAGAGGTCTTAAAATGGCTATGTTAAAATTTGGTGAAAAATTCTTAAAAACTGACTGTTTCGTGCGTTGCACAGTTCTACCGCTCGTGGGTTGAGAATTTCAATATTTCCTACAGTATTTCCAACATTGCCATTTTACCACACCTCCTTATGAGCAGTACAGCTGTCATTTTTCACATCCTGCCCAAAACGTGTCTCGCTCCATGTAGCGCATAAATGGCGCAGTCGTAATAGTAAATCAATCTATGGGACACATTAAGAAAATCACACTGACACTGTTCATTAGCAGAAGTCTTAAAATGGCTATATTGAAAATTTGGTGAAAAATTCCTAAAAATGACTGTTTTTCGGTCGTTCGCGCAGTTCTAAAGCTATCGTAAGTCTGTAATTTTCAATATTTTCACTCCAGATTTTCAACATTGCCATTTTACCACACCTCCTTATGAGCAGTACAGCTGTCATTTTTCACATCCTGCCCAAAACGTGTTTCCGCCCATGTAGCGCACAATGGCACAGTCGGTATGCGAAATCAATGAATGGGACAAATTAAGAAAATCACACTGACACTGTTCATTAGCAGAGGTCTTAAAATGGCTATGTTGAAAATTTGGTGAAAAAATTCGTAAAAATGACTGTTTTACGAGCGTGTGTTGCACAGTTCCCACGCACGCAGTAAGTCTGTGAATTTTCAATATTTTACTCCAGATTTTCAACATTGCCATTTTACCACACCTCCTCATGAGCACTACAGCTGTCATTTTTCACATCCTGCCCAAAACGTGTTTCCGCCCATGTAGCGCACAATGGCACAGTCGGTGTGCGAAATCAATGAATGGGACACATTAAGAAAATCACACTGACACTGTTCATGAGCTGAGGTCTTAAAATGACTATGTTGAAAATTTGGTGACATAATTCCTAAAAATGACTGTTTTACAAGCGTGCATTGCGCAGTTCCTTCGCACGCTCGTAAGTCTATGAATTTTCAATATTTTCACTCCAGATTTTCAACATTACCATTTTACCACACCTCCTCATGAGCAGTACAGCTGTCATTTTTCACATCCTGCCCAAAAGGTGTTTCCGCTCATGTAGCGATAAATGGCACAGTCGGTGTGCAAAATCAATGTATGGGACACATTAAGAAAATCACAGTGACACTGTTCATTAGCAGAGGTCTTAAAATGGCTATGTTGAAAATTTGGTGAAAAATTCCTAAAATGACTGTTTTACGAGCAGCTGCGCAGTTCTCCGCTGCATGCCATGAGGTTTAGTGAATTTTCAATATTTTCACTCCAGATTTCAACATTGCCATTTTACCACACCTCCTTATGAGAAGTACAGCTGTTATTTTTCACATCCTGCCCAAAATGTGTTTCCGCCCATGTAGCACACAATGGCGCAGTCGGTGTGCGAACTCAATGTATGGAACACATTAAGAAAATCACAGTGGCACTGTTCATGAGCTGAGGTCTTAAAATGGCTATGTTGAAAATTTGGTGACAAAATTCCTAAAAATGACTGTTTTCCAAGCGTGCATTGTGCAGTTCCTACGCACACTCGTAAGTTTGCGAATTTTCAATATTTGCACTCCAATGACTTCCAAATACCTAAACAGCACATAGAAGCAAGCAACATTCAGCATTGACAAATGCTTGTACTTCTTTGTCACTGATTTTTTTAAGCCATGTCCAAGTGCCAAATACCACTGCAAATACCTGCAAGCGAACGTTCGACATTGACAAATGCTTATTTCTATAGAAACTGTATGCAAATATTTGCAAGCAATAATTTATTTTACCTCATTCACTTTATCCATGTTTTAAGTTAGCTGATTTGTTTTTATTTCCCCAGTGTATCATCCAATAATTTACCTCACTCATTATATCCATTTTGACATTAGCCCTTTTATTTCCCCAGTGTATCTCCAAATAATGTAAAGCTATAGGAAGATACAGCAGCACACCTTACTTCTGCCCTGTCTGTTTTCCGAACGGGATCTGAAGCAGTGCTCAGATTTGGCCACGGTTGTTGCCCAGGAAGTATCTGGAGACAATTTTGACTGTAAGTGTTGGGAGTATGGAATGCAGAATAGCAAGTTTCTGAGACAGGAGTCGGGGAGTTTAAAAAGGACTATTGGAGTTAGAGGCAGGGTCAGATTTGTTCTCTGTACAGGCTGGGAGCCAAGACGCTTGCACTCATGGTGGCTCACGGCCATCGTTTTAATGATTTTTTTTAAAACAACAACTTTGAAAAATTAAGTAAGTCAGAAGCTGCCACACCTGTATTAAGGGACCAAGTAGAACTCCAGAGGCACAGCGTGGCAATCAGTCGTACAAAGCAGTCACCAGAGATTGTGGCAGAAAACTGAATCTGTAGGAGCTGCTCGGGTGGAAGTGGATCTTTCTCAATCCACAGTGATAGATCCACCTCTTTCCCCCTCCCACATGAACCAAAAAAAGGTGGGGGTGGATCTTTAGAAGCTGCTCGGGTGGAGGTGGGGGTGGATCTTACCCCCAATAAAATCATTCTCCCTCCCACTACTCAGGTTTCTGTTCTTGTACCCCCAATTTAGAAAGAAAATAGTTCCCCACAACCATTGACTAACATGAAAGTGCACTTATTTGAGGATGGAGAGCATCTCTTGGAGGAGCATAAGGCGGAGAAGACTATTTACACCTTCAGCCAGTTCCACGAATGGAAAACGTGATGTCAGCCCTTTTGTACATGCAAAACATCTGCAGGGCTCTGCCCATGCAGCCGTAAAAACACACAAACAGAAAACAAGGAGAAAGACAGAAAGAAGCATGTTGCTGGAGGCAAATACAAGCCAGAAGCAGGAGAACAAATGCAGAGTCCAGCAGAGACAAACAGAAGCAGCCGGCGGGGCGGGTGGGCCCCAGGGTAGGTCCCAGCTAGCTGCAGAGGACAAGCAAACAGAGCCTCTGGCCAGCAAAGAAAAAAGTGCTTAATAAGGAAGTTAAAAGGAACTGCTTATATAGCTCAGGAAGTGGGAGTGGCTGGCTGCTTGTCCACCGAACTCCAGGCAAGCCTTCCCAATAGAACATAGGGAAGAATAAGGTATACAATGTAAGAAGACACAAAGTTTTGAAGCATGAAAAAGCATCACATTTTAGTAAGGTATACTGGTCAGTTCATACAGCATAAAACAGTAAAACATTTGGAATAGTATACACGTAGGTTCATACATCACATACATGTTCACAAATGCACAAATGCAAATCCCCAACGAAGAGTGTAGTTAAAAAAAATGTATTACTTCCACAACCTGCTGTCAGCAACCAGCAAATGACTATGGGCTGAAAGTAAATGTTTTTTAAATATAGCTTTCATTGTGGATTTGCATTTTTGCATTTAATTACCCGGCTGAACTGTATGGTCATGGACCAGTAATTTTATTATTCGCCCAGCCTACCCCCCACATGCTCTCGACACATGTGTTTTAAAAAGAACATAACAAAAAAGGCTTGCATCCCTAGTTACACAGCAACCACCTGAACATACAGACACAGTAAAACACTCGGTCCCCAGAAAATCACAATTGTAAAAAAGAAGCAGGAACATAATTAGTTTACAAAGACTGAAAGATCAATATCAGAATAATGGCAATAACAATCACTGTATTACATAAAAAAAATACACAGTCACATTATGAATAGCAAAACGACTTTATTAATTGTAAGGTAAACTGTCACATGGCTAATGTGTTAAAAAAGGTGAGTAAGCAATAATACCTGACAGGGTAGGCAGTATTGGGCAATATCAGACTGCCCAGGGCAGTAATGAGGCCTGACACTTCAGGCAGAGGGCCTTATAGCCCTTGGAAGGTCCAGTATTGCCCAAAACCACCCACCCTAGAGGGTATTATTGTACTTAGAAAATGGCCCACTGTATTTTATGTGTTTGGAAATAAATATTTTTATGTTTAATGTTAAAACATTTTACTTTTTTAAAATAAAATAGTTCCTCCGCCTGCATTTAGTTGTCTGGTTTTAATTTGGTTGTCATGGTCCTCCCCGAGACTTAGTGCTTAATTTCAAAGTGTTTTTTTTTTTTATTGTTTTCTTTTTTTTGGGGGGGGGGGGGATATGTGGCTGACAGGCGTGCAGAGCCAAACATTTAGAAGTTCTCCTCTGCCTGTCGCTGCTGCCTTTTACACTGCCCCCAACCAGCAGGCAGGGAGCACATTAATATTCATGTGTGTGTTATTAATATTTATTAAGCAGTTACACTGAAATCATTGGCACTCTTTCAGTAGATACTTTTGGGAGTCCTCAACCACCCCCTCCATGTCTCCTTGCCCCAATTAACAGATTCTGGGGATCGTGAGCACTAAGGGAGGCTTCATTCTGCTGCAGGAGAGGTTTAAAAATGGAAGCACGCTGTCGCACATGCGCAGACCGCCAGCTCACATGTTCCAGGTGCGGCTATACAGCGAGTCTGCAGCTTGGCTCCTCTAGCCCCTCTTTTGAAGGAAATGCTTTACTAGGGCCAGATGGAGACTTAGGAGGCAGAATGAGTCCTGGGACTGGTGGCGGTGAGAGCAGGAAGCAAGGCAAGGTAAACCCGCATCCTTGGGGGGGGTTACACATGAACAAAAGTATGCTGTGTCACTTGTGTGTTTTTTTAAAGGGCTTTTGAGGGGTTGGAGTTGTGTGGACCAACTGGCAGTTGATCATTTTGAAAATTTGAGGTGACCAACGATACCCTAAGTAATGGGGCACTCTAAATTGGCACTAGTTTTTCAGAGGGCTCTATTACAAAATACCTGCACACCTCCAGAGAGTTTTCAGCCAATCAGATGCTAGGGATTTCCTTGGCCATTTTCTAAATAAAAAGTAAACAATGCTGTCCAATTGCCAATCCCCCACCCACCATCCAACCATAACGATTACTAAACCGGTTTTCAAACCTCACCAAGGGAATATATTTCCAGGAGCAACTTGTTTGAATCCCACCACTACCTGCAAAAGAACACACACAGCTAGCAAAAATATCCACTTATACTAATATAAAAAAATGTATTATTATAAGATGCTACCCAGTTTGACTGCAGCCTGCATATTCACTGCTCTCTTCTCCCTGGCTGGCTGCTAAATGGCAGTTTACTATCACCTGCATATTGCACAGCTGATGCAGTACTCAGACGATCATAAACTGACATTCGGCAGCTGGCTGTGGAGATGGGAGAATGGTACTGTAGGTGCTACTAGCCAATGAGTGACAAACAGTAAATTAGTGGTACTGAAATGCATGATAATTCTAATTACCATTGAAGAAGGTCAATAAGCCCTAAAAGGAAAGCCCTATGCGGAAAGATTCAAGGAGTTAAATATGTACTCTCTAGAGGAAAGAAGGGAAAGTGGAGACGTGATAGAAACATTCAAATACTTCAAACATATCAATAAAGTATAGGAAGGTGGCATTTTGCACAGAAAGAGATGCTCATGGACAAGAAGCATGATAGCAAGCCTGAAGGGGGAGACTTAGAGGAGATGTGGGGAAATACGTCTTTATGGAAAGGGTGGTGGATATCTGGACCAGCCTCCGCACCAGAGGTGATGGGTACCGAAATGGTAACAGGTTTCAAAGATGCATGGGATAGATACAAGGGGACCTTGGTAATGGGGAAGGGGAGGGTAAGGCAAGAGATCAGTTAGGGTCTATGGTAGCAAAGTAGGTAGGGACCTTAGGGCAGACTAGGTAGGCCAGTAGGTCCCTTTCTGCTGACAGTGTCTGTGTTTCGATGTAATAACATAGGTATTATGGTGTGTAACGAGAGCAGTTGGGTAAACATGAATCAGGCAGCATGGGCTGTAAGAGAAGGGTGCTCGAAGGTTTACAGTCAGTGAAATGAGGCAAAATTGAAATACAATCAACAAATGCATGCTTGTCAGTAAACATATTGTGAATTATGCATGCGTGCACATCAGCACCATTTATCCATATCTCCTGAAAACATTTGTTTTAGAAAAACAATCAAAATAAAAAAAATGAACAATCAATTTGCCACAACCTCTTTCACCTACCAACCCAAAACATTCCACGAACCTATATTCCAGTCTAACATCAGCAAGCGTAAATTTCCATGAATCACAGGTTCAAATCCCATAGCACCCAGCTTCTGAATAAACACAACTGCTGTAGCAGCAGTAGACGACTGCAGGAATATCACATAGTTTTACTAATATACAAGGATCCCATAGTTGACCTGAGCATCACCATCCATTCTGGGACCTGTGCATACAACCCACCTATGATTGGTTGCGTAGTAGAGAGACAGATTGTACTGCTGGTTGAAATAAAAGATATTCGCCAGTCTGAACTTTGCAGCTTGACATTTTCACTCTAGAAAATCATGAACTATGCAAGCCATCAGAAGTTCATAGAGAGAATCCATGTTTCTGTTAACAAACATAGAAACATTTAAGGTGACGGCAGTTAAGGACTGTGCGGCCCACCTAGTCTGCCCCTTTTCCCTACCTAATGCAATACCACAGACCCTAATTGATCTGCAGCTTACCCTCTCTTTCCTATTGTGAAAGTACTCTTGTGTCTATTCCATGCATTCCTGAATTCCTCTACAATTTTTGCCCCCGCCACCTCTGCAGGGAGGCTGTTCCAGGCATCCTCTACTCTTTTTGTGAAAAAGTACTTCCTCATGTTGTCCTTGAGCCTACCCCCTCTAGCCTCATGTCATGCCCCCTTTTTCTTGTATGCCTTCTTTTCTGAAAGATGCTACCCTCCTGTACCATGTTTATACCCATGAGGTACTTGAATGTATCTATCTTATCCCCCCTCCCAGGGAAAACATATTGAGGTCCTCTAGTCTTTCCTCATATGACTTTTGGTGCAGTCTTTGCATCATTTTTGTTGCTCTTCTCTGGACTGCCTCCATTTTGTCTATGTCCTTCCAGAGATGTGACCTCCAGAACTGGACATAGTACTCCTGATAAGGTCTCACTGGTCATCTGTCTAGTGGCATAGCCACCTTTTTTCTGCTGGTGATTCCTCTCCCTATGCACCCTAGCATCCCACTGGCTCTCCCCACAGCCTTCTCACATTGTTTGGTTTCCTTTAGATCATCAGATATGATTACCCCCAGGTCCCTTTCTTGTTTGGTGGCCGTCAGTACCTCTTCCCACATCCTGTACTCCTCCCTTAGATTTCTGTGTCTCAAATGCATGATTTTTCACTTCTTTGCACTGGATCTTAGCTGCCACACTCTCTACCACTCCTCAAGCATGTTTAGGTCCTTCCTCATCCCTCCCCAGAGTATCGGCCCTGTTGCAAATCTTAGTACTGTCTGCGAAGAGGCATACCTTCCCCTCTAGTCCATCTTTAATGTCACTTATGAAGACATTAAAGAGGACTGACTCCAGCATGGATCCCTGTCACACCCTGCTGGTCACCCCCCCTCTCCTCGGATTGAATGCCATTTACCACCACCTTCTATGTCCTGTCACTCATCCAGTTTCTGACCCAGTTTACTACCTTGGAGCCCACTCCCAGGCTGCCCAACTTATTTACCAACCTCCTATTTTGGATGGTGTCAAAGGTTTTGCTGAAATCTAGGTAGGCCACATCCACCGCCTTCACTCCTCCCTGATCTACCTCCCTGGTCACCCAGTCAAAGAAATCAGTTCCTAACTGCATCAGACACAATTATCTGAATCTCTCACTCTCATCATGTATTCAGCAACAGCATATTACAAGATTTATCTAGTGTATTTTTTACTTAATAATCAAAACAAAAACATGCTTGTCATAAATATGTCATCACAATAAGACAAGTTGCACAAGTTTATGTATTGTGTTGCTTTGTGTTGTACAAAAATCAACAGTGACCCACACACAGACTTAAAGGAATGGTTGGTAACTGTTTTATTTTAAAACGTGTATTCTTTGTCATGTGAATAAAAACGACCATTGCTAAGTTCATGTAATAACAAAAAAAAAAGAAATGCTTTATTTCCCCGGAAAATCTAATGCTTCTTTCTCAAGGCACACCTTACTGACAGCTTCTCTGTAATATGCCAAAACTTGGATCCAATATGTAAAGGATGAGCAACTACTGCACGTTTTTTTTATGTAATACACTGTGTTCGCCAAACTAGGCTCCATATTCCAGTAAATAGAGAATGAAAACTGGGGAGAGCAGGATCCCACTGTAAACAAGATACCATCTGAGTTGTGTTATCTTAACCAAATGCAATATAAAATGTGTCAAAACAGGACCCCATTGAAAAAGAGATACTGCATCTCAGCTGGGTTATCCTGGGTAAATGTACTATGAAACTGTGTAGAACACAGGATCCTACAGCAGAACCCTACTGAAAGGAGCTGTTTCATCTAAAATTATCTGTCACAGAAAAATATGTTATGAAAGCAGGATCATGCTAAAACTGAGATGTTGCATCTCCCCTCTACTATACCAGCTAAATGAAGTGTAAAACTCTGTAAAATCAGGACCCCATTGCAAATGGTGTAGTACATCACATCTGGTTTATCTTAGGTCGATATATAGTAAAATGTGTATAAGCAGGACTTCGTACAACACAATGCAAGCCATGAACATTCAGCATTGATAAATGCTTGTTTTTATATCTGTTTTTGTGACTCTCAAATAGTATGTCTTATTTCATGAAGTTGTTTAAAGTGAGCAGGGCAAGAGTTTCATGATTCTTATAAAGTACAAGGCTCTTTCTGGAGCTCACTGGCTGATTTATGAAGGTTTGTCAGGAGGCTGTTAATTTGTTTTATTACCCACTTGGCTCAGAACAGTAATTTGCCATGTGATGCCCTTTGTTATGGCTTGCTGAGTCTCTGATGAAAGTCAGTGTGTGTGTGTATGTGTGTGTGTGTACTTGCACTATTTACTTTTGATGAAAGTTAGTGTGTGCATGGGTGCGTGTGTGTGTGTGTGTGTGCGTTCACTTGAAAGATCACCATTTACTTTTGATGTTCTTTTAAAAGGGACTTTATTTATTTATTTATTTAGTTAGTTAGTTTTTGCCAACCGGGCAGGTGCACAAGCCATAAAATGACTATTTTCAGGCACGACCCGGGAGAGTACAACAAAAGGAGAACAGTTGAACAACAGCAACATGGGTATAATAATACAAATAGAGGAACAGTACATCAGTGCTACAAAAATACAATGGGTAGAAACAGCAAAAAATAATGGCAAACATTATACAGATAATGGCAGTAAGATATATAATAAGTGCAGAAACCATGGACCCGATCTGTGGAGTGAAAGGGTTAATAAGGTAGTACGGTTACGTAGAGAGAAATGTGAGGAATGTTCAAACATAACAAGAAGGACTGACAGAAGGAAGGTCAGGGGTGGTAATTGGCAAAACAACAGTGGATGGTCAGCAACAAGGTTTGAGAAGGAAGAGAGCTAGTAGTCAAGAAGTTATTTACAAAGAGAAGGAACAATATGGGGAGGGGAAGAGGAGACAGTCTTGGAGCTGGATTAGAACAGGGGTGACATTACTGGTAAGTCTCAGGAGCTTCAGGTTGGGTCAAAGCACGTACAAGCATCAGCTAAGGATAGATAACCACGATATTCACTTTTAAATCCAAAGTGAGACGGAGACAGCCGGAGGTTGAGTGGAAGAGCATTCCATAGCCTGGGAGCAGAGAATTGAAGGCCCCTTGTGCTCTTTAGTCGTCCGACATCTCGGAACATAGAGCAAGGATTTGTCAGCTGATTGCAGGCCATAGGAGGATGGTTGAGGGACCAGCAACGCCGCCAGCTAGGATATTTTTTTTTCCCGGATGATCGAGTCTATTAGTGATCCAAAGTAGTATTGTCTACTGGCAGAGGGTGAGAGCCAATTCAGATCCTTATAAAGAAGGCAGTGATGTTTGAGTCGAAGCGACGAAGAGGCAAATCGGCATATATTGTTATAAGTTACGTCCCAATTTAGTAGGGAGGTTTTGTGGTTAGAGGTAAGAATAGAGGCACCATAAGTAAGGATTGGGAGCAGAATACCTTGGGCAATTGCTAATTTGGCCGAGGATGTAAGCAAGTAGCTCGTTTTGTAAGCTACTCCTAGTTTCGAGTTTACAGCTTTGCACGAGGACTGAATGTGAAGATTAAAATCCAGGGACTGGTCCAGGAGGATCCCAAGGTACTTGAAGGAAGTAACATTTTCAAGTGGAAATCCTCCTGGGTGAAGAACCTCCAGCAAACTAGAACAGATCTTAATCTTTGATGCAGAACCTAGGAGCATGGCTTCCGTTTTTTTTTCATTTAGTACAAGCTTACGGTCTAGTAGCCAGTCTAAGACCTTACTGAAGTCTGAAGTAAGTGATGAGTTTATGGCAGGCAATACTAGAAGAACTGGTGTAGATGATCAGGTCATCAGCGTAGAGAATAGCTGAACAGGATTCCAGTACCTCAACTGAATTGTAGATAAAAATTGAGAACAGAAGGGGCCCAAGGATAGAGCCCTAGGGGACCCCAAGGTTGATAGTAGACGTGTTGGACAGGGAGGAGTTAAATTTGACAGCTTGCGACCTGTTTGACAGGTAGCTACAGAACCAGTCCACAACAGGGGTAGAGAAATGGAATTTATGGAGAGTGGAGAGAAGCAGAGGCTGGTCTACAAGGTCGAAAGCCTAAGTGAGGTCAATGAAGATGGCACCTGTGAGTTTTCCTGAGTCCATGTTGGACAGAATATCAGTAGTTAGTTGAAGAAGAGCCGTGGTGGTGCTATGACCTTTTCTGAAACCATGCTGAGTGTCTGAGAGGAGATTGTAGCGTGTAAGGTAGTCAGTGGTCTGTGATGCAACTATTTTCTCTAGGATCTTGTTAAGGACTGAGAGAATTTCTATAGATCTGTAATTGGCCATGTCCTTTGGGTCACCTTTTTTAAAGACAGGCGTTACTCTTGCAGATTTCCATAGGCCTGGCACAGTGCTATGGATAAGGGATAAAGTGTAGATTCTGGCAATCGGAGAGTCAATGAGTGGAGCAGCCAGCTTAAGAAGATGAGGTTCCAGTGAGTCAGAACCAGAGCTGGTATTGGCAGATATGGATCTCAGTAATTTCAGAACTTCCGCTCTTGATATAGCCTTGAAATAGAATGGTGGCTCTGGAGGAGCATCATACGATAGGGCAGTATGGTTGACTGATGGTAGTGTGGTAGGTAGATTGGAGTGTGATCCACTAGGTTGTAAAGCCAAGGTATAGTATGAAAGATCAGAGAAAAGATTGTTAAAACTGTTTGAGATGGTCCTAGGGTCATTACAATGTGCCCCATTTATGATCATGTCATCAGGAGTGACCGACTGCGAGGTACTAAGAAATGTTTTGACATGGGCCCAGAATTTCCTGGGGTCGCAGGCTGAGTTTTGTAGAAGATCCTTGCAGTATTTGCTTTTAGCAACTCTAACTTATCTCTTACATCTGTTCCTTAGTTCAGGATAGACAATAAGATCTGACTGTAGGCCAGTTTGTTTGTAGCGAATCCAAAGCTTGTCCCTCTGGCGCAGATTAGCAAGGAGGTCTTTATGCAGACACCTCGTCTGTTTTCCTCTGACCCTCCTAGTAGTCTTGGGGGCATGTTTATATTGAATGGTAAGAAATTCATTTATGAATATCTGTAGAGCAACCTCCACATCCTTTGTTTGATAGATACCTGCCCAGCCGATGTTGGAGACATCATAGAGAAATTCATCCTTATGAAACTTATGTTTCTCTGGGTGACATCTCTCACTCCACACCCAGCTCAGACAGCAGATCTGTTGAATGTGGAGGGATTCCACTCCCTTCTAACAACACACAGCTGGGGTTAGATGGGGAGGCGGGAGAAAACACCATTTAGATAATGCAGAAAACAGGGTCTTCATTTCAATCCACTCCTGTGTAATAACATAGAGAATACTGGATGTGCTATATGCAGAACCATTTTGTTCTGCCACAGAGGGATTCTGATTCCCTCTGACCTTGAGAGCGAAGCTCGAGAGGTCCATGGGAATCAGAACCCCGAGGTGGAAAAACACACTGGTTGCGCATAGAGTTGCTCATCCTGTATTTTTTATAGTGTATAGTATTGTGTGCAAAATGTGTTTTGTGAGTTCTTTTGCTTTCAAAATGAAACTGACTCATGCAGTCTCTAGAGGTTCTAGAATGCTATTCTACCACAGTAGGGTAGCACAGCATTCCATGACCTTGGAACTGTGGTAGAACAGCATTTTGCAAGGGATGGAATTCTATACAGAACAACACTCCACTATACACTATAAAGGTGTTCTGCAATAGCAGTTCAGACCCCTTTTTCTGATGACAACAATACATCTGCATGGCTCCATCCATGAAACCATAACAAGCATTTGTCAATGCCGAATGTCTGCTTGCTGGCATTGGCAGTGGTAGTGTAGAAGCTACAGAGCTGCGTAATAGGAATGGCAGTGAAGTATTGAACTGAAGCCAACCCCACCACCACCCTGCAGAGAGTGACAGGCATTGGGGTGTGCCTTTGGGTAAATCAGGCATAACGGCCATGCCATTTCACCACACCCCACCCTGCAGACACTGACAAGTGTCATGGTGTGCCTTAGGGTCTTTGGCCCTTACGCGCACCCCATTCCATTAGGAAATATGGTGAGATGGGTGCGGTATAGGAGAATGGGGTGAACTTTGGGGCCGAAGACTCCAAGGCATACCTCGATGCCTCTCACTGGCTGCAGGGTGTGGAATGGTATGAGCATTACAGGCAAGAATCCCAAGTCACACCCCTGATGCCTTTCATTCTCTACAGGGTTGGGCTTTATAGTTGGAAACCCTAATACCTCAGGCATTCGTTGGTATTTTCACTCCAAATTTTCAACATAGTTTTTTTGTGAACCCACCTCATGAACAGTGGCAATATCAGTTTGTTAGCCGAAAGCTGCTTATGCACAGCAACTACGGCATTTAGCACCACAGGTGCAAAACATTCGAACAGGATGTAAAAATGACAGCTGTACTGTTCATGGGGAGGTGTAAAATGGCAATGTTGCAAATCTGCAGTAAAAATATAAAAAACTGGTGAAGTCATGACGCAGATAGAAACTGTGCAGCTTTAATAATAATGTAATTAGTTTGGGATTTTTACAGCAGATTGTCAACAGAGGCATTTTGGGACCTCTGATCATGAACAGTGTCTCTGTGATTTTCTTTATCTGTCCCGAACAATGATTTCCCACAGCGACCACGCATCTCTG
Source organism: Neoceratodus forsteri (assembly GCA_016271365.2). Lineage (NCBI taxonomy): Eukaryota > Metazoa > Chordata > Ceratodontiformes > Ceratodontidae > Neoceratodus > Neoceratodus forsteri. The sequence continues at coordinate 250,109,016 of JADMNL010000024.1, read as the reverse complement.
CGCTAAAAGTGTGAAAACATATTTCGGCCATGTTGTGAAAAATGACAGCTGTACTGTTCATAAGGAAGTGTGGAAAAATGCCACTGGTGAAAATCTGGACTGAAAATATTACAAATTCATGAACTTACAAGGGTGCGTGGAAACTGCACAATGCTCACTCGTAACATTGTCATTTTATGGACTTTTGTCACCAAATTTTCAACATAGCCATTTTAAGACCTCTGCTCATGACCAGTGTCACTGTAATTTTCTTAATCTGTCCCAAACATTGCTTTCGCACACCGACTGCACCATTGTGCGCTACATGTGCGAAAATACAGTTTGGGCGACATGTGAAAAATGGCAGCTGTACTGTTCATAAGGAAGTGTAATAAAATGGCAATGTTGAAAATCTGGAGTGAAAATATTGAAAATTCGCAAACTTACGAGCGTGAGTAGGAACTGCGCACCGCACGCTCGTAAAACAGTCATTTTTAGAAATGTTTTCACCAAATTTTCAACATAGCCATTTTAAGACCTCTGCTCATGAACAGTGTCACTGTGATTTTTCTTAATGTGTCCCATACATTGATTTCGCACACCGACTGCGCCATTGTGTGCTACATGGGCGGAAACATGTTTTGGGCAAGATGTGACAAATGACAGCTGTACCGCTCATAAGGAAGTGTAGTAAAATGGCAATGTTGACAATTTGGATTGAAAATATTGAAAATTCTCAAACTTACGAGCGTGCGTAGGAACTGCGCAACGCACGCTCGTAAAACAGTCATTTTTAGGGATTTTTTCACCAAATATTCAACATAGCCATTTTAAGACCTCTGCTCATGAACAGTGTCACTGTGATTTTCTTAATTTGTCCCATACTTTGATTTCGAACACTGACTACGCCATTTATTCGCTACATGGCCGAGGCTACATTTTGGGTGAGATGTGAAAAATGACAGCTGTACTACTCATAAGAAGGTGTGGTAAAATAGCAATGTTGAAAATTTGGGTGAAAATATTGAAAATTCGCGAACTTACGTGCGTAGGAACTGTGCAACGCACGCTCGTAAAATAGTCATTTTTGGAACTTTTCCACCAAATTTTCAAAATAGGCTTCTTGAGAGCCCACCTTATGAACACTGGCAGTGTCGTTTCATTATTCAGTCCTGAAAGGTGATTTCACGTAGTGACTGCTAAATCATCCTTCGGGCCTGAATAACACCATGACAGTGACAGCATTCATGAGAAGGGGTCCCAAAAACCCGTGTTGAAAATGTGGTGCAAAAATTCCAAAAAATGCCTGAGATATGCAGCAAAGTTGAAAAAACCCTATCTATCCCATTATACAGCTTACCGGCATTTCCTCAGTTCGCGGTCGGCTTTGAAGAGTGCAGACCTGTTCCCAGTCCACCGAAGATCGTCGCGCAGAGGTCCGGAGGTAAGTAAGGGGTGAGGGGGGGTGTGGGGAGACAGGGTGCGCAGTGGGTGGGTGCAGGTTGTGGGAGGGAGGCAGGGAGAAGTGCCGAGGACAGTTTTTATTTGCAGGTTTTTTTTTATTTTTTAAATGGCGCCGCGGGGACGTTTGCCATGCTGGGGTGGGCTCCCAGCATGGCCAGAGAGCAACTGGTTGGAGAGTGTGGAGCCAGCGGGAGATTGGGCACCCCGTCCAGCCATAGCATCTGTTGCCATGCTAGGGTGGGCTCCCAGCGTGACACCCTGTACTCTGGGGGACAGTGGGCCGGCGGGATTGGGCACCCCATCAGCTATCGATGAGTTACCCACGCTGGGGTGGCCACCCAGAGTGGCATGTGGAAATGGGGTGGGCGCAGCACAGCCAGCGGGATTAGGCACCCCGGCTATACAGTGTGTGCGTGGGGGGCAGCACGCATGTATGCATGCATGTGTGTGTGTGTGTGTGTGTAGGGGAGGCGCGCATGAGCAGAGCGATATGTTATCACTGCTCACTGAAGCATAGCTCCCCCTTTCAACTGTACTCCACTGCATTTTGGAGCTGTCATAGACAGCTCGAGCAGGCATTGGAGAACTGTGGCCACGCCTGCAAACACACTGCCTGAATTGGAAGAGGGCTGCCACACCTCCAAAAACTCGGATGATGGCACTATGTTTCTTGCACATGTGTGCAAGCAAACATAAAAATGGGTCATTTGTACCAAAAGGAACATACATATCAGGGGTACTTAGCAGGGCTACTATTTTAGTTGTTAAGAGATTGGGAGAATCGGAGCAGTGGTGGCACTTTCCTAACTTCAGCCACCCAGACATTGAGACACATCGCCAGCTTGCATCAGCTACTACATCGACCAGCGTATGAGGGAGTGGGAGATGTGAGTAACTGTGTCACATTACAACAGTCTGATGTTCCTAAACCTTTTATTTTATATTAAGAATGTGTGTTTTGCTATGTAATTGATGGTTTGTGTATACGGGATATGTGTTTGTGTGGGGGGGGACTGCCCCCTTAACATTTGGCTGGGAATCTCGGTTACCAAGGAAAAAAAATGGTAGTTTACTCACCTGGTAAAGGTGATTGTGTTACTGTATATCCACGGCACTCCCACTTTTCCACAATAGGGTTATGTACGTCTGATAGGCTGCTGATGCACATGTGACCTAGGGTCAAATTCGAACCCTCCTCCAAGCCCCTTCTGTAGCCTGCTGTTCCTCAGTATTGATACTTCCAGAGCTGTGAAAGAAATATTATTCTTCTGGCACAGACAGTCTGTGAGGCTATCATGAGTTTTAACCATCTATCTTTATTTACTCATTCGTTTAACAGATCTGAATCTGTGTGTCTCTACACTTCTGTTATTTGTCTATGTCGTTACAGTTCCAAACCTTACTAGTACTGTAAGCTGCCCTGAATTTTTATACATACATATATATATATATATATATATATATATATATATATATATATATATATATACACATATAAAACTGCATTCTGCTCCTCGGGTGGGCCGGAATGCCATGGATATACAGTAACACAATCACCTTTACCAGGTGAGTAAACTACCATTGTGTTGTCTATATATCCATGCAACTACCACTTTTCCACCATAGGGTCTGTAAAAAGCAGTACCTTCATTTAGGGTGGGGGGGAGCTGCCTCAGGTTGCTGTTAACAGTACTTTGTGTCCAAATGTATTATGTTTTGGACGTTTTGTGTCCAGTCTATAATGTTTGGTGAAGGTGTGGATGGAGGACCAGGTTGCAGCTGCGCATATTTCTTGCGCTGCAGCCGTGATTCTCACAGCCCGGGATGTTGCTACTGCCCTGGTTGAATGTGCTTTTATTCCCATGGGAGGTACTTTGTGACTTGCCTTGTATGCTTCTGTTATGGCTCTCTTGATCCAAGTAGCGATGGTGCTCTTTGCCGCCGGAGAGCCCTTCCTGTGTCCTGAGGATATAACAAATAGTCTTTCAGAGCGTCTGAGTGATGCTGTCCTTTCTATGTATGCCTGGAGAGCTCTCTTGACATCCAGTTTGTGAAGGACAGTGGCCTGCTTGTTTGCCGGCTCCTCAAAGAATGTTGGTAGCTTGATGGTTTGACTCGTGTGAAATGTGGTGCTGGCCTTTGGGATAAAGGAAGGGACCGTTCTTAGTATGGCTCCTTGGTCCATAAATGCAGTGAATGGCTCTTTGTAGGACAGAGCCGTCAGCTCGCTGGTTCTGCGGGTGGAGCATATTGCTACCAGTAAGGCTGTTTTCAGGCCTAACCAGTATAGTTCAATGCTTAAGATTGGTTCGAACGGTGTCTCTGTTAATGCATTCAGAACCAAAGTGAGGTCCCATGGGGGCACAGTCACCCTGATTCTGGGGCACAAGTTGCCTGCCACCTTGAGGAAGTGGATAATGTCTGGGTGCAGTCCTGGGCAGATCCCTCCTATGGGACCAGTGGCTGCCGCTATTGCTGATATTTGTACTCTTAGGGTTGTGGCTGCTAGCAACTTGTCCCAGCCCTGCTGTAAGTACATCAGTATGTCTGATATTGACGCTGATTGGGGGCAAATGTTCCTGGAATTGCACCAGGATGAAAAGACTGACCACTGTCCTGAACAGGTCGAAGTGGTGGAACTTTGACGTGATTGCATCACAGTGTCTACGACTGTGTCGTGGTAATCTGCTTTCAGCAGTCTCTCCCTTTCAGGAGTCAGGCCGTGAGTTTGAGATTGTCTGGATTCGGATGAGTGCTTGGCCCTTGAATTAGTATGTCTGGGCATGTTGGCAGGGTCATTCTGTCCATGGCCATGGCTATGACTGTTGCAAACCACGACCTCCTCGGCCAGTAAGGTATTATGAGGATTGTGATCCTTCTTGAATGACGGATCTTTGCTAATACCAGTGTTATCAGAGGTAGTGGGGGAAATACATATGCCTAATCGTGAGTCCATGGGATTGAGAGTGCGTCCACCCCCACTGATTGTGGTTCCTTGAACCTGGAGTAGAATCTATGGGCTTGAGAGTCCTTGCTGATTGCCATAAGATCCATGGTTACTGTGCCCCATTTGCTCTGTATTGCCATGAACACTTGTAGATGGAGCTGCCATTCCCCTGGGTTAATTTGTTCTTGGCTAGGCCAGTCCGCTGTCGTGTTCAGCTTGCCTGCTAGGTGAATGGCTGTGATGTGAGTGAGACTGTGCTGTGACCATATCATAATGGAAGTCGTTTCTCATTGTAGAGCCAAACTCTTGGTGCGTCTTGCTTGGTAATGTAGGCCACTGTCACTCTACTGTCTGACCGCATCAATATGGACTTCTGTGTAATTTGTGTCTTGAAGGCTAGCGAGGCATTGTATACCGCACTCACCTCCAGCACATTGATCGACATTTTCCTCTCTCCGATAGACCATTGGCCCTGGGCTGATTTGTAGCCCATGGATGCCCCCCATCCCCAAAGGTTGGCGTCCGTTTCGATGGTTGCCTCATGAGCTATCTCCAGGGGTTGTCCCTTGGACAAATGTTGTGGGTCTGTCCACCACCTTAGTGATGCCTTGACTCTGTCCATCATCTTTATTTTTTGTTGCATGTTCTCTTGTGACGGGGACCCGTACTGTAGTAGTAACATCTGTAGGGGTCTCCTGTTCCACCCCGCCCAGGGGATGAGGTCTATGCATGATGACATGCACCCTAGTAGTTGAGAGGCCTGAGCCATGGCCAGCTCTGCTGTGCATAGTAGTAGACTTGTCAGCCTGGATATGTTCTCTACTCGCATTTGTGTTGACTTTACAAGGCCTGTTCGTGTGTCTATCCTTGCCCCAAGGTGCTCTATGCATTGAGATGGGGTTAAGCAACTCTTCTCCATATTTATCACCCAGCCATGCTCCTCCAGCACCTGTACTGCTCTTGAGGTTGCTTTTTGTGATTCTTGATATGATCTCATCCTGATGAGCAATCGTCAAGGTAGGGAATGATGTGCACTCCCTCCTCTCTTAGTTTTTCCGCTAGGACCACTGAAACTTTTGTGAACACTCTTGGTGCTGATGCAAGACCGAATGGAAGTGTTTTGTATTGGTAATGTTGTCCCAGGATTTGGAATTTGAGATATTTTCTGTGTGCCGGGTGCATGGGTATGTGGAGGTAAGCGTCCTTGAGGTCTATGGATGTTAGGAAGTCTCCCTCTCTAATCGACCTGATTTTTGATTTTATGGGTCTCCATTTTGAATTTTTTTGTGATAATGACTTTGTTTAAATATTTGAGGTCCGGGACTGGTCGGAAGTCTCTTGTTTTCTTTGGAACCAGGAAGAAGATTGAATATATCCCCTTGCCTAGTTCATTCTGTGGTACCTTTTGTATGGCCCTTGATGTGAGTAGCGCTTCCAGAATGTTTTGGATTTGACTTCCTGGGCATCCTTTGTTTGACACTGGTGATACCACTGGTCTGTTCTCGTGAGGTGTGTGCCAGAATTCTATTGCATATCCTCGGGTCACCACTTTGTTTACCCTTCTGTTCGATGATGAATCAGCCCATGTCTTACCGAACTGTTGTAACCTCCCCCTATCATTGGGGAGTGTGATGCCTGATAATGGACCTTGTGCTCACTGGACCTTGTGCTCACAAACAGGGACAGTGTGATGGGGGTAACAGTGGGGGAGCACCTGGGGAACAGTGATCACCAGCCACTGTGGTTTGAAATCACAGAAATAGCTGTAACCCCTAGATGGCGCTATCCCAGGGGCTACTACCCCTGCCTGATTTGCCACTAACAGGTTGAGGGGCCTGGATCCAATGGCGGGTGCCCCACCCAGAGGTCAGGGTTTGCAATAGTTAAACTAACTTGGTCACAGCCCTCTGGGACACTGCAACCCCTTCTTCCCACTAGTGGCCCACACAATATATCAGAATTACCTTCACAGTATACACTTACCCCCAGGTCTGGTTCCGCACTGGGACCTCCTGTGAAATGAGATACAGTGCAACAATCACAGTACAGTACTTTAACATAGACAAATACCTCAGGCAGTATAACTTTGCTGAAACAAGCAGCTCTGATTTATTTAGGGGGATATAACAAGGACAGGGGGAAATCAGGTTAATTAGCTTATCACTCTAATAATCTACCTATGGCTCTGTGCACAGGCCTATCCCTATCAGTTACTGTCCCTGGGTACCCAAGCCCTAGTGGCTGAGTCCAAACCGTGGCAGCTGGTAGGGCCCTTTCACACAGAGAAAAGGAGAATTAAACAGTCAGCAGTACAGTAATTCCATTTGGATTTAATGTGGCAATTCAACAGGGAGCGACCCTGAATTAGTACTCACAACCTCCAAATAAGATAGGGTCCTTCAATGTCAGCAAGGCTCACTTGAGGTACACAAACCTCTTCACACATCCATATAAAAGAAAGCACTATACCAGGCAGGCTGCATCTGTATCCCGATCGCAATTACTGCACAATACCCAGGAGAACACACAGCAGATTCAGTTCCTGACAGACCGAAGTGTATTTCAGCAATTCCTCCAGTCTTCTACAGGGTGAGCCTGGTTTCTACTCTTCAGAGATCCTTTGATTCTTTTCTGGACCGGATTCAGTCCTAACAAGCTGCAGACCGGAACTCTGGGCCTTACACGTTTTTGACTAAACTGCACACTGAAAAGTACAGGGCTCCTTCCTTCTTCACTGCCAAAGCTCAACAGAACTCCAACCGACAAAACCGGGCACTTCCTTTGAGTTCCTCCCAGTTCTTGACTGGATTGGCTGTCACTCACAATAGACTGCTGCTGTTGGTCAAAAAGGCACTGAAGTCTAAACTACATCTCCCAGAGTCACTGCCCATACAATCCTCTTGTGGCTGGCTCAGATTATGAGTCAAGTTCTGATTCGTCAAGGCACCATTTTAGAGCTAGCTTACCCCACACTGATTGGTCCAGTTCAGCAGTTCAAAACTAGAATGGGAACTAGCAGACACAGTTCTGACTGCAAAGAAAGCAGGTTAGACAAACTGTAATTTCATTATTACTCTAAATAATTTCTGGCAAACAGTTACATCTTTCAGATAGGTTCCCTTTGCACTCCTAGTGACTGCAAAAATGAAGTGAATTGGCAGCAGCTCGAGTGGTACTCAGAGAAGCACACAGTCCCCCATACAAACTAATTATGTCTGCAAGCAGACAGCTCTTAAAGAGACAGTACCAGAGGTTCTAAAACACTCACTGATAAATGGCTTAAATGCCAAACACCATTCAGGCTTGGAGCACTCAAGCAAGCTCCTGGAAGTCTTTTGGGAACCCCCATTTGCAGGGGGGTTACATAGCAGAACCAAACCACACAAAAACACGTATCCTGGATTTTAGGGGGGCAGACTTTGGGAAAATGGGGAGATACTTGAAAGTGGCATTAAGGGGAATGGGACAGGAATCAGGGGTATATTGCAGTCATGGCTGTTCTGACTAATTGACCTGTCATTTCATACATTTTTTTGAGTAAGTCCTCTATTTTCTTGTCCAATGGCTCCCTTAGTGCTGCTGTGCCTTCTACGGGAAGGACCATTCTCTTGTTGAGTTCTGCTATCTCTGGGTCAATCTCAGGTGCCATGCACCAGATTTTCAGGTTTTCCTCCTGCAAGGGGTATAGTTTGTCTAGATATCTCTTTTCTGGTAATCTAGCCTGGTCTGACACCTCCCACTCCTTCTTGACAATGTCTTGTATAGTTAGGCACACTGGGAAGAAGTGTTTGACCCTGGGGGGGGTGGCTGGAGCATTGGGTCCAGCTCGTTATCCGGTGGGGGTGAAGGTTGCTTGAATCCTAATGTATTACGTATTGAGAGAACTAAGTCGGTGATGTTCTCTGATGTGAATAGCGTTGAGGCAACAGAGGTGGCTTCAGGCGTGAATGGCCCTGCAGGCCCCTCTGAATCTGAGCTGTGCTCTGAGCCCTGATCACTGTTGTGGTGAGAACGAGTGTCGTCTGGCTCATCCTCATCAGTTCTGTCCATCTGATTGTCATTGTTCTCCCCATCTCTCTTGTGGGGGATAAGTCCCTCGACTGTTTGCTTCTTGGTCTCCCCGTATGATTAGGGGGAGGTGGGGCAAATGAGATCCCTGGCTTAGGATTCGCAAAAGTTGGACATCCGCTCCAAGACTTGGAACATAAAATTTTGTTGGCTCTCCATCATGGCTGCTGTAGCCTTCTGGAGTGCCACGATAGCCGGGTCAGTGTACCAAGAAGTATTTGCGCCCATCTTGCTGGTCTGGTGGGTATCCCTTAAATTGCCCTGGTTGTCCAATTCGCACGCAGGACATAATGGGCCCTTCTGTTGGGGCAGCAGAGGTACCTCGCATGACTGGCATTCCCTTTCTGCTGAAATCTGGAAGACAGCAAGTGAAGGAATTCTTTGTTTAATTTTGCAATGCCCCCCCCCTTTTTGTCTGTGTGTGTGTATATATATATATATATATATATGTAAATGTGCCTGCCAAGTAAGAAGTTAGTAGGGCAGGCAATGACCGGGATACCCCTTCCCCCTTGGTGAGGAGATATGTAAACAAAAATGAAATGTGGAGCCCTTTAATTTTTAAGTGCCCAGGGGGGCTTGCCCCTTTAAGAGGCTCATAGCCTGTGGATTGCGTGTGGGCTGCCCCTTTAAGAGGCTCATCTATCTGGATAGCTCAGTGCTGGGAGGGGGTATCATTAATGTTCTGTTCCCCCTTTTTTTGTTGTATTGGAGCTCCCTTGAAAGCAGCAGCTGCTCTGCTGCTATTTGTTTGCAGTAATTAGCGCGATCATGAAGCGGATAGCTATCGCGCATGTGTGAGCACTCCCTGTGTGTGTGCGTGTGTGTGTGCTCTTGCCCCTCTTCAAAATGGAGTAGCTGGGCACTGCGCATGCGCGATTGCTGCGAGATGTGCTGCACATGCGTGAAGGCTCTGCAGAGCATTCGCGGCATCCTAGATGGGGAAGATGATGATAAACAAGCAGGGATGCCAGTCAGCACCATGTTTGTTATTTTATGACCCATTGGTGAGCTGCATGGCCCTGCAGCCGATCAACGCCTGCGATTGGGATCAGGTCAGCTTAATTTTGTCTCTATACAAGCCGTATAATAGCGTGAGCCAGTGCCAAAAATCAGACCTATTTTTTTTTGGGGGGGGGCTCTCTTTAGCCTTTTGAAATGGATTTTGTTTGTTTCAGCAAAGGGGGCAGAGGCACAGTGCGCCATCATCTCGCTATGTGAAGGAGATGATGGGCTGGATCCCCTATGGTCAATTAATACCGGGGAGCCCTTCCACAGATTTGTTTTTATGTTGTGCCTCCCTCTAGGCAGTCGCTGGTCAGGGACTGCTTAGAGAAGTAAGCCGGATACCCTCACTCATGAGGGAGGAGTCCTGCTGGCAGTCCATTCAAAGTAGCTGGCTCATGCTAAACCTATGATTGCTAGCATTTGACTAGAAACTATCTGTGTAAGAACGCAATGCCCATGACGCAAAGCATTTTGTTGAAATGTTAATGCCATGTCCTGTGCTCTGTCTCTTCGCTATATAGATACTCTACACAGCAAGAATAAACTATATCTCTTTGTCCTCTAAACAAAAACACTTCTAGCCACTGCTTGTATCCTATGCAATACTTTATACTGTCTGTGCCATGCAGCTATTTTTTTTTTTTGTAATTACCTTTTCCTTGATATAATGGAGCTTGGGATAGTGTAGCAGCCTCTCAGATGCACAAGTTAAAACTGAGGAACAGCAGGCTACAGAAGGGACTTGGAGGAGGGTTTGTAATTTGACCCTAGGTCACATGTGCATCAGCAGCCTATCAGGCGTACATAACCCTATGGTGGAAAAGTGGGAGTGCCATGGATATACAGACAACACAATGGCAGGTCTGCAATTTCAAAATTGCCAGTGCCCATTGATACTGGTGATGAGCTTGGTTGGCACTGGTACTTTTAGTATCCGGGCTCTGTTGTTTGATAGACACCCACCTTGCCAGGGGTATCAGCCAATCAAAGCCTAGGGATTTCTTATACCATTTTCTAATATCCATCTCAACAAGCTCCCCTAACATACGTATGTTCCCCATAATGGTCTTTCCAGGGATATTACATGTTTGCAAAGAGTCTACTAATTGGGGAGTGGTTTGAGACAGTTTGGAAGCCAAAATCTTAGCTAAAATTTACAAGTTCATAGGAGATGGGGAATTTTATTAAACAATCTGAAAAGGATGCTGATGACAACATATAAAAGGAGACATAATTAATAACAGAAACAACAAAAAATCTCAAAATAAAAAAGAGGAAGAAAAGAAATCGGTACACATTCCTGAAAAATCTTAATTAAAATTTACAAGTCCGTAACAGTAGGGGAATTTTATTAAACAATCTGAAAAGAATGCTGATGACAACATATGAAAGGAAACATAATTAATAACAGAAACAACAAAAAATATCAAAAAATAAAGAGGAAGAAAAGAAATCGATACATATTCCTGGAAATTCTCCAGGGACATTAAAAATGTCTAATAACAATCATTGTTTCAACCAAGAAAAACTTCTCCGATAGTCAGTAAAAGTTTGCTTGGAAACACAAAGTCATTCTTTTTCTTGCATATCCAAAACATCCTTCACAATCACGTGGTATAACTGATCTCATGTGATAATGTGTTATTGAAGCGGTAACTTACTTGCCATATCCAATACTCAATACAAAGCAACACAATGCATGAACTACTAAGACTGTACTTTTGCCACGGTGGGGAAAACAGAGCCAGAAAAAATAAATCACCGGGAATATTACAAAATAAGGGAATACCCCACTTGAGCAATAACAAGGTCCAGAAATCTTGCACGTATGGGCAGTTGAAATATAACTGCTCCATAGTTTAAAAAGTGGTAGACCATATGGTTCTGGGGCAATAACGCTCAGAAATGTCCTTATACTTAAGGTTGTTTTTAACATTTAATTTGCCATGAAGGCACGACCAAAGAACATTTCACATTTTTACAGGAGTTATGGGGTTGAGAAGCATTTGTCCAATGTATTCCTAGTCAGGTAGGGATTTTGAAAGGAACTGTGGCAATTCAACAAAATAAAAATGAACAATAGATTGGTAAAATGTTTTCCTTTTGAGGGAGCAGATCTGGTTCTGTATAACCTTCCATTGTTTAACTTTAGCAAAGCAGCGAGTGTCTCATGAAGCCTGGAAGGGACTGAAGTTTAGTGTGTTTGGGAAGGATGGCATCTGATGTCCAAATGGAAAGGGCAGAAGAAAAAGACTGTGTAGTCCAGGAGATCCAAAATTTAGAGGAACTCAACAATATGGGTTTAATGTTAGTATAAAGAAAAATACTAAGAAAAAAGACAATGGGAAGGTCTGTATCTGGCATCTCTTCTGTAGACGAACAGGGTGTAGGACTCATTGCCATAATAATACTAAGACCAGCAAAATCCATCTTCTTCGAACATCAGGCACCACCACCTCCTCCACTCAAGTCTTCCATCGTGTTATGGTCCTCCATCCCTCTCCCGCAGGAAGCAAACAGTGCCCCCCACTGAAAGAGTAGGGGAATGTTTTATTAAGAAATCATAACTCATAAACATAACTTAGAGAATAGAAAGGGAAAAAAACACAAGGTAACACACAGGTGGTTAGCTCATAAAGCTGTCAGCAAAGTACGTAAGTATATATTTATACTTCTGAAAAAATGAAAAACCTCTCCGCCAAATCACCACTTTAGACTTAAGATGGTATTTACAATCTGTCAGGCAGTTCTCTTTCAAAGCATGTTCACATATCATACGTAAGGTACAGAAGGTCATTCCTTATTGTGTACAATGAATTGACTCCTAGCCTGCCATAAATAATACTTAAGAACTGCACAAACTACTTCCAGTGTACTGTTTTCATATTGCAAAGCTAACCTCCCAAAATCAACTGTTCATAGGTCAGTTTGTTTAACCATTGTAAACCCCATTTATGTGCTGCACAGTCCCAACATTGGGAGGCATATCTACACAAAAATAGAAATGGTCCATTATTTCAATTTGTAAAATGCACTCCAGGAATGGACACTGTGACGCTTGGCCAGCTAGTTATGATTGTTCTATGATATTTGTAATATAAAAATACAGTGTGTGATTGTCAGTGCTTCCATGGATGCCCCCCCCCAAGGTTTCAGTTACAGTCAAGTGACCTGAAACCAAGAGGTAATTAAAAGACTAGAGAGACTTAATTAAGGGTTTCCTGTAATTAGAACTGACCCAGCTGCCAGCATATAGGGATTGTAAACTTTTATGACATTTTAGAGGAAACAACATTTTATTCCATGGTGTGAAAAGCTATAAAACTCCTTTGATGTGCCCTGGGGAAAGGAATTGATCGAGATCAAAGAGGGGATGTTAATTAAGGAGTCATATTGGGAAATTATTTTTTGCTGAAGTCACAGTATTTAAAATATTTCCTGACAAGAAGATCATTGTTTGTGTAATTTTTATATTCTAACAGGAGGAGCTAGATGGCGTCATAGAAGGGGTGGAAACACAGAGTGTTTAAACTGTATTGTGTTTTTCAACTGTGAGACACTTCTTTTTGGGCACTTAAGAAACAAAATCTAACTATAAGCACTATAAAGATAATACAGTAGATAGAAAAAGTCTAATTGTATGTTGGTAGGAATTTGTCTGTCGTTTTCTTTGCTTTTCTTTTAAGGGATTGTATGCTTTGTGATATAGTGTTCTCTGTTTACATTTAACATATTTTATCCATTTTTAAGTAAACCTTTTATTCCAAAGACTGCCTGGGTGTGTCTTCGAAGTTTGTTTTGCATGTGATGCATAGAGGGTTAAGATTGACAAAAACTGTTCAGAGCTTGATGGTGTTATCAAACTGGAAAAAGGTAAGAATATGCCTAAGGTCTTTTACAGAGTTTTAAGGGTTGATTTTGGATACCTCGTTAGGTGCCCTTAGGCAAAAGATATCTGGCATCTCCCCAAAGAGCAGATTATCTGAGCCTGTACATTTGGGTATGCTAGCATAAGATTCACAGTTTGAATCCCCACAGAACTTGAGACTAAAGGTGATTCAGATCCAAAAAACAGACAGGAGGGTTACCCTGTCTGTTACCCTGTTCATAATACTGCGCTTGCAGGTTGGCACTGTGGGAGCAGAGGGCCTGACCTGCTGAGTGCATTTGTAACAGACTGGTTGGCAGTGGTGTGGATAAATTTGGTAACACAAGCTTTAGCTGTTCAGTTTGTCAGCTTAATACTGTACAGCTCACCTGCAAAATAAGGCAGTGATTTATTTTTAAAAAGGAAACAGAATTATATAATTTTGCTTACAGTCAAGTTGCTACCTGTTTTATTTTATTTTTTCTAAAGTGCGAGTTAGAGTGGCTATAGTTAAGGAAGAAGATGGCTTCCAACTACAGCGAGCACTCTGTAGACTACTTGAGGCAGTTGTGCCAGGACAGAGGAGTCCTGTATGAGGGGAGAGCCACCAAGCAGAACCTCATGGATGCCCTGATGACAGCAGATGCTCAGAGCATTGAGACACAGACTGTGACTGTAAAGGGCCAAACCTTAAGCATGGAAGGACTAGCGGCCAGTGCATTGTCCAGATCCGATGAGGATGACAGCAGAGCCAGTGTCAGCGAAGGACCACAGCAGCAGGGGAAGGTCACCAGCATTCTGGAACCAGAAGCTCTCAGACTGCAGATTGAGTTGCGTAGAATGGAGATGGAGTTCCAGAGAGATGCTGAGCAAGAGAAACGAGCTGCAGAGGAGAAGAGGGAGTGAGAACAGAGAGAAGCAGAGTGAGAGAGACGAGCTGCAGAGGAGAAAAGGGAGCATGAACAGTGAGAGGCTGACCGGGAACAGCGGGAGACTGGCCATGAAGAGCGTGAGCACCAGTGAGCTGCAGAGGAGAAGAGGGAATGAGAACAGCGAGAAGCTGAATGTAAGAAGTGTGAGTGCCAGAGGCAACATGAACTGGAGAAGTTACGACTCCAACCACCAGCACCAGAACAGGTAAGTGGCTTGAGTTTAACTGGAACTACAGGACTGGGTTACAAATTGAATTCCAAATTGTTGGCTGAATTTAAAGACGGGGAGGATATGGATGCATTTTTATATTCCTTTGAAAAAGTTTGTATTCAGGCTAAAATTCCAAGAGGGTCCTGGAGCTTCCAGCTATCCCCGCTATCTACCGGGAAAGCTCAGGACGCATTGGGTCAAATGGACAATGAGGACAGTACTGATTACAGCAAACTTAAAGCTATACTTTAAAAAAAGTTTGATTTAATGGCTGAAGCATACAGAGCTAAATTCTGTAAGCTCAGGAGAAGCTCTGATATGAACTACGAGGAGCTAGCCACGGAACAATGTCACTTTTTAAAACACTGGTGGGACGGAATTGAAGCAAACTCTGTAGATAAAATTGAAAATGCTATTTTGTTAGAACAGTTTTTGGGGGCATGCCCAACAGAGCTGAAAACCTGGCTGGAGGACCGAGATCCCAAAACAGTGCAAAGGCTGCTGAACTCTCGGACCACTATGCCAAGAGCAGTCCTGCTCTGACAGCAAATGGGGCAGGCGGGGCAGTGCAGAAAGGGAAAAGCATGCCTTTGGGGCAGCTAAAACCCTCACTGCCTCCACCAAAATCAGTTAGCCCCAGGTTTCAGAGAAAAGATTTCTCTGAGAAAAGAAATTAATGTTGGGTTTGTAAAGAAACTGGGCCTATTGCTAGATAGTGTCCCAAAAGGGTGAGTGATACACAACATGGGGCTAGGAAAGAAGTGGATTGTTTGTGTGTCCCTGGAAGCATGTCTGTGAACATGAGGGAACACAAGCACCCAATCATGGTGAATGCTGTACAGACACAAGGGTTAAGGGATACAGGGGTATCCCGGACATTGGTAAAAGGGGATCTGGTAGAGCCTGGTCAGCTTATACACAATAAATATGTCACTGTACAAGACTTCGCTGGTGAAGAGAAAACATTGCCACTCACTAGTGTTCTCCTAGACTGGGGTGAAACAGGGGTAACTGTGCAACAGATGGCTATAGCCAAACCTTTAGCAGTGGATGTCATCCTTGGCAACAATCTCAAACAGGGGATGGTGTGTGCAGTTACCAGTAGCCAAGTGAGAAGGGGAAATTGTAGTTCCTGGACCCCACAGAAGCCAGTGTGGAAATCCCTGGGAGGCTGATTCCCCAGCCTGTGTCTCCTGATCTGGAGACTAATGAAAAGGGGGTAGAAATTTCTCCAGTAGCAGTTAACCACACAGCTACGGAGGGTTACTCCACAGAAGGAAGGGTGACCCATTGTCAGAGGATTAGGGATGACAGCGATCCTGAGTGCCCTGATGCTAGTGCTAGGGACACTAGTTTAAAGACTGAAGAGGATCTGTCTCATACCTTGGGAATGTGTAAGGAGTTTGCAGCTGCTCAGAAAAGTGACCCTAGTCTAGTGAAGCTGAGGCTTGGGCAGACTCTGACGGAGCACAGGGAGGTTACGGTAAACGTAAGGTTTATTGAGAAAATTGACTGATGTATACTCAGGCTGTGCAGACAGAGGGAGGGGTGATAGGCAGGCAGCTTTTCGTTCCCCAGGGGTATCATGAGCAGTTGCTCAAGACTGCACATGATATTCCCTTGTCTGGTCATCTGGGAATTGCACACACTATGCAGTGGTTGGCCCAGAATTTCTATTGGCCTAACTTCACCCAGTAAGTGAAGGAGTATTGCAGGTCTTGTCACCGGTGCCAAGAAATAGGGAAGGCAGGTAAGAAAACCCAAGCCACCCTAATTCCATTGCCATAATGGAGGAGCCATTCCAGAGGGTGGGAATAGATATTGTGGGGCCTTTAAATACCCCCAGCTCCTCCGGGAAGAGGTTCATCCTGACTGTGGTGGATTATGCCGCCCGGTACCCAGAGGCAGTAGTCCTATCCTTTTACATGGTACATAGATACATAGATACATAGACAGTGTCGGCAGATAAGGGCCTATGGCCCACCCAGTCTGCCCATTTGAGCTTGTAAGTTCAGTTTATGTTTTCCTAGAAGTCTGTTGTCCCTTACCCCTGACCTCCAAAATTCTTTTATGTCTATCCAATGCATTCTTAAATCCCATGATTATTTCAGCCCCCACCACTTCCTCTGGCAGGGTGTTCCAACTTGTCCACCACCCGTTCTGTGAAGAAATTCTTCCTCATGATTCCTCTGAATTGTCCTCCCTCCAACTTCCTCCCATGCCCTCTAGTCCTGGAACATCTTTTTCGCTTAAAAATAGTGTATTCCTGCACCCTGTTCCTCCCTGTGAGATACTTGTATGTCTCTATCATATCCCTTCTCTCCCTCCTCTCCTCCAGGAGTACATGTTCAGTTCCTTCAACCTGTCTTCATAGGACTTGTGATGTAATCCATGCACCATCTTTGTTGCCCTCCTCTGAACCTTCTCTACCCTGTCTATGTCCTTACGTAGGTATGGTCTCCAGAACTGTACACTGTACTCCAGGTGGGGCCTCACTAGTGTCTTGTATAGCGGAATTATGACCTCCCTTTTCCTGCTGGTGATGCCCCTGCCTATACATCCCAGCATCCTATTTGCTTTACCTGCTGCCTTGTCACACTGTTTCCCTACCTTGAGATCATCAAAGATGATAATCCCAAGATCCCTTTCCTGCTTGGTGCATGCTATATCCTCACCCCCCAACTGATATATTGTGCCAGGGTTTTTGTGCCCCATATGCATTATCTTGCACTTCTTTGCATTGAATTTCAACTGCCAAACCCCTGACCATTCTTCAAGTTTCTGCAGGTCCCTTCTCATTCTGTCTACACCCTCTGGTGTTTCTACTCTCTTACAGAGCTTTGTGTCATCAGCGAACAGTGATATTCTGCCTTCTAGGTCCTGTGCAATGTCACTGATGAAGATGTTGAATAGGACCGGTTCCAGCACTGATCCCTGTGGTACCCCACTGCTCACTCTTCCCTCTGTGGAGTGACAGCCATTTACCACCACCCTCTGTGTCCTGCCACCTAGCCAGTTACCTACCCACCACACTACTGTCCTGCCCACACCCATATTCCCCAGTTTGTGTAATAGTCTTCTATGTGGCACAGTGTCAAAGGCCTTGCTGAAGTCCAGATAGGCCATGTCCACTGCCCTCCCTTGATCCACCTCCCTAGTCACCCAGTCAAAAATTCAACGAGGTTGGTCTGACATGACCTCCCTGGTGAAACCATGCTGCCTTGGGTCCTGTAGTCCATTGACAACCAGATGTTCCACCAATCTCTCCTTCAGTAGTGCTTCCATGATCTTCCCCACTACCGAGGTGAGGCTGACTGGTCTGTAGTTCCCTGCAACCTCTTTGTTCCCGCTTTTGTATAAGGGGACTACATCTGCTGTCCTCCAGTCTTTGGGTACCTCCCCTGTTTCCAGTGATCGGCTAAACAGGATAGCCAGAGATTCAGCCACCACCTCTCTTAGTTCTTTAAGGACCCTGGGGTACACCCCATCTGGCCCCATTGCTTTATCAACTCTTATTACTTCCAGTTCATTGTTTACTACTGGCATGGTTCAGTGGAAAGTTCACTGTGGCACTATGTCTAGAGGGAAGCACTATGGAACCTGATAAGGTGCTTGGAGGATCTGGATATTAGGAGGATAGAAGCAAGTGGGGGGTCATGAGCCATGGCAATGACAAGTGCTAGTATCAGACATATAGGCTTTGAGTCTGGTGTGGAAGTTCATCAGTGAGGAGGCTACCTGCACTAGGGGTGGGAGTTTGTTCCACAGGTAGGGGGCTGAGTAGGAGAATGACCTGCTGTCAGCGTTAGTCCTGAATCTGGGAACTTCAAGCAGTGTACGTCCAGATGACCATAGGCTCCTGGGGTCATGTTTGAGTGCGATAGTTCCAGCGATGCTGGGTGGAGAGGAAGGGCTGAGTAGCTTGAAGGTCAAACAGAGCAGGGGGTAGTGGAGATGAAAAGTCAGCAAGGGCCAGCGTAGCTGGGCAAGTGTGTCACAATGGTGCCTTTGCGAGTGGTCCTGGGTAGCAAACCGGGCTACCTTGTTATACAGGATTTGCATCTTGGTGACCACCTGCTTAGCCATGCCCTGTAAGATTGGGGCAGCGTAAGTCAGGGTGGGGAGGAGGACACTTGTGGCGATTGAGGTCCTGGCCTCAGGGATGAGCTGGTCTTTTAGCCGGTACAGAGTACCAGGTTTGCGGTGTATGGTCTTGGTGACCTTATCCACGTGGTACTTGAGGGTAAGACAATGGTCCGATGTTAGACCTAAGTATGTTAAGAAGGGCAAGGAGGGCACAACCTCGATGTCGTTCCTGAGAGAGCAGTGAGTTGCAGAGATTTAGACCTGTCATGTCCAAGGGCATTGTGTCCGAATAGCATCGCCTTAGTTTTGCCTGCATTTAGGACCATTCTATTTGCTCTCAGCCAGAACTAGAGCTGCAATGTTATCCAGGAATTGGTAGATGATGATGTCATCCACGTACTGAACGGCCGAGCTTCCCCCACAGTGGAAGCTTAGGCCATTAGTAAATATGGAGAAAAGGAGTGGGCTGAGGATCGAGCCCTGCGGTACTCCCTCTGTAAGGGGTTGCGGACCCAAGGCGGCACCCTTCCAGATGACCCTCTGGGATTGGTCAAATAGGTAACTCCCAAACCATTTGAGGGTGAAGGGGTCTAGGCCAATTCAATCCAGTTTTAGTAGCAGGAGTTTGTGACCCACAAGGTCGAAAGCCTTGGACAGGTCTATAAAGACAGCGCCAGTGGGTGTCCCATTATCCATTGCTCTGAGCAAGTCATTCGAGAGATGGATGAGTGCTGTGTCAGTCCCATGGTTAATTCTCAAACCATGCTGTGAACGTGCAATTAGCTGATGGGACTCCAGGTAGTCACGGAGTTGGCCATAGACTAACCTTTCCTGTAGCTTTGCAAGTGTACTGAGCAGGAAAACAGGCCTGTAATTGCTTATGTGTTCCCTGGAGCCACCCTTGTGAATAGGGACCATGTTGGCCTTTTTCCACTGGTCCAGAACAGTCCCTTCAAGTAGTGATCTATTTATGAACCATGTCAGGGGTCTGGTGAGGGATGGGGCACCAGCCTTAAGTAGCCGAGGGTTTATCCCATCAGAACCTCCTGAGCCTTTGTCTTTCAGAGTCCTTAGGAGGGATTGGACCTCTTTTGTCTTCACCAGTCTTAGATGGAAGGAGGGAGGGTCAAGGTGAGTAGGCTCGATAACATTAGGCACCGAGGTCGGCGAGGGCAGGCCGACCTTGTAGGCATTGAGGTTACCAAAGTGATTGTTGAGGGCAGTAGCAATTTTGAGGGAGTCGCTCACTGGTTGACCATTGACCTCAATGGAGCCAGGTTCAGTCTTAGTGTTACCCCGATCAGGTTGTTGATGTGATACCAGAATTGTTTAGGGTTGCCCAAATTGTTTTTTTGTAGGTGAGTGACATACTCCCTTTTTGCAAGTTTGATGGCTCTCTTGCATTTGTTTCTTAAGACCTTGTATGACACGAGGTTGGCAAGAAGGGAAGAGAGCTTGAACTTCTTCCAGGCCTTGTCTCGACTGACCAAAATGGTTTTAAAGGATGGAGAGATCCACTTGTAGCAGCTACCCTTTGTTCTACGTTTTTTCAAGGGGGTGAAGAGGTAGCTGCTGTACATACTGCACTATGGAAATGCTCCTGAGCCTCAGCCAAGGTGGGGAGGAGCTTAATTGGGCTTCAGTCCAGACTGTGTAGCTAGTCATTAAACTGCACTGCTGAGAAGTTTGTGTAGTCACAAGCAGTGAGTATTCTGGGTTGGATCTTGGGTGCTCTGTTCTTCCAGATGCAGAATATGAGGGAGTGGTCACTTAAGGAGTCCACCATTATGCCGTCTTTCTGGATGTTGGTGGGATTGGACACCAGAGCCCAATCAAGGGTGGTGTGGTTCCCCGATTTGTAGTTAAGTCTGGTTGGTCCTAAGATGACCTGTTCCAGGTTTACTTCTTGGGTCAGTGCCATAAGGGCGTTGTTAGGGTCCTGGGCCCAGTTTAGGTTGAAGTCACCAGAATAAGGAGCTCCGAAGAAACAACTTGGGCCGTGATTTTTGTTATTGCTTCTAGGGACTGAAGAGCCAATTTGGGCAGATGGTAAACACAGACAATAGCGAGTTGCTTGTTGTGCCTTAGGGTGACTTGGATGACTAGATTCACCATCGGGGAGGTGTGTTGCTGCAAGGTGAAGAGCGATATGGTTAGGGCTACGTTGGCGTAAATGAGTACACCACCCCCTCTTTTGGTCAATCTGTCCTTACGGTACATACTATAACCTTGGGCCAGTATCTCGTGATCGGAGATGTGTGCCTTAAGCCATGTCTCTGAGATGGCAAGGATATCAGGCTGTAGCGATCAAGCCAGGCTTGTACCTCTTGCATTTTTTATCTTAGGCTGCATACGTTCATATGCGCTATCTTTAGCTCCTTTGTGGACACCCAGTGGGGGTCATGAGGGGATGTTATTGAGAAGTTGGTGGTGTTAGGGCCAGGGCTAGGTTGCATGTCACCTGCCAGGAGTAGTGACGCAGCTAGAAGGCAGAGTAATTTTGGGCTGGCCAATGGGATTCAGTTACCTCGGCACATCCTGCTCGCAAAGTGGAAGATATCCTAGCATATCCCTTTTCTTATGAGCGCGTGGGCTGAGGACAGGGCAAGTAGGCTGGAGTGGGGCAATCCATTGTAGAGGCTGACAGGAGGGGTGTCATTGTACCTTTGTCCCCTTATTTCTAGATGCCCTAGGCCTTTGAGCCTGTCCGCCCAGAGAAGGGACAGTATATAGACTGTCATCAGTAGTACCCCCCATTGGAGAGAGGGGCCCAAGGATTGTGCGCCCCACGTGGCATGTGATCGTGAGTAAACTTTTGAAGAGGCATGCTATGCTGTATGCAATATACTATCTTAGGCAGTTATTCAGACATAGGATGGGTGCCCTGTCTCTGGAGGAAAGTCAGGTGAAAAACACTAAATCCTTCATAATAATCAGTCTTAGGGCCGATTATCAAGTGTGAACTGGTATCCTGTTTCTGTTGGGATTTCAGATGACACAGTATACCAGTATGGATTTTCTAAGGAATTGGTAGTCAGTAGGAGAATAGCCCTGTCCCGCTAGGATGGGGGCAGGAAATCAAATCCCCCTTGTAAGCGTGCTGTAGTAATCAGAGCAGTTTCTGTCCCTTATATTTTCCAGAAGCAGGACTTATGCAGCAAACACAATAGACTGCAGGTTCTAGGACTACCCACAGTTATGTGCCATGCCCCTTTATCACCAGAGGCCAGTCAGATAGAGAACTGGGTGGAGCAAAGGAGTATTTAATAGAAGGAGGAGGTGGGGGGGTGGCAGAAAAATTTCAGCTTGAAGGAGCACAGCTAACACCAGGTAAATGCAAGCAGTTCCCTTTGAAAAGCAATGAAATTTAATTGGGCTACTGCACCACAAAAAGTGGCAAGTTCAAAAGTTTCGGCACACACAGTGCACTCAGGGCTCCTCCGTGTCCGTACCTGCGAGGCAAATTCCGGCAGTGAGCTGTCCTAGGTTGGGCTGGGGAGGGCTGTAGAAGCAAGCCCTCAAACCCTGGAAAGGAAAGGAGACAGAGGGGTTAGCCTTTTAAATAGGGAAGGAAAATCAAAGATTAGACAGAAACAGAGAGAGAGAGTAGGGGGCTTGAATAGGGGGAGGAGTTGCACTACAGAGCAAGTTCTGAGAATTAAGCACTTTATGCTGAGTGAAAGGTGCCAGTCTGGAGAGACAAAGTCATGCCATCCATCAAAGACAGTCTGCAGTTCCTGCTAGTTTAGAGACCATTTCATTGGCATCATAAGAGGAAGAAGAATCAGAATCTATACAGAGCTTTTCGTACTCATTGTATTCCAAAGTGCTTTACAAGCAATGAGAGACTGGTAGTGAAATGACTGAATGTGTAGTAGAAGCCATTCCACACATCAACACCACTTATCTCGAAGTATATTGAACAGCATTAAGATATCACCTCTAGCCCTACATAACTGCAGGTCATACACATTCAGTTCCCTCAGTTTATCTGTATATGGAAGGGTTTCGACCCATGTGACCATCTTAGCTGCCCTTCTCTGTACACCATCTAGTATTTTTATGTCCTTCAAAAATGGTGACCAGAAGGAGGCAGCATTTATTGATTTATTGATTGATTATTTATTATGTATGTGTTTATTTATTTACGTCTTTGATAACCGGGTAAGTGCACTGATCCAGAGGACCATTTTCAGTCACGACCGGGGCCTCACAGTGGCAGAACAACAAACATCAGATGTACATGGTATACATAGTACAAGCATCAACAACAAAATACAATGCATTCTGGATACAGGTATCAGTAGAGGAAAATACAATGCATATGTACATGTGAGTGGGATGTTGGTGTGCTGGGAACATGAAAACAGGTAAGCATAAGTCGGGCTGTATTACACAATGCTACAGAGCAATTCCAAAAGAAAAAACAGAGAAAAGAGGAAAAACTGTCCATAATACCATGGAGTCATGTCCGTACAAATTGTCCAGATGTGGATGGACAAATGCCTTGTATAAGGGGACAATACGTGCTTCTGTTCCAGTAATGAATGCCTTCCTGATAGATCTTAATAGTGTTGTTAGCGCAACCTTCCTGCAATGATCTCCCACAGATAAATCTTTATTGATCATGATCCCTAGGTACTTACTGTAACTGGTGATCTTCCTGAATATCTTCTTCACCGAATACACCACCTGCCCACCATCGTCCTCTCTCTGAACTGAGCCAGAGCCCTTTGGACAGCTCACCCTGTGACATGTACTTTACATGCTCCCTCCTTGGGATCTAGGTCACTCTCCTAGTTGTTTCCCCAATAGGTCCTAAGCTAAAATAAACAACAAAAAAACAACATTTTTGTTCCCCTTCCTTTCTCCTACTCAGGGTACATTCCCTTTACCTTGGGTATGTCCCTATTAATTGCTAAGTGCAGCTTGCACCCACTGGGTGTAATACAATGTTAACAGTACCTGTAGCCTTTTCTGTGGAATTCTGCTTTAGCACCAGTTGGATCCAGTTGAAGTAGCCACCTTCAGCTCAGGGTACACCCCTGTTGCCTGCAGGAAGGGTCACTCAGCCTCTTCTGGCATTTTACAACTGTAGTTTCTTAGGCCATATGCAAGTCAGTGACTTTCTCCTCTGCTCTGCATAACTGGCATGTCCTCTTATAGCCATACTCAGGTCCTTGTGTGCAGCAGGCTTAGGGGCAACCTGGGAAACTAGCATATTCCCACTCTTTCTTGAAGCTAGTAGCCTTGCAATGTCACAGGGACCAGTAGCCTATTGGTTTGCCCCTCCAATCTACTAGGGTGGCAGTTTGACTATTTTAAAACATAGTTTTATCAATCACTGGTGGCATGATGATTGCTTACTGCCAGTTGTTACTTCCACCTGTGCTGACTGGCACATTCTGTGCCATCTTATTTGCAAGGGGGGGGTCTTGCCTTTGCCTATCCCTTTTATCTATTAGCCAGGGCCCACTAATGTACAGGGCTGTTGCGTTATTTTCACTGCCCCTTTGCCAGTCTGGCTTTGCTTGTTGGATAATGGGTGACTTTGAGTCTCTGGCTCAGTAGCCTAGACTACCTTTATGTGTGCCACCCTAGGTGTATCCCTTCCTTCCTTCTCTCTCTCTCTCTCTCTCTCTTTCTCCGAGAGTTGGTAGTCAGGTTGTTTGTTGGTTATTTTCCTATATCCTTTGTCCCATCCCTTTGGGCTAGTAGTCAGAAGTCCCAGCTTGTCTTTTTTCCCCACTTTTTGCTTCTCTCCTGATGAGCAAAGCTGAGGTAGGTAAGGGAGTTGGTGAAGGTTATTGGCAGGTGTACGGCACCATGTACAGGCACGCAGGTGCTGTAGCCAGTAGCTGTCATCAGTCCCTAGCCAAACATTTGCTCCTGTGGCATCCTAGTTCCTCCAGGCCTGGCCCATAAGTAATACTCTACGAAGAAGATATTCAGGAAAATAACGGTAAGTATGTAACTTTTATTTGCAACCTTGTGCAGCAGGCAGTCCTACCCACAAGTCATCCCTCCAGTCAGTCCCCCCCTTAATTTAGGACCCCACCCCGAATCAGTTGCAATTTCTCTTTTCTGTGTTTGATGGCAACTTCCCTGGTAGCCCGCCCCACCCCCAACCGCAATCCCTGGCATTTCTGCATTCTCCCATCCCTGGTCCTGTCTGGTGCAAAATGTGGATGCCCATGTTGTATGTACGTTCTCTCTTCCCCTGCTGGTCCCTCCTTTCTCTGTCCCCTTAGTAGATATCATGTTTAGGAGTACAGAAGGGGAAGGAAGGTCTGTGCACCTTTACTGGGTAGTTTGGGGCAGAATAGCTTTATTCTGGGAGGGAACTCCATTGCCATCTGTTAACTCCCTGGTGCCACCTCCTGAGAACATACAGGCATTCATCATCCATCCCAAATACACTGACCCCTGTGGTCACATAGGAGTGCAGCAGCACGGCAAGACTGCCCTCACATACTCCCTCTGAGGGGCCAGCAGGCTTACCCTCCCATACTCCAGCCCCAAAGGGGCAGTAGGACTACTCTCTCATACTTCCTCCTGAGGAAGATGGCATCTACTGGCTCACTTGTTCCATCTCCTGCCTACCCTCTTGCTATCCCAGGCTTGCAGCATGGCCCTTGGTCACCAGTACCATGCATGCCACTCCTGTTCCGCAGAGCAAACCAAATATTTTTAATAAAAGCTGCTCAGACCCAGCGGAGCTCTCCTTCAGGTTTTTCCTGTTTTTCTTTGTTATACATTTTTGGCAAGGTAAAGCACACAGAGCCAAAGCTCATCTCCGAGTACATCCCATGTTAGTCTACAAAACAGGTATTCGTGGAACACTACCGTACTGATCGGCAACAATTTCAAATGTGTGCTGTTACTGTCCATATTTTGTATACATGTCCACACCCTCCCACTCTGCATTATAGTCACAGTTCTGTATGCTGAAAGTTGCACCGAGGGAAGGAGAGACACAGAAACACAGAAATATAGAATTTGTCAATAGATATGGATTACTTGGCTCACCTAGTCTGCCCATTTTCCCCCACCGATACTGGCACTCTAGAACCTAACAGATTTCTGGGTACCTCCCTACCAAGATTCCTTTGTGTCTATCCTATGTATGCTTGAAGCTCACCACTGTTTGGCCCCCCCACACATACTACCTCCTTGCTCAAGTACAGCCTATCCAAGACATAGAGTGTCTTCTTATCCCATATCCTGCCCCACCCTCTTACTGTCCCATACTGCATGGTTTTGCACCACACCCTCAGCTAATTGTTAAACTCCTCTATTATCTGCTTCCTAGAGGAGCTTGCCCTAGGTACTGGGAGTACCTCTGAGAATGCCACCGATTTACCCACCTCCGTGATTCTTCCAACCTCCTTGAACCTCTCCTGCACTTCCTCCACCCTACTCCCCTCCAGGTTGTTTGTACCTAGGTGCACCACGATATGAGGTTTATCCCCTCCTTTCTCAACACACTTCTGAATGAACTGACCCGCCCTCCCCGCTGTCATACCTAGCATACACTCCACCCAGGCGTGGCATTTCCTGACTCCATTACCCCCCCATCTCACCCCTTTCAGAATTAAACCCCCAGTACGACCACTCTTTCCACTAATGCCTGCCCTACCCTCGTGTTTTACCCTACCTCAGGCCCCTGTACTAGAGTGCCCCTCCCTCATTCCCCGCCCCCACATTTCCCTGTGTCTCCTCGACTGTACCTCCACCTCTGCTCTCCCCACCTCTCTATGTTTCCTTCCCAGCCCAACCCCTTCCCTCCACTGAATTCACCCTCCACTCCGCCTTTCTTAAGTCCATCCCCCACTGCACTATTTGCCCCTCTGCTCCCTCTAATTATTGGTGCCTTGACAGCCCCCCCGCTTCCCTACCTCCTTCAATTTCTCCCCTACTGTCCTTCCCCTTCCCTTGTTCACTGCTCTCTCCCCTCATGTTCCCTTTTCCCTTCACTTGTTCTGTGATGCCAACCCCATATTTCTGCCCTCCCACACTAGCCAGCACTGAGAACCTATTCTTAGTCTCCATCCCCTTGCCCGATGCCTCCCCTGTTACCTTGCTCTGCCTCTGCCTTCCCTGGTCCTGTCTCCTATCCCTCCTCCCTCTTCCCCGATTCCCTACCACCTGCCAATGTTCCATCCCAGTGCACCCAGGCCCCTGAGGAGGTGATGCTCCTGGCCCCTTTGCTTGCCCTCCCCATTTCACCCGGTGCCTGCCCGGTGTAGCCTATGGAGGAGCCCTCCTTGTCTCCTTAGCCCCCCTCACCCACTGCAATCATTCCGGCTTCCTCCCCCCAGCTCCCATTGCAACCTTCCTATTTCCTGCCTAAGATGCCCAATATGACTACACACCGGACACCCCCTTCCACGAGGTCCCCAGGAAAATGGCTGCTCCATACCTGTTGCAATTCACCAACCTCCCAGCATCCCCTTTTCTACCACTCCAGTCATCCTGACCCTCCACCCCAGATATCTGTCTGCCCCTGTTCTCTGGTCTCCAATCCTCTCTGTACCTGCTTTTTCCTTCTGCCCTTTTTTAATATCCAACACTCCTTCTTACTTCTGGCTCTGCCCAGTGTGGCCTGTGGCCTATGGTTCTCCCTGTAGACGTCCTACAGATGCCACCTAATCAGATACCCCACTACTGCTTTGTGGCACTCACACTTTGGGGTCGCTTGGCCCCCTGGGATATATATAATGAATGCAGGCTACCTATAAGTTGCCTCAGTCACGCGATCCCATGTGCTTCCTAGGCCCTCCCTCAGCCACCCTCACTTTGCATCCTCCCTCCTCCCCATCCCACTCTATCCACCCCAAAAACAGCCACAGTACAATCTTTTTAAACATTAATGAAGCAGTTATTCTTAACTCCTCCTGCACAGTTACAAGCGTCCCCGAATCCAAAAAGTAAAATGGCACTTCCTGCTTAGGCCCAGTCCTCCTCTCAGTGTCTCCCCCCGACTGCCTTCAGAACTACAAATATGGCTCCTATATACCTCTGACTGCAGGCTCCTCACAGGCTGCCTCAGTCACATGATCCCATGTGCTTGCTAGGCCCTCCCTCAGTCACCTTCACTCTGCGTCCTTCCTCCTCCTCCCCATCTCACTCAATCCACCCCCAAAAACAGCCACAGTGCAATCGTTTTAAAACATTAATGCATGCCACAGGGTAGAGCCTTCTGGGTTCCAAAAGCCCCTTTGAAGTTTCTGGAAGAGGGTGCACAGCTGTCTGTGTGCTGTCTGCTGGGTAAGATAACTTCATTCTGTGACAGCCGTGGTGTTTTCCACTTTTCCTCCCAGCTGCAGGACCATCGTCAGTTAGGATAGCGTGACGCATGCTGGAACGTTGGTGCAGCGGTGGAGTCACCACTTGCGACGCCAAAGACCTGGGTTCAGGAATAAGACCGGGGGGCTGGAAGGTCAGCCAGGGGGGAGATGGATTGAGCGGCAACTGCATGCTTTCCATCTCTGAGGGTGGGAGGGTGGAGCCGTGCCTCCCGGAGTAGCACCCAGGGGTGACCACAGGGGAAGTTTACCAGGGGCCGGAAGTTGCGGCTGGGAGGCATGCAGATGCTAGGCTGGACTCCACCATTGTCACTGCATGCTACGCCTTCTAATCACGAAATAGTAAAAAATTGCACAACCCTGACTGGTCTCCGTGACGACGACGCCCAAGGCCTGCCAGATGATTTGGATGAGTTGGGGGGAGTAGCCGGCCAACCTTTTTTTTTTTCACACTTGTTTCCCTCTGGTCACTGGTCCTGGGGCATCCTTCAGGCATTGCCAGCTGATCCTGCCCTGTCTGAGAAACCCCCGTACCTCCAGGTCCCCCGGGAACCCCGAACTAGCACCCCAAGCCACCCTAAGTTTCCCCTGGCCTGTGCCCTCCAGGGTGGGGCCACCCACTCCTACATTGTGCACTCCTTTAAATCTGGTCCGGTGGTCAGGTGCAGGCCAGAGGATATTGGGACCTGGGGTGAATGGGATCCCGGCAGTGGGCATGGGCTGACGTGCTGTCATCTCTCCAGGAGCCGGGGTTTTTACCTTGTGCTGGCTCGTGACATGATCCCTGCAGAGGTGCGGACATGCAATGACACTCAGCGCAGACTGGGCACATTCCTGCACCCCTGCTTGTGAGCATCCACCATCACCTCCTCCCCTTGCATGCGTGATTCTGGCTCTGGTGCTTCCAGTCTCCACTGGAAGTCGCTGCTGTGTTGAGAATGCAAGCCCACCCTCCCCAGGAGAGGAGAGCTGTCCTCCAGATACTCTATCCTCTCCTCGCTGGCTGACCCCTGGAAACATGAGCTTGCTCCTGAACATGGGTCGCCGGTGTGATGTGAAGTGTGGCATCCAGTGCCTCAACCCTCAGTGCCACCGGGTCGGCTTTAACCTGCCAATATTTGCCCCTGCCCGGAGGGTAAAATACAGCTCCATAGCGGTGGGTTGGCGGCGGTGGGCTGAAGGACTGGCCAGAGGCCACAGGGTCCTTGAGCGGCAAAAAAAAAAATAAAAAGCTAGCGTGATGCATGTTTGCTATGCATGCCTGCGCTGACGTCAGATGGCGTTCCTCCCACCCCTGAGTGACTTCAGCTTACACTGCCACCTGAGGTCACCCAGGTGGCAACAGTGAAACAGTGCACACTCTCCTCCCCAACTGGAGGTAGAGAGCATCTGCTGGGACATTAAATCCTCCTCCCACAGGCCAACCTTATACAACTCCGGCTCTTCCTGAACCAGTGTCAATGGTGTCATGAGAGATTACCCTACTGCTGTGCTGATGGGCTGGATACAAATGCAGGTATTTTTTTCCATTACTAACCTCGCTATGCTCCATTGTCACCAATCAAGCCCCCATCCAGCTAGTCTGCAAAGCCTTATCACGTGGCTTCTCTCTGGAATCACATTTCCCAAGGTTTACCCCACACAGCAAGATCGGCATAACCCCCCCCCCCAGTCTCCACCATGGTGTGGATCCAGTTGCAGATGATGGCCCAGAGTCACTGTTGTGTATTCTGTTTCTGGCTGGACCTCATCCTGCTTTGGTTGGGGTGTTTCCTGCTTTCCCTCCCTCACCCATAGGGCATTGGCTGCACTGGTGTACACACATGTGGCCATGCAGAGCACAGCAGCAACTGACATCCTCCCCACCCACGTAGCTGCTCCTAACTGCACTGCTGCCCGTGATCACCCAATGGCAGTATTGCAGCACAGCCAGACAGTCCCCCTCCGAGGAGGCGAGCATCCGCTGGGAAGCTTGAACCTCCTCTCGCCAGCTGATACCCGATGATCCAGGCTCATTCCAGAACCCAGCTTTCCGACTTCGCAAGTGGAGCGCTACTGCTGCGTTAATGGGCTGGCGGCTGCACAAACCGCTATTCTAAATACTGTAATGTTTCAGACTGTGTGACTGTCTTGTCTGATTTTATTAGGGGTTTGCTTGGTTCATATTAATGTCATCGTGTTTACTGTTTTTCTAAACAAAGATGCCTTAGGATGTAGGCATGGCTTGTGTTGTGTTATGTGAAGGTGTATTACAGTTGTTTTTGTGTACAGCTTTCACCGTGACTTCCCCCAGAAAAGGGTCTTAAATTTGCCTTGTTTTTTACAGGGCAACAGGTAACCACAGCAACCAAAAACTTTCTTGTTTATGTGAGGCAATAACAAGGTTGATTCACTGTCATAACCAACTGAAATGTAACAAAATAAAACTCATGACAGCACGAGAAAGGCACGCAAAGTATCTAGAATGGTGCTTAAAGCTGGGCGGGTACCCCCACGACTGAACACTCAGGTGGGTATTGAGTGCTTGCAGAGAATGCTAAGCTCTGATGACACACCTCCTCCTTCACTTGCATAACAATGAACAAGAGAAATACTGACGCAGTGTGTATGAACGAGTAAGAGTCGCGCTCCAAGCAGAGATAAATCAGCAGAGTGTGTGTGTGTGTGTAAACGAAAAAGAGTCGAGCTCCAAGCAGAGAGAAATCAGCAGAGTGTGTGTGTGTGTGTGTGTGTGTGTGTGTAAACGAATAAGAGTTAAGCTCCAAGCAGAGAGAAATCAGCAGTGTGTGTGTGTGTGTGTGTGTGTGTGTCTGTGTGTGTGTGTACAAATAAGAGTCGAGCTCCAAGCAGAGAGAAATCAGCAGAGTGTGTGTGTGTGTGTCTGTGTGACTGTGTGTGTGTACAAATAAGAGTCAAGCTCCAAGCAGAGAGAAATCAACAGTGCGTCTGTGTGTGTCTCCAGGTCCATCTTGAAAATGAGCTTGCTCAATGATGTTTGCCTGGTTAAATAAAGATTTTGATTGATTGTGTGTGTGTGTGTGTGTGTGTGTTGTTCTCCTCCCCACAGCAGGTTCCCAACTGCTGGGGCAATGGGGGTCCAGAGCTGCAGCAGAAGGTCGATGGAGGGGGGACCTTGAACCTATGTTTTCATACGAGTTACCACCTTTCGCCTGTGAGACCCCCATCCCTTTTTCACTTTCCATTTCTTCCCACTTCCAAGTGCTAGTCCTTGCAGTGTGTCCCTAGAACCTTACTGTGGCTCTGATCTCATGGACCGTGCATGGACATTCCTGCAGTCACCGGTCAGTTTCAGTACACTGCAGCTGCAATGTGCGACCATTGCCGAGCTACATGAGCACATGCAGGAACTCCGCTGCACTTGCCCTGGCATCCATAAGTGGCTTGGGCATCACCGTCTCCATGGCTTCCTGCCAATCACACCTCTGCCAGAGCATGCTGCTGCTCCAGTGCCCTCCCCTGGTGACAAGCACCACGTATCATCAGGTGACAACTCCCTACCCCCAGAGTCACTGCTTGTCCCCTGGGACAGCACTCCCGACTCCTGTCAGTGTCCAACTAATATCCTGCATGTGGGACTAGACCCCAGGTGCCCCTATGGCAAGCAGTGATGTCAGTCACTAGGCCACAGGGTAGCCCCTTTCCCCCTGCTTCGGAGCTACCTTGCAACATTACTCCATGTGACATGGCAGCTAGCATTATCATATAAGCTATTAAGGTTCCCCTCTCCCACAAGTCAGATGCGTGCTCATATAGCAAGCAGCTTCCCTCCCTACATGGATATTTTGCAGTCACCAGCAGAACACATGCATGGCACATCCCATATCTGGGTGTGAATGTCCTAGTTCCCTGAGTGCAAGCAGCAACAATTTCTCATGTACAGCCCAACAAGGAGGAACAGGTGTGGGACATTATTGCCCTGAAGGGAGAGGGAGGTGAATTTTTAGCACAAGTGCCGACACTGCTTCTACCTTTAAGCATAAACTACAGAAGTACTGTGAAGAAAAAAGGGTGACCAGGTAATCCCACTGAGTTGTTGTGGGGGGTGGGGGAGAACTTGATGGGCCGCTGCCAGCTCTGTTCTAACTGCTTTCTTTCCCAAATTCATATGTTTATTGGGTGTCTGCTGGGGGCACTGTGTCCATGGGAGGGGAAGGTCCAAAGACACCCAATATGCAGGTCTCCCCCCACCTACAACACCACCAAGCTGCTGTAGTTCAAAGCAGCAGTGCATGACAACAGTGAAAATGCTGACCGATACTTCATTCTATTTTAGGTAGCCCCTTGTCTCCTGACTAGTATGATATGCTTCTTCCAAGTTTTGAGTCTCTCTCTTACCACTCTTTTTGCAGTTCAAATAATGAAAGGCACACTTCTTTTCACATGGCTCAGACCAGGTTTTTCATCAGTATTCTCTCTTGTTTTTGAACACCCTGGGCTCGATTCACAATGGTTAATTCAGGGTTTGCGTCCTGCCCTGTGTCAAACCCAGCTGTGTGCCACAGCTGCTCCAAACACATTGCCACAACTTGCACCCAATTCAAGAGGATCGTGCACATTTGCAACACGTTTCTCACTTTATGGCAGCTTGTGCCAATAATTTGGTGCAGTCCCTGTAAAAAGGTCCCCAGATTGCCATAAAGTTAGACCAGCAAAAAGTTGGTCCCTCTTACGTCAATTGGTGCATAGGCTCGTGAATCCTGATCGCCAGCCAGGGAATGCCACAAGCTGCATGCGCCATGTGTTCCGCACCAGGGGCTTGTGGCGTTCCCGACATGTTTTTGAATCGAGCCCCCAGTCCTTAACTCGCTGTACCCTGGGCAGCCATTTTGTATCAGGTTAAGCAATGGATGTTTCAGACTTCAAACAGAAATATCGGGTACAAGATCCTTTTTATTGTAACCATAATTAACTAGCTCGTAGCTTTCTAGCTTTATAGGACAACCGGTGAACAGAAACAGCCGCGTATACCGACGAAAACCAGGTCTGAGCCATGATAAAAGGAGTGCTCCTTTTATTATTTTAAATTAGAAAAGGTGCTAAAGCAGACTCAAAATGAGGAAAAAAGGGTATCATACAAGTCAGGAGATAAGGGGCAATCTAAAATAGAATAAAAAAAGTATGGGTCAAAATTGTCACCCCTATTATGCACTTGTGCCTCAAGGTAGCACTGGGGTTCAAACTCGTCATCATTTCTGCCTCATGCTGTGTTTTGACAGTCTGAGTATTTTTTTCACAGAGCAGCAGACTAGACAGTTGGAATAGTCTCAGCCCAATCATGTGATCAATGCTGGGACTATATTAGGATTCAAAATGCAGTGGGACACTTTGAAAGAGGTTATTAGGAACAAGAGGGAGGCAGGGCAGGGAGAACTCTTGAGGACTGGACCAAATCAAGCAGGACATCAGGGCAGACATGATGGACTATAAGCCTTTCCATACACTCCATGTTGCCAGTGGGAGAGTTAAGTAAGCAATACGGCATGACAGGATGTGCGTTGTGTTGCGATAATGGCATGCCTCGGGTGGGTTGATGCACAACGCTAAAGGTGGACTGCTTCCACCACCCGAGAAGTGTTGCTATTAAAGCACAGCGCACACCCTGGAATGTCTTACTGTGATTATGAAATGGCTCTCTTATTGCGAATAAATAATATGATTTTTATTAGGATTTGTTAAAAAAAACAGGAAATTAAAAAGTACAAAAAAAAAAAAACCATGTGAATAGAAAATACTGCAGTCATTTTTAGCAGTTGTACTTTATAGATACTGCAGTAGGTGGTACCAACACTACATGTTTTCTAAGTAATGGAGTGTAGGAGGATGGCAGAGTGAGTACCTTAATTGTGTTTTTGTTTGTCTTCAGATTGCAGGTGCCGGTAGCCCTTTTATAGGAGCAGCTTTTAATTTAGAGGTCTGCTTCAGGAACACTGGCAGCAGTTTAGTCAGTGTCACAGTGGGCAATTTTAACAGCGCTGGAAGTGCTCAGCATGTCGGGCAGGACCAGGGCAGACAGGGGTTAGTGTGGCGGCAGGTGGGAGTGAGCATGTTTAGTGTGGCAAGATCCATCTCTGTTAGTCTCCCACACTGATGTACATGTCATAGTGAACAGCGAAAAGACTGTGAATTTAAGAAAAGCTTTAGTTTAAAGACAAGTGAGTCAGTGGCAGTCAGCAGTAGCAGGGAGTGATATCCCAGAGGCCGAATGGGGTAAAGAGGACTCGGAGGACTCGGAACTTCTTCCCATGCTGTTGTACTGGGATATCATCATGAGATTTGAAGGTCCTCGACCAATTAAGTTTGTCTATTTTTAAGTTGGCTTGCTTGCATGTGCAAACAACATACTGTGGTAGTAGCAGTTTCAGAGGTGCGTTGATGTTGTGGCAAATGCAGGCAATGCTTTCGTCGGTGTGTCCCTCAGCTACCAACCAATGAGCATGCTGCCGATGACAGCAGTTTCAGAGAGTGCCACCAACTTGAAACGAATCTGATGCTGCAATCAGAGACAGGCTCGTCATTGCAGTGGTAGATCTGACACGCCTCCATTACGTGTCTTTCCTTGTGAAACATTTCAATACATATGGCGGCTCCTGCGATCTGCCACACAATCCCCACAAAGCTGATATCGGGGTGCCTAATCCCCATGCCAGCATGCTCCCCCTCATTATGTGGCACACATAACATGGCGGCTCCTGCCGCCCGCCACACACTCCCAAAAAGCCAACATTGGGGTGCCCAGTCCCCATATTGACATCCCCCCTCTCAGTGTGTCTTTCCTGATAAAACACTCTCCTTTCTGACATTGGGATGCCCACTCCCAGTGTTGGATGCATCCCCTCCAAACCTGCCTACGTGGCTTGCTGACATCAGTGTGCCCAATCCCCGCGTTGGCATCTCCCCCCCCCCGAATTGTGGCACACTGGGAACCCACCCAATGTGCCTATTTTTTTTTTGTGCTGTTTAGAAAAGAAAACCTTCCTCACTGTCTTTTTTTCCTGCAAATAAGAAACGGTCCACCAATGTCTCCCTCATCCCTCCCCATCCCCACTCTCCCTTTGCTCACCCACCTCCCCACACACACACCCTCACCCATGTTGTGCCCTCCAAAGGTCAGCAGCTGCGATCTTCTCTGAAGCAGGATGCGTCTGCACTCTTCAAGGATGAACTGCGAACTGAAAAAATTATGGTAAGCTTTGGGGGGGGCAACTTGGGTTGATATTTCAGCCATTTTTAGGAATTTGTGCCCAAAATGTTCAACATGGGGTTCTTGGGACCCCACCTCGTAAACATGTAACTGTCAGTTTGTTTCTTGGTCCCAAAAGGTGATTTTGCCGTCGCTGTGCGGAATCATCTTTCAGGACTGAGTAACAAGACGGCTGTACCACTGTTCATGAGGGGAGGTCCCAAAAAGCACATGTTGCAAATTTAGTGAAAAAATTACAAGAAATGACTGCATTACCAACATCCATTGCACAGTTTCTACACACGCTTGTAACTTCGCACAATTTTTAATATTTTCACTCCAGATTTTCAACATTGCCATTTTTGCACACCTCCTTATGAACAGTACAGCTGTCATTTTTCACATCCTGCCCGCAAAATGCTTTTGCACCTGTGGTGCACTATGGGCATGGTAGCTGTGTAAAATCAACTTTTGGGACAGAGTAACAAAATCACAGTGCCACTGTTCATGGAGAGCGGTCCCAAAATGCCCATGTTGAAAATTTCGTGAAATTAATTCCCAAAAATGACTGCATTACGGATATGCGTTGCGCAGTATCTATGCACGCTCATAAGTTCACAAATGTTTAATATTTTCTCTCCAGATTTTCAGCATTGTCATTTTTTCACACCTCCTCATGAACGGTACAGCTGTCATTTTTTGCATGCTGCCTGAAATGAGTTTCCACACCTGTGGGTCCAACTGGTGCAGCTGCTGTGTGAACTCACCTTTCAGGAATGAGGAAGGAAATGATAGTGCCACTGTTCATGAGGCGGGGTTCCAGAAAGCCAATGATGAAAATTTGGAGTTAAAATACCAACAAATGGCTGGGGCATTAAGGTTTCTAACCATACACCCATCCTGTAGAGACTGACAGGCATGGGGGGGCATAATTTGGGTTCATCAGCCATAATGTTCGTAGCATTCTACCCCCACTCTACAGCCACTGACAGGTATTAAGGTGTGCCTTGGATTTCTTCACCCTAACGTTCATCCCATTCTCCTATATTGCACCCATCTCATCTTATTTCCTTATGGAATGGGATGAGCATAAGGGCCAAAGACCCCGAAGCACACCGTGACACCTGTCGGTGTCTGCAAGGTGCAGTGAGGTAGAATGGCATAAGTGTTATGGCCAACGACCCAAAGCCACACTCACAACGCCTTTCAGTCTCTGCGGGGGGGGGGGTGTTAGTTCAGTACTTCACTGCCATTCCTGTTATGCATCTCTCCAACTCTTGCACTGCCAATGCCAATGCCAGCAAGCCAACATTCGGCATTGACAAATGTTTCTTTAACCCATTTCATAATAATGAGAAATGTTCACCCCTATCAGGGGATAAGTGGTACAGTCTAAACTTGTAGACTGTCCCAGCAGCACTAGCAGCCCAAGTGCATGGACATTCCAAATGAGACAGTTATTAACCAGTCTTAAAGGGAGCGTTCATGAACCCTTGCCCATCATGA
This sequence comes from Neoceratodus forsteri, assembly GCA_016271365.2. Taxonomy (NCBI): domain Eukaryota; kingdom Metazoa; phylum Chordata; order Ceratodontiformes; family Ceratodontidae; genus Neoceratodus; species Neoceratodus forsteri. Next base: position 250,072,438 of record JADMNL010000024.1, on the reverse strand, counting down.
CAGTCCATTAAAAGATCTCTGAAATGAGGTACTGGGCTCCTTTGTGGCCAGTAGCGGTCCAAAGATATCAATAATTAAATATGCCCCATACCAATACAACACTGCCACAATTTGTAGAACCCTGTGATGTCACTGACAATCAATCTGTGTTTTACAACAATGTGGTTAGACACAGCTTGATCATCAGTGACATCAAAAAGTGTCTAAAAATGGTGACAATGTAGTAACAATATGGGGAGACGTTGTCATCAGTATCTCTGAACTGATGCCAGGTACAGGTGCGCCAATACTTCATTTATAAGGGCTATTCATGGACTTTCTTACCGAGATGGGGGCGGTTTGTGAATGTTCCTCGTTAAATACCACTCTGAAGGTGAAGCAGCATTCTGCAGATATCTCAGAAGGCTTTTTTAGATACTTCATCTTTATTACTTTGAACAATAGCATGTATTAGCTTATAGTCTTTCTTTATTTCATAATAAAAATAAATGTGAACTGCTGTAACAACCCCTTCTTACAGTAGGGCGAGGTGGACGTTCACAAAACTGTGCCAGTGGAAAGTGATGCTATCACCTCATGGAGACAAGCAAGCCTTAGTGCCCAGAGTTACTAGTGCCACTCTCACCTAATGGTGCAAGGCACACCTTAATGCCCGGAGTCACTAATGCCACTCTCACCTCATGGGGCCAGGCACACCTTAGTGCCTGGAGTCACTAGTGCCACTCTCACCTCATGGGGCCAGGCACACCTTAGTGCATGGAGTCACCAGTGCCACTCTCACCTCACGGTGCCAAGCACACCTTAGTGCCCAGAGTCACTAGTGCCACCCTCACCTCATGGTGCCAGGTATGCCTTAGTGCCTCAGTCACCAGTGTCACTCTCACCTCACAGTGCCAGGCATACCTTAGTGCCCAGAGTCACTAGTGCCACTCTCATCTCATGGTGCCAGGCACAACTTAGTGCCCAGAGTCACTACTGCCACTCACACCTCACAGTGCCAGGCATGCCTTAGTTCCAAGAGTCACTAGTGCCACTCTCACCTCATGGTGCCAGGCATGCCTTAGTGCCCAGAGTCACTAGTGCCACTCTCACCTCATGGTACCAAGCACACCTTAGGGCCCAGAGTCACTAGTGCCACTCTCACCTCATGGTGCCAGGCACACCTTAGTGCCCAGAGTCACTAGTGCCACTCTCACCTCATGGTACCAAGCACACCGTAGTGCCCAGAGTCACTGGTGCCACTCTCACCTCATGGTGCCAGGCACACCTTAGTGCCCAGAGTCACTAGTGCCACTCTCACCTCTTGGTGCCAGGCATGCCTTAGTGCCCAGACTCACTAGTGCCACTCTCACCTCATGGTACCAAGCACACCTTAGTGCCCAGAGTCACTAGTGCCACTCTCACCTCATGGTGCCAGGCACGCCTTAGTGCCCAGAGTCACTAGTGCCACTCTCACCTTATGGTGCAGGCATGCCTTAGTGCCTGGAGTCATTAGTGACACTCTCACCACATGGTATCAGGCACACCTTAGTGACCACAGTCACTAGTGCCACTCTCACCTCACAGAGCCAGGCACACATTAGTGCCCCAGTCACTAGTGTCACTCTCACCTCACAGTGCCAGGCACATCTTAGTGCCCAGAGTCACTAGTGCCACTCTGACCTCACCTCAAGGTGCCAGGTACACCTTAATGCCTGGAGTCACTAGTGCCATACCTTAGTGCCTGGAGTCACTAGTACCCTCTCAGCTTATGGTGCCAGGCACATCTTAGTGGCTGGAGTCACTAGTGCCACTCTCATCTCATAGTGCCAGGCATGCCTTAGTGCCCAGAGTCACTAGGGCCATTCTCACCTCATGGTACCAAGCATGCCTTAGTGCTTGGAGTCACTAGTGCCACTCTCACCTCTCGTGCCAGGCACACCTTAGTGCCCAGAGTGACTACTGCCACTCTCACTTCATAGTGCCAAGCACACTTTAGTGCCTGGAGCTACTAGTGCCATTCTCACCTCATGGTACCAGGCATGTCTTAGTACCCAAAGTCACTGGTGCCACTCTCATTGCATGCTGCCAGCCACATCTTAGTGCCCAGGGTCACAAATGCCACTCTCATCTCACGGTGCAAGGAAAGCCTTAGTGTCCACAGTCACTAGTGCCACTCTCACCTCACGGTGCCAGGCACCTTAGTGCCCAGTCACTAGTGCCACTCTCACCTCATGGTACCATGCACACAGTGGTGCCCAGAGTCACTAGTGCCAATCTCACCTCATGGGGCCAGGCAGATCTTAGTGCACAGAGTCACTAGTACCTGGAGTCACTAGTGCCACTCACCTCAGCTCAAGGTGCTAGGCACACCTTAGTGCCTGGAGTCACTAGTGCCATGCCTTAATGCCTGGAGTCACTAGTACCACCCTCACCTTATGGTGCCACACACACCTTAGTGCCTGGAGTCACTAGTGCCACTCTCACCTCACAGTGCCAGGCGCTCCTTAATTCCTAGAGTCACTAGTGCCATTCTCATCTCATGGCGCCAGGCATGCCTTAGTGCCTGGAGTCACTAGGGCCACTCTCACCTCATGGTATCCAGCATGCCTTAGTTTCTGGAGTCACTAGTGCCATCTCACCTCTAGGTGCCAGGCACACCTTAGTGCCCAGAGTGACTACTGCCACTCTCACTTCATAGTGCCAAACACACATTAGTGCCTGGAGATACTAGTGCCACTCTCACCTCATAGTACCAGGCATGTCTTAGTGCCCAAAGTCACTGGTGCCACTCTCACTGCATGCTGCCAGCCACACCTTAGTGCCCAGGGTCACTACTGCCACTCTCATCTCATGGCGTGAGGTATGCCCTAGTGCCCACAGTCACAAGTGCCACTCTCATCTCATGGTGCCAGACACACCTTAGGGCCTGGAGTCACTAATGCCACTCTCACTTCATAATGCCAAGCACACTTTAGTGCCTGAACCTACTAATGCCACTCTCACCTCATGGTACCAGGCACATTCTAGTGCCAAAAGTCACTGGTGCCACTCTCACTGCATGCTGCCAGCCACACCTTAGTGCCCAGGGTCATTACTGCCACTCTCATCTCATGGTTTGAGGTATGCCTTAGTGTCCACAGTCACTAGTGTCACTCTCACCTCACAGTGTCAAGCACACCTTAGTGCCCAGAGTTTCTAGTGCCACTCTGACCTCATGGTGCCAGGCACACCTTAGTGCATGAAGTCACTAGTGTCACACTGACCTCATGGCACCAGGTACACCTTAGTGTCTGGAGTCACTAGTGCCACACTGACCTCATGGCACCAGGTACACCTTAGTGTCTGGAGTCACTAGTACCACACTGACCTCATGGGACCAGGTACACCTTAGTGTCTGGAGTCACTAGTGCCACTTTGACATCATGGCACCAGGTACACCTCAGAGTCTGGAGTCACTAGTGCCACTCTCATCTCATGGTGCAAGGCACACCTTAGTGCCCAGAGTTACTAGTGCCACTCTTACCTGACAGTGCCAGGCACGTCTTAGTGCCCGGAATCACAAGTGCCTCTCTCATCTCTCACTGCCAGGGACACCTTACTGCCCAGAGTCACTAGTGCCACTCTCCCTTCATGGTACCAGGTGCACCTTCATGCCTGGAGTCACTAGTGCCACTCTTACCTCATGGTGCCAGGTGCACCTTAATGCCCGGAGTCACTAATTCCCCTCTCACCTCATGGTGCCGGGTACAACTTGGTGTCAGGGAGAGTTGGTGCTCAGGTCCCAATGTGGGTGGGAGCTGGCTACTGAATAGGCATTTCAGGAGAGCCAGTGGGATAGCAGTTAGTGCTCCTGCCAGAGCAGAGTGCCATTAGTAGAGAGCGCAAAACAGAGGAGCAGAGTACCAGGTGTCCTCAGGACTTTGAGGTTGGCTGAGGTCCAATACACCTCGAGGATTCAAAGGCATCAACTATGGTATCCCTCGAGACCCTGGCAGCCAGCCTGGGTGGGATCTCCAATCCCCGAGACAGATCCCATGGACCAGGGGTTATGTCTGAAGGTTGCCACCAGATAGGGAGTTATGTAGTGAAAACACCAGAGGAGGAGGAGACACCGGGGTGGGGGGGATTCCCTTGTGGAAGCAACCTGATGTCCGGTTGGCCAGTGGAGGGTTCATCGGAAGGCACTGAGGGAGATCCTGATTGGGGGGGGTGACCCTAGAGATTAGCTCATGAGGCACTGGTACACCTGAGGACAGCAGGTGAGACTATGGCAGAACTAAAGTCAGCAAGACAAGGAGGGATGGAGGAAGGTATGTCCTTCAGCAAAGGTACCATCAGCCTGACCCAAAGGAGAAGGGATCTGTGTGGTCGAGTAGATGGTCATCAAGCAGCATACGATGCTGTGTGTCAGTCTAATCATGCAAGCCCTCATCTGGGTAAGGACAGTAGGAGAGTCAGAGGGTTTCACGCAAGAGAAGGCCCTGCCCCCCCAAAGGTCTGCCCTGGTAGGAACTGACCTTGGCAAGTCATCAGTTGGATAAACTCCTCAAGGTGTGGCTGATAGAATATTTCAGGAATAGCAGGGGGACTGCTACCAGGAAAGGAAATAGAGATCTCAGGGAACTTTCAGGAGGTTGCATAGCCTACAGCGTAGAGCACCAAGCTGTGAACTTGGAGACCCAGCTGACCTGGATTTCAAACCCACACCCACCCCTTGCACAGTGTGTGACCCTCAGCAAATCATGTAATCTCCCTGTGCTCCTGGGATGCACCTGGAAATGAGCTTCATCTAAATTCTGAATATAAAAAAATTGTGACAGCATCAGTAACAGAGACTTTCCAGCCTCATACAGGTTGAAAAAATGCCAATTTAAATCTACCAACAGTCCCTATTTTCCCAGGACAGTCCCTATTTTAGGCAGCATGTCCCAGTGTCCCCACAAGTTTTGCAAAATGTCACTTTTGTCCTGGTTTTTGCTTACTTGTCCTAGTTTTGTCCCTTTTTGTTTGCGGACTGCTTATCTGTGAGTGACAGTTATTTCAGCACCATTGTGGCACTGCTTGGGCTGGACAGCGGTTTGCAACTTCAACCCCTGAGCCTGTGTTGCACCTCAAGCATGTCAGCGGGAGCACGGTAAAGCACGTTCCTTCCTCTTAGGTTAGACTGGGTAGTAGTGTAAACAAGTGCATGTGGACGTCTGCCTGCCTGCAGCTGAGAGGGACTTCAGGCAGAAGAGACCGGCAGCAGTGAACTAAGGTACCCGAACCTGATCAGCTGCAGGGAGTGTGTGTGAAAACAATCTGGTGTGGTGGTGGGTGTCACTGAAGTGAAGTTTGCTCAGCAAATGAGGTGAGTGCAAGTGGGTTGGGATGGGACTGTCAGGAGGAGGAATACATGCAACTCGAATGTCTGAACACAGTTTAACGCAAGTTTGCTTCTTTATATACATCATGATTTGGAACTTGCTGCAGCAGAATGATGTATTATTTTAATCTGGATGTTTGCTACTGGAGTTGCTGTGGGGTGTCATGGCCAGAGCAAGCAGCAAAATGTAATTGATTGTATGCAGTGTTGTCTGTGGCAGTGCCCGTGGGAGTGACACGGTGGGGGGGGGGGGGCATGGTCATAATGGAACCTGTCCCAGTTTTAGGCCTCGGAAAGTTGGTAGCTTTATGGCAATTGCAAAATTCAGGCAGAATAGCAGGAAAATAGGGGTTCCCTGGCACAGCTACTGTTCACGTGGCAAATGCATGCAGTGAAAGGACAGAGTGTTAAGATACTAATTAAAGATTCAGATGAAACTGGAAAAGCTGTGGACTAAAGAGGGTTAACATGCATCCCAGCGGGAGGCTGTACAGTGAAGTAGCTATGTACTGTAACAGTCTGGTAGCAGGGTTGGGGTTGGCAGGCAGCCCAGGACCTTAGGGGAATAAGTATAAACAGGACTGAGAAAAGTTGGAACACAAGTGCATAGAAATCTGGAGACTGGTATTGTAAAGTTTGAACCTTTGCCGACATGAAATTGTGATCCCTGGATCAGAGGAATGTGTGAATGAATTTTCACAGTCTAATCAGGAGTAAAGATCAAATGTCAAGAAGCTTTTGAAATGACCTTGGTTTATTGTGGGAACACAGATATGGCATCAGTCTGACCTGGGGAGCTCCGGGCCAAGGCCTGTAACATAAGCAGAGTGCAAGGGAACTCTCAATGAGCAAGTAATGCCCCAAGACACAGACGGTTACCTGGGCCGTGCCTGCCCCATTCCAGGGCAGTGAAGCAGGAGGGTGCACATTGCTGCTGGGGGAGGGGGGAGGGTTGCAGTGATGACAGGTGTTTCAGTACCTCCAGATAGGATAATGACTAGTCAAGAACAGGGATGGGATGGGAATACCACTTATCCCCAGCTCTGTTCTAATGGCTTGACTCATGCTTCATCCAGGCCACACATGGAAATGATCGTGTGATTTCAACCCCCGAGGCCAAGCCCCATCTGCCAGCATTCCAAACTCGTGCAAGTTTGTGGTTCGTTTTTAAAAGTTACCACCTTTGACACTCACCACGACAGACACTGCAGGCCCTTGCAGTCACTGGTAAAGGCTTGAGGCTCATTCCAGTCAGTGCGATGGCATGAGGTCTTTGGAAAGGATAATGAAGTGCGGAAAAAAGCTGCCACCATGGTCAGTGATCAGGTGACTCCCCTCCCAGAGCAGAGACGTTACTAAACCACTGCTCCTTGGATGGTGGCTGTTTCATTATTCTACAGAGCCGGTAGCCAACACACAGTGGCTAATAAGTACATACTAGACCCATAAGCATCACTTGTTTCTTGCTTGCCAGTGATGATTGGGAAGGTGTCACTGCCCACGGGATGCGTGACACCGAGTGCACAAAGCAATTTCCGAAGCATACGCCATCAGGCTTTGATTCTCCAGTACTTTTGTATGAAAGAGCTACCATTACAGGAGTTTTAGCCACCAAACATTTTGGTTTTGTGGCCCCAATGTGAAGATTTGTTACACCATGGCCCAGTTCCTTGAATAGATAAAGGAAAGCATCTACATCTATCCATCAGAATAAACAGCTATTCCATTAGCGCACAGCTAGGCTGTACAGCAGGGATGACTCCTAGTTGGGAGGGAGGGGTGGGCTTAAGCCCCTTCCTAATTCTACCTTTATAAAAATAATCTCATAATAGAACTGCATGCTGGGCAGTCTTTGTTAATGCCATGCAGAAGGGGTTTAGCTTGTGCGGAGAACAAATACTATTGTTGACTCTTTTAGCGTTTCCCTTAGAAATGAATGCACGTTGTAATCCCTGCCATTTAAACCATCATACGCTTTCCTTTTTATTGATGAGCCAGGGTGGTTTTAATAGGCAACAGCAATTGGAATGATAAACAAATAAACAGCCTGCCAGAGCAGCAGTAGTGCTACCCCTTGTGGCACCCATGGTCTGAGTTCAGGGGTGAATTCCGGATGTCAGAGGGTCGACCAAGAGAGGAGGACTGATCATCCGATGAACTGCTCTCTTCCTCCAGGGAGGGAGGTACATGGCGCCATGTCCCTCCTGGGAGGGTGGGGGACGCAGTGCCCAGCACAAGGCTAGCCCCTAGTGGCAGCTGCGGGCATGCAACAGGAACCTCACAATTATGGGGGGGCAGGCATTGGCCATCTACGTCTAGTGCATTGGATCACAGGCAGTGTCTTCTTGTACAGTGTCGCACATCCACTCTTCCTAGGGAGAAAACTGCAGAAGAAATTCTGACTGGCAGCAGGCTAAAGGTCTGATACTTCACATGCCCCCAACTCAGTGACACCCCTCCAAAACAGACTCTATTTTGATGTCATGGGGCCACCCTGCCATGAGGGAAAGTTGTGGGGAAGGCAAGAGTCAACGGTAAGACCACAGGATGCTGGAGTGATGGGGCTGGGAAGGTCGACCTGAGAGGGGCCCTGCCAGACAGGGGGATAAATAGGCTGAGAAAAAAATCATTATGAATTTATGTTTGTTGAGCTATTAAAATCTGAAAATTTACTACAACTTTATTTCCTGCTTGCGCTCAGTAAAACGTTACCTGTCAGTCAGCTGGGAGCAAAATGATCCAACAGCGCCACATTTTTCACAATGCCTCAAGATTTCTTAGGGCTGGGGAGTATTGCTGGCTCTGATTTTTCAAATATGCTGCAGAGAGGGTGCATGTGGTTCAAACAAACCTCTCCATGATGCGGTCTACATCCCATAATACCTAGCACCCCCCACAATGTACCATGGGCATTTGTCTTGACAGGGTTGCAGGAGGGATGGGAATCTGCAAACACCTATTGTGGGAACATTGGGCCCTTTAAACAACAGGCTTTGCAGATCCTGTGAAACAGTCAGCCGCTGATAAAATAAGCCACTGGGACCATAAGGAACTATGGGTGATCCTTGAGGGAAACCAGATATGTAAGGCATATCTTTTCTCTTTCTGTCTTTTTAAAGATTAGATCCTTGTTAGTAAATGATCTTGGTAAATATTTAGACTATGAGTTTTTTTATTACATTGGTATTGGGAAGTGTACCTTAAATTTCAACCCTTGCCCCACACACACACACATTTTTGCACACCAGCACTCATTTATTCACCTAATACCATGTTATCTTCCCTACGTACCCATCATGCACTATGCCAAGACGAATACTACACTATTTGAATAACTAATTACTTGGCTATTTAAGGCATGATGGGATAGCTATTCTCCACCCCTCTGAGAAAGGCTTATTGGAGCCCAGGCGTCGGGTGACTGGTAGGTTAGTCTTTTACTGCACTGTATATTTTGCACACTTACCTGCAATATTTGTACAACATTGGTTTTGGAGACTTTTTTTATTATAAATTGAAGTACTGTATACTGCCCCCTTTTCTCACCTCGTGACCCTCTGGGCATTAGGGCACAGGGTCATAATATCGCAGATGATACCGCGCATATGACCACCATGCAGAAGGTAACAGCGTGCGGCAACAATAAAGAGCTGTTCTTTTGTTTTAAGGGAGGCTTCTCCCCCAACACACCCCGGAACTAATATAATCAACTTTGAGGGGGTGTGGACACTGGGGCAAGAAATAAAAAATTAACTCTAAAAGATTCCCTACCTGGGAATCACCACAATTCCCCCAGCCTATACATTGCAGGATCAGATGCTTTAGCCACTCCACCATGGGAGCGGCTCGACTGAGCACCTGACTGGCAGTGCCTACATACACGTCCTCCTTCCTGGTGAGCAACAGGGGATAGCAATAGTATCGCATCGCTGATATTCCCCTGTTGCTCTACTCCCCTGCACGCTACCTGTAACACACTCCTGCTCTGCGTGGATTAGTGTGTACGGTTATCACCCAGTATCGGGCACTAGTTTGTGGTATAAAATTGTACCCCTTGCAAAATTACTGTGTTAGCAAATTATTGGTGTTTTGAGTGCAATCCACTTCTGTGTGCTTGTAATTGCTGGGCTAGTCACTCAGGATTTGCCCCCTCACTATATCTGTAGTGCAGCTCCCCTTCTTGTTCTAGTGCATGCTGATTAAATGAACAATGCCTGAACCTGCGCTGATCCCCTCCTATTGAAAGAACTACTCCCTGAAACTCACTGTGGTCTGACAAACACATACACCAGATAGACAGACAGATAGAGCCGTAAATCTGAAGTAATCTACAAGACTGGACAGAAGGTTGGGGGAAGGGAAATTGATCTGGACTTGAGAAAGGGGAAGGGTGACCCAGTGGTCCAGAGGGCTGAGGCACTATGTCTTACCTCGTGTCATGCCACCCCCCCCCGTCATTCCGCTGCCACAGAGGTCCGGTGGCCACATAGGCAGGAGGGGGTGGCAAGTAGTGGGAGGGTGCCTCGGAACACTGTGTGTGTGTGCCGCCACACATGCATGTGTCTGAGGAGGAACAGGGAGAGAAAAAAATAGGGGTGTAAAAATATAATTAAAAAAAGGAAAAGGGGAAGGGGACACAGGTGAACTGGAGTGCTAGGAGCTTGAGGAACACGATCAGTGATATGGAGTTAGTGGTGGTTGACGTGAGCTTGCACCTCGTGTCGACTGTGGAAACACAGGCAACCAATATCACTATTGGGCTAATATGGACATACTGGAGCATGCTGTATTCAGGAGAGATAGGGAGATAATGGGGACATTATATGTACGAGAGGGTATAAAGACTGCAGATGTTGAAGATTTGGGGGATATCAAGCACACAGAGATGATATGGATGCAGGTAGTAAACGAAGGGGAGAAATATCAGGATGGGGTGGTGTATAGATAGACCACCATAGCAAGAAGAGGAAACTGATGGGGGAACTGAGGGATGAGAAAACAAAGGCAACAAGGCAAGATGAAGAGTTGCTAATGGTGGACTTCCACATGGATTCCAGTTGCAGCGTGTGCACAAAACAACAGCTAATGCACATTTTTCATGAGGGATTCTTGGCACAGAGAGAAGAGGTGCCTACTAGGGAGCAGCCATACTTGACTTAGTACTTATTACTAGGGACAGTACTGGGGAGGTCACCAGGATGCAGCCATTAAGAACCAGCACCCATCTGACAATTTGCTTTGATAGCGTACTTGAAGTAGGGAGCAATTAATGCCAGACTAAGGTCCTGGGTTTTAGGAGGGATGATTGAGCTGTTACAGGAGAACGAGATGGGCTAAGAATGGCAAAGAGGGGGTGGAAGTGAAATGAGCAAGGATTAAAAAAATGGGTTAACAAAGGCCACAAATCTCTGGATATGGGCAATAGGAAAAAACAAGAGAGGTACAAATACCACTGTGATTTGTAAGGGAGGTAGAGGAGGTTATGAGGGCAAAGAAAAAGGCATGTAAAAGGTAGATAACTTCCCGGTGGCGCTGAGGGTTGAGGCACTGGACGCCACACCTTGCGCCACGCTGGTGACCCGGGTTCGGGAACGAGCCTGGTTCGCTGGGGGTCGGCAGGGGAGAGAGAGGATTGAGCTTCTGGAGGACTGCTCTCCTCTCTCGGGGGTGGATCCAGGCTCCTGCCTGACACCGCAGCGGCCCCCGGTGGCAACCGGAGGCACTGCAATGTGCAGGGCTTGCTAGAGGGGATGCAGAGCTGTGGTAGGCATGCCTGGCACCACTGCATGTCCAAGCTCTGCTGGGGGGGTGGAAGGGAGGGGACATAACACAGCCAAGAAAATCTCCGCTCTCGGAGACAGGCGACAGCACCGCCCCCTCGACCACACTCCACTGGCCCGGACTCCTCCAGCTCCTGGGCTGAGCCCAGCCTGGCCCAAATTTCAGATAGAGCACCCTGGGTGGATAGGGTGACCCCACCTCGGGAGGGCTTAGAGCCGGGGGGATAGCCGGGCTGGTGTCAGGAAGCTGGAGAGTTTCAGGCCCAGAGGTAGAGACGAGGATGTGTGGATGCCTAAGAGAGTTCTCCAGGGCCTAGCAGAGCCACAAAAACACAAAAAGAATATAAAAAAAAAGGTAGATAACTAGCCAGACAGAGGGGAACAAGGTGGAGTTTCATAGCAGGATGAAAGAAGCCAGAAGGGTCATGTGGAAGGCTAAGGCTGACACTGAGTTGAAAATAGCAGTGGAGGATTTTATAGGGGGTGGCAGATGCTTATAAGGGACTGATTAAAGTACATGTTAAAGTGGGGCAGTGGAATGGCACTGCCAATTGGGGGTGCTGCAGAGCATGCACAACAATAGGCTGAAGTTGCGGGCTGGGTGGCAGTAAAGCAGAATGCATGGACCGTGGATGTTTTCTGCCTGTAAAGTTTCTCTGTTTCTGTCCAGAGCACAATTTTTTTCTGGTAATACCGTTTATTAGATTAACTAAAAAATGTTTGACATAACTTTTTGAGACCTCCAAGGTGATGGACGGGCAGATGGGGATTCTGGACTGAAACAAATGCAGGGAGTTCTAAGGTGGCTAGAGAGACTGAACTTGAACACTTGCAATCTAGAAGCATTCCTCAGATGGAGAGGGAGTGTGTTCTATTGTATGTTCCTGTCCTGGACAATAATAATGATGCTTTAGAAACTACACTCCCCCCACCTTTTAGGCTACAAGCTTCCCCTGCTACACAATCAAAGCAACTTTCTGGTTATTGAGGCAGTTCATCATTCCCCGGGCAGCACAGGAAATGAGAGATTTTTACCATCCATCAGTCAGAGTTTATAAGCATTTTCATTGTTGTTTTTTCTGCTTCTATTTGTTCCACATTTTTCTCAGTCTTTCCTTAGTTTCCAAGTTTCTGACAGTGCCTTTCCAGATATAGGCTTTGCTCACTGTGGGCGAAGTACAGTACCTCCTTCCATTTCCATCACTACCCCAACCAGTCTCCCTACTGTTCGTCTGACTATACGTGTCTCCCCTAGTTGCTAATCCAACTGATTGAAGAAAACTCTTCTCACTCTGCATTTTGTAATTAGTTTGTCTGTGTCTATTATGTAACCTTACCTTTCCCTCAGCTGTTCCTGCTTTAATCCACTGTAATACCAGTCCCCAGTCTCTGCCTTCCTACCATAACCCCTTCCCCCCGGCAGGGTTCTCAACTTCCTGAAGGGGGAAATCAGGAAATGGCTACCCCTTCTCCTCGTATTCAGTTTTTGCCGCTCCCCCCCCCTTCTCCACTTGCCCTTCTGGGTCACCAGTGTGCACAACCTCACCCTATCCTTTTTACTCCAACAGCACTTGCGTACTACCTCGAGCCTGCTCCTGGTACACTCATGCACTATAAATGGTTCTATAGGTTTTGTACATTCATATGTTCTTTTGTAAGATTTTGGATATGTATTGTAATTTACCCAATGTTCCTCTACTGTTAATTGTTCAATACCGTGTGTTCCAACTGTTGCACAATCTTACAATGTTGCATTGTTTGTACTACCCACATACTATTGTAACTGATCATCCTTCACAATCCTATGTAACCCTTCCCCCAGGTCACATCGTGAGACGAGCAACTTGCTGTGCAGTGTGCCCTCCTGGTGAAACATTTCAATAAATAAATAAATAAATAAATAAATAACCCCAATCCTGCAGGATGATCTTCGGCTCACTGCCTGGGAGCAGCAGTGTCCCCATGCCAGGCAATCCAGCGTGACAACAGCTCCTGTTCACGGTACAGCCGCTGACAAACTCTTACTCCCAGTCCCAACAAGATTGCTCGGGGGGGGGACAGGGCAGCAAACAGGGAGACAGCATTTCTTTCCTCTGGTGCCCCCAGCAGCGCACAGAAGCACCGCACCCTCTAAGGGGCCTGCAAGGCAGGCCTTTGCTTGTGATGAAGAACCGGATAGACAAAAACAAACTTGACTCTCCACCAGAAGTCAAAGGCAGGAAGCCAGGCATAATGGAACAGTTGCACTGGAGCAGAGCACAAGGAAGTGCTGTCGGACACTCCTCCACACCATAGTCTATCTCACAACTGGCAAGAGGATCAGGCACTACAAGAACTGGCATGTTATGTGTATTGCTGCCCAGTGGTACTGTTAAGATAACAGGATGCCACGTCAAGAAATGTTTACCATATGTAAACATTGCCCAAGGCATGGGCAGCACCATTTTGATTGCCCCTGACCCCACAGGACTGCACAGGGGTACCTTTAAAAACCCAGGAAATGCCAGAGTCAGTCAGGAGGCAGACAGGCCTCATCTGACAGATCTGGTGTATCCAGGGACAGAGTGGGCAGGAGCTTAAGTTAAAGATTCTGGAATATGTGGTTCTCATTTACAAAGCCCATGAAAACGTACAAATTGGAAGCTTCCTTTTTTTCCTCATGTCACTGTTTTGGCCAATAGAAATTGGAATTAGATGACTGAGACTTCCGAAGGGTCTAGCACCATATCATATCTGCCAGACTGACAGAGACAGAGCGACAAGATGCAATCTCTTCAGCTCAGCCCTATAATGAGCCTCTGCCTGAGGCTCATAAACTTTTCAGAGACTGAGGATTGAACTGTCTGCCCTGGATTTCTGCCTTTGCAGTCAGGGTTGCCTTGCAGAAAAGCTCCAGTTCTGTAAGAGAGAAGTGGCAGTCTGCTTTTCTCACAGTTGGGCTGCAGGGATTTGCCCTTGTAGATGGCCCACCTGCTGCAGCCCTGAGTGACTGCCTGCCCTTGAGTAGGTGAAGAGGAGTCCCCTCCAAGTGGGAGGGGGTGAGGAGGACCCAATCTGAGTGTCAGCATGGCCATCACGCTTTGCTACCAGAGATGTCATTGAGTCCCTCTAACCTCTAACCCATCCTGCATACAGAATCCAGCTGGAAGACACCCACATGAGATTGCTGCACAGCTAAATCAGAGAGATTGTGAGTAGAGACCAGGGCCAGACCCTACAACTATTGTAAACAGATTGGGGCTTAGCTTGGGCAAGACCTGCATGATCTTAGAACTTCCCAGAGACAAGATACTTTTGCTACATTAGAGAGTTTTCATTTGTGTTCTCCGTTGCTTCAGTTGGGACTGCTATTTTGGGACCATTGTCCCCAAGTAAACGTCTCCATCAGTACCATACTACTCTCAAGCACCAGGCATGCAACCTGTGACCTCACTGTGAACAAACACACACACACACACACACACACACACACACACACACACACACACACCACACACACACACACACACACACACACACACACACACACACACACACCCTTTGGGATATTGGATGCATCAGAAAGAGGGGTTGTTGGGACTGAGTTTAGGGACTGTGTTGGGGATTATTGCCTGGAGGGTGCAGGAAAATGAACCTTACCATGTTTGAATATTGTTTGATTACCTGTCATACCTCATGTTCCCTTCCAGTTGTCAGTTCTTATGTTCCTGTGTCCCTACTAACAAACTTCAGACCTTTTAACATAGAAACACAGAAACATAGACTTTGACGGCAGGTAAGGACCGCTTGGCCCACCTAGTCTGCCCATTTCCCTACCTACAGGATAGGCCGCAGATCCTAGTTAACCAACAGCCTATTTCTTCCTACCCCCCACAAGAATTGCCTTATGTCTGTCCCATGCATTCTTGAATTCTCCACAGTTTTAGACCCCACAACCTCCTCAGGAAGGCTGTTCCATGCATCCACTACCTCTCTGTGAAAAATACTTCCTCACATTGCCCCAGAACCGCCCCCATCTTTAAATTGTGTCCCTTGTTCTTGCACGTCTCTTTTTCTGAAAGATGCTACCCTCTCGGACTTTGTTGATTCCACTGAGGTACTTAAAGTTTCTATCATGCCCCCTCCCTTCTTTCCTCAAGGGTATACATATTAAGCTCCTTTAGTCTCTCCTCATACGGCTTCTTTTGCAGACCCTGCACCATTTTAGTTGCCCTCCTCTGGACTCTCTATCCTGTCTATGTCCTTGCAGAGATGGGGTCTCCAGAACTGGACACAGTACTCCAGATGGGGTCTCACCAACTGTCTGTACAGAGGGATAACGACTTCCTGTTTTCTGCTGGTGATGCCTCTCCCTATGCATCCCAGTATACCCCCAGCCCTCCCCACTGCCTTCTCACATTGCTTGCTAACCTTAAGGTCATCTGATATGATTACCCCAGGTCCCTTTCCTTTTTTGTTGTTGTTACTACCTCCCCCACCATTGTGTAATGTTCCCCTGGGTTCTTGTTTCCCACATGCATTATTTTGCACTTCTTTGCATTGAATCCTAGCTGCCATACTTCTGACCATTCCTCCAACCTTGCCAAGTCCCTTCTCATCCTTTCCACGCCTCCTTTTGTATCAACCCTGTTGCAGATCTTTGTGTCATCTGCAAAGAGGCATACTTGTCCTTCCAGTCCCTCTGCAATGTCACGTATAAAGACATTAAAAAGGACTGGACCCAGTACTGAACCCTGTGGTACCCCACTAGTAACCCCTCTTTCTTCAGAGTGGATTCCATTTACAATTACCTTCTGTGTCCTGTTGTCCAGCTAATGTTTTACCCAGGCTACCACCCTGGGACCCACTCCCAGGCTGGTTAATTTGACTATTAATCTTTTGTGTGGGACTGTGTCAAATGCCTTGCTAAAGTCTAGGTAGGCCATGTCCACAGCCCCTCCCTGGTCTACTACTTTGGTCACCCAGTCAAAGAAATCTATTGGATTTGTCTGACATGACCTTCCCGCTGTGAACCCATGCTGCCCCACTGGCCTCAAGGTACTCAACAATTCTTTCCTTCAGAAGTGACTCCATCACTTTCCCTACCACAGAGGTCAAAACTGACAGGTCTATGTTTTGGCCTTGTTCCATTATGTCAAATTACATTATTGTGCTGAAGTGTATGTTGTTTGGGGGGTTAACATAGAAACACAGAAACATAGACAATGATGGCAGAAAAAGACCCATGGTCCATCCAGTCTGCCTCAGTTCCCTACTTAGCCTTGGGGGTCTACTGTCCCTCCAGGTTCCTAACCCTCACCAACCTCCCCCCATCCTCTTTGTAGTTTCTACTACCCCAAGCAACCACTATACCCTTCATTCTATCCCAATTGTGCTTAAAATCTTCAACAGTTTTTGCACCTACCACTTTGGCTGGTAGACTGTTTCACAGCTCCACCACCATCTCTGTGAAATAATACTTCCTTGCGTCCCTCCTGAACCTCCCTCCTGTTACTTTTCACTCCCTCGCCCCTTCTCCTTCCCACAGGACGCACCTGGAAATGAGCCTTGGCTCAGAGTGCCTCTCCAAGTTACCAATTTTCAAATAAAAAAGTCCTCCGGACCACAAGCTAGTATTCAAGCTAAATAGTTCCCTGCAGTTCACTTTGTGAATTCCTTTTGGAAACTTGAAGGTCTCTGTCATATCTCCCCTCTCCCTTCTGGTCTCCAGCGAGTACATGTTCAGTGCCTTGCGGTACTCCTCATAGGACCTGCCTTGTTGGCCTTGAATCACTTTTGTCACCCTGTGCTGCACAATCTCCAGCCTATCCCCTTTTTTCCCAAGATAAGGACTCCATAACTAGGCGCAGTACTCCAGGTGTGGCCTCCCCAAGGATCTATATAGGGGAAGTACTACCTCGTCCCTTCTGCTATCAATACCCTTACTGATACAACCCCGCATCCTACTCACTTTGCTATATGCCTTATTGCACTGACTTACTTGTTTGAGGGAGTCACTGATGATAACTCCAAGGTCCCGTTCCTCAGCTGTAGTGCTAAATCTCACCCCACTCATCCAATACTCTGTCCTGAGATTCCTAGTTGCATTATCTTGCACTTCTTAACATTGAATTTCAACTGTCAAACCTTAGATCACCCCTCTAGCTTTTGTAAGTCCCTATGCATGTCCTGATTCTTTTGTTGCAATCCACCATCCCACAGAGCTTAGTGCCATCTGTGAAGAGACACAACCTGCCTCAGATTCCCTCACCAATGTCGCTGATGAACATATTGAAGAAGACTGGACCCAAGACACATCCGTGTGGTGCCCTGCTCGTGACCTCCCTCTCTTCTGATTTTCCCAGTTGACCACAACCCTCTCCTGCCTCCCCTTTAGCCAGTTACCTACCCAGTTTACTATGACCTTAGCTGCAACCAGATCCTCCATCTTTTTTAGCATGCATCTGTTGGGTACCAAGTCGAAAGTCTTGCTGAAGTTGAAGTAGAGCAAATCCTCAGTGTGGCCCCTGTCCAATTCCCTCGTCACCCAGCCAAAGAAAACTATCAGGTTAGTCTGACAAGACATCCCTGCACAAATACATGCTGTTTATTATGGAGCCTGTTACTCTCCATGTAGTCCACAAGGTTGTCTTTGACCAGTGACTCCATCAGCTTCCCTACAACAGCGGTACGACTGCCAGGTCTGTAGTTCCCTACTTGTTACTCCCCAAAGAGCAGAACCACATTTGCCATTACCTAATCCCTTGGAACCAACTCCATCCCCAGTGAGCTATTGAACAGAACTCCCAGGGGTTCAGCCAGTTCCGCTGCCAGTTCCCTGAGTAACCCCGGATGCGACCCATCTGGTCCCGCGCCTTATTTGTCTTTACAGCTGCCAGCCCTTTCTGGATCTTTTCACTTGTAAATAGCTGCCTCATCTCCTGGAATCCCTTTGTGGCCGCCTTGATGCCACTGTCTGACAAGGGCCCACTATCCTCCATAGTGAAAACTGAGCGAAGGTGATCACTGAAGAGGGAACATTTTGCCTGTCCTCCTCTATCACCCTACCCCCCTCAGCTAGCTTTATGATTCCCCCTCCTTTCTTCCCTAATATATTGGAAGAACTGTTTTTCTCCGCTCTTGACCCCCTCTGCAATATGCAGCTGTATGTCTGCTTTTGCTTCCCTAACCACCTTCTTTCCCTCCCAGTTTTCAGTAAACATTTTCCCCATTCTTCCTTCCCCTGCTTTTCTTAATATTTGTAGAAGGCCTTTTTCTTGGCCCTCTTCACATGCTTAACCTTCGCTGAGACTCATAATAGTCTTTTAAACCTGCTATTTTTATGTTTGTCGCTTGCGCACAGAAAGCAAACATCTTTCTATGACAGTGGCTTCTGAAGGCGTGATACTGTCCCTCCAATGCAGAGCAGTGTTTAATGGGCAAGTCATGTGGCAAAGTGTTAAACAGTATATAATTGCACTGTGCAATAAATATATAAAAAAGAAAAACAAATACAGTAATATAGGAGCTAAACCCAAATGGCTTAACAATAAAATTACAAAATGAATAAAGAAAAAGCAAACGCTGTTTCAGGAATATAAGAAAAGTAACATACCAGGGATATGGGATAACTTTAAAAGAATACAGAAGCAGTGCAAAAGGCTAATTAAAAGAAAAACGCAAAGGATGGAGAACAATCTAGCAAGAGGAGGAAGTAAAAACAATGTGCAATATGGTTATGTAAACTCACTGAGGAAAACCAGTAAGGGTTTGTGTACACTAACAGCAGAAGGGAACCCATTGAATGATCCAAAGCAAATGGCTAACATATTTAATACATATTTTGGTGCAGTCTTCTCTCAAAATACTAAAATGAGCAACCTAGCAAAACCAATGGCCTCTACCTGTATACAGGTAACGGAAAGTAGTATTATTTATAAAATAAAGAAGCTGAAAAATACCTTCTCTGTTGGATCTGATGGCGTATCAAACACCATGTTGAAGTTGCTACCCCAGAAATAGCCACCCCTCTACAACTGATGTTTAGTACATCCCTGGAGATGGGAGGGGGTCCCGTTGGACTGGTTGATGGCGAGTGTGGTGCTGGTCCATAAGAAGGGAGAGCAAACTGTACGAACTACCGCTCGATTAGCTTGATGTCGGTGACAGGTAAAGTACTGGAGGTGATATTAAAGGACAAAACTAACTCTCATCTTATAAACAGTAACCAGATGGACCTGGAGCAGCATGGGTTCCAGTCTGGGAAGTCATGTGTTATGAACCTGCTTTGCTTCTATGAGAAAATATCTGCTGCTCTGGATAGAGGGAAACCAGTTGATTGAATATATTTGGATTTTGCAAAGGCATTTGATAAAGTCCCCCGCTCTGAAATCATAAGTAGCCTAATAGACACAGGGCTTAATATAGGGATAATCAGGTGGATACAGGCATGGTTGACGAGTAGGACCCAGAGGGTGTGCGTGAATGGATATTACTCCTCCGCAGTACCAGTGGCTAGCGGCGTTCCACAGGGGTCGGTCTTGGGACCTGTGCTCCTTAGGGTATTTATAGCTAGTATGGGTAAAGACACACCTAACTGGTTGAGTAAATATGCAGATGATACAAAACTGACAGGAATTTCCTTAGAGGAGGGGGACAGGGAATCAATACAAATGGATCTTGATAAAATAAGTAACTGGGCCGCTCAGAGAGGTATGCGCTTCAACACAGAGCAATGCTGGAAGATTATACCCTAAATGGTAAACTAAGACATTCAGAAGAAGAACGGGATTTGGGTATAATGATCAATAATGAGCTAACGTACAGAACGCAATATACAAACCAGGTAAGTAAAGCTAATAAATTACTGTGGGTATTGAAAAGGAACTTCAAAAGTAGGAGTAGAGAGGTCATCATGTCACTGTACAGGGCATACATGAGACCACTACTGGACTATGGAAGCCAGGTGAGGAGCGGAGCGGATGAGGTGGAGGGGGTGCAGAGGAGGACCACAAAAATGATTTATGACTTAAGATACAGGTTTTATGAGGAAAGACTTCAGGAACTGAACCTCATGTCCTGGAGACAAGAAGAATAAGGGAGAACCTCTTAATCTGTTACAATATCATGCAGGATAATTACTTACTGAGTGAACTAAATTTAGATGTAACCCCCCTGCAAATGGGAGTTCCCAAAAGACTTCCAGGAGCTTGCTTGAATGCTCCAAGCCTGAATGGTGTTTGGCGTTTAAGCCATTTATCTGTGAGTGTTTTTAGAGCCTCTGGTACTGTCTCTTTAAGAGCTGTCTGCTTGCAGACATAATTAGTTTGTATGGGGGACTGTGTGTTTCTGCTTGAGGTACACTCTGAGCTGCTGCTAATTCACTCCATTTTTGCAGTCACTAGAGTGCAAAGGAACCTATCTGAAAGATGTAACTGTTTGCCAGAAATCATTTAGAGTAATAATGAAAATACAGTTTGTCTAACCTACTTTCTTTGCAGTCAGAACTGTGTTTGCCTAGTTCCCATTCTAGTTTTGAACTGCTGAAATGGACCAATCAGTGTGGGTTAAGGTAGCTCTAAAAATGGTGCCTTGGACGAATCAGAACTTGGACTCGTAATCTGAGCCAGCCACAAGAGGACAGTATGGGCAGTGACTCTGGGAGATGTAGTTTGGACTTCGGCGCCTTTTTGGACCAACAAGGGCAGTCTATTGTGAGTGAC
The DNA here is from genome assembly GCA_016271365.2 of Neoceratodus forsteri. Classification (NCBI taxonomy): domain Eukaryota; kingdom Metazoa; phylum Chordata; order Ceratodontiformes; family Ceratodontidae; genus Neoceratodus; species Neoceratodus forsteri. The sequence goes on along the minus strand of JADMNL010000024.1, from coordinate 250,051,610 downwards.
AGCCAATCCAGCCAAGAACTGGGAGGAACTCAAAAGAAGTGCCCGGTTTTGTCTGCTGGAGTTTCAGTTGAGCTCTGGCAGTGAAGAGGAAGGAGCCCTGTGCTTTTTGTGTGTGCAGTTTTAGTCGGAAAGCGTGTGTAAGGCCCAGGTTCTGGTCTGCAGCTTGTGTAACTGCTTGTTAGGACTGAATCCGTCCTGTGAGAGAATCAAACGATATCTGAAGAGTAGAAACCAGGCTCACCCTGTAGAAGACTGGAGAATTGCTGAATTGCGCTCGGTCTGTCAGGAACTGAATCTGCTGTGTGTTCTCTCGGGTATTGTGCAGTAATTGCGATTGGGATAGAGAAGCAGCCTGCCTGGTATAGTACTTTCTTTTTACCATATAAATGTGTGAGGAGGCTTGTGTAGCTCAAGTGACTCCTGCTGCCATTAAAGGACTTTTGCCTGTTACTGTTTACCATATCAATGTGTGAGGAGGCTTGTGTAGCTCAAGTGAATCCTGCTGCCATTAAAGGACTTTTGCCTGTTGCAGTTTGCCATATAAATGTGTGAGGAGTCTCGTGGAGCTCAAGAGTAGCCCTGCTGACGTTGAAGGACCCTATCTTGTTTGGAGGTCGTGAGTACTAATTCAGGGTCGCTCCCTGTTGAATTGCCACATTGAATCCAAATGGAATTACTGTACTGCTGACTGTTTAACTAATTTTTCTTTTCTCTGTGTGAAAGGGCCCCTACCAGCTGCCACGGTTTGGACTAGCCACTAGGGCTTGGGTACCCAGGGACAGTAACTGGTGAGGGATAGCCTATGCACAGAGCCACAAAGTAGATAGAAAGTGATAAGCTAATTAACCTGATTTCCCCCTGTCCTTGTTATATCCCCCTAAATAAATCAGAGTTGCTTGTTTCAGCAAAGTTATACTACCTGAGGTATTTGTCTATGTTAAAGTATTGTACTGTGATTGTTGCACTGTATCTTCTTATTTTACTGGGGGCCCCAGTGCCTGAACCAGTCCTGGGGGTAAGTGTATACTGTGAAGGTAATTCTGATATACTGTGTGGGCCACAAGTGGGAAGAAAGGGGGGTTGCAGTGTCCCAGAGGGCTGTGACCAAGTTAGTTTAACTATTGCAAACCCTGACCTCTGGGTGGAGGCACCCGCCATTGGATCCAGGCCCCTCAACCTGTTAGTGGCAAATCAGGCAGGGGTAGTAGCCCCTGGGATAGCGCCATCTAGGGGTTACATCTTGGAGGCTCAACGCTGGGATTGTGTGTCCTCTAGTGGCCATATTTACGAACCACTGTTAAGAAAAAATAAATAAATGGGTACCCTGACAGAAGTGGCTGTGCACTGGCTGGTGGAGTGGTGTACTGGGGAGGAGATCGACCCCCAAAATGCTATGCTTATCCTGGACATCCCCCTGGGTATCAATACGGACATTGTACAGGGAGTACTTTCCAAGGTGGAAGGTTTACAAAACCCTGTGGTGGTGGGTCGGCATGCTAATCTGCTCACCCACACTCTCCTGGCCCTAGTAGAGTTTAATGATCCCATAGATAGCTCCAAAGTGCCACAGACCATTACCCCAGAGGAGCCCTCACTGCTTGAGAGTGATAACTAAGGACAGTAAAGACCCGGTGGGGAATGAGCCCCCACCACTATCTGAAACTTTTGAGGAGAAATTTGCTAAATGGTTGCTGGGGAAGGAAAACTGTGGAGGACTTGAAGAAACTATTCTTGCCACCTGGGGGTGTTCCTCCCCAACACCCTCTCCGCTCTAGTACCCGTAATGGTGGCTGAACCAATGCAGACTCCTATTTCTGCACCTGCCATTAGTCACGACTCTTACCGAAGGTTGAGGATCTTCTCTGCACCTTCCCACCCCCAAGGGAGGATGACTGGGAGACCTGGATAGACTATGTTGCCCCCAAGTGCTAGAATGGCAATGCTCGAAGCGGCGAAAGAGGTTTAGTGAGCCTCCAGGTCCTGCCCTGGCTACCATCCATGCTAAATGGGCCAGTAACCCTGAAGTGACTGCACAGGCCTATCTTGAGGCCTTGGAGAATGTGTGGAGCCCAGATTCTGATGAGGACCTATGGTGGAGAGTAAGAAATGCACAACAGTACCAAGGGAGTTGTTGTCTGTGTACGTATCTATGTATCTCGGCTGGAAAAATTGTTGCAAGAATGCCTCAGAAAGAGTAGTTTGCCAGCGATTGAACTGGACGAACCAGGCTGGACAGGATCCTTAAGTCTGCCCCTTCTCAGAACTGCTGTTGCTTCAGTTACGCCTGGCAAATCGACTGGAATCCCACCCTCTTATGATGAGTTAATGAGAGAAATTCGAGGAGTTGAGAAAAGGCGACCTCGGGAGGACCTGCACCAATAGCTGCGGCTACGACCCGAGTGACTGAGGGTGACCCATCAAGTGAAGTTCAGGGGCAGAGGTTGGCAGTCAATGAGTGCTCCGACAAGGAAAAAGATATGCCATAATGGGGCGAACTGTTGAGAGAGATCCGGGAATTCAAAAACAGTCCCTTTATGAAGGCCACGCCTGCAAGTACAGGCCCCGACCTATATCCGACTGCATCTGCTATGGGGGTGGGTGTACCCACCCATGTATCTCCTGCTGATAACAGCTCCAAACTCAATTCTTTGACCATGGAAGTGGAGAAACTGATGAAATGTCTCCAAATGCTTATCACGCCACAGACAGAGATGGCACCAAGGTTTCCAGTTAGTAGTACCCCAACCCTGGCTCCCAGTGTGGCGCCTCGGCCAGCTCAAACTTCAGAAAGTATGTTTTGCTATAATTGTGGGAAGGATGGGCACATGAAAGGGAATGCCGGTCCCCAAAAGGCACTGACAAAGTTGCATATAGGCTACAAGGAGAGCTTGGAGAACAAATCAGTGGTTAAGAAGTGCACAAAATGATCCCAGTGAGGGCACCAAAAATGCTAACTCACGTCCTTTTGTGGCAAGGTCAGTTGCCCAGGCCCCCACTACCGCCTCTCCAGACTGGTCCAGAATAGTGGGTCCCTCCATGGAGACCACCGTAAAGGTGAATGGAGTGTCTACAAGAGCTGTATTAGAACGTGGCTCCCAAGTGACAATTATGTTCCAGGATTGGTATCAGAAGCATTTGTCAGACGTACCCTTACAACCATTAGAAGGACTGCATGTATGGGGTAAGTGAGAAGGCCTACCCTATTCGGGTATATCAGATTTGGCTATCTTTCCCCACCTCCGTGGCTGGAGTGGCGAACAAGTAGAGACCCTAGCCTTAGTGTGTCCCCCACTGGACTGTATGATGGTGTCCCTTTGTTGATTGGAACAAATGCTCATATGTTGGAAGGCTGGCACAGTTGTGTTATGAAAACAGGGGTCAAAGACTAGTAGAGCTTTAAGAGTTCCAGCTTTAATTAAGAAGGCCTATGAGGCACAGAGATGCTAAAAATTGAACCAGAGGAACGGTCGAATTGTATGGAAGAAGGATCTTGAGTCTCTGATCCTGGTGCCAAATGCCCAGTGTACCTTACAGGAGAAGTCCGTATCAGAAAGGATGTTAAGAATAAAATATTAATGTTGGATGCACCAGGCGATGGAAAATTGCCAGAGGACTGCTGGTCAAGCCCTAGTATTTTGCCCGCTAGAGCCCATGCTTATGCCAGAAGGGTAATGGTCCAAGTTCATAATGTGTCTGAAAGAGACATTCGAGTAAATAGAGGTTGCATCCTGGCTAATGTGCATTGTGCAGACACTGCAGTATACCAGCAGCAAGAGTTCAAGGAAGAATGACAGAGTAACGCTGACTTGTTTGATTCGGCTACTCCCGTTGCCAGCTGAATGGAAAGTGAGGATCAGTGAGAAGCTTGCCCAGAGAGACCAGGTGTTTTCTTTAAAGGAATGGGACGTAGGATACGTGCAAGGAGCTGAGCACAATATCCGGCTGCATGACGAAAGACCATTTCGTGAGAGGTCTCGACGCCTGGCACCTGCTGACATAGATGATGTGAGACGGCATCTGCAAGAGATGTTAGCTGCTGGTGTAATACAAGAATCCAGAAGCCCTTATGCTTCCCCCATTGTGGTAGTGAGGAAAAAGAATGGGACAGTAAGGATGTGTGTGGATTATCGCACCTTAAACCGGCGGACTATCCCTGATCAGTACACAATGCCCTGCATTCAGGATGCTTTGGACTTCCTAAATGGGAGCAAGTGGTTCTCTGTGTTGGATCTCCGCAGTGGGTACTACCAGATCCCGATGGCCCCAGAGGACCGTGAGAAGACAGCCTTTATCTGTCCGCTTGGCTTCTATGAATTCATGAGGATGCCTCAAGGATTTCAGGTTGCCCCAGCCACTTTTCAATGATTGATGGAGCGTGCAGTGGGGACATGAACTTACTAGAGTGCCTGGTATACCTAGATGATGTTATTGTGTTTGGCAGCTCACTGGAGGAACATGAGCAGATTATTTAAGGTATTGGACCAACTGGAGGACTTTGGCCTTAAAATGTCCATTGATAAGTGTCAATTCTTTCAAACATCAGTAAAGTATGTGGGACACATAGTATCCACCGAGGGAATAGAGACCGACCCAAGTAAAGTTGAGGCCTTGACCACCTGGCCGCAGCCCAAAAATCTAAAAGAACTGCAAAGATTCCCGGGATTCTGTGGATATTATCGGCATTTCATCAAGGACTATTCAAGAGTGATCCGCCCTTTACTTAACCTTACTCAAGGGTATCCCCCAACCTACAAAAAATACCAAACGTCAGCGTCCCTCAAGACTGAAAGAATGTATTTTCGTCCGAGTGAAGTATTTGGGGCCTGCTGGACTCCTGATTGTGAGACTGCTTTTCATGAGATCATATATCAACTTACTCATGCTCCAGTGCTGGCTATGCCGATCCAAGAAAACCTTACGTCCTGCACACTGATGCTAGCTTGCAAGGGTTGGGGGCTGTGTTGTACCAAGAGCACGAGAATGGCCTGAGACCAGTGGCCTTTGCCAGTAGAAGCCTGACCCCATCCAAAAGAACTATCCTGTACATAAGTTAGAGTTCCTAGCTTTGAAGTGGGCTATTGTTGACCAATTCCATGAGTACTTGTATGGGGCTAAAATACTAGTAAAACTGACAATAACCCTTTGACCTATGTGCAGACCTCAGCTAAGTTGGATGCCACTGGCCATAAGTGGCTTTCTCGTTATCTACATACGACTATGCTCTCGAATACCGAGCAGGTCTGAACCACTAGATGCTGATGCTTTCTCCCAGAGGCCTGTTCCCCAGAATGATTGGGTCAGATTGGCAGAACCTGACATTGGGCACTCTGCCGGAAGTTTGACAGGAAGAACAAATGTCCATGGACCGATGGACTGCATGGTGGATTGCTTGGGACCCTCCAGGTGCATACCTGCTGCTTATTGCCACTTTTCTGCAATAGACATTGGTGCACTGCCTCAGCTGGACAATGACAGTATTCGAGGCTCAATCCCAGCGATCCCATGATCAAATCAGCTTTAGAAGCCCTCTATGCAGGAAAAGATGTGTCCAAATTACGCTCCACTGATTTGAGAACTGTACTGTTATACAAAGAAGGTCCTAAGTTGAAACTGATCAATAAACTGTTATACAGAGAAACAGTAGACAGAGGGGGACAAGTAGACAAACAACAACTAGTGTTGCCCACTGCCTTTCGAGACTCAGTACTGAAGTCCTTGCACAACCACATGGGGCACCTTGGTATAGACAGAAAACTTGACTTGGTGAGATCCAGATTCTATTGGCCTAAGATGGGGGCTGATGTGGAGCAACACATTCGAACTTGTAGTCGCTGCTTACAGAGGAAAGCTTTGCCCCAGAGGGCTGACCCCCTTGTTAACATCACCACCAGTGCACCCATGGAGCTGGTCTGTATTGATTTTCTGAGTTTGGAGTCAGATCAAAGAAATATCAGTAATGTGCTAGTGGTCACTGACCATTTCACGAGATATGCCCAAGCTTTCCCACCAAAGACCAGAAAGCATCCACTGTGCCAAAGTACTTGTAGAAAACTTTTTGTTCACTATGGGGCTCCACAAAGAATCCATTCTGATCAAGGGAGAGACTTTGAGAGTCGTCTGATCAAAGAGATGCTTTCTCTGTGGGGAGTGCAAAGTCCAGAACCACTCCTTACCACCCCCAGGGGGACCCACAGCCTGAACGTTTCAACTGCACTTTGCTAGATATGCTAGGCACCCTACACCCAAAGGACAAGCCTAGATGGAGCCAACAAATTAGCACCCTGGTACATGCTTATAACTGCACCAAAAGTGATGCCACTGGGTTCTCCCCCTACCGCCTGATGTTTAGAAGAGAAGCTCGACTGCCGGTAGATGTGTGTTTTGGGGTCTCTCCTGATGGGGTTCAAGCTGACAACTATTTACAGTATGTGCAAAAGTTAAAGGCCCAGCTAACTCATGCGTACCAACTGGCTCAAACCATGGCTGCCAAAAGAAATCTGGCCAACAAAGAAAGGTATGATTAAAAGGTGAAAGCACAGGAACTCCAGGAGGGAGATCGGGTATTGCTAAGAAATCTGGGACTGCATGGCAAACACAAGATTGCTGACAGATGGCACCATCTCCCTTACATTGTAGTGGGCAAACTAGATGGTCTGCCAGTCTACAAAGTAAGACCTGAGAATAATTCAAAAGATGTAAAAACAATGCCTAGAAATCATTTACTGCCCATTGGACAAATCTTGATTGAGTCTGAGCCCCCAGAAGATGCCACCTCTGGACCAGTGACTAGAGCTGCTGCTAAGAAAAGATCAAGAAAGTCTGCACCTACAGAAGCAGAGTTAAAGTGTTCCCTCCACAAGTCCCAGTTGAGCATGACTGTCAGTCCATATCAGAAGAAAGTGAGAGTGACTTTGAATACTATCCTTCTTACGAACTGAGTCAATTGTTTCAGGGCAATCCCCTAGTCAATACTGAAGACAAGCTGGCCTTCTGGACTGTCTAAGCCCCAGCTTCACGCTGGAGCCAATGCTCCCAGAAAGTGAAGTACAAAGTATCAGATCAGATGAAATGGAATCATTGTGCATGGTTGAACTGTTTGAGCTTTCAGGGGAGGAAAATGATGGATTGGGACAGACTGGTGATACACCAGAACAAGAAGAGTATTTTGAGTGCCCTGACAGTCCACTGCCAGTGTCCGAAAGCTCTCCATGCGAGCCAATGTTGTGGACTCAGAAACTGTAACTCCTGGAGCTGAAAGTGCCCCAAGTTCTAGCCCCTCTACCCCCATGGGGACTCCCCTGACAAGTGAGGACAATGCTGAAAATGAGGCTCAGAGTGCAGAGACTGTAACAGTTCCCCCTAGAAAGACTGGTCGATCTGTAAAGCCTGTGGTGCACCACAGTTATGATTCCCTTGGGAGGCCTGTGGACTTGCCTCTCAATGTTGTCCATAAAGGAGTGTTATGTGTCCCGAGCTCATTGCCCAAACTGGCGTCAGTGCTAACTCAAGTTACTTGTGTTGCCCTCTAAGTATGGTGCCCTTGCCCCGTCCAGCCCCAAGGTAACTGATAGGAAGGGCCCCTCTCTTCAGGTTTCATGTACAAGAGGTAATAACTTGAGTTATGGTACAATGTGTGTAATACTGTGTAAAGTGACGTGCTGCAATGTTTCAGAAATGTGTTTCTTGGTAAAATGATATATTGACTGATGATTACATGTGTGAGCCTAATGCAAATGTATATGGTTGCAGTTGAAACTTATGGGGGTACTTGCTTGACGCGGATGTCAAGCTTTCCCAGGCCAGGAAGGGTGTAACCCCCCTGCAAATGGGGGTTCCCAAATGACTTCCAGGAGCTTGCTTGAATGCTCCAAGCCTGAATGGTGTTTGGCATTTAAGCCATTTATCTGTGAGTGTTTTTAGAGCCTCTGGTACTGTCTCTTTAAGAGCTGTCTGCTTGCAGACATAATTAGTTTGTATGGGGGGCTGTGTGTTTCTCTGCTTGAGTACCACTCGAGCTGCTGCCAATTTACTCCATTTTTGCAGTCACTAGGAGTGCAAAGGGAACCTATCTGAAAGATGTAACTGTTTGCCAGAAATCATTTAGAGTAATAATGAAAATACAGTTTGTCTAACCTGCTTTCTTTGCAGTCAGAACTGTGTTTGCCTAGTTCCCCATTCTAGTTTTGAACTGCCGAAATGGACCAATCAATGTGGGTTAAGGTAGATCTAAAATGGTGCCTTGGACGAATCAGAACTTGGACTCGTAATCTGAGCCAGCCACAAGAGGATTATATGGGCAGTGACTCTGGGAGATGTAGTTTGGACTTCGGCACCTTTTTGGACCAACAGGGGCAGTCTATTGTGAGTGACAGCCAATCCAGCCAAGAACTGGGAGGAACTCAAAAGAAGTGCCAGGTTTTGTCTGCTGGAGTTTCAGTTGAGCTCTGGCAGTGAAGAGGGAAGGAGCCCTGTGCTTTTTCGGTGTGCAGTTTTAGTCGGGAAACGCGTGTAAGGCCCCGAGTTCCGGTCTGCAGCTTGTGTAACTGCTTGTTAGGACTGAATCTATCCTGTGAAGAGAATCAAAGGATATCTGAAGAGCAGAAACCAGGCTCACCCTGTAGAAGACTGGAGAAATTGCTGAATTGCGCTCGGTCTGTCAGGAACTGAATCTGCTGTGTGTTCTCCCGGGTATTGTGCAGTAATTGCAATCGGGATAGAGAAGCAGCCTGCCTGGTATAGTACTTTCTTTTTACCATATAAATGTGTGAGGAGGCTTGTGTAGCTCAAGTGAATCCTGCTGCCATAAAAGGACTTTTGCCTGTTACTGTTTACCATATCAATGTGTGAGGAGGCTTGTGTAGCTCAAGTGAATCCTGCTGCCATTAAAGGACTTTTGCCTGTTGCAGTTTGCCATATAAATGTGTGAGGAGTCTCGTGGAGCTCAAGAGTAGCCCTGCTGACATTGAAGGACCCTATCTTGTTTGGAGGTCATGAGTACTAATTCAGGGTCGCTCCCTGTTGAATTGCCACATTGAATCCAAATGGAATTACTGTACTGCTGACTGTTTAACTAATTTTTCTTTTCTCTGTGTGAAAGGGCCCCTACCAGCTGCCACGGTTTGGACTAGCCACTAGGGCTTGAGTACCCAGGGACAGTAACTGGTAGGGATAGGCCTGTGCACAGAGCCATAGGTAGATGAGTAAAGTGATAAGCTAATTAACCTGATTTCCCCCTGTCCTTGTTATATCCCCCTAAATAAATCAGAGTTGCTTGTTTCAGCAAAGTTATACTGCCTGAGGTATTTGTCTATGTTAAAGTATTGTCCCAGAGGGCTGTGATTGTTGCACTGTATCTTCTTATTTTACTGGGGGCCCCAGTGCCTGAACCAGTCCTGGGGGTAAGTGTATACTGTGAAGGTAATTCTGATATACTGTGTGGGCCACTAGTGGGAAGAAAGGGGGGTTGCAGTGTCCCAGAGGGCTGTGACCAAGTTAGTTTAACTATTGCAAACCCTGACCTCTGGGTGGAGGCACCTGCCATCAGATCCAGGCCCCTCAACCTGTTAGTGGCAAATCAGGCAGGGGTAGTAGCCCCTGGGATAGCACCATCTAGGGGTTACATAGAATTTAAAAATAATTTGGTCAACACCAGGGAGCATCCGTTACAACTGCAACCAAACAGCTTTAACACAAATAAAAGGAAGGCTTTCTACATACAGAGGGCGGTGACCCTGTGGAATGGGTTGCCCCTGTAAATATTAAGTAATAATAAATAAATATTCAAACATTGATTGGATAGACACATTTTGAGTGGCAACACTGTTCAGTATTATGGGTAATGTGGACAGGAGCATCTAAAGAGCTCTCAGCCTCCTTAGTTCCTAAACACCTTAGTATGAACCTTAGTAAGAACCTTAGTAAGTCTGTAGCAGACCAGTTATCAGCCAGCCTAGGCAAAGGCAAGGCAAGGCAAAATTTATTTAAAAACACCGAATCCCGGAGGCTTTGAGCGCCGTACAAACAAATGAACACATCTTCAGAAATAGAATCATTAGATACAAAATAATTAAAAACACAAAATAGTAATGCGACATGTAAAAATTTATAAACAAATCAGATCAATAAATTAACCATTCAATCCAGAAATCCCTGAGCAAATAAGAGGGCCTTGAGGCGGGCCTTGAATACCTCTAAAGTAGGGGCCCCCTTAAGACCGAGGGGCAACGAATTCCAGAGGATGGGAGCGGCAAAACTAAAAGCCCTGTCACCAGCAGATTTCAACTTCATCCTTGGAATTGCTAGGGGGCCTCCACAGGAGGAATGGAGGGGGCAGACAGAGAGAGCAGGTACAAGAAGGTCAGACAGATGATAACCAGGGTCCTGAACATGTAGAGCCTTTTAGGTAAGAAGACCCACCTTAATAATAATAATAATAGCTTTTAGAGTATCAAGTTGCTTTACAATAAAATTAGACAGCAATAATAAAATCAACACAGATGGTACTAAGATAATAAATATAATCTGATAAGTCCCTTTATTCAATACCATAAAAGGCCTGGCACTACAAAAAACTCTTCAACGCCTGTTTAAAACCCCCCACAGTTGCGCACTCCCGCAGTTGACAGGGTAGAGAATTCCAGAGGGAAGGGGCTGCATACATAAATGCACGGGCCCCAAAAGATGTTAAAGACACTCTTGGAATCTCCAGCAACCCCTCGTCAGCCGAACGGAGCTGTCTTAAAGAGGATCCTCCACCTGACCGGCAGCCAGTCCAGCTCACACAGCACCGGTGTAATATGGCAAAATTCTGGCTGCCTAGTAAGTAACCAGGCAGCTGCGTTCTGCATTAGCTGCAGTCTGCAGAGAGATCCTCCTGCGACCCCAAGGCAGAGCACATTACAGTAGTCAAGCCTTGATGTAACTAAGGCATGTATCAAAGTGGGGAGGTCCAGAAGCGGAACAAGGGGCTTTATCCTGGCGACATTTCTGAGATGGAAAAAACAGGAGTGAACAGTGGAGGATATCTGCGCCTCCATAGTCAAACTTCTATCCAGAATGACACCAAGATTTCGCACCCTAGAGGAGGTTTTCAATGAAACAGATCCCAGAACAAGTCCAGTCTCTGATTCAGAGGACATCCTATCACGTACTCTGTTCGACTCCACCACCAATACCTCCGTCTTATTGGGGTTTAGTCGCAACCAGCTGGAGGCCATCCAGTCGTTAATCTCAGCAAGGCAATTGTTTAGCACATCTACCGTGTTGGATGTTCCTGGGGCAAAGGAAAAGTATAGCTGGGTATCATCAGCATAGCAATGAAAACCCAAGCCATGCTTCCTAATGAGCCCTCCCAGGGGTAGCATGTACACTGAGAACAGCATTGGGGCTAATACTGATCCCTGAGGGACTCCACAAGATAGGAGACTAGGGGTGGAGGCAAAAGTCCCCATCACAACCCGTTGCCTCCTGTTGGTTAAAAAGGACTCAAACCAGCTGATGACAGTGCTGATGAGTCCGCAGAAATCCCTAAGGCGGTCAAGCAACACACAATGGTCCACAGTGTCAAATGCTCCAGGAGAACAAGATTTGTCTTATCTCCTTGATCTCTCACCCTGAGGACATAATTCAGCACCCAAACAAGCATGGTTTCTGTGCTATGCCTCACCCGAAACCCCAACTGGAAAGGTTCGTATAACTCGTGGTTCACAAGGTACTCCTCCAACTGAAGCGCCACTACCTTCTCCACTACCTTCGCCAAGAAGAGAAGATTAGAGATAGGTCAGAAATTTGTCCTGACTTCCAGGTCCAAAGATGGTTTCTTTAGGAGTGGTCTCACCAATGCCTCTGTCAAGGCATCAGGGAACACCCCCTCAGATAAGGAACACTGGACAATCAGAGCAAACACCGAGCTGATGGTGTCGATGCATCTCATCAAGAAACGTGTCAGCACTGGATCCAGTTCGCAAAAGGTGTGCTTCAGACTGGTCACCACCCCAATGACCTCACTTACCTCCACTGGTCTGAACTTCCCCCAACCGGGTGGAGTGCAATCAGAACACTTCAGGCGACCACTGCCAGCTATGACATTGCTGACTGGAGAAATGCCCTGCCGGATACTGGACACTCTGTCTGAGAAGAATCAAGCAAACTCTTCGCATTCAGCATCAGAAAAAACCTTCTTCAGTTGTAGACAGGCAGGATGAAGTAGCCTGTCCACAGTCCAAAAAAGTATAGCTGGTCAAGTCTTCCCAGCAGCAATCTTCCTGGACAGGAACACTGCCTTCATACGGTTGATTGCCCCTGGTATGCATTATAGTGCACATGCAGGGCCAGTTTGTCCTCCTCCAGGCTGAACTTTCTCCAGCAGTGCTCCAGCTTTCTCTTCATCTCCCTGAGAACCCCATCATACCACAGGGACCTCAGGAAGGAAGATTTGGGTCGTACTGTACATGGACAGATGTGAGGGAGTCAATGGTGTCGGATAGCACCTTATTATAAGCGCCCACCCCAGCACCAACGCCTCCAATGCATGCATCACCCACTCTAGATAGATTGGCTGCTGCCAGAAAACCCTCTGGGGTGAATCCTTGCAAAGAGCAACAACTCATCATATTTGTAGGGGAGGGCATCCGGTGGGAGCCCTGAACATGAACTGACAGAGTTTAGCTTGGTGAGTGGAATGTGTGTCTATTTCAAAACAAAAAGCTGACCCAATCATGGCGTTGCAGTTGTCTTTGATGTAGCACTCCAGCATGTTGACCTTTCCTTATCAGACTGGTTTAGGAAATTGAAGCATCTACAGCTCTATGCTGTTCCAGCTGTTAAATGCAATGTGTGTATGTGTGCCTTTCTTTCTCTCTTTCTCCGTTGGCAAATTGTATTTATTCACCTGGGAAAGGTTATTATCCCTGCAACCGTTATATTTTTACATGCCTCAGTAACATCCATGTTATATATTTATATTTGTAACAGCATTTATAAACTGAGTGTTTAAGTTTCAAGTAGCCAGCCTTGTGTTTGCAATGATCTCATCTCTCTCCTCTGTCCCAGCTCTGACTAGTGCTGGAGTAAGTCAGTGTTTTTTTACTGTGAGGTTTAAAGTGGACTGTTCATGTGCACATTTTCATTTTTTTTTTAAATTTAAGTTTATTAATTTCAAAGGAAAACATGGTACATTCATAGCAAAACCGTCAATATATAAATCAGTAAACCATCCCTACCCCCATCCCCCCATCCAAAGGTAAATACATAGGATATCTGGGAACCAAGGAAACAAAGAAAGAATCAAAATAAATAATATATTCCCCAACCAGAGTGTTACAGAAAAATGACCTTTCCCCACCCCTCCTTATCATCCTTCCCAAGGTTCACCATATAGCTTATTTAGCAGGGAAACAAGAGTCTGGATATCTTCTTCTCATCACATATTGACCGGTATCCTGACTGACAGCAGATTAGTTGTAATGAGAAGTTAAAGGACCCACATCCATCACAATACATAGAACCATGAAATTAGTAGATAACACATGATGTAACATGAGGGTCAAGGGATCAGGTCGCCAGGTCACCATTTAGTGTAGGCAAAGGGAGTGAAGTTTACCCCATCTTTTGTGAAATAAATCTAAGCGGTTTTTATAACTGGCAATCAGGTTCTCGGATTGAAAATATGACATCATCTCCTTTAACCAATCAGCATATGTTGGAACCAATTGATCCCGCCAGTGTCTTAAAACCAGATTCTTGACTGCCATGGATATCAGGGCCATATAATATCTACGCTCCCCATTATCTACTTGAGAAAGGTCCCCGAGAACACAGATTGCAGGGCAAAAAAACTCACTCAGACCAGAAGGGATCCCGATTATCCGAATCAGGGACCACAGAGGGCAACTTTGAAACATTCCCAAAAATGTGAACTAAGTTGCCCTCACCTTGCAAACACCTGAAACAGTCTGAGGTGGAAATTAAGTTACGTTTGAAAAGCTTAACAGGGGTATAATAAAGGTTATAAACAATATTGTACTGCACTAGCCGAAATCTATCTTGTGTATGGTATCTGTGTAAGTTGGTCAGAAATTTCTCCAAAGTGGAGCGTTCTCCGGAAGGAGATCGTCAAACCTGAGGACCCTGACCTCTTCCTTTAAATTAAAAGTCAGGAGATAAGAATAAATCTGCAAGATTGAATGTGGTTGGGAGGCCAACGTAACAATATTCGAAAAAAGGGTTGAACTACCGATTGTTTGTAGGGCCCACGAACTTGTTGCTCACCAGGTGTAGTAGTTGAAGTACCTTGAAAATATCTCTGTTTGATATACCAAATCTAGCTAAAATTTCTCCGGAATCAAGGAGCAAGGTGTGATCGAATACAAATGCTCGACCTAAGGTCTTTAAGTTGTGGAAGCCAGTTCGGTCCTATCCAGGAGTCTCCTAACTTAATATTGGATTAAGTGTTATCGGCTGCCCTAAGTCCATATGGTTAGAAATCCGGAAATATTTGAGACATTGAGCCCACACTTTAAGGGAAACTGCCGTTGCATCATCTGAGATCAAATGGGAAAGTGATTTCGGGGTTTGGTAAAGTAAAGCCGATATATCCAATTTAAGTTCAGAAAGAGATGCCTTTTCCAGCTGAAGCCAGATTGGGTGAGAGCACTCAGTATTTGTGGAAAACCACTTACCTAACTTGGACAGATGGGCCGCCCAGTAGTATAGAGGAAGATTAGGAAGTTTCAGGCCCCCTCTCTCTTTAGGAAGTGATAATGTACTGTAAGAACAACGTACCCCTTTGCCCCGCCATATGAAAGCAGACATCAGGCTGTGAAGCTGCTGAAAAAAGGAAAGGGGGACCCAAAGATTAATAAGATTCAATGGATAGAAAATTCAGGGAAGGACGTTCATTTTAACAATATTGATCCTGCCCCATAAGGAGATAGGAGCACTGTCCAGCGTTGCAAATCCTAGCTAATCGAATCTCTAATTTTAGTTAGGTTTAGTTTCTTAAGGAGAGATATCTGTGAAAAATGAATCCCAGATACTTAATTGAACTGGAAGTCCACCTCATCCCAAAAACTTGAAAATTCCGCTTGAAAGTGTAGTTGTTTAAAGGGAAGATCTCACATTTAGAAATATTTAATTTATAACCAGAAAAGGAACTGAACTGCTTGATAATACCCAGAGCTGCATGTAGAGACGTTACTGGATCTACTAGATGCAGCAAAACATCGTCTGCATATGCCGACAAAATTAGTTCCCGATTATGGAGCCGGATACCCTTCACCTGAGGAGAAGATTTGAGATTAATCAACAAAGGTTCCAAATATAAATTGAAAAGCAGGGGGGACAAGGGGCATCCTTGTCTGGTACCAGCGAAAAGACGGAAAGAGGGGGACAAGACCCCATTACAATAAATTTTAGCTGAGGGACATTTATAGAATATCTGTACTAGATTCAAAAAGGGAGTTGGAAAGCCCATTTCCTCCATTACTATCCATAAAAAGGACCAGTCAACCCGATCAAATGCTTTCTCAGCATCGAGAGAAACCAGGGCGACTGGGCCAGGAGTAGTCTGGGCATACTGTGAGATATGAGACAGGGTCCTCAGATGGTCGGCTGCCGCCCGCCCAGGGACGAAACCAGCCTGCTCAGGGCTCAAAAGACCCATCCAGATCGTTTTGATCCTTTCAGCAAGAATTTTAACCAAAATTTTAATGTCATAATTCTGGAGGGAGATCGGGTGGTAATTTGGTCGGATCCGAGGGATCTTTGTCTATCTTGGGAATTAAAACTATAGTGGCCTCAAATAGAGCAGGGTCAAGGTCGGGTGAGATCAGGAAATAATTATATAAATCAAGAAGAATAGGAGTGAGCTCCTTGACAAAAACTTTGTAGAAATTTGCTGGGAATCCGTCTGGGCCTGGTGCCTTGTCCGAGACCAATGAGGCTATAACAATGTGCACATTTTCAACTTAAAGCATATCATACTGTTAGATTTCCTTTTGGGACAGTCAAAAATATGTTTAAGTAGCCATGAGGGCTTGTACTAGAAAAGGTAATATTTCAGTAAGTACATCAGCTGGGCCAGCAGAAATATATGTGGGGCTAATGGATTTTTCAAGTCACTAGCCTTGCTGGCCAGTGGCCGCAAAACTTAAAGAGCTAGCGGAGCCAAAGCAGTCAGACAGGAAAATGATACAAATTTTAAGTACTAAGTCAGTTGTAACTTTTTATTTCTGAAGTATTTTTCTTTTTCCTTTAGCACATCAGAAAGTCTTCTGTGTGATAATATTGTGCTGGATGCGTGGAACAGCTCCTAGCCTGTCAGCTGACATGTCTATCTGCATTGCCCCTATTACATTATCAGCATGGTGAACTCACTGAAGGTGACATTACAAGTGAATGACCTGGCAGTCATTGAATGTCTATTCCTAAGCAACAGTGTTGTCACAGTCAGTGAGGTCACAATGCTGATGATGTAGTGGGGGGGGCAGGGGCAGTAGAGGTAGATATGTCAGCTGCCAGGCTAAGACCTGTTCTACATATCACACCTACTAACAACAGGTAAACAATCTTCTAATTAATCAAAGGGAAAAGAAAAAATACCTCAGATACAAAAGGTAACGGCTGGTTACCTCTAAAATCGAATATTAGTTTTAGGCAGTATGCTAGTTCTTTAATTTTAACCTTTGCATTGATCAGCCTGAGATGGGATTTCACTTTTTTTTATTCTGTTTATTTTCCCCTGGCTGGCAGTTCTCTGCCATCTGGTCCCCAATACATCAGCTCTCCACATCACCTGATGGGAGACAGCTGTAACCTATACAGTGGGCCCCCTTTATGGGGATCATGACAGGTAGTAGAGAGTATATCTATGTACACAGAGAACAGTGTACTCCAAACCCCTGTCATGTTGGTTGTACTGTCTGTTTCTGTGCCATTATCTTGGTGACCACATGTCGTGAGGCAGGAGTCAGTATGACAAGCTGATGTTTTATTGTAACCTGTTGTAGACATGGTGCATCAGGTATGCACAATGATGTTGTGTGTTTGTTGTTTTTTTCTTTTGTTCCTGTTAATTTTCTTAATTTTCCCTTACCAGACAGCCCCAAAATACAATGGCACCAACCTGACAGCCAGTGTTCACCAAGGTTCCTCACCTCCATCGGGGCAGTCATGTTTCCCCAACTCTCATCTGGTTTGACTAAACAGAAGCTTGTGGAATTAGGGTGAGAATGTAGTAAAAAACATTGTGAAAACAGCAATTTAATAAGGACATGACAGATGCATATCACTTTTGTTGCATCACATGTTATATATGCTCTTTGTGGGTTTTTGCTTCTGTGTGTACTTTAAAAGCATGTTTATTTCTTTTCCATTATCTCTTTTTTGTTTATACTGGGGCTCCTGTAATCATTGCGCTGTCATGGACACAGCACTAGAATGTTTATGCTTTCGCGAAGTGAATGCTATATTGGCCGAATTTACATAGGAACATACGAAACTGCCGGTGGAAAAAAAGGTCGTAATGCTCTATCACGTATGCTTGAGTGTGCAGCTTAGTTACTTCCTTGGAGCTGCCCCCTCCTGAACTCCACCCGGAGTTATCTACCACCTTCCCATTCCCCTCTCCTAACCCCTTCCTAGTAGAGCCCCCTTCGGTCCTAATCCTCTTCATCACCCTCTCCCACCTCCTCTTGAAACTGTCCACCGTCTTTTTTGCCATCACCTCCTCTCACAGCTGATTCCACTGTTTCACCACCCTTTTAGTGAAAAAGTGCCTCCTCATTTCCTTCTTGAAGCTACCCCCCACCCACCAATTTAAGGTTATGTCCCCTTGTTTTACTTTCCTTTCTTCTTTTTTTTTTTTAATAGAGCTATTTGCTCCCCCATTTCCCCTGTGCCTTACTTGGCAATGGCAGGGACATACATTTTTCTGGTTTTCTCCCTTTATCCCGGGACCCCAGAATGTGGTCACACATGCGTGTGGAGGCATGCATGCACGTTGCTGCTCCAGAGATGGCCCCTTCTTCGCACCTGGCCTATTGACAGGTCTACCTTGAGTTTGGCATTGCCACTTGGCCTCCACCAGGAGGCAGCCAAGAGCTGGGGAGACCTAACTTCCCACCCTGCAGAGGAGAGCTGCCAGCCGGCAGCTCGATTCAGCTCTGCACCCTCCCCCCCTCAAGCCGGCCCCAGGCAACATGAGCTCACTCCCGAACTCGGGTCACTGGCATGGCGTGAGGTGTGTCATTCCAGCACCTCAACCCTCAGTGCCACCGAGCCAGCCCTTACCCTCCTTTCTTAAGTTAAAGATGCCCTCCGTACCAACCCTGTTTATGCCCTTAATGAACTTGAAGGTTTTGATCATATCCCCCTCTCCCTTCTGTCCTCTAGGGTGTACATGTTCAGTTGCCTCAGCCTCTCCTCATATATTTGTTTATGTATAATCATCCTGAGCCAAGTAAAGAAACTTACCATAGAATGTGTCTAACTCCCCCTAATCCCCCATCCGTCTCTCTCCCCTCCCTTATTTCCTCTTGGTCTGCCCCCCAAGTTGGTGTTATGTGAGGATTTCAATATCAGTTGATTGGGATCAGGAGCTGGTACCACTCATACGTCTGTATCTGAAGCCCACCTATCTCAATTAATAACTGAACTCGCCAGGCTCAATATTAAATCTGGCAGTCATTCCCTTTTAGACTGGGTTTTTACCAATAGCCAACTAGGGGAGAATAAATATAATTAAAAAAAATCCCATCTCAGGCTGATCCATGCAGGGGTCAGATTAAGTTTTATAGCTGCTAGCCAGCAGGGTAGTGACTTGCAAAATCCACTAGCCCCACAGACTTTTCTACTGGCCCAGCTGATCTACTTATTGAAATATCACGTTTTCCAGCACAAGCCTTCTAGGCTACTTTCGACCCTGTCCATGAGCATCCACATGTGGTCACACAGTCGACAGTACAAGAACGGACAGCCGGGACTACCCTCCCAGCACACACACACACACACACACACACACACACACACACACACACACCATGGCAAACATCCAGCATTGACAAATGCTTGTTGGTTACTGTTCGCATACATAACTTAGATGCCTTGAGAATGGCCTCCTTAAAGAGCTAGTGTGCTGCCCAAAACTAATATTAGATTTTAAAAGCAGCCAACCATTACCTTTTACAGCTGAGGTACTTTTCCTTTTCTCTCTGTTTAATTAGAAGACTGTTTACCTGATGTTAGTAGGTGTGACGTGTGGAACAGCTCTCAGCCTGGCAGCTGACATATCTAGCTCTACTGGCCCACACTACATCATCAGGATTGTGACCTCACTGACTGTGACATCATTACTACTTACTGTAGGAACAGCAAGTGAGTGACTGCCGGGTCATTCTGTCAGTGAGATCATAATGCTGATGATGTAGTGTGGGGCAGTAGAGTTAGACATGTCAGCTGCCAGGCTAAGAGCTGTTCCACACGTCCAGCACACTATTATCACACAGAAAACTTTCTGATGAGCAAAAGGAAAAAGATAAATACTTCAGAAATAAAAAGTTACAACTGACTACTACTTAAAATGTGTATTATTTTCCTGTCTGCCTGTCTTGGCTCCACTGGATCTCTAATTGCCCCGATCTCTCTTCTACCCAACCTATGTTGTCCACCTTGACTAACTTTTCCCTGACCAGCTTCCTCAGCCTACTGAAGTCCACCCTTCCAAAATCAAGGTCTTCAGCTCTCAGTTGGGGTTTGCCAGACCCAAGGGCCAGTTTGAACCAAATGGAGTGCTGGTCACTGTTCCCCAGTGACTGCCCTATTCTCACAGCTCCTCCAGGTTGGTGAACGCCATATTGAGAATTGCAGTCTGCTTGGGGGTGGGGGTTCTTAACTAGCTGTACCAGTAGACAGTTCTGAAAGACATCCAGCAAGACCTGACCTCTGTGTATATAATTAATGTTTATTTTGTTAAGAATGGGGGTGGGTGGGAGATGTTATTGTAATTTCCTGGTGTGCAGCACCCTGGTACATTTTTGTTGCAAGAATCCCATCAGTTGGCAGTTCTGCACTGTTAGGGCACAAACTGAGTGAAAGTGATCAAACGTATCCATCTGCATGACACCTTCAGAATAACTTTTAAAAGTATAATATTTGGACACAAAGCAGCTTATATTTCTCATTAGACTAATTCCAATATACCTGCACTCCAGCAGAAGAAAGGCACCACAGAAAATGTTCTTTTTCACTGCTTTATTGCAATTTTCAAGCTTCTCGTGGACACCATGGACATCCAGACATCCACCCACTCTGCTCTGAATTTCTTATCCCCATTGTTTATTACTGAGGTCATTTGCATGTGTAACCCCCCTGCAAATGGGGGTTCTCAAAAGACTTCCAGGAGCTTGCTTGAATGCTCCAAGCCTGAATGGTGTTTGGCATTTAAGCCATTTATCAGTGAGTGTTTTTAGAGCCTCTGGTACTGTCTCTTAAAGAGCTGTCTGCTTGCAGACATAATTAGTTTGTATGGTGGGACTGTGTGCTTCTCTGAGTACCACTCGAGCTGCTGCCAATTCACTTCATTTTTGCAGTCACTAGAGTGCAAAGGGAACCTATCTGAAAGATGTAACTGTTTGCCAGAAATTATTTAGAGTAATAATGAAATTACAGTTTGTCTAACCTGCTTTCTTTGCAGTCAGAACTGTGTCTGCTAGTTCCCCATTCTAGTTTTGAACTGCTGAACTGGACCAATCAGTGTGGGGTAAGCTAGCTCTAAAATGGTGCCTTGGACGAATCAGAACTTGGACTCATAATCTGAGCCAGCCACAAGAGGATTGTATGGGCAGTGACTCTGGGAGATGTAGTTTAGACTTCAGTGCCGTTTTGGACCAACAGCAGCAGTCTATTGTGAGTGACAGCCAATCCAGTCAAGAACTGGGAGGAACTCAAAGGAAGTGCCCGGTTTTGTCGGTTGGAGTTTCAGTTGAGCTTTGGCAGTGAAGAAGGAAGGAGCCCTGTGCTTTTTCAGTGTGCAGTTTTAGTCAAAAACGTGTGTGTAAGGCCCAGAGTTCCGGTCTGCAGCTTGTGTAACTAGCTTGTTAGGACTGAACTGTCCTGTGAAAAGAATCAAAGGATCTGAAGAGTAGAAACCAGGCTCACCCTGTAGAAGACTGGAGGAATTGCTGAAAATTGCACCGGTCTGTCAGGAACTGAATCTGCTGTGTGTTCTCCCGGTATTGTGCAGTAATTGCGATCGGGATACAGATGCAGCCTGCCTGGTATAGTGCTTTCTTTTATATGGATGTGTGAAGAGGTTTGTGTACCTCAAGTGAGCCCTGCTGACATTGAAGGACCCTATCTTATTTGGAGGTCGTGAGTACTAATTCAGGGTCGCTCCTGTTGAATTGCCACATTAAATCCAAATGGAATTACTGTACTGCTGACTGTTTAATTCTCCTTTTCTCTGTGTGAAAGGGCCCTACCAGCTGCCACGGTTTGGACTAGCCACTAGGGCTTGGGTACCCAGGGACAGTAACTGATAGGGATAGGCCTGTGCACAGAGCCATAGGTAGATTATTAGAGTGATAAGCTAATTAACCTGATTTCCCCTGTCCTTGTTATATCCCCTAAATAAATCAGAGCTGCTTGTTTCAGCAAAGTTATACTGCCTGAGGTATTTGTCTATGTTAAAGTACTGTACTGTGATTGTTGCACTGTATCTCATTTCTGGCGGTCCCAGTGCGGAACCAGACCTAGGGGTAAGTGTATACTGTGAAGAGTAATTTGATATATTGTGTGGGCCTCTAGTGGGAAGAAAGGGGGGTTGCAGTGTCCCAGAGGGCTGTGACCAAGTTAGTTTAACTATTGCAAACCCTGACCTCTGGGTGGAGGCACCAGCCATTGGATCCAGGCCCCTCAACCTGTTAGTGGCAAATCAGGCAGGGGTAGTAGCCCCTGGGATAGCGCCATCTAGGGGTTACACATGAAAACAGGAGAGTTGTTCCTTGAGGGTTCATTGGTTTCTATTCCTTCTTCTTGACCCAATGTCATAATACTCTGTGACATCACAGTTATTCCCATGGGGACAGACTGTGATGTCACAACAGAGTATTATCTAGTAGAGGCAGATGAACTCTAAATGATAGAAACCTGGAAACATAAACAATGACAGCAGAAAAAGATACATGGTCCATCCAGTCTGCCTGAGTTAATCTACCTCTGGGACCTACTGTCCATCTAGGGTCCTAGTCCTCCCTCTCCCCATTCTCTTTCCCAGTTCTGTCACCCTAAGTGATCACTGTGCCCTTCACTGTGTTCCAACCATACTTCAAACCAACAACTATTTCTGCGTCCACCACCTCGGCTGGTAGACAGTTTCATGGATTCACCACCCTTTCTGTAAAACAATACTTCCTCAGGTCCCTCCTGACCCTCCCTCCTGTCAGTTTCCATTCATGGTCCCATTACCTCAAATTAGCATTCCTACTAAATAGTTCCTCACAGTTCACCTTGTTTATTCTTTTAGGAACCTGAAGGTCTCTATCATATCTCCCCACTCCCTTCTGGCCTCTAGCAAGTACACGTACAGTGCCTTAAGGCACTCCTCATAAGATCTGCACTGTTGGCCCTCAATCATTTTTGTCACGCTGTGCCGCATCATCTCTAGCCTGTCTGTGTCCTTTCTGAGGTAAGGACTCTAGGACTGGGTGAAGTATTCCAGAACCTTGTTCCAGTATTCCAGAATCTTGATAAAGATCTTGTTTCTGTGTGAATGTCTTCAGTAATAAATAATGGAGAGGAGAAATCTATAGAAGATATATGACATACAAGCTAAAGTGTCAAAACATTATGTTTTACAAAGTTTTCTCAAAGGCATCAAGTGCTCTTCAAGTCTGAAGGCACCCACCATACCATAACATCCACCAGGCTGTGCCAACTCTCAGGGGCAGGACTTACAAGTTGGAGGCGCTGCTGGGATTTCTTGTTTACTAATGGCCACACCCCTACATGCAGGTACTGTTAAATTAGGTGGTGCTCTGCCCATTTTCAAGATGAATCATGAATAGTTCCTTGATTGGTGTAAGGGAGAGGATTTGGATCCTATCCTGTGCCTTTGTAAGTGAGGGTACCCTATACCGGTTCCACCAAGTCTTATCAACAGTAAATCCATCAAAATCCATTACAACAATGGCACAATGCTGACACTTGGCATTGTGCCGTCAGAAGAACAATGTGTTTTTTGTGTGTAGGGGGGGGGCTGTGCCCCTCCTTGCATTTTAATATAATCAACTCCAGGTCAGAGTTGTTTTAGGAAGGGGGCAAGACATGAAGAACCCTTGTCAGTGTATTCCGCAGCCATTATAGCAAACTGCCACATTTGTCACTGTAATGGTCTTTGGCGGGATTTGTTTCACTGTTTGGTGGGTCACCACCCTATACCTATGGAGGGGGACACGTCTGCAGACACTGCAGTCTGGTCAACATTCTCAAGAAGTATTTTGCCAGACTTGAGTGGCAGATGAAGATACTATGTAGGCACAGAGACGTGATAAAGAAACTAAGGAAAAGAGAGCGGGAGAGGAGGCAAGGATCAATAGCACTAGTCCAGGAGGGGGGCAGTTGACTGGGACTAGTAGGATTTGGAGGAGGGTGGCAGGGACTATGATTTCAAGTGAGTGAGTGAGATGGGGTGGGGTGATCCCAGTGGAAGGGGGGTAGATGGCATGTCAGTAAGGAAGTACTATCGACAGTGGACACCTGTGACAGATATCAGCATCTGGCCTGCCAGGCTGAGTGGGTCAACTGGTGACTGAGGCTGATGGGACAGTCCAAACAGCAGAGCAATCAACCTGCCAAGGAAGAGGAAGAAAAACGCTGTATGCATAGGGAGGGGTATCACGAGCAGAAAAAAGGAGGTGGTATTCAGTTTGTATAGACTGTTGGTAAGACTCCCCCACCTAGAGTACTGTGTCCAGAACTGGAGACCACATCTCTGGAGGGACTTAGACGGAGTGGGGGCGGTCCAGGGGAGGGCAGTTAAAATGGTGCAGGGTCTGCATCTGAAGCCCTATAAGAACAGACTTAAGGACCTAATTATGTACACCCTGGAAGAGAAGAGAGGAGGGAGAAGAGGGATATGATAGAGACCTTTAAATACCTCATAGGAGTAAATAAGGTACAGGAGGAAAGTATTTTTCAGGAAGAAAACAGTGCTCAAGGACAAGGAGGCTTGATAAGAAGCTTGAGGGGGGTAGATTCAAGAGAGATGTCAGGAAGTACTTCTTCACAGAAAAAGTGGTGGACTCCCAGAACAGTCTTCCAGTGGAGGTGGTGGGGCAAAAACAGTGATGGGGTTCAAGAATGCATGGGATAGGCGTAAGGGAATCTTAGGGAAGGTGAGGTGGGTGAATGGCCCAGAGATCAGGTATGGTCTGCAGTGATACTGTAGGCAGGGAAAAATGGGCAGACTAGGTGGGTCAAGTTGTCCTCATCTGCTTACAAATTCTGTTTCTATCGATGGAGTGGCAAGAAGGTAGTAGTCATTGGTGACTCCATAGTTGGGGCGCTTGGTGAAGCTGAAGGGGTTTTTGCTGGACAAGGACAGTTTCTCAAGATAGGTGGTTTGTCTGCCTGGAGCACAGGTCAAGCAACTGCCGTCTCAGGCTAAGGAACACAGCTGGAGGAGGAAAAAGTAGACCATCATCATCCAAGTTGACACAAATGACATAGGATGTACCAGTCTCAAGGACATTAATGGAATTAGGGATTTTAGTGAAGGAAAGGTACCCAGCGTGATCTTTTCAGAGATCTTCCCAATCCTGGGGGCTAGTGAGGAGAGGCAGTGGAGCATGGAGTAGGCAAATGCCTGGCTAAGGGCCTGGTGCAGGAGGGAGAGTTTCCTGTCTCTGGCTAACTGGAGGGCCTTCTAGGGCATAGGTCATCTGTACACCCAAGATGGACTGCACCTATGCCAGGAGGGAGTGAGGGTACAGGCCAGGAGAAAGGAGATGGTAGTTAGGGGAATTTAAACTAGAATATGGGGGGAGTACAAGGGCCCAGCAAGGGCATGAGGCAGGCACAGGGGTTCACCAAGGAAAGGACAACAGAGCAGGAGAGTAACAAGGAGGAAGACCCACAAGGGGAGTGAGGAGGCATAGAGGGGCAAATATTCTTGCTTGCTTGCAGGCCAGTGTGAGGAGTGAGCCCAGCAAGATGGGCAGCTTAAGGGTCTTGTTCACTTCGAAGGCCAAGACTCTGTAACCCTCCCAGAGACCTGGCGGAGGAAAGAAAATGTCTGGGGCACAAAGAGAAAGGGCTAGTGGCTATTAAGAAGGGATAAGCCTGACAGAAAAAGCCAGGGGTGATTCTCCTCATAAAAGTAGAGCCACAGTGAAGGACAAGGGGACAGCAGGGAAATAGCAGTGTCGCACAAGGGGCCACCCGACGGCCCAGTGAAACACCATGAGTTTCTGTGCTAGCAATCCTGGCTCCAGAGCAGACCCAGGGAGCCAGGTCAGGCAGCTGGGGGTTGGGGCAGTGCTGCCACTTGACACTGCTCCCAGCCAGGGTAGGGAGGCACTCCAGGTTCTGGTACACTAGGGACCCCTGTGGTGTGCTGGGGGAGCTGGTTTTCTCCTCAGGGCATTGCTACATGTGTTTCGAGGGTCATGCGAGAGGACTCACCTACTGCCAAGTGTTGGGGGAGGGGGGAGACAAGGGTGAAAATACATAAAAACAGGTGCACTGATTGCCATACATGATGGCACTAGGTTCCTTCGGTTCCCATGGCATTTGGGGGCCAAAAAGGTTGCATAACCCCCCCCCCAAAAAAAAGACAATGCTGCACAGTTGATCTGGGTTAGGGCAAGAGGAGCGGCAACAAGTCACCTTAGAAGTGTGCTGCAGGTCCCAAATAGTTCAGTGAAGCACCATGTCCAGCTGGTTGGGGAACTCATGCGAGCAGCTCACTGTTTATTTATGTTGTGTTAGTTTACAATGTTTGGCCCAGAAAGGCACACTGAGCCAAAGCTCATTTCCAGCTGCATCGCAGGAGCACAGGGAGGTTATTGACTTGCTCAGGGTCACACAGTATACAACTGGAGGTTGTGGCAATCAAATCCAGGTCTTCTGGATGTAACAAGCGTGTTCACAACTCATTGCTCTAATATAACTTCTCTAGGCCATAGTGTGTACTAGTTCTTTGTTACTAGGGTTACTAGTGGGGTACTGCAGGGTTCAGTACTGGGTCCAGTCCTTTTTAATGTCTTTATAAGTGACATTGCAGAGGGACTGGAAGGAAAAGTATGCCTCTTTGCAGATGACACAAAGAACTGCAACAGGGTTGATACACAAGGAGGCGTGGAAAGCATGAGAAGGGACTTGGCAAGGTTGGAGGAATGGTCAGAAGTATGGCAGCTTGGATTCAATGCAAAGAAGTGCAAAATAATGCACCTGGGAAACAAAAACCAGGGGAAGAGTACACAGTGGTGGGGAAGGGGAGGTAGTAACAACAACAACAAGCATTTGTCAATGCCGAATGTTGTCGCGCTGGCATTGGCTTTGGTAGTGCAATGTGGAAATACATTTTGGGCAGGATGTGAAAAATGACAGCTGTACTGT
This sequence comes from Neoceratodus forsteri, assembly GCA_016271365.2. Classification (NCBI taxonomy): domain Eukaryota; kingdom Metazoa; phylum Chordata; order Ceratodontiformes; family Ceratodontidae; genus Neoceratodus; species Neoceratodus forsteri. The sequence goes on along the minus strand of JADMNL010000024.1, from coordinate 250,024,997 downwards.
TCATAAGGAGGTGTAAAAAAATGGCAGTGTTGAAAATGTGGTATGTAAATATTGCAAATTTGCGGAGTTACAAGGGTGCGTGGGAAATGTGCAATGCACGCTTGTAACACAGTCATTTTATGGACGTTTGGGACCAAATTTCAACACAGGCATTTTAGCACCTCTGCTCATGTACAGTGTGACTGTCATTTCCTCAAACTGTCCCAAAAACTGATTTCGCACAGCGACCGCGCTATTCTGCGCCGGACGTGCAAAAACACATTTCGGGCAGGATATGTAAAATGACAGCTGTACAGTTCATCAGGAGGTGTGGAAAAATGCCAATGGTGAAAATCCAGAGTGAAAATATTACAAATGCAAGTTACGAGTGTGTGTGCAAACTGCGCAACGCACGCTTGTAACACAGTCATTTTATGGAGTATCGTCACCAAATCTTCAACATAGGCATTTTATTACCTCTGCTCATGAACAGAGTCACTGTCATTTTTGTGATCTGCCCCGAACACCGATTTCCCACAGCGACCGTGATATTGTGCGCCGGAAGTGTGGAAACACATTTCAGCCAGGATGTGAAAAATGACAGCTGTACTGTTCACAAGGAGGTGTAGAAAAATGACAATATTGAAAATCTGGCATGAAAATATTGTGAATTCGTGAAGTTATGAGCGTACGTAGCAACTGCGCAATGCACGCTTGTAAAACAGCCATTTTTTGGATTTCTTCCAACAGATTTGCAACATAGGCTTTTGAGACCACCTCATGAACACTGCCACTGTCCTTGCGTTAATCAGTCCCGAAAGGTGATTCCATGCAGTGACTGTGAAATCACCTTTCGGGACCGATTAACGTCATAACAATGACAGAATTCATGAGGAGGGGTCCCAAAAACCCCATGTTGAAAATCTGGTGCAAAAATTCCAAAAATTTCCCGAGATATGCATCAATGTTGAAAAAGCTCTATTACATTATACAACTTACCAGCATTTCCTCAGTTTGCAGTTGGCTTTGAAGAGTGCAGACATGTTCCCGGTCCACCGCAGATCGTCGCGCCGGACTCCAGAGGTAAGTATGGGGTGAGGGAGGCAGGGTTTGCAGTGGGTGGGTGCGGGTGGTGGGTAGGGAGACTACGAGGAACCATTTTTGTGTTACAGGGTGAAAGACAAAAAAAAAAACATCACGGGACAGTCTTATTTTTTTTATAGGGTATTTGGCATGCTGGGGTGGGCTCCCAGCGTGCCACATAACTGTTTGGGGGGTTGCTGCAGCCGATGGGGATTGGGCACCCTCGCTAGTACACAACACAAGGGGGGGTTAATTTATGCCGAGGATTGGGACCCCACAGCACACACAGAAAGCGGGGAGCCGAGGGGATTGGGGCACCTCCTCAGCATATAACAAATGGGGGAGAGTGCTTTATGCTGATGGGGAGTGGGCTCATCCATCGCACATACACTGGGGCACGGAAGCTGGTAGGGGGATGGGCACCCGAAGTCGCAGTTTGGGGCCACATACACACGTCGGCAAGCACGCCCAGGGCGTCCGCTGCATCTGACCAGCTTTGCCTCGACTGCAGCAGACCTTTCCTTAGATGTGCTTGCCACGATATGTATGCATGGTGTGGCGCCAGCATGCAGGCTGATTGGGGAATGAGGGACACACCTACTGGTGCGTGCCCTGCATTCGCCCAACAACGACTGAGCCTCCAAAGGTGCACTATTCGCAAGATGTTGGCTGCGCAAGCGCGCCAACATAAAAATGGAAAGGGGCCTGGGGGTAATCATATCAGATGACCTTAAGGTTAGCAACCAATGTGAGAAGGCAGTAGGGAGGGCTGGGGATATACTAGGATGTATAGGGAAAGGCATCCCCAGCAGAAAACAGGAAGTTGTTATCCCTCTGTACAGACAGTTGGTGAGACCCCATCTGGAGTAGTGCGTCCAGTTCTGGAGAACCCATCTCCACAAGGACATAGACAGGATGGAGGCAGTCCAGAGGACGGCAACTAAAATGGTGCAGGGTCTGCACCAGAAGCCATACGAGGAGAGATTAAAGGAGCTTAATATGCATACCATTGAGGAAGGGGGGGGGACATGATAGAAACTTTTAAGTACCTCAGTGGAATCAACAAAGTCCAAGAGGGTAGCATCTTTCAGAAAAAGAGACATGCAAGAACAAGGGGACACAATTTAAAGACGGGGGGTCAGGGGCAATGTGAGGAAGTATTATTTCACAGAGAGGGTAGTGGATGCATGGAACAGCCTTCCTGAGGAGGTTGTGGGGTCTAAAACTGTGGGAGAATTCAAGAAAACATGGGACAGACATAAGGCAATTCTTGTGGGGGATAAGAAGAAATAGGCTGTTGGTTAACTAGGATCTGCAGCTTATCCTGTAGGTAGGGAAATGGGCAGACTAGGTGAGCCAAGCGGTCCTTATCTGCCATCAAAGTCTATGTTTCTATATTTGTATGTTTGTATGCTGCAGTCTCAGCTTTCACCACCAGATGGCACTCTGCTTAGTCTGGTTCCTGATTCTGTATACATTACTCAGAGGGATGTGTTGAGGAAAGGGGTACCATTCCTCCCCTGTTTTTCTCCTTCTTGTCTTTCTTTCTTTTTTTTTGCTATATGGGGTGGGAGCCCATTATTGTCGCCAGTATAATACAATCAACCCAGGTACACCCACTGTACCCTCAAGATGCATTTCAAAACCTGACTACTAAACAAAGCTAAATGCCTATGCTCTCCAGGGTGACCATCTCCCCTTGCACACTCCCACCTTTGTCTTCTTACCCCAGTATCTATCTTGCCCTCTAGCACCTTGCCTAGGCTCTATGTGCCCATCTTTTCACCTCGACCTCTCCCCCCTTGGTCTCCCCAGTGTGTATGTATAGCATTCCAATTATAATTATTGTATAAGCTACCTTCTTTTTCTGTATTAGCCGATTTCAAGACTGAGCACTTTACTGTTAGACTGTACTGGCTCACTGTCAATTTGACGTACTGTGATTGTAAACATATGTACTGTAATGTATTCTGGCAATGGTTTGTAGCTGCTATGCTTGTACTATCCATAATATCACTGTATCTATGACTGTATTCTCAGTCAGAAGTGCCACACGAGCCTGAAAATGGTCCTCTGGATCAGTGAACCTAACCAGTTATCAAAGACTTAGATAAATACAAAATAAATAAAGGCAGTCACGGGCCTACTTTTGAGCTAGAATTAGTTATTTCAATTCTTGTTCTTGCTCAGAAGTATGAAATTAGTTTTGTTAATAAAACAGAGCTGGATTTCCTGTGTTTGTTGCTATTCAGCATATAGGGAGACAGGGACTGCAGAACATCAGTGTTTCAGCCCACCAGTGGCGGGTAGTGCTTTGCGGTATGGTAACAACAAGCTGCTGTGAAGTACGTACCTGTATGTTAAAAGTACAGGTACTTACCAAGTACTTTTGAAAGAATGGTTTATCTGCAAATTGCTAATGTTAGTAATTGCACATAACTCTGCCTCCTCTTTACAGCAAAGTAAAGAGAGACGTGGGGTGGGTGGGGGAAACCTTTCCTTTAGCAACAAACATAAAGGCACTAAGTAAATTAAAATTCTTTCCTTTCATTTGAAAAAACAAAAGTGCACACGCACACACACAAACCGTTTGGGGGTCAATGATGGGTCTAGATTCCCTGAAACTTGCCTAGTCCCCCCCACACACACGCATATACACTTTGGGTGTATTTGGATTTCACGATTGAGGTTCTGCACTCACCTTGATAGATCAGGCTGTCAGAGTAAAAATATGTCGATATACATATCCCCCACAGCTGTAGTAGTCATCTGACAGGAGGTATGAAAACTTGAAAGAGCAAATGAAACTCTTCTGATCCCTCATGCCTTGCTGTACGGAAACATCAGAGAGCTTCTTGACATTCGGCTGGTTGATTAGACAGGAGTCCTCACCATTCCATTCACTGTAATTGCACTGATGATCAAGTACTGTGAGAACCCTTGTTGCAGCCGTAGGAATGACTCTTAGCACTGCTGGCCTTTTTTCTTCCATCAGCAGCAGCCCTCTTTACAGAGGCAGGCCCTGCTAATGATAAGGCTACCAATTTTCTGAAGCCTAAAACTGGGACATGCCATTTGGAAGTAAATAAATAAATATATGTTTGCGTGTATGTGTGTGTATAAACGTTTAGACACAGACAGTGGCTTACCGTAAACATGAAGATTTATTTTGTTTTCTATCCAGCGCCAACAGGTTCACTTCATTTGGTGTGACGCGTAAGTAATTACGCTATACAATACCAACAGGGAAAAATCCACGGTAAATGCAGAGCACAATGATTAAAATTCTTTTCTAACTGTGCCAGAACACCAACGGGAAAAAGTTCGCTGGTAAACATGAAGGTTTCAGTTCTTTTGTAACTGTGCTCCAACACCAACAAGAAAAATCCATCCAAAATGAAGGAATAGGTCAAATGATAAACACATGGATTGTCCTGTCCTGTCACGACAGACTGAGCAAAATGCAAACATATTTACAGATTGAAATAGGGCAATAAACATGTCACTGAGTCTGAGATGTAGATGGTGTGGGTTCCTCGCTTTCAGTTGTACTAGCTAAAGAAGTTTCTTTGTGTAACCCCTAGGTGGCGCTATCCCAAGGGCTACTACCCCTGCCTGCTTAACTACTGACAGGTTGAGGGGCCTAGGTTCTATGGCGGGTGCCTCCACCCAGAGGTCAGGGTTTGTAGTAGTTAGACTAGCTTGATCACAGCCCTCTGGGACACTATGACCCCCTTTGATTCCTTCTAGTGGCTCACACAGTACACAGGAGTTACAGCCCCAATACCTCACGAATACATACTGTTCACTCATAAAGTACCACTTACCCTTAAGACTGATTCTGCAGCACGTCTCTGAGGACCCCCTGTAAAATAAGGTTAAACAACATACGCAGCAAAGTACAATACTCTTTCCATTAAGTACCAACACCACAGACAGTATATAGTATAACAACAACAAATCTGATTTATTTAGGGGACAGTAACATGGGAGGGGGAAATCAGGTTAATTGGTGGCATTAAATCACAGTACTGTGCACACATACAGGGTCTGAAAAATCACACTCTGGGTACCCAGGTTGGGGGGTGCTAGCCAGGTCCGTTGCCCGGAGTTGGCCAGCAGGTGCAGATGGATAGGGCCCTGTAGAAGAAAATTTATGCACAACACCCAATTGTAATCCGGAGCCGGATGGCTCAGTCCATGAAGCAATGAAACAACAAGAATTAGAAGACACACTTGTGATTGAAAACAGGCTGCAGGGGAATACCCTGATTTGTACTCACAATACCCAAGCTGAGGACCGGATGTTGGATGTTCTTTTGGATTGCCAGGACAACAGGGCATGGAGACAAAGTCCTTGTGACTGGACCCCACTGCAGTTGATAGCAACCGGATTTAGTCCAAGACAAGCTTGGGTTTGCTTCCAGCTTCAACACACAGCACGGGGATTGGAAATAGAGATTCCCCACAAGCACTACGCACATTCATATGTAGAAGGAAAGTACTATACCAGACAGGCTGCTCCTCGATCCCGATTGCAATTACTGCAAACTACCTGGGAGCACACATAGCAGCTTCAGTTTCTGACAGACCGAGCGCGATTCAGCAATTTCTCCAGTCTTCTACAGGGTGAGCCTAGTTTCCACTCTTCAGTCTTCCTTCTTTCTCCCCACAAATCAGATTCAGTCTGAACTGGCACTTACAACGGCTGCAGGCCGAACCTCAGGGCCTCATACGCACTTCCCACGTGAAACTATACACCGCAGAAGCACAGAGCTCCTTCTCTCTTCACTGTCACAACTGATCTCAGCTTTCCAGTAACAGAGCAGGACATTTCCTCCAAATCTAAAAGGTTCCAGTTGGCTGATCCTCCTTGTCAGTCACAACAGGCTCCCTCTATTGGTGTAAAAAGGCGCCAAGGTCCAAACTACATTTCCCAGAAGCTCTCTTCATATAATCCCCTTGTGGCTGGCTACAAGTGAGAGTCCCAGTTCTGATTTGCCCAAAGTAGGCTCCAGTTCAAAGGTCCCAAATACTGATTGGTCCCATTCAGCAGTTCTGGACCCAAATGAGGTAGCAAGCAGACATAGTTCGTACTGTGACAAAAGGCAGGTCAGACAAACTGTATTTTCATTATCACTCTAAGTTCTGGTAAACAGTTACATCTTTCAGAAGAGCTCCCTCTGCGCTCTTAGCGACTGCAGAAATGGAGCGATTTGGCAGTAGCCCGAGCGGGACTCAAGCAGGAAAACACACAGACCCCCATCCAAATTAATTATATCTGCAGGCAGACAGCTCTTAAAGAGACAGTACGTGGAAGCTCAAATAGCACTCACTTGGAACCACATTTAAACAGCTCAGACACCGAACACCGCCCAGACTTGGAGCATTCAGGCAAGCTCCTGGAAGACTTTTGGGAACCTCCATTTGCAGGAGGGTTACATTTGAAAGGATATTTTTCAGAGGCATGTATTTTATGTAGGCTAGTTTTGTTGTGAAGTGGTTTGTCATAGAATTCAGAACAGGAGTCTTTGAAATTCACTTTACGCATCAACATTGCTTTATGTGTCGACACTTTGAGATTTGTCTTGTCCTCTGCCCACAACTTGTTGGCAAGAGAGAACACCCTCTGTACCGGAGCATTGGTTCCAGGTAGAAATAATGCAACCTCAATTACAGGTAAAATGTTTTTATAAGAGATTTCTTTTGTTCTGAAGTACTTGAAGATCTCCAACCATCTCGACAACAGCTCAGTGTTGCTTCTGTTCCACTCAAAGACTTTAGTGGTATTAGCGTAGGACTTCACACGTGACACTTCATCAAATAAAGTGCCATCACCAAGAGGCAGGTTTGTTTGTGAAGTGACAAGGGGGATGCAGTCCTCCACAGATGCCCAGTCTGGAGTGTGCTTCAAGAGGACCCAGGAGAAAATGCCGTACTGCTTCAGTGAGTCCCATTTCTCCAAATACCTCACACAGGTGTCATAAAAACATCCACATTGTTGAGGAATTCTGTGGTGTTCACGACGCCTTCATCAGATAATTTCCTCAACATTCCCTTCGCCTCTAGCCCAATGAAGTGCTCTTGTCTTCATTCTTGCAGTTTCTTTTTGAGAGTTAGCAGTTCTTCAGCTGCCTCGATGGCTGTGTAGTTTTGTTATTCCAGTCTCTTGGTAACTGAATTGAACAGTGTCAGCTGACCATGCAGAAGCCACAGCCAATGTTCAGAAACTGGCTCCTCAACGAACTTCTGCAGGGTTGTTGGGCACTTTTCTTGTGAAATGAAGTAGGACTTCAACCCCTCGTAAATTTGCAGGATGCGTTCAACAGTTGGAAGCAATGATAACCAACGAGTGTTGCTATGTCCCAGGACATCCTTATAGCAAACTTCTACAGAGTTACAACACTCCTTCAATTCTTGCACTGGGACAGTGTATATGTAAAAATACTTGTAAATTTTCACTACCATGCATTCCACGTCAATGGGCAACATGTCAGCAGCAGTTTGCATGGCACTGTGCACTATATGAGCAGTGCAACCAATGCCATGAATCTCTCGTCCTGTGATCGCTTTTATCTTGTACCAAACATTGCCTTTTCCACCTCGAGTGGCCCCTTCAAAGTTTGTGTTGGTGTTATCCGCACAGAAGGCTATGCACTTCTTCTCTATATTTTCCTTTCTTAGTGCTGTGATGAGGAAATCCACCAGTGTTTCTGCTGTTTCCTCTGGCAGATCTTTGAACTCCAGTAACTTAGTTTGAATGCCACTGACAGGACTGAAATATCGCACCACAACTGGAACCATCTTGATGTGTTTGTGGTTAGATGTGTCCATGGCAGCACTCAGGAATGTTGCCTCCGTCAACTCAGCTCTGGTTTCTTCCTCAGAAAAAGGATCCAGTACACCAGTCACAATTGTTTTGGTTTTAGTACAGGCAGAACTAAACTTAGGTTCAAACATCCTCTTCACCAACTTTGTGGTGCAATCCATCGACTTGAAGCTTTGTGAATGCACAATACAATGGTAGGCCCAAGTGCCCTCCTTTGCTGCTAGGACAAGGTCACTGTCACTGGCATGTTCAGTTTTGAAAAATCTGGTTAATGAAAAGCTGGAACTTTGTGCTACCACAGCCTTTTGATGCTTAGATGTTTTAAGGTGACAGGTTATATCCGTTTTCCCTCCATGACTGATGGAGAACTGTGAGTTGCACTGCTTGCAGAATACGTCTGTCTTCGACATTTTCTGAAGAAATGTATAGTCTTTTTGCAAGTCTTCATTAAAAGTAGTCTTCCTTTTCCCCATTTTATTTTATTTTCTTCCTTCCTTTCTTTCTTTCTTGTTTCTAGTCAGATCTGACTTACACTCTCTCTTAACAACGGTCTCTTCTTCCTTCTCTCTAGACTCTCTCTGTCTTCTTACACCTCGGGCTGCAGAGGCTGGTGGTGTCCCACTTTTCTACTTTCTCTCTAGTCAGATTGGAAGAATCTTTCTAGCCAGTGCCTTAGACTCCCCTTAGTCTCTCTGAAATTCTTTTCCATACAACAATTGACAGAGCAGGTCTTCCAGTTCTGACCTCCTCCTCCTCTCCAGAGTCCAGACTACTCTGATCTTGAGCTACAGAAGCAAGTGTGTATGTGTCTCTCTCTCTCTCTCTCTCTCGCTCTCTCTTTCTTCCTTCCCTATTTGTCCTGTACACTGTACACAACTGTGAACCTTGCTTTCTACTGCACTTGACTTCTAAAAAGGCCCCAAGTAAGTTACCTCAGTACAATCACACTGTCACTGGCTGACCTGACCTTTCACCTTGCCAGCAGCAAGCCAAATCCAGGCAAGCTAAGCAAGCAAGCAGCAGGCCAGAGAAGACTGCTTCACCATCCACCATGTGAGCTACTAAGAACGTGGGAGAACAGCTGCAGCAGGCAGCAGGAAGTTGCTGAGCTCAGTCAGCAGGGGTCAGGGCGTCAGGTCAAGGGTGGGAGGAAGGGGAGACAGCAGTCAGTGCCACAGAAAATAAATTACAATTCCACAGTTCCGTCCGACCCAGCCAGGCTCCCACAGACTTCAAAGATTTTTCCTGGACCTTCTAGCCCAGCAACCTACCAACCAGTCCAAACCCCAACATAAACAAACAAAAAAAACAAGCACAGCATCACGACGACAGACAACTGTATTGTTGGATGGTCAGATCACGGATGGGATGCCGGATGAATCGAGTGACCTCCCCCAGCCCTTCTAAGTCACACAAGCGCAAGCACTGCGATAAAATAAATGACGGAGTCTGCATCAGAAACAAGTAGCAACAATCGGTCAGACTTCTGTGGATGAAGAATGAACTAAATCTTCTTAGTCACTCACCTCGAGAATACGGTAGACCACCGAGTCCGACTCCGATCTCCACTTGACTCGACTCGCACTCAGATGCAGATGCTGTGTGATCTGTGATGTCCCATGCCATCTCCAGTCTGTCTCTGGCCTCCTCCATCCTCCACTCTTCTCCAGGCTCCAGCTTTTCTCACTTAGTGCTCCCACCCCGGCACCCCAGATCCACCTGGACCCTCCCTTGACTAATGACCCAACCCGGCCTGTGACCTGCATGGTGATCCAGGCTGCCTGCGGCAGCAGCACAGTATATCTGCAGATGCAGCTGATTAATTTGCTGATGTCCCCCCGCATCTGAGATCTCCAGTCTGGCGGTGGCCTCCTCCTCCTCCTCCTCCTCCTATCGCTCGGTGATCGGTGGTCGAAGAGAAGACAAAAGTTCGGCAGGTGAGTGTACTGTCTGTAGACTGGAAGACAAACCTCTTTTGTATAATTTATTTACTCAAGAGGCCACATCTCGTTTATGGTAGGTTCCTGCTTTCACAGCATTTTACAGCAGCATGGATTGAAGCACCCATAGGTTAAATGGCTTGTTCAGGTTCACACAGTTAACTCCTGGGCATTTTATAATGCATCCCTTCCACCATTTCGCACTACAGAGTGAAAAGCAGTCGGTGGTGAAAGTGATATCACAGATGGTCAAAGAGACCTAGTAACAGACAGCAGTAAAGAGCAGGGAGGCAGAATACATAGCAGGGACAGTGACAGTTCAAATGCCACACAATAGAAGTAACAATGAGATCAGTCAGAGTAGGTCCAAAGGGCAAAAAGACAATTCTCATAGGAACAGAGAATGGAATGCCCTGGAATTCAAACTGTAGCGACCCCCTTTCCACAAAGACAGGGAGCAGCGTTGTTCCTAATATGTGTGCCCTGTGGGACAGGTCGGTCGGTGTTGGAATTCCACTTCATAAGCTTTGGGAGCTAGGAGGGCCCATAAGGGACTTGTCTTTAAACTGAGCTCCCCTTCCATTTATAAGTCAATGGCAGTGATGTATGAGCTACTGGGGCTCACTTTAGAGCCACTGGGGCCAAGCCCTGGTAAGCCCTCCTGTACTTCCAACACTGGACTGGTGCAGGGCTACCGATTTCCCTCACTCCTGATAGGGAGTGAGAGGGGTCAAGGAGGATATAAAAGTGAGTGTAGATATGTCCCAGCACGGAAGTGAGACACACGGTCTGGGAGTTCGCCAGTCCCGGTCAGTGACGGACATCATGGCTCAGGAACCCTGCCTGATGGCGAGAAGCCAGCAGCACATCTCGAGCAATGAGATGGAGCTAGGCTCTGCAGTATCCATGTGAAGTAGCTAGGATATGCAGGGTCATCCATGCATCCCATGAGGGCAGGCAACAAGGCATCCTGTTCGATGGCTGGGTTCTGCTCCATTGGACCCAGGTGTAGTGATTCCCTGTATGGACTCCCAACTATGACCACAAGGTCAGTCACAGTGTCATAAGCATTTGGTCCACACCCCAGAGTCAGTGCAGGGGTGGCATAGTACATCCAGCGCCAGACTTGGCCAGAAACAGAAGTTGGCTCTTGGGTAACTCAGTCCACCAGTATGTGGCAGGAACAGGAGATATGGAGTGGAGCAAGGTGGTTCTGCCCGTGGAAGACAATGAGAGGGTTCCTGTGGGCAGGCAGGGATTCCCAAGAGGTGCACCTTCAAGGTGCGTAGCTAGATGGCTCTCTGGGGCCTGAGTTGGGTGCCTGAGAAGAGGGATAGCTGCGATGCAGAGCTAAGGTGAGCCTAAGGTCAAAGAGGCTCCACAGATCGGGAAGTTGGTGTAAGATGCCCACAGGACCCAGGGACTAGAGTGGTCAAGGAGGTCAGTAAGGTCAAAAGCATCAGGACACCAGTCCGGTGGCACTGAGGGCTGAGGTGCTGGGTGCCTTACCTCATGCCATGCTGGCGACCCATGTTTGGGAACGAGCACGGGTCACTGGGGGTTGGTCGGGGAAGGGCCGGGAGCTGATAGAGTGTCCGACAGGCAGCTCTCCATTCCCAGATCGGGGAGGTCGGCTCTCAGCCTAAGACCACCGCCACATGAAGGCATGATGGTGGTGCAGTCAGTGAGGGAGTCAGGCACTAGGCCAGGGATGGGTGGAGCAGAGTCAGCCGAGCCAAGGCGTGCACATGTGCGTGCACCTCCACGCACATGTCCAACCTTGTTTGAGGCTCCGGGTGTAAGGGGAAAAAAACATGGAAAAAGCAGAGGCGGCGGCTGGATGACGCCCACAGGCCAGCTCCAGTGGTCCTGCTGAGAAAGTGGGGGTGGCTCCGAAAAGGACCACAGATATCTGGTACGGACGGCCAACACAAGCCACCAGCCTGCTGGGAGGATAAAAACCTATATGGAAAAAAAGCACCAGGACTAAGGTTGGAGAGTTTTCCTCTCTTACATGTGGGGAGGGTTGCTGAAGAGTTAGGGCTGGCTGATCATGGCCACCGAATCAGACAAGTGCCACTGGGTCGGGTCTGCGAGAGGCCGTAGTCCAGGAGAGGAACTGTGATTGGTGTCACAGATGCCCAGTGTGTGTTACAGACATCAGGAGCTGCTGCAAGTTCCATTGCTTTAGGAAGTGATATAGGGAAGATGCCAATCAGTTAACCTGAGCTATATTGCCACCGAGTCTCAGCATGCCAGCCTGGATAGTGAGCACTCTGAAAGTAACAGAACCTTGAGTCTAGTTGGGGAGTGATAAGTCAGTACCACAAGCGAATTAAAGCCTAAGTATAAATCCAAAATCCACTGGGGTCAATGAAGTGACTTAGAGCACAGGGACCAAGGGAGTCCAGATTGATGAAATACAGGTTTAAGCTGCGGTAGCTGTACTTTAATATTCAACAGAGTAATGAACCGTGTAATGAAAATATATTCAGACTTGGGCCCCAGGTCAGAAATGAGTAATATGCCCTACCCCATGCCACCAGCACCTGGTAAAGAGAGAGGCAATAGCAGCTACATGTTTGTGTGGTTATTTCAAAGAGCAGTATTTTTAGTTAGTAAAAAAAAATTTCATGTTTTTTTTTTTTTAAATAAATGTTTTTCTGACATCCTTAGAATCATCCTTAATGTATTTGTAGTTTTCTCAGATATTTTTGTGTTTCTTATTTATAATTTTTTCATCCTCCGGCATTACTTCTCATCCCCCCCCAGCTCCAGACACGCCTCCCCACGGGACTGTCAACACCGCAAATTAACCTTCGTAGCAGGGCCGCCCTGATGGCAGAGACCACCTGGGTACCCCGCGGGGGCTACGTCTGGACCAGGAGCTGAACCTCGAGGCTTATGAGGCACGGAGGGGTTTACTTTGCTTTACCCCAGTTGCCTGCCTCAAAGACGATGACATGCTATCGGGCTAAGGAGGTGGAGCACGCGAAGATGTGCCTCTGCTCTGGACTCCTGCTTCCGCCTTTCACCCATGTGGTGCCCCAACTGCCATGCCACCCAGGAACTCCAAATGGCAGTGAGCAGTGGATGTGAAACCCTCCCTGGGAGAGGAGAGCTTGCCATATGGCGGCTAAATACAGCTCTCGCCCACCCCTCCAGCCGAGCCCCGACGACCCCGGCTCGTTCCCGAACTCAGGTCACCAGTGTACCGCGAGGTGTGGCATCCAGTGCCTCAACCCTCAGCGCCACCGGGCCAGCCTTCTCAGATATTTTTAACACAGCATTTATAACTAATTTTTGCAATTAACGACTTGAGTCATTAAAGGTGGCTGCCACTCACAATTCCTAAAAAATCTCTCCTGTTGATGTTGTTGAATGTACATGCCAGATTCATACTGTGGCCGTGTTAAGATGGTTTTACCACATGTTGCTGATGGTAAACAGCCCAGCACTGTACCGAGATATTTAGTTTTTTCATGGTGGGCCTGGCAAGGGAGCAGGAACTTTTTGAAAACTTCAAAATCCTGCATCTAACTTCAGGAATGAGAGCAAACAAAAAAGAAAAGTGTGCATCTTGATATCTTTTATCAGAAAAACATTACTGCTGAAAAAACCCACTACATAGTAACTAACAAATACAGCTGCTTTAGCGTCATAGTGCGAAGCCTGGCTCTGATCCTTAGGAGAACAAAAAGTGTGAACCCTGTTTGGTGACTGTTTGCATGGGCCTCCTGGTGAGTGTATTTCCCTTTGGTATACCCCTGGACACAGAAGTGCAGGGGCCATACCAGCCCCCATGGGGCACAGTCACTCAGTACGGCAAACACCCGGTTACCAAAATTTAAATAAATAAATAATCAAATGGGGGTTGCAAAACCAGAAAATAATCTGTTTGCAGATTTTGACTGGCTGACAGCATCCTGAAAGGGTTAGGAAACCGTTATATAAACTGGAACAATTAGAATGTTAACTATAAAAGCAGTCATTTTAACATCAGTTTAACATTTTAGTTTAATAACAGCATTACCGCACTGCAGGGGTAGGGTTACCTTTGTTAATGCAACACTCGGGACATAAGACATGCTACACCTCGTGTCTCATGACACCCTCCCCATTAGATTAACAGATGGTGACCTAATCCCTGGTTGTGCCCTAGTGCCTAAATGTTTTGACAATGTTATGAGATCTGAGCTTTAAAGATGTCAGCTGCGTTTATGCTCATAGGAGGATCACTTTAAGGCATAAAGAGCAGCTGACACCTTTGGGAAAACTTTAGAAAACATAATAGTTGCATACCATTCAGCTTGATTTCTACAGATTTCTCCTCTCCATTACTTATTAAGAAATTCCCATAAAAAGGCAGATAATTATCCCTTCGAGTTCATCTGCTGTTACACAGAAACATAGAAAGTAACAGCAGATAAGGACCACTTGGCCCACCCAGTCTGCTCATTTTCCCTACCTACTGTATTACCGCAGACCCTACTTGATCTCCATCTCTACCCCCCCCTTGCCTTATGACTAAGGTTCCCTTATGCCTATCCCATGCATTCTTGAACCCCACTACCATATTTGCCCCCACCACTTCCGTTGGGAGGCTGTTCTAGGCATCCATCACTCTTTCTGTGAAGAAGTACTATACTTCCTCACATTTGCACTGAGTCTACCCCCTCCCGCTTTATAGCATGACCCCTTGTTCTTGAGCAACTTTTTCTCTGAAAAATGCTTCCCTCTTGTACCTTATTCATACCCGTGAGGTATTTGAAAGTCTCTATCATATTCCCCCACTCCCTCCTTTACTCCAGGGTGTACATATTGAGGTACTTCAGTCTCTCCTCATAGGGCTTATTATGCAGACATTGTACCATTTTAGTTGCCCTCCTCTGGACTGCCTCCACCCTATCTATATCCTGCTGGAGATAAGGTCTCCAGAACGGGACATAGTACTCCAGGTGAGGTCTCAGCAGTGATCTTTACAGAGGTAACACCACCTCCTTCTTTCTGCTGGTGATACTTTTCCTTGTGCACCCCAGCATCCCACTAGCTCTCCCAACTGCCTTGTCACGCTGCCTGGCCACCTTTAGGTCCTCAGGTATGATAGCCCATAGGTCTCTTTCCTGTTTGGTGGTCACCATTACTACTCCTGCATTTTCTACTCTGCCCCTGGGTTTCTGTGCCCTAAGTGCATGATTTTGCACTTTTTCACACTGAAATGTAGCTGCCATACTCTTGGCCACTCATCTAACTTTCTTAGATCACTACTCATTGTTTCCACCCCTCCTGGAGTGTCTACCCTATTGCAGAATTTAGTGTCACCCACAAAAACGTAGACCTTTCCATCCAGCCCCTCTGTAATGTCACTAATAAAGACATTAAAGAGGACTAGTCCCAGTGCTGATCCCTGTAGCACCCCACTTGTCATCCTCCCTTCCTTGGAGTGAACTCTGTTTACCACCACCCTCTGCTGCCTATCCACTAACCAGTTTCTTACCCAGTTTACCACCTTTGGCCCCACTCCTAGGCTGCTCAGCTTGCTTATCAGTCTCCTATGTGGAACGGTGTTGAAGGCCTTACCGAAATCCAGGTAGGCCACATCCACTGCTCCACCCTGATCCACTTCCCTGGTCACCCAGTCAAAGAAATCTATCAGATTTCTTTGACACGACTTCCTCTTTGAAATCTATGCTGCCTCAGATCTAGTAAGCCACTGGATTCAAGGTATTCCACAGTCCTTTCCTTCAGTAATGATTCCATTAATTTTCCCACTACCGAAATCAGGCTGACTGGCCTGTAGTTGCCAGCCTCCTTTCCTGCCACCAGTTTTGTGAAGTGGGAATACATCAGCCCTCCTCCAGTCCTCTGGAACCACTCCCATCTCTAGTGAGTGGTTGAACAGGACTGTCAGAGGTGATGACAGCACCTCTCTGAGCTCTCTTAATATCCTTAGATGTACACCATCTGGCCCCATTGCCTTGTTGACTTTTAGGTTTGCGAGTTCCTTCAGGACTCTCTCCTCTGAAAATGGACTAGTGTCCACCTCCCTTCCTTCTATGCCCTTGTTACTACTCTGTGACCCCTCTCCTTCCCCTTCCTCTGTGAACACTGAACAAAAGTATTTGTTCAGGATGACTGCTTTTTCCTGGTCATCCTCCACTCAATTCCACCCCCCCTTCCATTCTAAGCCTTATAATCCCTCCCCTGTTCTTCCTTTTTTCACTTACGTACCTACAAACATATGAAACTGCCGGCAGAAAAAGGCCCACAGGTCTATCAAGTCTGCCCGATTGTGCAGCTCTTAGTTTCATATCACTAAAGCTGCCCCACCCCACCCAAACCCTCCCTTCCTCCTCCTCTTTTCTGGTCCTTCCCCTTGTGTTCTTGCCTGTACTAACCCTGCCCTTGACTCTATCCCAACCCTGCTCAAAGCTATCCAGTGCCTTTGAGCGAGTAACTCCTCCAGCAGTGCGTTCCAACCCGCCACCACTCTCCCTGTGAAGTAGTGCCTCCTCATCTCCCTCCCTCCTGAACAATGTCTTGTACCCTTTCATTACTGTCTGGGCTATTCTATCCTCCATTTGTGCCTTTGTACTCCTTTACTGGTTTCCCTGCCTCCCTCTGTTTCTCCTGATCCGCCTCCTTATCTGCCCCCCCGTGTCTTCTTCTACCTCTTGAATGCTAATTTTTTTGCCCTTACCTTCCCAGCCACCTCTTTTGAGAACCATAGCATCTCTTTTTCTTCTTGCTTTTGCTCACTTGCCTGACACAGAGGTTTGTTGCCTTCACTATGCCCCCTTTTAGCTTTGCCCACTGTTCTTCCACTCCACCCAAGTCCTCCCCCCCTTCCAGGGCATCCCTGAGGCATTCACCCCTCTTTTTAAAGTCCACCCTCCTGAAGTCCAGGACCCTCACTCTTGTGTGGTTCGATTCTGCCACAGTTCTTATATTGAACCACACCGTATGGTGATCACTCTCCTACCCTAATGTCCGCAACACTGTCCCCATTGGTGAGTTTATACCTTATTTCCATTCCTACTTGAAATCATAATGCTCTGTTGTGACATCACAGTCTGTTGCCATGACAATAACCATGCTCTCCTAAGCACAGTATTACGACATCAGGTGGGGGATAAGCACCAGGAGCTGGTGAACCCTCAAGGAACACAGGGCTCCCATATCTACAGGGATTCCTGTATTTTACAGAGATTTGGAGGCATCTACGGGAAAACTCTTCCTATAGACTTGCATTGGTTATACAGGAAAACAGGGCAATACTGCTTCCATAGGAAATAATGTAATCTACAGGAAAACACAGGAATATCACCCTGGAGTTACAGGGAAAATGCCAAATCAACATGGGAGCACTGGGAACAAAATTCCCATTTTCATGCATATAACCTCAATGATAAGCAATGATGATGAGAAATTGTTTCGTGACCAAATATTATGCTTTTCATTGTTCTGCTCAAGGTGTGGGTGGCTCTTTAAAATCGTTTCCGCTCTGCTTTTAGCAATACGAGCCACGTTATGAAATGACCTTGGCTGCACCCAGACAGTTAACCTCAGCTAATATAGACACTGCTGGATAAGGGAATTATATTGTTTTTATAAACAGTCTGTGGTGCAACACACGAAGCCAGACTGCCAAAATAAAAACAAATGATAACACAACAGATAGTCATAGCTTCAGATGGTCTTTTAATAAAATCGGCACCGCTTTCTTATTAAACACAGTTCTGCTGTAGAAATATTTCAGACGTCTTCCTTCTGCACTGCCAGCTTAGTCCGTTGTGTGTGTGTGTGTGTGTTGTGGTGGGAGGGGGTGTCACAGACTTTTTCCCCCAGTCGGAAAGCCTCTACTTCTGAACCAAGAAAAAAAAAAAGTCAGACAGATATACCACAAGTAGTCAACCAGCCATCAGGGTCTATTAGCATGGCAGGAACCTTCATCTCTCGGGACCATGACGACACACACAGGCACAAGTGGTGTTTATGGACGGAGATATTAGCCTCAGTTTGTAAGTTATGAATGTAATGCACAGTTTGTTATACACAGAGAGAGGGCTGTTACAAATGCCCATAGGTCTTTTGTTGCAATTGTATTTATTTACCCAGCATAGCCCAGCTGAGATGTAATATCTAATTTTCACTGGGGTTCTGCTTCACCCATTTTTACAAACTGGGGAGTGGGCTCGGTCTGAAGCACCGAGAGGCTATGGGACTGGCGCAGGGCTCACGCAGTGAGTGAACTACTGTCATGATATTAGAACCTGTGGTCTTCTGGTTCCCAGACCTGCACACTAACCACTAACACCCGCCCCCCTATGTTAAGTCGGATCCTTAGGAAAATGACATGTCATGTGGCCCTCTCTTTATCTGTATGATGCAAATGAATAGTACCTCAATAGTTATGAATTCACAGCACAGCTAGTTATACGTACCATGGGTGTAGAAAGACGTACTCCATGTACTTCATGGTCTAGTTTTATTTTAAGAGGCAACCAAAAGTCTCTGAATTGCTGCCTTTGTCAGTGAAATACAACACAGAACTGACTCATCCTTTCTGTAATTTTATTCCGGGAGTCAAAGCTAGAAAGGTTGGCCACTGAGACTGCCTTTGTATTCCAGGGATCATACAACATTACGGGCTCTGGGGTGGTATGTGGGTTTCTGAGGGACCGATACATGGCAATTTTATTTACCCATGCATGGACTGGGGCAACAACCAGTGCCATGGTGTACAAAAAAAGTTTTATTTATTGTGCCAGATGGGGCAACAAACATGGCCCTGGTGTATGCATTTTTAATATCTGCCTACACCCCTGATACATATAGAGCACATGCAGGAACTGAACCCACAAAGCAGGGATAAAAATACATTTTTCTGTACATGCACATGAGTGCTGGTAAAGTATACACCAGAGACCCCATATGCAGTCACAGTTATTGTCATAAAATGATCACAAGGACCACCTTGCGACAAAGTTCTATCTGTGAGCTCATTTGGTATACACACTGGGCACGCAAATCTTTTCCTGTGCCAGCGCTATAGCCATTCTGCTGGCACATGAAAGGGGCAGAAACTAGTAGGACTAAGATGATCCAGGGCCTGGGGACAAACCATATGAGGAGAGATTACAGGAGCTCAATACGTATTCCCTGGAGGGCAGAAGGGAGAAGGGGATATGATAGAAACCTTCAAGTACCTAAAGGGTATAAACAGGGTTGGAATGGAGGGCATTTTCAGTTTAAGAGGGGAGGGGACCACTAGGGATCCTAGTCTGAAACTAGTGGGGGGTAGATTTAGGAAGGAAATGAGGAGACACTTTTTCATGGAAAGGGTGGTGTCAGAGTGGAATGAACTGCCAGAAGCAGTGGTCTCATTGAAAATGGTGGGCAGTTTTAAAAGGTGATGGGAGAGGGTAAAAAAGAGAGTCATAACTGAAGGGAGATGGGGGGGGGAGGATAACTCTGGCGAGAAAAGGGGGGCAGCTAAAGTAAAACAGACTGAGCTGCACAATCGAGCAGACTTGATAGACTATTATGGCCTGTTTCTGCTGCTGTTTTTGTATGTTCATGAAATGCTGTGACATGCACAGTCATTTCCCAGACCCCACATCCACTGCTGCATACTTCAAAATGTAGTACCCTTATGGAACTGTTGAAAGGGCCACAGGACTGTCAAAGGCATGTAGTAGGAAGAGAGAGAGAAACACCACCAAGCAGGCGACACGGGACCAAGATCAGTGAGGAACCACTTTGGCATTACCATTGCACAGGGGCACTGGGATGGGGTTCCACTTGACACCAGGGATGAGATTTACATTTTAGATGGTTGGTGGGGCTACAGACACCAGGAAAGGGATTTAGATTACTAGATGGTTGTGGGCAGACCCACTGGACACCAGGGAAGGGATTTACATTTTTAGATGGTCAGAGGGCCCACTGGACGACAAGGAAGAGAGTTAAATTTTTGGATGGTCATGAGGGGCCCACTGGACACCAGAAAAGGAATTTTTGGATGGTCAGTGGGGCCACTGGACATCAAGGGAGGAATTTATATTTTTGGATGATCAGGGGACAACGGGACATTGGGGAGGAATTTACATTTTTGGATGGTTGGGGGGGCAACTGGACATCAGGGGAGGAATTTACATTTTTGGATGGTCAAGGGACAACTGGACATCGGGGAGGAATTTACATTTTTGGATAGTCGGCTTGGCACACTGGACACCAGAGAATAGATCTTTATTTTTGGATGGCCCTTGAGGGGGACACTGGACATCGGGGAAGGGATTGGATAGTCAGGGGGGCCCACTGGACAACAGGGAAGAAATTTACATTTTTGGGTGGTTAGGGATTACACTGGACTGGTAGCTTAGCTTCCAGCAGGAGCAGAGGCATCATCCAACAGCTCCTGAGAGAGAACTACAATATTTAATAAATGTTTTATTGAGCAGAACTTTACTGTTTCTTCCTTTTACAGAATTGTGAATGATATCACAGTTGAAATGGGCAAACTACGTAATGCAGCACCAGAGGAGGATTTTTTAAATCCCAAACAGACTACCGCTAAGTGGAATAGGCCACAGAGTCATGAGGCAGCCTCTGAAGTCTCCAAGACAACAGCAGGGGAGGTGACACTTCAGATGGTTAACACAACCCTGGATCAGCTCATACGAATGGTCCAGGATATGGACCACAAATTGGATGGCCTCACCCCAAGTGTATCCAGCCTGGAAACACGGGTGGATATTGTGCAGTGAACAATACAGCGCATGGAGGGTTCATGAATGAAAACGCAAGACATGGCTGCCAACCTCATGAAGGAGAACTCCATGCTACGGCAGAGGCTAGAAAATCCGTAGAACCAGAGCCTCAAGCGGAAATTACAAGCAGTAGGGCTTCCAGAAACCTCTGAAGGGGGAGAGACTCTGGCATTTGCTAAAACGTTTTTGCCAACCATACTAGGACTTATTGAAACAGAGCAGTCCTTCTCCCTTGGAGAAAGCATGTCACTTGATGCCCCTCACGAAATACCATTGGGTTTCTGTGACACGTAGGTTACACCTTGTGGCCATAAGCCCCGCACTTCAACATCTGCTTTTAATTGTGAGTATAATACATATTTGTTACTGGCAATTGTTGTTGTTGGTCTTATCTCTTGCACATGACATTGCAACTGCAATGTTTTATGGTTGGCTATTGTCACATTCTGGGTTTAGGTAGCATCCAACACCTCAAGTGTGTGCAAAATTTTCATTATACTCACTACCCCATGTATTATTCTATATATAATGACACTCAACACATCCTTCACTAGAACCCAAGCTCTTTGTACCACAAACACTAATCCACTTAATGTTCCACAGGTTAAGACAGGCATGGGGCAAAAAGTGTTTGGTTTCAGGCATCAAAAACCTGAAACGCCTTACTGCCTCACATTTGGACTACAAAATCCCATATTATCTTCAGATCAAGGCTTAAGGACCATGGTGTCAATTCACAAAGGACGATGCACGGCTTGTGTCTAGCCCTGCATCAAACGCGATGGTTGGCATAGCTGCGCCAAAACCTTTGCTGCACACTGTGCCTGATTCCAGCAGACTGGGCACAGTTGCAACAGTTTTCCTTATTTACGGCAACATGTGCCAAATATTTGGTGCAAGCCCCATAAAACAGGTACCCAAGACTGCCGCAAGCTAGATTAGAAAAAGCTGGTTTAACTTGCGGCAATCAGTGCATGGGGCTGAGAATCCCAATCGCCGACTGGTTAAATGCAGCAAGCCCCGTGCGCTGTATGTTCAGCACACCTAGGGCTTTAGGCATGCTTGGGCTTTCGTGAATCTTGTCCCATCTCTCTGTGAACACCGCCTGTAACCATCTTTGATATTCTCTATACCTCACCTGCATTATACTTTGCTTTACTTTGTTTTTTATCCAATGGTCCTTAATGTTGTCACCTCATCACCTAGGTCGCTGCTGTAAAGTAAGGGACTCTTCCACTGAGCTCACTGGGTCGACAAAATAAATAAACTGCAGTCCTGCAAAATGGGGCAAAAATGTTACCCTGTTTTTCACTATAAAATATTCCAGGCATATTCCAGTTTTATCTGCTGGTAAAATGTTCTAGTGCCACTAAAGTCTGAGTATTTTATAAATGATTTAATCTAGTTTTTGTTTCTCAAGAAAAAATGATGGTTGCCACATTTGGTTTACAAATGGGATTGTAGACCTGGGAAGGGTTAGGATTAAGAAAAAAAAACTCATGGTGTGCAGCATAGGTGGTACCTATTGCAGATAAGTAGATTTGAGAGGTATGCTAATATTTTTACTAATTATAGCTGAATCTAGTGTTTTGGGAAAAAAAACTATTTTCATTGCACTGCTGTTTCAAATTCCTTGATGAGCAATATTTCATTAGCAGAGTCAACAGACATGGTAAAAATAATCTGATGACTGTACTACTGTGTTCTTTCATTGCTGTTCTTCATGCATCTACATGTTGCCAGATCCGTTTTTGCAGACATATTCAACCCCCGCCCAAACACTGCAGTATAAGTGACCACTCCAAGGTCTTGCCTCTGCCATGCTGGTAAATGCGTTGTTGACTGCACTAGACTCCTGTCCCTGTCTAAAAGGGAACAAAAAAATTCAACCTAAAAATCCCCTACCTGCACAACAAAGCACGTAAGGAAAGTAAAGCAGCTGTATCAGCCACTTTCTATTGGTATTTAATATTCGGAGCAGCTGTTAGATGCAAAACTGTGCCGCTGCCACAGGGCAGGACAACGGCTGAGATACCAATCAGGTACCGAGAGCTTGTTTAATAGTGTGAACTGCAGCTGGTTGAACTACTCTGTTCTCTCTGCCATACCATTCCTAAGCCCTGGCAGAGCAGGGCAGACACAATACATCTTCATTTGCTCAATAAGATAAGAGTGTGACAGCGTGAGGGATTGCTGCAAACAGCTGTTGAAATAGACACTTATTACATGGGAGGACAGAGGCCTGAAATCACTTCGGAGGGTTGCAACATTCCAGCCCCTGAAATGAAGGCTATTCCAAGTCTTCAACACAATCTGTTTCCTGTCTGCATGATTTGCGATCAGGCTAAAGGGACTCAGTTGGCTGCCTGCCCATCTACTTCACTGCAAGTTTAATGCACCCAGCTCAGGATACAGAGTCTCCTGCAAGACAGGTTAGCAGAGCTGTTCCATCCACTCACCACTAGAGTTCTGAGACTGAAGGTCTGCTGGTTTGAATCCCACTGTTCACCTGCTGCTTATTATTGCCAGGTTACATATGTGCTCAAATAAAAACCCTTACATAGGTCCCAGGTATAATCAGTAGCCGTACTGAGAGCGTGTACAGCAGAGTGACAGGAGGGGGATAGCTGTAAATCTCGGAGTACCGAAATTAGTTTAGCTGAAAAGAAAGCAGGAGAGTTTGTAACCCAAAGGGGGCCTTCGGTTCCCCTAGAAAACAGCAGTGCAGCAGCCTATATACTCTCAGAGAGGTAACAGGACAGGAGAATGCACAGTATAAGTACTACTCCAACAATTTAGTTTAGTGGTTAAGAGAGTAGAGTGCGGAACCTCCGGAGACCCAGGTTTGAATCCCACAACAACCACATAGTCACTGTGTGACCCTGAGCAAGTTCGTACCGGGTCATAATGTCATACGCTTGATAGTGTACGGCATTATGGTGTAACCCAGACCTGTGCGCTCTCCGAGTTGGACCCCCCCAGAGTTAGAATTTAAGTGGGGGTCCAGGGCCCCACAGAAAAGAAAAATATCTCAAACCAAGAACGTGCGTGACATTATGTTCTGTGCTGAGCAAGTTGTGTAATTCTCATGCTTAAACTCTTGCTCTTTGAATACCCCAGTGTGTTGAAAATGGCAATATGATTCTCTGCCCTCCCTCTCCTGAATTGTAGAGCGCCTTGGGATAGTTTGTATGAAAAGCCATAAAAAGCTCTTATCCAATTCCCTTTCAAAAGTGGTTTCTCTTTTTTATCTAAAAAAGAAAACAATGCTCATTTGCAGTATTGGGTTTCTCTTTGTATCTCCCCCCCCAAAAAAACAAGGTGCCCTTTCTTTACAGAGTGGCCCTGGCACAGCCAACCCAATGTCAGGGGGACAGGTGGGAGGCTAAGTACAGTATCGCCCCAAATTCAAAGGGTTTTCAGGCAGCTCTGCGTGTGACTACCTTTTTCTTTGGATTTCCACACCTGCTGAGTTCTACCCTGTTTCCTGTGATAGGAGAGACCCATGCAACACACACGGTAACACCTGACTTTACCTTTGTATAATGGCGGCATGAAATATGCATGGAGTAAAAACCATCCTAGAACTCATCAGTAAATCCAGATGCAGGGAGTATCAAGAGAAATTAAAAACAGCGTGATCATTTCTGTTCAAGGTTTCAATTAGTATCTGCCCCGCAACCATCTATCTGCCTCTCTTGCAGTACCACTCAGCTTTCTTTTATTAAGACCAATTGCTCTGTTCTTCCTTTCAAAGATTAAAAGATGCTACTCTATCAGAAATCAATTTTCTAAGCACAGAAATTACGGCCACCTTGTCGCTGATGGATCTGGATGACAAAATATACATTGCTTTATTGGTTCATGGCACATTCAGACAGAATGGGAAGAGAAATAAAATGCATCTGGTGAGTTTTATTTTAGGACTTGATGTACAGTGCCAGTTAAAAGTAGCTGTTCTGGGGAGCATTTGCTATAAGGGTGGGATGAGCAGATTGCACGGCTTGGGGAATTTGGAGTGACTGCCTTGGGGTTTGCGTACAAATTATTAATGCAGGACATCCCAACTTAGATGCAGCTTGTCTCTCTTCTTTTCTAAACATTTACTTTCCATTGTACAATGCATTACAGTCTGATGCATCTTCACCCTGCATAGCCCCTATGCAAACCTACTTACCTACCTAGTGCTCCATCCAGATCCTCGCTGCTTCTATTACCCCATGTATTGCCCCGCTGGTCCAGCTGAGAGGCAGCCAGGGTCTCTGTAAAGAGGAGAGTGCCGGGAGGCTTTAGTGATGTCTGGTTGGGCGGCACATGTATGTCATTATCTAGCAGCCCAATGGGCTTTTGTCCCTTGTTTTTAACCCTTCCTCCACTCCAAGCTTCTGTTATTGGCCCCTGCTGCACCATCCATTTGTGGGTGATGGTTGTCGTGGTGTGGTCATCCACCACATCAACACCACTTTCCACCAGTGGAGACGCTCACACTGAAGAATGTCCATCTCCCTCCCCGGGGACTGGCATGCAGTACCTTTGAATCATGTTTGAGACTCCTCCAGCCTGGCATGAGTACAGCTGCACTAATCTCTTAAACCTAGTTCTCCCACATGGTAGTGCAGTGTACCAGCAGCCAGCACCACCGGGACAGGCCAGGCCAACATCTCTCAGTGGGATCTGAGTTCTACCCCATTTCACAACCAGGTAGACTAAGGCATGGAGAGGTTATGCAAGTTACTCAAGGTCAAGAACTGAGTGAGGGGCTGTGGTAGGATTTGATCCTGGGTCTCCTGGCTTCCACTCAGGTGCTCTAACCACTGAGCCACACAGCACCCAAGCAAGAAAACCTCTTGCCCTTGGATCAGCCACAGAGAACACTGATGTGAGTATTTGTGTGGCATAACTTGTATCATGGCCTGCTCTGATATGCAGACTGGGTTCCAACTAATAGGGTTTATAGATGTGTTCCAAGTCCCAAAAAATAGGAAAATATACTTTAAAACTGACAATGGCGTTAGTGTACTTCGTGCTCCATTTAAATATTTGGGATTTGGAAAAGATTAATGTAACCCCACTACAAATGGAGGGTCCCGAAAAGTCTTCCTCAAGCTTGCCAAAATGCTCACTGCCAGGCTGGTGTCCTGCATTTTAGCACATTAAATGTGATTGCCAGAGAGTGCCTGTATAGCCTCTGTGTACTGTCTTTTTAAGAGCTGCCTGGATTGCAGTCATAAGTAATCTGACAGGGAGCTCTGTTGAAAGATGTAACTATTTGCTGAAAATCATTTAGAGTGATAATGATAATGTAGTTTGTCTAACCTGCCTTCTTTGCAGCAAGAACTGTTTTGTTTATCTCCACTATCTTGGTCCTGGACTGCGAATTGGACCAATCAGTACTGGTGGGACCTAAAATGGAGCCGGACTACAGGAGCTGTCTGGAGTCAAAATCTGTAAGAATTGTAGTTTGGGGCTTTTTGCGCCTTTTTGTACCTGAAGAGTGAGCCTTTGTTGTGACATACAGGAGGATCAACCAACCGAACCTTTCGGATCTTGGGGAATTTCCCAGACTGTTGCAGCTAGTTTCAGTTTTGAGCTGAGAAGTGAAGAAGTAACAGCTCAAGTGATTTTGAGCAGCAGTTCTGTGTAGTTTTGCATGGGAGAACTGTGAAAGGGCTGAGTTTTGGCCTGCCTGTCTGCCTGCTGTCCCTGAGAGGGAAAACAGAGTTTATTCGGACTGAATCCTAGTTGTGAGGACTATTTAAGCCACTGGACTGTAACCAGGCTTTAACCTGAAGAAGACCGAAGATTTGCTGAATTCGATCGACCTGTCAGGATTTCCAGCTGCTTTTGAATCCCCGGTCTGTGTAGAGACTTTGCGATCATGACCGGAGAGCAGTTTGCCTGGTATAGTAGGATTTCCTTACGTGTAAATGTGCTGTGTATTGAAAGTGGGTCGTGATTTAGTTCCCTACTGTGTGAACTGTGTTCTGCTTGCTGGTACCGTAGAATCCTTTACATGTAAATGTGCTGTGTATTGAAAGTGGGTCATGATTTGCTTCCCCACTGTGTGAACTGTGTTCTGCTTACTGGAAGCTTTATCCAGCCTAATCAGACTGAATCTGCATTCATCTCCATTCAGCCTGGGCCATGCCACACTGGCCCTGCCAGATTACCCCACTGCACAGAGAAAGCCACTGACGAGAGACCTGCCTGAGCATCAGCCCCCTGCTCCATGCTTGAACAGGAATGACGCCTCGGCGAATCGTGTGGGCCCTGCTTCTCCTGGCACTCCAGATTAACCCACTGCTGTCTCAATTTTCATCCAGCCTGTGTCCAGTCTTGGGTATCGTGAGTAATTATCAGGGTAGCTCCCTGCAACAACAGCCTAATCTAAAAGTGTGTCATCTCATTGTCTTGTTGTTTTCTTTTCACGAACTGAGCCCTCCGGCTCCGGATTACAAATAATGTGTGTTGTGCATGTTGTTTTCTTCCATTACAGGGCCCAACCAGCTGCAACATTCCTGGCTAGTCCACCATTCTCCATCTGGGTCCCAGAGTGTGTGACTGTTTATGGACCCTGAAGTGCATGCATAACTCTTTGATTGATAGAGTCTTTAAGCAAATTAACCTGATTACGCCCTTCCCTTGTTCAAGCCTCTTAAATAAATCAGATCTAACTCTTTTTTGCATTTACCCTGACTGTGGTTCCAGTTTGTGCAACAGTACTGTACTGCTGTTATTTGCTGTGTATCACCTTGCTTTACAGGGGGTCCCAAGGGCCGGGCCAGAGGAAAGTCCTGGTGGTAAGTGCAAACAGTGTGGATACTTCTGTAGTGTATCAGGGGTATTGTGAAAGTGATTACTGTGTGTTGTTCTGACCACTAGTAAACAAAGAGGGGGTTACAGTGTCCTAAAGGGCTGTGCCCAGGTTAGCTTGACCACTACCAACCCTGACCTCTGGGTGGAGGCATCCATTTCAGAACTCAGGCCCCTTAACCTGCCACTAGCCAAGCAGGCAGGAGTAGTAGCCCTTGGGATAGCGCCACCTAGTGGTTACATATTGGAGGCTCACCACTGGGATTTTGTGCCTTCTAGTGGCCAAAAATTACGAATTATTGTTAAAGATTAATGGCTACCCCAGTAGAAATGGATGTACACCAGTTGGTGGGGTGGTGTACTGGGCAGGAGATCGACCCCCAAAATGCTCTACTTATACTGGATAACCCCATGGGTACCAGTACAGACACTGTAGAGGGAGCACTCTCCACAGCTGAATGTTTAAAAAACCCTGTGGTGGTGGGTCGACAGGCTGATTTGATCATCCAAACTTTCATAGCCTTGGTATGGGAGCCCGGATTCAGATGAGGATCTATGGTGGAGAGTAAGAAGCGCTCAGCAGTACTCAGGCGAGCCATTGTCTGTATACGTACCTTGGCTTGAAAAGCTGCTACAAGAGTGCCTCAGAAAGGGTAGTTTGCCATCAAATGAATTAGATCTTTTCCCCCTATCGGTTCCCCCCTCCTACTTGTTCCCCTCCGTGCCCTCCTGGTCTCACCCCTGGTTCCTCCCTACCTGCAGCCATCTGCTCTCTCCCCTGGTATTCCTCGTGGTCTCTTCCTCCCCATCAGGAGGCCCCCTCCCTCATGTTGGGCACCCCATCCTTTCTCCTCTCTTTTCTGCTAGTGCCTCTGATACTGGGGTCGGTTTCAGTCCCTAGTTGTTCCCCTTCCCACCCCAGCCAGGATGCCTACCACACTCATCTGCCCTGCCACTTAGACTCCTCCCTAACCTCCACAGTTCCTCCCTCAAACTAGCCAGTCATCTACAGACTATACACCCCCCCATCCTCCAAGCCCAGTCCAGGATCATGGCGGACCCACACCCTGTACACCCCACCACCCTTCCAAAGATGCCTGCCCTATTGACATGCGGCACTTGCCCCATTTTGGCCCCATTCTTATGTTACAGGCTCTTACTCCCAGTTTCTGTACCCTGCTACAACTGTTAGGCCCCTAGTTACTCAAATTCCTGTTCCCCCTACACTAGTCCGCCTACTGACCCCTTGCTGACTGGGTTAACTTAGTCTCAAATCTCATCCGTTAGATACTGTATAACTGTAGCAATCCTAAAGCCTTCTTCTCCGTTTTTCACTCCTCAGCTACCATACTTTTTGTTTTCAGCCCTCATACAGTTTTACTTAACCCAGTTAGAAATCCTATTGCACTCTAAGTATTACTCAGCTCAGTTAGAGAAATAAACAGAACAATTATGTACTGTATGATTACAGCAATCATAACAGCATAGCTCAGTACTTAGCTCAGTTAGAGAAATAAACAGAACAACTAAATCTGTATTATTACAGCAATCCCAAAAGTATCCAATCATTGATTTGTCTCCACCCCAGAGACCCTGCTGTAATATAGGATCACACAGAACCCTGGGCGGCAGGGTGGGCAACTCTAAAGTTCCGACAGAGCTCAGTTGAGCTCGCTCACTCCCCCTCTCTCACTCACTCATCCTGTTTCTCCCAGCATTGCAGGCTGCCCTTTTGCATTGGGCTCCTGCCTGCATTGGCACCTTTTTCTGCCCACAAAGAAATCCGCAGCAGTCCCGACAGAGCTCCGGTGAGCTCGCTTGTTCTTAATCTGTCCCAAACACCGATTTCTCACAGCGACCGCGCAATTGTGCACTGGAAGTGCAAAAACACATTTCAGCCAGGATGTGAAAAATGACAGCTGTACTGCATAAGGAGGTGAAAAAAATGCAAGTGTTGAAAATCTAGCATCAAAATATTGCAAATTTGCGAAGTTACAAGGATGTGTGGAAACTGTGCAATGCACGCTTGTAACACAGTCATTTTATGGACTTTCATCACCAAATTTTCAACATAGGCATTTTAGGACCTCTGCTCATGAACAGTGTCACTGTCATTTTCTTAATGTGTCCCAAAAACTGATTTCCCACAGCGACCACGCTATTCTGCGCCGGAAGTGTGTAAACACATTTTGGCCAAGATGTGTAAAGTGACAGCTGTACTGTTCATAAGGAGGTGTGGAAAAATGCCAATGTTGAAAATCTGGAGTGAAAATATTACAAATTCACAAAGTTACGAATGTGCGTGGAAACTGCGGAACACACGCTCGTAAAACAATAATTTTTTTGATTTTTTCACCAAATTTGCAACATAGGCTTTCTGAGAGCTCACCTCATGAACAGTAGCACTATCGTTTCATTAATCAGTCCCAAAATGTGATTCCGCGCAGTGACTACAAAATCACCTTTCGGGACCGAATAACGCCATGACAGTGACTACATTCCTGAGCAGAGGTCCGAATAATTTGGTGCCAAAATTCCCCTAAATGCCCGAGATATGCACCAAAGTTTAAAAAATCCTATTTATGCCATTATACAGCCTACCGGCATTTCTTCAGTTCGCGGTCGGCTTTGAAGAATGCAGACGTGTTCCCGGTCCACCGAACATTGTCGCGCCGGGCTGCAGAGGTAAGTATGGGATGGGGGGGGTGTGAGGAGGTGGGGATCACAGAGTGTGGACACGGGTTGGAGGAAGGGCACCGGATACGTCGAGGGATCGTTTTCTTGTTTCACAGGTACAAAAAAAAAAGACAACACGGATCTGTTTTCTTCTTTCGCAGGTGTGTTTGGTACACTAGGGTGGGCTCCCAGTATGCCACCTGCATTTATGGGAAGGGGGACCAAAGTCAATGGTGACTGGGCTCCCGGTCAGCACAGAAATGGATGGGGAGTGCATGGTGCCGAGGGGGGACTGGGCACTCCTTCAGCACACAACAAAAATTGAGGGGTGGGGACATTATGCCGACAGGGAGTAGACTCCCTCATCTGCAAACTGAACTGGGAAGGGGGGACTGAAGCCAATGGGGATTGGGACCCCCATCGACAAAGAAAGACTGTTTGAGGGGGTGCATGATGCTGAAGGGGACTGGTCACCCTCTCGGTACACAATAAATGGGAGGGTACATTATGCGGACGGGGAGTGGGCTCCCCCATTGACAAATGAATTGGGTGTTGGGGCGCTGCCATGTTCACAAATGTTACACCGGCAAGGTACTGCCCTGCAATGACGGGTCGCTTTCTCACTGCAGCGGAATTGCTGACGATGCAATGATGAGGCAGACCCTCATTACAGCAGCCAAATCATTTCAAGTTGGTGGCACTTCTGCAGAACCAGTGTCATCAGGACACTGGGCCTGCATTGGGTGCACACCGCCAAGCCCTCAAATGCAGTGCTGGCATTGGCCGCCACGCTGCCGCACCTCCACAACCCGCTTCTTTCCTAAGCTGCTGCATAATGTTTCTTGCGCATGCACGCAAGCAAACATAAAAACAAATTAATTGTAAAAAAATAAATAAAAAAGAAAGCATTAACTTTTTTAAGTTTCCTTAACTACACTGTAGTTACCGTAACTGCACTGTAACTGCATTGCAATTACAGTGCAGGTATATGCAACATATATGTAACGACAGTGTAATTACTCCTGTTACATGTAATTAATGATTACCTACCCTGCAATTACATTGAAACTGACACTTAAACTGTAACCAAGAAAAAGAACGACAATGTTTTCAGATTTGGACCTAAATCCTAAATGGAACAATTATAGCATACTTTTAATGAGGACATAAAAACTCTATATGGGAATACTGGCGAGGGAGGGCCCTCAACAACCTATGTTGAGAATACCAAGGGAAGGGAGTGGATATTATCACACAAATACTATACACTTAAGGAAAAGCTTTTCACTGGTAAACTGGATATACCGTGTCATTTATAGGGTTGTGTAAAAACCTTTAGGTGAATATTCAACGAGTGCTCATGTTCAGGAACCCGAAATATTCTTTACTTGACACAAAGAGTGTTTTGCAGCAAATCAGTAGTAAAACATAGTTTGCAGCCCCCTCCCCCGCATGGTAGCCAGGGCTAATCAGATGGCCAACCCACCCCCTCTATCATTGCCTGTCCCGCCCTCTCCTTTATCTTCCCGTATATTATTAAAAAGGCCCAGTGTCCTGTCAGCTGTCACCCACCTGACACCTTTTCTAAACCACTCCCTATCCAAATCCATCACACCACCTTTTAAGTTATGGACCAAAGCCCAGTGCATTTAGTTTTTAGCCCCCAAGCTATAAATGGGAGACCCCAAAGAAAAAATGGGCCATATAATGTCCAGTGGGCATAGTTAGAGTGTGAGGTGAGAGGGAGGTTTTACTGCTGCTTTTCAACTTTTTTCAATAAACATGAGGAACAAGACTTAACATAAGTCTGGTGAGTCCGTTTTTTGGTGTAGGCCAGCTTCTTTTGCAGTTTGGCTAGTTAGGGTGTGTCCCAACAAGGTCCACCATAGCGGTGTCATGATAACCAAGTTTCAGGATAATGATGATAATTTTCACTGATGATAATGTTATCATGTCTGTTTTCTAATATCATGATAACCATTATTCATAATATACCACGATATATCGCAATAAAGTATGAAAAATAAAATTTTTTAGTCCACTACCCCATTTCCCCCAAATAATTTAGGGTGCAGAGGACCCCCCAAATCCAAAACCAGACACCATAATATCACGATAGTATGATAACCATGATTATTTTTTCAAAGTTATCATACTGTGATAGTTTTCATATCATGACACCCCTAGTCCAAAGGACTGGCATACCTACCCAGCCAACCTTTCCCCCTGATGTCATCCTAATTTGATCTCCACATTTTTTTTCTTGTCTGTTTGTTTGACTGTTTGCGCTCATCTCTTTATGCCCCTGTCCTGGCTAGCCCCACTCTCACCAAACCCTCCAGCCCAGTCACCTGGTTTCTTCCTGGACTTATCCAGCCTGATTCCCTTACAGCTTGCCCTCTGTGTCGGGTTTGCAGGGAGCCCTCCTCGACCGGGAGGTCAATGGTCCAGTCTCGGGTAATGCCTTGGTCACCATCATCATCGTCTACATCATCAAGTTTTATTTAATATAGCGCAAATCTCATTATGAATCAATGCGCTTTTCAGGCAATATAACATTACAATGAAATTACAACTATAAAACAAAAACACACAAATAAAATATATTCAACCAGCAACATAAGATCAATTAACCTACAGCAAAAATGTTTGTTTAAACAGATGGATCTTTAGCTCCCATTTAAAAGCATCTAATGCGGGACTGTTCCGGATGTATCATGGGAGGGCGTTCCAGAGAATGAGTGCACCACAGGGGAATGCAGGGGCACCTGATGACTTTAACGCAAACCTCAGAACTCCCAACAGTCCCTCATCTGCAGAGTGAAGAGAGTGGAGGGGGCAACAGGGACAGAGGAGGTCTTGCAGGTAGCCAGGCCCCTGACTGTGTAAGGCTTTGTAGGTCAGCAAACTGACCGTGAAGGAGATCCACCACCTAACTGACAGCCAGTGCAGAAAGCGCAGCACAGGTGTAATATGACACAACCTAGACAAGTCAGTCAATAACCTGGCCGCCACATTCTGTACCAGCTGCAGGTGGCGCAGATCTAGCCCCGGTAGCCCTAGGTACAGGGCATTGCAGTAATCTAGGTGCCAGGTCAGAAAGGCATGGACCAGTGTTGGCAGATCACCAGGGGTTACTAGGTGCTTAATCCTGGAGATGTTCCTCAGATGGTAGAAAGAGGTCTGGACTACAGCTGACACCTGTGCCTTACAGTAAATGTCAAGCCGCAATCCAAAACAATGCTAAGATTCCTCACCCTGTCAGAGGTAAGCAACTGGGAGTCCCCAAGCCTAAGCCCTGAGACTTACCCAGATTGCACCCTCCCCCCTCCTGGCGACCACGTTCCAACATCAGTACCTCAGTCTTGTCTAGATTCAACTTCAACCAATTTGCCCTCATCCAGCCCTGGATCTCAGTGAGGCAGCAACCAGTAAAGGGCCAGCAGAGGGTCAACAGTCATCCAGCCCTGGATCTCAGTGAGGCAGCCACCATAAAGGGCCAGCAGAGGGTCAACGGTCATCCAGCCCTGGATCTCAGTGAGGCAGCCACCAGTAAATGGCTAGCAGAGGGTCAATCAATCAATTAAATATTTATTTATCCAGGTGGACATCATTGAGCAATGCTCATTTGCAAGATGGACCTGGTTAAGTCAACGGTCATCCAGCAACCCAGGATGATTTTCCAGTGTTCTTTCCTTCCTCGAGGAGCGTGAGTGCAATGACATCAAGGGTGACGTTGTGCACACTTCAGTATGCAGCACACCTGACATCTGCCACTCCTCTGACCACATGTTGTGACTCCAATGTCCTGCCACCCCCCCAGCCACAGCTAGGGGCCTGGCATATACTGGGCACTGTGCCCCCCCCGAAGGAGCACAGCAGTCCACTGGATTGTCTCAGGCCATTGCCTCTGGAACACATACATATAGCCACACTCTGGACCTGATCTTCTCACTCAGACCTGACATTATGGCGGTCAAGGTTGATCCAGTCAGCTGGTCAGATCATCATGTGTTTGAGTTCCAGTGTAGGGCCCCCTGTAAATTAACTCCCTCTATGGAGACAATTCGATGTCGAATGAAGAATAAACTGGAACTTCACTAACTCTAGGAGTCACTGGTTGTCTCGAATTTGATGCTAGCTTGTGCTCAGGGTCCAGAAGCCAGGGTTGAGGCTCATAATACAGCCTTGACTTAGGTGCTGGACCTGATTACATCTTACCGCGTTCGCCTCTTGACTTCCCAGCATTGCTTACTATGGTATTGTGTTGAGCTGTGCCAGTTGAATACAAAGGGGCATAGGTTAGAGTGTTCCTAGTGGCGGATGCACTCTGAGGAGGACAGGTTGGTGCTGAGGCTCCATTATTTAGAGTATCAGCAGGCAATTGATCTTAAGAAGACTGTCTCGATCAATTGCTGTGGCAAAAAAAACATGCAGCTGTGCTGTTCCGCACTGTAGACAGTTGGCTAAATTCCTAGTGTCTGCAGTCTGGGGCAGCATTTTCTGCAGAAAAGTGTGATCAGTTTGGACAGTTTTTTTATTTATTTTTTATTTTAGTCTTTGGTAACCGGGTAAGGCCCACTAGACACAAGTGTCTGTTTTCAGGGGCAACCTGGGAGCACTGGGCTTAGTCACACAGTATACAAGTGGAGGTTATGAGAATCAAACCAAGGTCTGGTCTGCTGAATGTACCAAGCTCATTCACCACTTGTTACTATAACCTCTAGGCTATACTGCCAGCCCCTACAAGATGGCCTCTATCAGGGCATGTATTACCTCCTCTGGTCCAGTTTCTACTGGGGATGATCGATCGATCTGCTAGTGAAGATTGTCTACCAAGTTGGAGTGAGTTTCGGACGGTGATGGCGGATGAGGTTCTTTGGGTGCTTACCAACATGCGTCCCACCACCTGTGCCCTGGACCCAAGTCCGACATGGCTTCTCATTAGCTGCTTGGATTCTCTGGGTCCAGCATTTGTGGAGATTGTCAATGGGTCATTAAGTGAGGGAGTCTTTCCTGCATCTCTTAAAGTGGCTGTAGTGAGATCCCTCCTTAAAAAAACATCTATTGACCCTAATGTTTTTTCAAACTATAGACCTATCTCTAATCTTCCCTTTCTGGAGAAGCTTATTGAGTAGGTGATGGTTGACCTGCTGGTTGAATGCCTGGAGACGTTATCTATCTATGAACCTCTCCAGTCAGGTTTTCAGCCCCGGCACAGCACTGAGATGGCTTTGGTACTGATGACACATGATCTCTTTATGGCGAGGGACCGAGGGCACTATACCATCTTGGTGCTCTTGGACCTGTCTTCAGCATTTGACATGGTAGATAATGGGGTGCTGTTGGACTCTCTGCAGAACTATGTGGGTGCTACTGAAGCAGTTTTGCACTGGTTTTGCTCATACTTGACCAGAAGATCACATGGCGTGGTCCTAGGTAATTTTACCTCAGGATCTTTTGCACTGCCTTGTGGTGTTCCGCAGGGTTCCATCTTGGCGCCCTTGTTGTTCTTTGTGTATATGCTGCCACTGAGAGAGATCACTAGGTGGTACAATCTGGGGTTTCACTGTTATGCAGATGATACCCAGTTGTACTTTTCCTGTGTCCCTGCTGACCTTTCTGCCCAAGATACGCTGAGTCGGTGTTTAGCTGAGAGAAACAATTGGATGTCCACTAACTGGCTATGTCTCAACTCCAGCAAAACAGAGGTTATGGTGATCGAGCCGGGTTGTGGGGGTATTTTTGCTGATGGGAGACTTAGTGGCTGATGGTCATCTCCTGTCGGTGGTTAATGTGGTTACGGATTTTGGCGTTATTCTTCATGATCATCTTGACCTTGAAAAATAGGTCTTGTCGGTCGTTATGGCTGTTTTTTTTCCATCTCCAGAATATTGCCAGAATCTGCCCATTTTTGACTACTACTAACCTGGCTACGATTATCCATGCCTTTGTTACTAGCCGACTCAATTACTGTAACACCCTGCACCTAGGGCTGTCTGGAGGATTGATGCGGCGACTGCAGCTAGTGCAGAATGCTGCTGCAAGGATGTTGATGGGTACCTCTATTAGGGATCATGTCACTCCTGTCCTGCGCTCTCTGCACTGGCTGCCCTTGAGTGTGCGCATCAGCTTCAAGATAGGTTTGTTAACATACAAGGCCCTACATGGCCTGGGACCTGACTACCTAGAAGAGCTCCTGATTCTGTACTCTCCTATCCACCCCCTACGCTCCGCCGAGGCTGGCTTGTTAATTGTACCATCCTCCCATTTAAAAAGATCAGGAAACAGGGCCTTTGGGGGTGACTGCACCACTGTTGTGGAATTCTGTTCCACCTTACATTAAGGTTGCTAGTACGGTGGAGGCCTTATTTAAAAAAGCTTTCAATCTTTGATTAGTTTAATTGTTGGGATGTTTATAGTATTTTTATTATTATGTATGCTAAGTGCTCTGAGACCCTGGATAGGGCACTATAAAAATAAAATTTGCCTTGCCTTGCCTTCTGTCCCCAGCCAACCCTCTGACACTTTGAGTTTGCTCCTGAAACTGGGTCGCTGGCACTGCAATTGGTAGCGATGCCACTGCACTGGTGGACTGGCCATCAACCCCCACCTTTCAACCCAGATCTTCACCATCCTACTTAATGGGTCAAATCCCAGAGTCAGCTGTCTTTAGCCCCCCCCTCCCAAAGCAAGATGTGGTAAAATAGCTAAATTCAACTGACAGTTTAGTTTGAATCCGCTGCCCAGCGTGCCAGCACTAACAGCTTGTGAGGCATGCTGAGTGAGGAGGTGTTTGGAGGAGGCCAAAAAATGGTTGGGTTTTTTTTTCCCACTTTTATTAGGGGTACAACTGGAATTCAAATGCTGCTGAATGGGACGATATTCATGATTTGGATACAAATAATGAGTTGCCTGTTATCCAGGAGTCCAGGGCACAAGGCAGCATGGATTTGTAGTAGGCAGATCATGCCAGACAGACCTGATAGACTTCTTCGACTAGGTCATGAAGGCAGTCGATAAGGGCTAAGCAGAAGACATATATCTGGAGTTTAGAAGGCCTTTGACACTGTGCCACGCAGGAGGCTTGTGCAAAAGCTGAGACATCTGGGGATGGGAGACAAAGTAACATGGTAGATTAATAACTGCTTGGAGGGGATGAACTCAGAAGGTGGCTGTCAGTGGGGAATACTCAGGCATTAGAGAGGTCACTAGTGGGTTACCACGGGGTTCAGTGCTGGAGCTGGTCCTTTTCAGTATATTCATCTGTGATTTGGGGAGGGAATCTAAGGTAAGGTCAATGTCTCTGCAGAGGATATCAAAACTAGAGTCAGGGTGCATACAGTGAAGGAAATACGGGGAAAGAAAAACAGGCAGACTGGAAAAGTGTCCCAAGACATGACAACACAAATTTATTGCCAAAAAGTGTGAGGTTATGCATATTAGCAAAAGAAATTCAAAAACAGAGTTCTGGTTGGAGAGGGGGTAGAGAGGGTGGAGCAAATGTCGGAGGAAAGAGACCTGGGGATCATTATCAGCAACACTCTAAAGTCCCATGCCCAATGTGAGAAGTTGGCAGGAAAAGCAAATGGGATGTTGGGGTGTATAGGTAGGGGGGGGTTGCTAGCAGAAGGAAGGAGATGATTCCGCCCTGTAAAGTTCCTTACTGAGACCTCCGCTGGAGTACTGTTGGGCAGTTTTTGAGCCTGCTCCTAAGGATAGGGACCTCTTGGAAGTCATGCAGAGGAGGGCCACTAATGATTCAGGGGTATCAAGGGAAGATGGAGAGGTTGAAGAGTATCAGTAGGTACATACTAAAGGAAAAGTTCAGACCATGCTCAGTAAGAGCGGGTTCGTAGCAAAAAGGGTGGCTAACCCCGGAAATTATGTTTGAAACTAAAGTTGTTGCATTCCTTTTCCCAGTGAAGAACCACAGAAAACAAAATGTTTATTAGTTGTATTTCATTACATCTACCATGTGAGAACCTCACATGGTGGATGTTTTGAAATACAACTAATAAGTTTATTATCTTGTTTTCTGTGGTTCTTTACTGGGAATGGAGCGCAGCAGCTTTGGACAAAGGTACACACTAAAGGCCAGGAAGTAGAGGGGGGACATGATAGAGAGCTTTATGTACCTAAGGGGTTATTAATAACCTGGGCAGCAGAGCCCTGTTCACAGTAAAAGAGGGCAAGATAACAAGAGGCCATGGATGGGAACTGATGGATGGGAGAGGAATTTAAGAGGAATCATAGGACATTTCAATTGAAAGGAGACCAAAAAGATTTATCTAGTCCATCTGCAGCTGCTCCACGTCTACAACCATAAAATTCTCAGTGAACAGCCATCAGGGGAAAATGCAATTAATGGTACCTGATTCAGCATGCAAAAGGAGTGATGAGATTTATATCTGTAAATGTACATATCAATGCCAAAGGAACTAGTGTTTGAGCAACACTTAATTAAGAGCAGAGGAACAAATTTAAGCAACTGCTAAGTCGAACTGGAAGACTTTCAGTACTGAGTAGAATGGTATCTGGGCAAAACTCAACTAATTATTCATGCTGTTAATACTTTAATCTGTTTTCTGAACAGGACTGATTTTTATGATAAAGGAGGAATTCTATAAACAAAAATGCAAGCATCTGCAAAAATAACACACAGCAAATATGTACTGATGCTAAGTCGGTTACTTGGTGAATTTGATGTGCAACATATTGCTTGCTATAATCC
The DNA here is from genome assembly GCA_016271365.2 of Neoceratodus forsteri. NCBI lineage: Eukaryota > Metazoa > Chordata > Ceratodontiformes > Ceratodontidae > Neoceratodus > Neoceratodus forsteri. Next base: position 249,986,171 of record JADMNL010000024.1, on the reverse strand, counting down.
AGTAAAGAATATCTATTTTTTTAAACAATATTATATACTATGTTGTGCAAATGCCCCTGGTATACCGGGGATATATGAAATTCTTCCTGTGTGTTGTATGTGTTTATCAAATGGAATGGTTTGTGTACTTTATGAAGAAGAGTTTGAACTCATTTTCTGAGTATTGGCCTGTTTTGATGACAGTTGGGGTATGGTTGTCTGTGCATTTGCCATACTGTTATACATTTAAAGGTGGCCTGGGCCAGCCCACTGGCACAGTGGTGGCACTACCTCTTGTGATGCCGATGACCCGGGTTCGGGACTGAACGCAGGGCTGTTGGAGGGCTGGCTTGGGGGGGAGGGGGAGAAGGCTGAACATCCATTGGACTGCTCACCTTCTCCAGGGAGGGAAGGGGAGGGTCTGGCACCATACCAACCCTTAACGATGCCTAGGGGTAGGTGAGCCTGGGACCAGCACAGAAGCCAGACTGGCGGAGGTGGTGGATGTCTGCATGTCAGGGGTGGGAGCACAGCCAGCCATCCGCTGAGGTTGCTGCACATCTGTTCCTGTTAAGAGGGGGCCACGTGGGAACCACACAGCAAAAAAAACTTGGATGAGCAAGCAAGAAGTCCGGGATCCTTGCGGGGACCCAGCAGACCAGTGTAGGGTATATCCACTAACTGACCCAAGGAGAATAGACAGAGTCCTAAAAAAATTAATAACAAAATAAATAACGGCTGCCTAAAGCAGTGAAGTTTCTACTGCTGCCATCTTCTGGTCAGACTCATTTAAACACCAAATACAATTCACTAACCTTACTCTGGCAAGAGAGTAACCCATGATCACAGGGCTGAAAATGTTAAAGATTCTCAGAATGAGGGCTATGCACAAAAAACAGAACTGCCTATGTGCTGTGAATCCACAGCGTATAGACTACTGTATAGTAGGGAGTCACGCATCAGGGGTCCAATGGACCCTCAAAAGCAGTCACAGAAGGGGTGATTCCTGGCTGTTCATGCTGTTACATGTGCAGATGGTCCAGGAGAGTGTTAGGCACTGTACCCATACTCTGCGGCATTCACAAAAGCATGGAGTGCTGGGCAAGGGGAGTGCAGGATATGGCAGCAGGCACCCAGCTATATCCGTTGCACCAATCACATAGTACACCCGCTGGCCACAGTGAGACCTAAACCTCCCTCCCCATTATGCTACCCCAGGCCTCCAGTCAGGAAGAAAGGACTGGGGGTAGCCACTTGGGTGCCCGCCCGACACATTTCAATTTCAGGACTCACATTGTTCTAAATCCTCTGTCCCACATGGAACAAAGGAGCCACTGTGTGACCAGGATGGTGTACGGACTGCCCCTCTGGAACATCCAATAATGCCTTGCTATATGTTGAATATCTGAACTATGGAACATGTGTTCAGGAATTCAAAGTACATGTGTAAAAGGTATCTATGCAAGCCTGTTACTACAGTGGAGACACAAACCAAGACATGAAGGATTAAGGTCACCCCTCAAAGAAAACTTTGAAAAACATAATATTTAGGCACACTTCAGCTTGCATTCCATATGTATTCTATAGATTCCTCCTCAACATTATTTATTACTGAGAAAATTTGCATGAATACATAATTTTTATACCTGAAAGTTCATCTGCCTCTGTAGCTTACTCCCTACTTCAAGTCATATTTCTCTGTGGCATCACAATCTGTTGCCTTGGGAGTAACTGTGATGTCACAATGAGTGCATTATGACCTCAGGTAGGGAGAAAACAATGGGAACAGATGAACTCTTCAGGAGAAAAGATCCAGTTTTCATGCAGATTACATCAGTAATAAATGATGGGAGGGAGGAATACAGAACTAATGTGAAATACAAACCGGACTGTGTCTAAATAGTATGTTTTGTTAAAGTTCTCCTGAAGGCATCAGCTGCTCTTTAAGAATGTGTTATAAGAGATGTTCATATTGTTATAAGGTAAGGGCAGAGCTAGATAGATTAAGGGCGGACAAGGCAATGAGGCCTGACAGGTTACACCCCAGGGTGATCAGGGAATTGAAGGAGGAGTTGGCCGCACCCTTGACAAGGCTCTTCAACTTGTCCCTGGGTATGGGGAGAGTGCTGAAGGACTGGAAGAGGGTGGATGTGGTGCCGTTACACAAGGGAGGTAGTAAGGAGATGAAGGGGAACTGCCGACCTGTCAGCCTCGTGTCAGTGGTGGGGAAGGTAATGGAGGCATTAATCAAGGAGAGGGTGGTGGATTACCTGGAGGAGAGTGACTTGCAGGACAGTAGACAGCATGGCTTCCCAAAGAGAAAGTCTTGCCAGACAAACCTAATTAATTTCTTTGATTGGGTGGCTCAGGTGATTGTCCGGGGTGGGCGGAAGATGTGGCCTATCTGGACTTCAGTAAGGCCTTCGACACCATCCCCCATAGGAGGATGGTGAGCAAGATGGAAAGCCTGGGGTTGGGTAGGAAAATAAGTTGGGTGGAGGACTGGCTGGCAGGAAGAACTCAGAGGATGGTGCTAAACGGGGTGCACTCCGGGATGACAAGGGTAAAGAGTGGAGTGCCACTAGGGTCAGTTTTTGGTCCGCTTCTCTTCAACATCTAGATCAGTAATATTGCAGAGGGTTTGAGGGGGAGGGTGTGCCTTTTTGCTGACGATATGAAAATATGTAATGGGTTGGACACCCCGGGGGGCAGAGGACATGAGGGAGAACTTAAAGATGCTCGAAAAATGGTCTGGGATGTAGCAGCTGCAATTTAGTGCCAAGAAGTACGCAGTGATGCACTTGGGGAGTAGAAACACATGAGCAGGGTACACCCTAGGTGGGGAGAAAACCAAAGTAACAGAACAGGAGAGGGATCTGGGGATCATAGTCTCCTCAAACCTTAAGGTAGGAATCCAATGTAGCAGGGCGGCGGGAAATGCCAATGGAATGTTGACATGCATAAGCAGGGGCATTACTAGCAGAAGGAGGAAAGTAATGCCCATTTACAATGCCATGGTGAGGCCGCACCTGGAGTATGGGGTTCAATTTTGGAGGCCACATCTCCGCAAACATAGAGATGCATTAGAGAGTGTTCAGAGAAGGGCAACCAGGATAGTGCAGGGTATCCAGGGAAAGTCATACGAGCAGTGGTGTAAGGAGCTGGATCTGTACACACTAGAGACGAGGCTCAATAAAGTGGGATAAGAGGGTTTACTTAAGAGGAAGGAGGGAGCAGAACATGAGGGCACAGCCTCAGACTGTAAGGAAAAAGATACAGGGGCAATGTGAGAGAGACAGAGAGTTTCATCACGGAGAGGGTGGTGGAGCCCTGGAACAGACTACCAGATGGAGTGGTGGGGGCTAAATCGGTGGAAGAATTCAAGAGGGCATGGGAGAAGCATATGTGGCTGAGTATTGGGGAGGTGGGGCTGGCAGGGAGGGAGGAGGGTAGGTATAGGGAAAAAGAGCAGACTAGATGGGCCGGTATGGTCCTTTTCTGCCATCAAGCTTCTATGATTCTATGATTATATATGTTTACGCATGTTTATGTAAGCCTGAGAAAACATAAAGAAGTGAATTCCCTTGGGTACTTCTAATTAAAAAGACATGTTTTTAGTACTGTTTTGTTAGGAGTCTGATATCATGCCTTTGGTCCTGCACCTCTAGGTTCTGGTGGGTGGGCCTGGGCCTGACTGGAGCTAGACTGTCAGACCACGGTGAGGGACAGGTGAGAAGACACAATAAAGATGAGCTCCTAAGACAATATCAGGGGAGAAGGGAGTCCAGAGAGACTTTGATGGTTTGCTTACATGGCCAGATAGCATATAACTGAACAAGAAAATTAGGAAGCTTACAGGCTCTCAAGAGACCAACAGCCTTGATGCCTGAATTCTTCTTGCAGTTCGAGCTACATGTAAAGCAAATCACAGACAGTTTGCAGTTGCCAGTCAGTTTATCCCGGAGTATGCCGCATGAACCTATAACCCCAGAGAGGCCAGAGTAGACCCCAACCATAAGCAGAACCACAAAGGGGGATGTGACCTGAGCAAGTCTTCCTACCAGCGTGCAGCACCGGGGCCAGGACTGTGAAGTTACTTTAAAACTGTGAACCCTGATGTAAACTTTGTTTGAACCTAGGAGTTAAATGGACAGCCTACACATGTCAGAGACCAGAGACTGCCCATAATATCAGGTGCAGAAATCTTGACTCTGTAGACCTTGCTCTGACAATGGCTCACGGTTTGACTCTGTCCCTCACACGTGAAGAGTGCTCTGCATGCAATCCCATTTTGCAGACCTCTCCAGGTCTGCCTCTGACACCAGATCCACCTGCTACATTAGATTTGGCCATTCCACCAAATAGGTCTACTCCATCACCGGACTTGTCACCGCAGGCTCATCCATTGCCACCTCAGGCTTATTCATTGCCACCTCAGGCTCATTCATTGCCACCTCAGGCTCGTCCATTGCCACCCCAGGCTTGCCCATTGCCGGGTCTGTCTCTGCCTGCCCTGTTGCCAGGGCTGGCCCTGCCTGGCCTACTGCATGCACTTGCCCTGCTAAATTTACCTGTTCCATTATGCCTACCTATGCCACCAAACTTTCATGCCCCATAGTTGGAAGATTACCTAAGACTACTTACTCCACGGGGTCTGCCTGCCCCATTGCCCCTAATAAGAGAAGAAATGAATTTGGAGCAAGAGACCATGGTAACCAGATGGATTGCTGCAAACATTCCACCCAGCAGACGTTAAGAATATAAGCCAGGCCAGTAATGCTTGGGCACCAGCTTGTTATTTTCTAATTGATAATGGATCGCAGTGTGGTTGATATTGATAATGGACTGCAGTGTGGTTGATATTGATAATGGACTGCAGTGTGATTGACATTGATAATGGATTACAATGTGGTTGATATTGATAATGGATTGCAGTGCGGTTGATATTGATAACGGATTGCAGTGTGGTTGATACTGATAATGGATTACAGTGTGGTTGACATTGATAATGGATTACAATATGGTTGATATTGATAGTGGATTGCAGTGCGGATGATATTGATAACGGATTGCAGTGTGGTTGATACTGATAATGGATTGCAGTGTGGTTGATTATTGATAATGGATTGCAGTGTGGTTGATATTGATAACAGATTGCAATGTGTTTGATCCAGTATTAATTGATTAACATTTATGATCTGATAATTACTAATAGATTTCAATGTGTATTGATTCTGTATTAATTGACTAACAATTTATAACCTGGTAAATTATTTCTGCAAGTTTTAGAATTTATGTACTTAGTTTTTATTTTTTTCATATAATTTCAAACAGAGTTAAGTACGGAGGGTAGACTTGTAATTTTTCAGACGTGCTGTGTCATCATGAGTTCTGAGTGTAACCCACAGGCAGTATGTTTTTACCTGCACAGTCTAGCCAAAAGGTGTCAGTGAGTGGTCAACCCTGTCCTATTGTGGTATTACCTGACCACCTGAGCAGTCACGAGCAGTCAATCCAGCACTATTAGGTGAATAATTGACCACATGAGCAGTCAACCTTGTCTGGCCGAGTAAGCAACTGACCACAATAAGTGGCCAGCTGTTCACACCTCTGTCCAAAGTGTGATCTTTCTCTAGCTGTGCCTCTCACTTGAGAACACAGCTTTACTTTCTAATGTCTGGGAAAGTCCCCCGGCCATCTCCGACACAAATACCATGACATCAGTCCAAGGTTTCGGCCCAAATAATTCTCTATATCAATCAGATGTCTCTGGGTTGTTGACAGCTTTCAGCATCTGATCATCAATTTTTTTTTTTTTTTTTTTTTTTATTTATTTGATTACCGGCTAAGGTACACTAATCCCAGAGACCATTTTCAGGTACGACCCAGGCCATTTTAGATGGCACATCTAACATAACAATATTTAGAAAGTTAACAGCGCACAGTTCTACAAACACAGTTGAGAGAGGATCATAAATGGAGAAACCTGTAGTGAAATACAAAATTAAAAAAAGTAAGATACATTAACAGTTCTCAACAGCTAGGGGCTTTAAACTTGTCTTTAGCCAAAACACCTAGTAATATAAGTGCATTAAGAAATAGCAGGCCCTGCTTTATTGCTTGGCTGATATATCGGTCTGTCACTTGCAGTAAGTAGGATTAGCATTTGCATAAAGATCTACCTAACATCTCCTCTAGGAAATGTGGTTTGAAAGTGGTGGGTGAGAGTGGTGCATGTGGCCTATTTGAGAGGGACTTCCACAGTTTGGATGCAACATAGGAGAAGGCTCTCCCACCCTACCCATTTCTGTGTTTCGTCTGGGACATTCCATAAACCTGCTATCAGAGGACCTTAATTCATGCCTATTACTATTGGGTTTTAGCAGTTCTTTTTTTTTTTTTTTTTTTATTCTTTTTGCTGCCAGCTTTCCCTAACCCCACAAACAGGTTTGCCCTGCTCCGGCGACCAACCTCCATATGCTCGGGGATGAACCCCCTTGAATGGGGCCGCCAATGATGGAATTAGATGGCCAGAGGGGTCAGAGCCAGAGTCAGCTCATTACCGGGGAGACAGCATGTTTTTTCCTAGGTTTTTCCAGGGGCAGGAACGTGCAATGATGGCCAGCGTCCACCCTGCCCCTCCTTATGTTCAGGCGCCAGACGTTTGCGGTACCCCTAGCCTCCGCTGGGGGTCCACATTGCACCAGACACTCAGACCCCCCCTCCCTCCAGAGCAGGAAAGCAGACCTGCAGATGCTCAGTCCAGCTCCTCCCGGCCAGCCCTCCGACACCTGGATCCGTTCCCGAACCTGGGTCGTCGGTGCCGCAAACGGCAGCCATGCCTCTGCGCCAGTGGACTGGCATGGGATTTAGCAGTTCTGATATGGGGGATCCCGATTCCTAGCCAGCTTGCAATGTTTTTGACATAAAAGTTCCAAACAGCAGCTCGCTACAGTCGGAGGAGGCTAGCCATCCCAGGGTTTGATAGAGGTGACAGTGGTGCATACAATATGGGGCCTGTACAATGAACCTGTATATGTTATTATATTAGTGGTCACCTGGTTTGTATAAACTGCTAGGACCTAAAACTATCAAAGTATCTGGCCCTCCTGTTTTTCAGCCTTGACAGAATATATAAATCGCCAGAAATCAAGCAACGGTAAGGAGTCTCAGAGGGAGAATCAAGAGTTGCCTCCATTCTCAGGATCTTGTAAGGACATCAGTTTGTACTAGATGGTGAGTCTGTTACCTTCGTCCACCTCAGGCATAGGATCTGAGGCTAACAATTTGCCTGCATTTCTTTTTATTTCTTTCATTGCGACAACTTTCTGACTTGCAATGAAGAAATTATTTTCCACTTCACACTGCTGTTCAGAAAAACTGTAACTGCATTTTAAATTGTAACTGTCCATTCATATTAATGCCAAAACTGTTCTGTAAACTTTGAACACTGAAATCAAAAGTAAAAACATTTTTACCATGAACTGTGACTTCACTTGTGCTTCTCAATTTAATATAGTTAAACTAAGGACACTAGACTTAGAAAATAGTATCCTAAAAAATAAGTCAGATTTAGACTTCTGCTTCATTGGCCATGCGGGTACCCTTAAGATAACAGTTCCAGGTTATATGCATATGATTAATTGTACAGATTTTTCATGTCCAGAACTATTACACAAATATCTAGGTTAGTGCATCCTTGATTCAAGCAAGAGACACTGGTGTAAAATATATGACTGTTAAAGGCACCGACAAACAGAAGGTTTTAAGGTTAATATAAGAATATTTGAAGAACTAGGAAGGACTCATTGCCCACTAGCAAGTAACCACATAAGGGGACACTAGACTATAATGAACACAGCACCTTCCTGGACCAAGATCAAATAGTCTTGGTCAGTCAAGTGTCAGATAGAATAATTGTGGCAGGTGGTCTAGATCACAGTACAGCTGGGGCCAGTCTTCCAACCCTCTGTGTTGCCACTCCAAATAAACTTTATCCAGATCTGGCCCAATCAGTGGAAGATTTGAAAAGATTGCCTGTCTCCAGCAGTTACGGTGAAAGCCGTGTACACGAGACTGAGCATGGAAGTTATAATAGACATTGGGGTGTTGAAGGTGTTCTGCTGTATATTATGGCATGTACCGGAGTTTCTGCATGCTTGGAGAGCAAAATTAGCAACAGAAGTCATAAGACCTAGTTTGGCACATTGACACAGGCAGTTATAAAAACCGAAAAAAAAGCGATAGAATCAAATATTTAGTTTATGTAGTTATATGTGTTGAATGGGGTTGGGGGGTGCAAGCTGTGATGTACCCAAGTAAGTGCTGTTGCTAATAAAAAAAAATGCATTTATATATTTGTTTAAAAACTGTGTTCTGCTGTCTGCTTACTGACTTCTTGGGCCTTTCATAACAAGCATTTGTCAATGCCAAATGTTGCTTGCTTCTATGTGCTGTTTAGGTATTTGGAAGTCATTGGAGTGCAAACATTGAAAATTTGTGAACTTACGAGCATGCGTAGGAACTGTGCAACGACCAGAACAATCATTTTAGGAATTTTTTCACCAAATTTTCAACATAGCCATTTTAAGACCTCTGCTCATGAACAGTGACACTGTGATTTTCTTAATGTGTCCCATACACTGAGTTCGCACACCGACTGCGCCATTATGCGCTACATGGTGAAACATGTTTTGGGCAGGATATATGAAAAATGACAGCTGTACTGCTCATGAGGAGGTGTGATAAAATGCCAATGTTGAAAATCTGGGTGAAAATATTGAAAATTCGCAAACTTACGAGCGTGCGTAGGAACTGCGCAACGCAGACTTCATAAACGGTCATTTTTAGGAATTTTTTCACCAAATTTTCAACACAGCCATTTTAAGACCTCTGCTCATGAACAGTGTCACTGTGATTTTCTTAATGTGTCCCATACATTGATTTCACACACCGACTGCGCCATTGTGCGCTACATGGGCGGAAACACATTTTGGCTGAGATGTGAAAAATGACAGCTGTACTACTCATAAGAAGGTGTGGTAAAATGGCAATGTTGAAAATCTGGAGTGAAAATATTGAAAATTCGCAAACCCTCTGATGCGTAGGAACTCGCATAATGCACACTAAATAAAACAGTCATTTTGGAATTTTTTCACCAAATTTTCAACATAGCCTTTTAAGACCTCTGCTAATGAACAGTGTCATGGTGATTTTCTTAATGTGTCCCATACATTGATTTACACACTGACTGCGCCATTGTGTGCTAAATTAGGCAGATACATTTTAGGCAGGATATGAAAAATGACAGCTATACTGCTCATAGGAGGTGTGGTAAAATGGCAATGTTGAAAATCTGGAGTGAAAATATTGAAAATTTGCAAACTTCTGAGCATGTAGGAACTGCGCAACGCACACTCGTAAAACAGTCATATTTAGGGACGTTTTCACCAAATTTTCAACATGGCCATTTTAAGACCTCTGCTCATGAACAGTGTCACTGTGATTTTCTTAATTTGTCCCGTATATTGATTTCGCACACCGACTGTGCCATTCTGTGCTACATGGGCGGAAACACATTTTGGGTGAGATGTGAAAAATGACAGCTGTACTACTCATAAGAAGGTGTGGTAAAATGGCAATGTTGAAAATCTGGAGTGAAAATATTGAAATTTCGCGAACTTACGAGCCTGCGTAGGAACTGCGCAATGCACACTCGTAAAACAGTCATTTTTTGGAATTTTGGCACCAAATTTTCAACATGGGGTTTTTGGGACCCCTTCTCATGAATGATATCACTGTCATGGCAGTATTCAGGCCCAAAGGGTGATTCGCAGTCACTGCACAGTCACTGCGCGTCACCCTTCGGAGCCTGAATAACGCCATGACAGTGACATCATTCATGAGAGTCTAAACCATGTTAAAATTTGATAAATTCCCAAAAATGCCTGAGATATGCAACAAAGTTGAAACCCCCCTATCTAGCCCATTATACAGCTTACTGGCATTTCCTCAGTTCGCGATCAGTTTTGAAGAGTCAGACGTGTTCCCAGTCCACCGAAGATCGTCGCGCCAGAGTCCGGAGGTAAGTATGGGGTGGAGGGGTGTGGGGAGGCTTGGTGTGCAGTGGGTGGGTGTGGGTTGTGGGAGGCGGGTCTGGGAGCGCGCTGGAAACCGTTTTCGTTTACAGGTTTAAAAAAAAAGCGTCGTGGGGACTTTGCCGCGCTGGGGTGGGCTCCCAGCGTGGCACAAGATGTTGGGGGCGTTCAGCTGACGGGGATTGGCACCCTGTCTGCCATGGATTGCTACCACGCTGGGTGGGCTCAGCGTGGCACAAGGACGGGGGATGCTCAGCCGACGGGGATTGGGCACCCCTGTCGGCCAGGGGACTGCTTGCCACACTGGGGTGGACTCCCAGCATGGCACCTACTACTGGGGTGCAGCTCAGCCCGGCGAGATTGGGCACCCGTCGGCTATACAGTCTGGCGGTAGCGTGCGCCTGTGTGGGGGGAGCTACGCGTGAGCAGCCAATATCTTATCGGTGCTCACTCAAGCGTAGCTCCCCCTTTCAACTGTATGCCACTGCATTTTGGAGCATGTCATAGACAGCTCCAAAATGCATAGGCTTACAGGGGCCGCGCCTGCCAGCACACTGACTGAATTGGAGGAGGAGGTGACACACCTCCAAAATCTCCGATGATGGCACTATGTTTCTTGCAAGCAACATAAAAATGAGTTGCCTCATACCATGGGGTTATCCCAGTAAAGGAAATTTTAAAATCAAAAAATATTTTATTTATTTAAAAATGTATTTTCTGTGGAATAAGTTGCTCTATAGAATAAAATCTATTTTGCAAAAATAGCAAGCAAACTTTAAATTATATTTTCAGAAAATAGTTAGCAAAGTGACTTTGTTCCCATATTTCTATAGGTATTATATTTATTTTTTACTGAAGTAAGATTGGGGGATAGGTTCATCTGTACTGCAGGACAAACTGGGGTGGGTTGGCTTTATGATAATGTCATAACGTGCTTGAATGAGTGACATTTGTGAACTTGTTTACTTGGATTGTCATTTAATTTGTCTGTAGTTTGTCTTTATCACCAAGTCTCTTTCAACTTGTCTCATTATGTTTGCTTGCATGCATGTGCAAGAAACATAGTGCCATCATCCGAGTTTTTGGAGGTGTGTCAGCCCTCTTCCAATTCAGTCAGTGTGTTTGCAGGCACGGCCGCAGTTCTCCAATGCCTGCTGGAGCTGTCTATGACAGCTCCAAAATGCAGTGGCGTACAGTTGAAAGGGGAGCTATGCTTCAGTGAGCAGTGATCAGATATCGCCTGCTCATCGTGCTCCCCACACACATACACACTTGCATGCTGCGTGCTGCCTCCCCACGCACACACTGTATAGCCAGGGGTGCCCAATCCCCGATGGCTGTGCTGTCACCCAAACACAGTTCCATATGCCATGCTGGGTGCCCACCCCAAGCGTGGCTACAGGTCGTATAGCTGACGGAGTGCCCAATCCCCATCGGTTCCCGCCCCTGAACCAGCCATCCTTCTGCCACGCTGGGAGCCCACCCAGCATGGCAAACATCAGCGTCAGTCGTCATAAAAAAAAAAAAATGAAACTCAAAAGCGTTCCCTCGTCAGTCACTACCCGACCATCCACCCACTGCACCCCTGCCTCCCACACACCCCACCCCATACTTACTCCGGAGCTGCGCGATGATCTTCGGTGGACCGGGAACACATCTGCACTCTTCAAAGCCGACCGCGAACTGAGGAAATGCCGGTAAGCTGTATAATGGGATGGATAGGGTTTTTTCAACTTTGTTGCATATCTCAGGCATTTTTGGGAATTTGGGGCCCAAATTTTCAACATGGGGTTTTTGGGACCCCTCCTCATGAATGATTGCACTGCCATGTCGTTATTCGGGCCCAAAGGGTGATTTCGCGGTCACTGTGCGAAATCACCTTTCAGGACTGAATAATGAAACGACACTATCACTGTTCACAAGGCGGGCTCTCAAAAAGCCTATGTTGAAATTTTGGTGGAAAAATTCCTAAAAATGACTGTTTTACAAGCATGCGTTGCGCAGTTCCTACGCACGCTCGTAAGTTCGCGAATTTTCAATATTCTCACTCCAGATTTTCAACACTGCCATTTTACCATACCTCCTTATGAGCAGTACAGCTGTCATTTTTTAAATCTTGCCCAAAACGTGCTTCCACCCATGTAGCGCACAATGGCGCAGTCGGTGTGCAAAGTCAATATATAGGACACAGTAAGAAAATCACAGTGACACTTTTAATGAGCAGAGGTCTTAAAATGGCTATGTTGAAAATTTGGTGAAAAAATTCCTAAAACTGTCTGTTTTATGAGCACAGGTTACGCATTTCCTACGCACGCTCGTAAGTTTGCGAATTTTCAATATTTTCACTCCAGATTTTCAACATTGCCATTTTATTACACTTCCTTGTGAGCAGTACAGCTGTAATTTTTCACATGTCGCCCAAAATGTGTTTCCGCCCATGTAGCGCACAATGGCGCAGTCGGTGTGCGAAAGCAATGTTTGGGACACATTAAGAAAATCACAGTGACACTGTTCATGAGAAGAGGTCTTAAAATGGCTATGTTGAAAATTTGGTGACAAAAGTCCATAAAATGACTGTGTTACAAGTCAGCATCGCACAGTTTCCACGCACCCTCGTAAGTTCATGACTTTGTAATATTTTCAGTCTAGATTTTCACCAGTGGCATTTTTCCACACTGCCTTATGAACAGTACAGCTGTCATTTTTCACAACATGGCTGAAATGTGTTTTCCACTTTCAGCGCAGAGAGATAAGTGAGTCGCTGTGGGAAATCATTGTTTGGGACAGATAAAGAAAATCACAGTGACACTGTTCATGATCGGAGGTCCCAAAATGCCTGTGTTGACAATCTGCTGTAAAAAATCCCCAAACTAATTACATTACGGGTGTACATTGCACAGTTTCTATGCATGCTCGTGACTTCCCCAGTTTTTTTAATATTTTTACTGCAGATTTGCAACATTGCCATTTTTTCCACCTCCCCATGAATAGTACAGCTGTCATTTTTCACATCCTGTTCAGAATGTGTTTTTGCACCTGTGGTGCTAAATGCCGTAGTCGCTGTGCATAAGCAGCTTTCGGCTAACAAACTGATATTGCCACTGTTCTTGAGGTGGGGGTCTCAAAAAAAATATGTTGAAAATTTGGAGTGAAAATACCAACGAATGCCTGAGCTGTTAGGGTTTTCAACCATAACGCCCCACCCTGTAGAGAATGACAGGCATCAGGGATGTGACTTTGGATTCTTGCCTGTAATGCTCATACCATTCCATACCCTGCAGCCAGTGAGAGGCATTGAGGTATGCCTTGGACTCTTCAGCCCCAAAGTTCACCCCATTCTCCTATACGCACCCATCTCACCATATTTCCTGATGGAATGGGGTGCATAAGGGCCAAAGACCCCAAGGCACACCGTGACACTTGTCAGTGTCTGCAGGGTAGGGTGTGGTGAAATGGCATGGCCGTTATGCCTGACGACCCAAAGGCACACCCCAATGCCTGTCACTCTCTGCAGGGTGGTGGTGGGGTTGGCTTCAGTTCAATACTTCACTGCCATTCCTATTATGCAGCTCTGTAACTTCTACACTACCAATGCCAATGCCAGCAAGCAAACATTAGGCATTGACAAATGCTTGTTTTTATGTGTTTCGGATGTACTGCTGCCCAGCTGCAGTCTTTTGGTATTTTGTTTTTATTTTTGGGTTGGGAGGGTATTTTGGGCAACATACTGTCATACAGACTGTGGGGAAGGTGCTAGGGTACAACTCACAATGCATGGGGAGGGAGGAAATGTGTAGAAATTGCATTAGAAATATCCTCCAAAATGCACCAGAATGTTAAAAAATTTCTGGGGGCCTAGGCAGCTCACCAGACCCCCGGCTTATTATTTTCATTTTTTATCTGACTTGAGCTCCCCCATCTATAGGACTCCTGGATCCGTTCCTGCTACAGAGAGAACTTGAAGAATTAGGGTGATGGAAATACATTACTTTAGTTTTCTTGGTATTCAGTAAAGGTTTAGATTGGATTAAATTATGCTGCAGCTGGTTAAAGTCAGACTGAATCTCAGAACAAACTTGTTTGAATGAAGGTTTGGAGATGTAGAGCACGGTGTAATCCGCAAACAGGTGGATTTTGGAATGCGTAATGTTACTGCTCAGATTAGTGACATACAACAAGAAAAGCGGGGGGCCCAGAATAGAGCTCTGGGGAACCCCTCCTACTGGGGAAGTAGAGAGGCGAATGTCCCATTATCTTAAATTTTCTGCTGTCTATCTGCCAGATAGCTGGCAAACCAATTTACTATGGGACTTTCAAAACCATATTCCTTAAACTTGTCCAGGAGAAGGTCATGATCGACTGTATCAAAGGCCTTACTAAGGTCCAAGAAAACAGCCCCTGTGATCTGTTTACTATCTATGGCCTCCAACCAATTGTTTCTTACTTTAGTCAAAGCAGATGTAGTGCTATGGTGGCGTCTAAACCCAGATTGTAAAGGGCTGACCAGTTGATGCTTATCAATAAACCCTGACCTGTATCTTGACCAATTTTTTAAAAGTTTAGAGAGGACTGGCAAAATTGAAATAGGCCTATAGTTGTTAACATTGCTAGGATCTCCTGACTTGAAAAGGGGTAGTATGTGGGCTATCTTCCATTCCTGGGGTACAATGCCCTCTGTTAGTGACAAATTGAATAGATGAGTTAATGGGAGCCGTCAGATAGTGGCAACCTAGCTTCAAGAAGAAGGGATTGCTATTATCTGCTCCAGCGCTATTTTTGTGTCCAGTTTAGTTAAATGATCTTCAACTTGTTTGTATGTGATGATAGAAAAGGTGAAGGTGACATGGGTGGAAGGACTGGGTACCATAGCAGTTTGTGTGATAGAGGAGCATAGGGTATCTGCCTGGGAAGAATCAAAAGCAAGGCCTGCTGTCACGAAGTGTGCATTAAATTTGTAAAGTATCAAGGATTTGTCAGTGATGGTGGAGCTATGAAGATTAATTTTGACGGGCAGGGTTGGAGCTTTTTTACAACCTTCCACTGATTTAAAAGTATGCCATATTTGGATGGCTTCCCCTTTGCAGATTCGAGAATGTTCAAGTAATAATTCTCTTTGGTATTTCTTACCAGTCTGGTACAGGCACTGCGACAAGGCCTGAAAGCTGTCCAGTCTTCATGGGATTTAGTACACCTCGCAGTTGCCCAAAGCTGATCTCTCTTTAGCAAGGCTTTTTTAATGTCCCCATTAGATCATGGACAAGAGACTTCTTTACTCTGCAGCTAACCATCGGGGCATGTTTGTTTATGACACAACTAAGGGTGGAGTTAGACATGCACGGCTTCATTGATAGTAGGTGCTAAGTATAAGCTTTGCCAGTTGATGCCCCTCAGATCTGCTAGAAAGCTGGCTGAATTAAAACTTCTTAAAACTCCCCTTAATGACAAATTTGCAGACTGGGGAACACACACTACTGTTGTATTTGGTGGCCGAAAATAAGTACCTTAAACACATCAGGGTCTTGGTAGAAAGAAAAACATGCCACACATAAATCTAGGCCTTCTCTGTTTACTTCTATTCATCACAGATACAGGGGGAACACTGTTCTCAACACACACCGGAAGTAGATTTCTTAAAGCTGTACTGCCTAACATTTCTTAAAGCTGCACTACACATAACAATCCCTCCTGACTTAGCTAGAAAGTACGTAAGCAAATAATTCAGAAAATAGTATGAAGCTATTAAAGTTATTACTGTAATGTCCTTTTAGTTAGTCTATGTCATTAGGCTATATTTCTACAAGTCCATTCTCTTTGGTGGACATCTTATATGTCCTAACCGACGTAGTAGGACTTCAGGCTGTTGCACTGGATTCTGATTAGCATCAGCCACATCTTGTCTCAATTGCTGTGGTTCCACTATCTGTTCCTGTTCTTGTTCTAGAACAAATAATGCTGGATAACTACCCTAACTCTGGCTATCCCTTTTTTGTTCTGTCTCAATTCTAGTACGTAATTGGTCCACATGTTTTTTCACTCTCCTCTGGTTAGTCAGTCAAGCACTATAGACAACATTTCCGAACTTTTTTTCTACTATGCTTTCTATCCATCTCTTCAGGCCTGCATACATCCTGACCCACACAAGATCATTGGGTTTGAAGGATCTGGTCTTAGGAAGCATTTCAGTTACTGACGTATATCCTAGAGGGTGAAGAAGGTTCAACTGAGTTCGAATCTGACGTCCGAGCAACAGTTCTGCAGGAGATATTCCCATGACACAATGTGGTGTTGTTCGATACATCACAAGAAAGTCTAAAAGGGCTATTTGTATTGCTGTCGGTGTAGTAGGATTAGTTTTGTCCATACTCTTTTTAAAAGTCTGAACCAAGCATTCAGCTTCACCATTTGAACTTGGATGGTAGGGAGGTGAGAAAATATGGCGAATACCATGTTGCTGGCAAAATGCTTGGAATTCAACAGACGTGAACTGTGGTCCGTTATCCGAGACAATCACTTGCGGAAAACCATGGGTAGCAAAGATAGATTTCAACACTTTGATGGTACTCTCAGTATTTGTCGAAGACATTTGATGACTTTCTGGCCATTTACTATAAGCATCAGTTAATAGTAACCACATGGAATTTAAATAGGGTCCCACAAAATCAATATGCAACCTTTGCCAGGGCTTTTTAGGTCATTCCCAATGGTGAACTGACGCTCTTGCCGGATTTCCCATCAATACAGCACAACCTTCACATCTTTGCATAACCTGGTATATGTCTCTGTCAATAAAATGCCACCATACATGAAGTCTAGCTAGGGATTTCATTTTAGCAGTGCCTGGATGGCCCACATGCAAGAGAGTCAACACATTTGAGTGATAACATTGGGGTACTATGACATGCAATCCCTATAGAAGACACCCCTCAGCAATGGACAACTGCTGTCTCTTTGTATAGTAGGGATGTAGTGCAGTCGATAAAGTAGTGCCTTGCGGCCAACCCTCAAGCGTATACTGATACACTTGTTTCAAAATTACATCTTGACTAGTCGCTTTTGCAATGTCCTTGGCTAGTACTGGAAGCCAATCTAATTATTGTAGCTCCATTGCACACACAATAGTATAGTCCTTCATATCTTTGAATTGCACTGGAAAACTGTCTGGCCCCACCTGGCACACTAATGGCTCCTCTATAAGACCCACATTGAACTCCATTTCTCTGGATATTGGTAACCTCAACAAGGCATCTGCATTTCCATGCTGGTCAGTTGGTTGGTTGGTATGTAACTCCGAAATTATAGGCAGACAAAATTAATGCCGATCGTTGAAGTCGGCTAGCGGCTGTTTCTGGAATTCCTTTTTCTGGACTGAAAATTGTCACTAGTGGCTTGTGATCTGTCTTCAGGTGAAACTTGTGACCTAGCAAGTACTGGTGGAATTTCTGGACTCCAAACACAATTCCTAATGCCTCTCTCTGAATCTGGGCATAATTCCTTTCAGCTGCAGTGAGTTTGCGTGAAGCATGAGCTATCGGCTTTTCCACTCCTTCTGGATCTGTATGGAAAAGGACAGCTTCTATACCCACAGCACAGGACTAGCATCACAGGCCAATGTGATAGGTAATTTAGGGTCATAATGAGTTAAATTATTCACATTGGTTAGAGAAAGCTTGATGGCTTGAACTGCCTTACTGTGGCCCTTGGTCCACTTCCACAGAGTACCTTTATGTAACAGTTCATTTAGGATAGCACATTTAGTGGCTACGTCAGGTATGAAACAGTCATAGTAGTGCACCATACCCAAGAATAAGCTCCACTCTGAAACATTCTGCAGTTCCGGCATGTGCACAATAGCTTCCATCTTTGTCAATAATATGACCTAAGTACGCGACACTTGGTTGACAAAACTGGCATTTTTCTCTCCTGAGTCTGAATCCACTCTATTGCAGTCTCTCTGAAGTCTTTTGTAAGTTAAGTAAATGTTCTGCTTCTGTCTTGCCCGTGACAATGATGTCATCCAAATAATAAGCAACACCTGGTATATCACCCACTGTTTGCTCAGTCACTTTTTGAAAAATAGCAGGCGCAGAACTAAGACCAAAACATAACCATTTGTACTTGTACAGTCCTTGGTGTGTATTAATCACTACCAATTTCTGAGAGCCTGCATCCAGTTCCACTTGAAGGTATGCATCAGTGAGGTCCAGTTTAGAGAACCCCTCACCACCATTCAGTCTGTGAAAAAGTTCCTCTGGTAAGGGTAAGGAAATACATCACTGCTAAGTACTGGATTAAGTGTCACCTTAAAATCTCCACATATTCGAACCTTACCACCTGGTTTAGATACCACGACAATTGGAGTGGCCCAATCTGAACTTGAAACCTTTTCCAGCACACCTGCTTTTTCCAGTCTGTCCATTCTGCCCCAACCACCGGTTTTAAGGCGAAAGGAAGTTTCTGTGGTTTACAAAACTTAGGGACTGCATCAGGCTTTGTAACTAGCTTGACTTTAGCTGTTTTGCAACATCTCAGGCATTTTCACAGCTCTGGATACATCTCTAAAATCTCCCCAAACTTGGGTGGATTACTGCTTTGTGGTACCTGGACAGCAGCAAGTAGGCCAAAATCTGCTGGATCAATACGAATGTTTAGAAGAACCTGAGTGTCTCCGCCCAAAATGTTGACACCCTTTTTTGAAACCAGAAAAGTTAAAGGTGTACTAGGAGAATTAGTCCTGCGTACTAAAGTGGTAAATGAGCCCAGTGACTGAACTGGTTGCCCTTCAAATGCACGCAGCAACTTATTACAAGGAGACAATGATGGCTTATCCAGATCAGACCATGTTTGATGGTTAATAAAAGTAACTGGGGAAGCAGAATCTACCATTAAACATAGCTGACGCCTCAGTTGTGGCAATTGAAGTAACACATAGAAAGGAGGAACCTCTTTAGTCTGCATTTGTGGTGCAATAGAAATCACTGCACTGTCTGTACTCTCTGAACTGATCACTGCAGTTCTCCTGCTCCTGCAAACTTTAGCAATATGACCCTGATGTTTACAGGCATGACACTGAACTTCTCTGAATTTGCACTGGTCCCTGCTATGCTGAGACGACCCACATGATGCACATTTGTACTGGTCCTGCAGTTTGGGTGGAGTGGTTGAACTTTTCTTTGAAAACAGTGGTTTATACTTCGGTTTGAGCTGTTTCAATTTGGGGTTTACTGCAGTTACTTGTACCTCATTGTTAGTGTTCATCTTAGGACGTGCCTCATTTTCTGCAGCCTCATACATTTGTGCCAACTGTAAAAGTTCCTCAACAGACTTCTTGACACTTACAGAAAGTAATTGCTGAATACGATATTCATTATTCAACCCCACAGCAAACTTATCAGCTAAATTAGATTCAAGATGCTCCCAGCACCACTCACACACGAGAGCTAAGCTTTTGATCTCAGCCAAATAAAATTGTAATGACTGACCTGGTTTCTGGTTGTAACTGTAGAATTTATAATGTTCAGCCCTTGATAAAGTTGTTAAACTGTATTGTGCATTCAATTTAACCTTTAGCTCTTGATATGACAAATCCTCCGGCCGGTCTGGTGCACACAGACTACATAAAAGTTTGAAGGTTTCACTCCCGAAGAAAATACAAAAAGCAGCTTGAATAAGTATATCTTGTCACTCAACATTTGAAGATTTTATGGCAGGATTAAGTAATAACCTCGATCAAACCATCTGTACCATGTATCCCAGTCTGTTCCTGTAAAAATTTCAAAGCTGGCTAAAGTTTCCATGATATAGCACAGTTCCAAATTGCTTACTTGCCTCCAATGCAGAAAGTCAGAAAATGGTGTAATTCAGTAAGCTAGAGCTATTAAAATTTTCACCATCCTTGTCGCCAGTTTGTTGTATTTGGTGGCCAAAAATAAGTAACTTAAACACATCAGGGTCTTGGTAGAAAGAAAAACATGCCACACAGAAATCTAGGCCTTCTCTGTTTACTTCTATTCAGCACAGATACAAGGAGAACACTGTTCTCAACACACACAGGAAGATTCACACAGGAAGTAAATGTCTTAAAGCTGTACTGTCTAACATTTCTTAAAGTTGCACTACACATAACAGCTACTATATTGTGATCACTAAGATCACTGTGGAAAACAGCTTCTTGTATTATTTTGTGTGGTCTGTTAGTAATGATGAAGTCTATGAGCAAGCTGGCAAGATGATTCTTATGATTTGGTCTTGTGGTTTCTGTAATTATCTGACTCAGGCCCAGGACATCGTAGAGATTCTTTATAGGGTTTGATTTTAAACTAAGCCGATCCAAATTCGAATCACCAAGAATTAGTGATCCGTTTGTGTTAGTGTCTATAAAATTATATAAATGGGGCAAGAGCTCTAAGCCCCCAGAGGGTGGTCTGTAACAGCCTTTTATGTTAATTGTTTCAGCAGTGGAGACAGAAAGTTCTAAAGCCAGGCATTTGAATTCCTTCGACTTAGAGACAGCATGAAGGACAGTGGCAGATAACCTATTTTTAACATAGATGACCACCCTTCCCCCTTCTGGCTCTATCCACATGGTATAAGATGTAGGATGGAAGGGCTAATGCTTGGTCCGAAGTGGTGCCCTTCAGCCAGGTTTCTGTCAAGACCAAACTATCCAGAGCAGTATAGGATACCGAGGCTTGTATTCCGGTCAATTTCTTTTGAAGATTACAGATATTTATATAATTTTTAGTCCTTTAGCTAAAGCAAAGTCAGCAGGGGACACCAATGGGGAGCTAGGTCCTGGATTCAGCTCTATGTTTCCTGAGCAAAGGAGAAGCATAAGAATTATTTGGCGTAACCAGAATCTCAGGGAGATGTTATTCACCTTATGCCAGGGCTCCTGGAGATGACAGTCTGAAGCAGTCCATTTTTTACAGCTAGAGAAACAGTAGTGCGAAGATGCGCAGAGGAGTAAAATGGCACAGAATGGAGGGGGCTGTGAGAGGCAAGGTTTAATGTGTGCACCCTAGTTGATTTGTCCCATGTAGGATGAGGACTGGTAACAACCAAGGGGTTTGAACTTGGTGTAGAGGTGTAGGCAGTGGATGTGGGCTCTCCAGTTGGAGTAAGGCTAGGAGACAAAAATAACCACAGAACTGAGATTTACATTATTCCACAGTATTAACTAATCAATTTAAAGAGGATTTAATTGCAGCCAACACTGATTGCAAACTGACTGATGAGATTCAGCGGCACTAATTCATCTATAAGCAGGGTGGAGAATAGACACAATTGGCTGTGGAGGATGGCGAAAATGCTAAATCTGAACTGGTTTAGTGAGGTCAACACCACTAATCACAAGAGGCATAAATTATTGAGAACAAAACATACCACAGAATTTGTAGAACTGAGTGATAACTAGGCGGGTTCAGCCACAAGGGAAGGATGATAAAACAGCAACAGAAGGAAACACTGGGAAACAACATAGACTACGGATTTCTCATTAAGAGACTGCAGTAAGAGCTGTTTTTTTAAATGAAGCAGCAAATGTGCTTCTGACCCCTTCCCTAATCCTCCCTGAGCCCACCGTGGTCCAACCACTCCTCCTTCCGGGCAACCTTTGAAGGTCAGGTTGTGGATCTGGTGGCCTCTGGGTAGGGATGAACATCCCCTGTAACCTGGTCAACTCAGCTCGGAGAGAGGCAACCTACTCCCTCAACCCAGAAAGGTGCCTACAGATAGGGCAGCATCGCAGCCTCCAGAATGTCTCCCTGAAGACTGCTGCCCCACATCCACTGCACTGCACCACTCCCATCATTTTTGTTTTGACCTTCCCCTTACTAGTGTTTAGTTGGAACCCTTTTGATTCCCCCCCCCCTTATCTTTTCCCCCTCTCCCCTCACCTTCCTTCTAGGTTTGTAACTTCCTGTTTGGTGGCAGGAAGATGCAATACATACTCTATGGCAACAACCTATAAAAGGAGGTCAAGCCTTGGGGTGGGCAGGTTGAGTGGTCAGTGGGCGGGTGTACACCTAATCTGCTAAAAACCAATCAGCCAAGGACACCTCACTCCTCCTGTGGCTACACTCTCTGCTTGATCCTCTGTGTGTGAAGTGTGTGAAACAGGCTATTTACCACAAGCCCGCCTGATTCCTGTTCCGTCAGCAACTGAGTGATTCTCCTTTTGTGCACTGCTTTTTGAGGCACCCTGTTTCAAAACTCAAATGTGGACTCCTTGCAGTTTCTCTCCTCCAACTGGTCGAGCCATGCCTACATCAGGAGAGAGAGAGAAACTGCAGTGGTCACAGATTAATCCTAATTAAGATGAACTCAAAGGTTATCCGGTAACCAAATATCAGTAACTCCTAGGTATTATAGCTGCCCCTTGCAACAATGCACCTCTGTATATATGCCTCTTGTCAAGTCATCCACAAGAGAATGAACAACAAACGTCTCTCGATTACAATCAGACAAAAGACTTAACACAGTTTGCAATAGTTTGCAACTTCTAGGCACACTGAAATAACTTTAAAGAAAACTGTGTCCCCATGGTCAGCTGTCAGACCCAGCAATTGTAGCCACTCCTTTCAGCTGTACCCTGTTCCCATCCTTTCAGCCCTTTGCCCAGTACAGCCCTTGGCCCCTTAGTGTTCCTGCCTGTACCCTGGTATGGTCTGCTCGTGTACCCTACTTGGAATTCAAACTCTTGCTGCTTCTTTCACAGACTAATCAGCCTCACTCCTACTGTGGCTCCTCTCTCTGCTTGATCCTCTGTGTGTGAAGCAGCCTATTTATCACAAACCTGCCTGCTTCTCACTCCGTTGGCGACTGAGATAGTCAACACTAGTGAATGATCCATGTAAATGGACCTGTAGGGACTCTACCCTGATATTTGCTCTACCCACCTTAATAAGCTAGCTGCCCTACAATGGGCATCAGATTAGATGCCCACCTGTATCCATTGATTCCCCCCCCCATGCACCACCACATGAGGTGGGTGGGGCCATGGACAGGCAACCTGCATTGGCCAGTGTTCATGCATGCCAAGACCCTGGTGCCTATCCACATGTACGGAGATGTGCAGACCAATTATGTGCCTCTTGTACATATCCGGCACACCACACTGCAGAGCCCCTACTGGTGGCTAACTGAGGCCACTGATGAAGAGGCGGTGTACCCTGGAAGTGTTCAAGCAGCTGGGACACCACTCTGCTGGAGTACTTGGTGGCTGTAATGTCTGCATGTGTACCTTCACTTTGGAGATGGCATTTCTACTACCACTACTTGGTCTGCAGCCGTCCTTTCAGCCACATGATGGGTACGCAACCATTTTGTGTATCCTTTCACATTTTCAGGCTCACCTCCCCCGATAGCTCTCCAAATCCATGCTGCCTCCTCGCAGCTCCACTTTAGGTTCCCCAAAATGTTGAAGCATGTTACTTGAGCAGTAAGCTGAAGGAATAGCCCCTGTAGCCTTGCTATCCTTGGCCAGGTCTGTTAAAGTGGGATACACGATAATGTGAGTAGAGTTGTCACTGGTACCTACAAGCACACAGATTTAGGGTGGCAAGAACACTAGCGGCCCATCACTAATGAGTCAGGAGCTGAAGAGGCTGGTAGCCTATAATTAGCTCCTGTAGCTTAAAGGTAATATTTCAATTCCCCCTCTGTTTTGTTGTGTATTTGTCAAAGTTTTTTTTTTCTTTTTAAGTTGTTTAACCAGGATTAGCACACTAAGCTAAAATCTTTTTTACAGGCGTGGCCTGGGAGCACAGGGCAGTTAAGTGACTTGCTCAGGGTCACACAGTATGTAAGTGGAAGCTGTGGGATTCGAACCCAGGTCTGGTTTGCTGGACATCACCAGATTTGCAGCTCAGAGCCTTAAACCACTGTGCTATACTGCCTCCCTAAAGTTATTTTTGAATTGCTCTTTCATATAACTTATGATACTGTCTTGTGGTAGGCCATTCCATAGATCGAGTACCCACCCTGTATAGAAAAACGTTCTTTTGTTGGTTCAAAAATGTCTCAGATTAACCTGTAGTGGCTGGCCTGCAGTTTTTCAAGATGATGTCTTTAAATGTAATGTTCAGTTCATTAGAGCCAGCCCCATGGCACAGAGGGCTGAGGCACCACATGCCGTACCTTTCATGATGCCGTCGACCCTGGTTTGGGAACAAGCTCTGGTCGCCGGGGGTCAGCTGGGGATGGAGAGGATTTGAGCATGCAGAGGACAGCTCTCCTCTCCTGAGGTGGGGGGTTAAACTCTTGTCGACTCGGCCCTTGGCAGCCCCCCAGCTGGAGGCCCAGAGGTAGTGTCAGCAGCTCCAGCAGCATGAAGAGAAGGGCTGTGGTCGTAGTGTGTATATGCCTCCACATATGCATGCATACACTACAGTGGAGACTGCGGGGAGAAAACAGAAAAATGGTGGTCGTAGGTTGTATGGAGCCTTGCCTGTCTGCCCTTGCCCAGCACTATCACTGGTCCACTGATTCACAAATCTGGACATGGGTCTCTGGGGGGGGAAGGGAAATGGCCCTCCCCTTTCCAGCCCTGCCATGGGGGCAATCTGTGGCGGATATGGGGCTTGGTGGACTGGGGAGGCAGTTGCCAGGCAAGGGGAACAGATACAAAGCTGAGCAGCCACCTGCGCCGCACCTGGGGGAAAAACTAAATATGAAAGAATTTATTAAATGGATGTGGATCTTGTATTATATCATGGAATAACAGAATGTCACCCTTTTTCCTACGTACTTCCAAAGGGAAGAGATTTAGCCTTTCCAATCTTTCCATATATGACATGCCCTTGATGTCTGATATTATTTTGGTCGTCCTGTGCTGGAACTTTTCTGCCCTATCCATGTCCTTCTTTTTGTATGGACACCAAACTTGGCTGCCGTAATGTAACAGGGGTCTTATATATGATTGGTCAATGGGCATTATAACCTCTGCTATACGACTTTTAATGTTTTGTTAAATTGCGCCTATGACTATTTGCCTTTGACAGCAGCTGTACAGTGGTCTTTAAAGTCCAGCGTGTTATTTACAAGAATTTCCAGACTTTTTTCTTTTTCACTGACCTTCAAACTAATCACTTCTGCCAGCTTAGTGGGAATGCCCTCATCACCCCTTCCTCTTCAAAATACTTATTGAGTCTAAGCTCAAAGGTTCTTACAGCATCAGCTCATAATACATGTGCTGGCAGTCTCTCCCAAGTGTTCACCACCCCTTCTGTGAAGTACTTCTTCCTGTTTCACTTGAATATTCCTCCTTTCAATCAAAGTGAGTGTCCCCATGTCTTTTCACCCTCTGTGCATCTTGAAGCACTGAACTGGGTCTGCTGGTGTTCATTTCAATCCCTTTAGCTGGCATACAGTGCTAGAGATTGAATAGCCCTGTTGGAAGCCCACAAGTAGGCAGAATTTCACTCCCTGCAGCTGTTCTCAAGAAGCTGAGATCAAAGGGTGGAAAAATTGCTTTTGATTTTCAAATGTCAGGTACAACAGGATGAAACCAAATAGCTGCTCAAGATTAGAAGTCTCCTGTTTGCCACAGTTTCATTGTTTGGCTCCTGGACTGCTGGGGTTATCTCAAGCAAATGATTGCAACAGAAAGTGTGCCTGCTCTTTCCGCTCTGCTGATTTTGCTTTTATTCGTGTTGCTCTGAAGGAAGATCTGTTTGTTGAATATCTCCTTGAGGCAGATCCTACATGGTGGCTGCTTGCATAAAATTTTATGGTGCTGCATTGACAAAACAAAGCAAGAGCTGGCCTGTGCTATAGATGTCTTGTGCTTGTAGTTATCATTGAAATCAACTGACTTAGAGCTCAAGTTCAACAAACTTTGTTTTCTCTCCCCCTCCCAACCCATCTACAGCTTCCCCCACCGGCACTCCTTGCCGCTCAGTCCCTGTCTCATTTCCATTATTGCATTTTATAGATCTAGGGAGAGTTTCTCACCAATTGAACCTTTCCTGTGGTCCACGTGTGAGACACTCTTATTCTGTGAAGAGTGTCTTGCGTGCAGTTGTCATGGAAAGAGAGCTGTTCATTACATTTTTAAATAATATTGATTGATCTTGATCAATAATATATTAATACAGCCATGCGGAGACCACTCATACAGTTGTAAGAGTGGTGTCACACTCTTAGGGTATCAGAGTCACTCGCCTTTGGTTCACGGTTCTCATACCTTAAGAATGCATAGGAGACCAGTCTTACAACAATAAGACTTGTCTCCATGGCCGTATTAACAAACATCACCAGAAACAGCTCAGGTTCGTAAACCTGCTAAAGTACTAGAAAACAATTCAAAACTATAAATTGAAGAAGTGTAGTACTTGTTTTCTCTTCCACTTTATAGGAAAAAAATTATAGTTTAAAAGAACGGAGGTGCTAAGTTCCTGGGGATGGAGGGTAGAGGCTAACCATCGGGGACTATGCCCACTTCCAATACTGACACACATCCAAGCTTCTCCGTCAGAATGTTACTCCCTTCCCCCAAACATACATAGACAGAGGCCCCAATTCTAGAAAGAACCACCTGGCATAACAGCATTTGCGCCAAGTAAAATGGCGCTAGTAGCAACTTACGCCAGCAGTTGCGACTTGCACGACTCTACATGTCGCAGGCCACTTGTGCTGAACAGCTGTTACGCAGGCAGTTGTGCCATATACCCCCTGTGACATGGTGCTAGGGGGTTTACGGTAGCAGTTGTGCCCCCTTCCAGAAGGGCAGCAACAAAGTCCCCAATGTCGGGATTCTATAAGAACCCCCAGAGAAGAACTGGCAACGTATGTTACACCTACATTTAACTGGTGTAACGTACATCCATCCTCTGAGGGTCCTGTAGAACCCGGTCCATGTGCCCCCCCCATGCCCAAACCACTCCCATTGTTGCCCCATGGGCATTCATGCCGATCCTGCCGGTCCCCAAACTGTACATGCCCCCATACAGTACTGGCCCTGCAAGCTGCCCTGGTGCCCCCGAGCATATGATAAATGCCCCCTGGGGCTACCCAACACCCCTAGCACCACAAATCCCCGTTATGCAATGCCCCACAGGCGGCTGTCATCCCCCACCCATGCCCGACCCAGGTCCCAACTGCAAATGCAGCAAATACCCTGCCTGGTAGTCTAGTAGCACCACCAGCTGTGCCAGCCACCCAGCACCCCACCTGTCCCCAGCCAGTGACTGGCACAGCCTCTCACCTCCATGGTCAGCAGCCAGCTGGGTTCTGTAGGGCGCACTGGAGCACTCAGAAATGTATCTGAGAGCGTTTTCCAGTACGCCTACC
Source organism: Neoceratodus forsteri (assembly GCA_016271365.2). NCBI lineage: Eukaryota > Metazoa > Chordata > Ceratodontiformes > Ceratodontidae > Neoceratodus > Neoceratodus forsteri. The sequence continues at coordinate 249,958,806 of JADMNL010000024.1, read as the reverse complement.
AGGAACTCAGTTGGCAGCTGGCAGTGTGGGTGAGAGGTGGGCTGTGCCAGTCACCGGCTGGGGACAGTGAGAGCTAATCTGGCTGACAGGTCACTAGACTACCAGGGCAGGGTATCGCTGCATTTGCGGTGGACCTGGGGTCAGGGCACGGTGGAGGGATGACAGCGCCACCCTGGGCATGTCTGTGGTGGTTTCGGGGCGGTTAGTGTGTGAGCAGCCCTGCAGGGATTGCTACGGATACATCGGGGTTGGGGGTGTGGGCAGCACTGTGGGGCGCCAATGTGGCTTGTTGGGTGTGGGAGGGACTTGCTTGTCGCGGTGTACCAGTTGCAGCTGCGACATGTGTACCAGTCGCGCCTTTGTTCAGCGTGCTTGGCTGCATGTCATAAGTCACAGGACTTAGGCTGAGGTGACCCTACCCTTCTAGAATAGGGCGAGGGTCAATAAATGCAGTTATGGGTGGTGAAGTTATGCTTTGGTGGCAACTTGCACCACCCTTCTAGAATCTGGCCCAATGATGGCAGATGAGGGGCTAGCATCCCATCCAGTCTGCCTGATCCTGTCTAATTTTGGAACTGTGACCTTGTCAGTCATCCTAACCCCCCCACCCCGAGTCTGCCACCTTATACACTATTCCCATGTGCCTGTCCCATCCTCTTTTGAACTCTCACATTCTTTTAGCCCCATTTACCTCCTCTGGAAGGTTGGACAACTCAATTGCCACCCTTTCTGTAAAAAAGTGCTTTCCTGACAACCATAGTGACCCCCTTGCCCTGACAGTTTCAGGGAGTTACCTCTGGTACCCCCGTTAACAGTCACTGTGAACAGCTTGCTGCTGTCCACCTTGGTTATTCTGTGGAGGTACTTGAATGTCCCTATCAGAGCTGAAGGAATTATTAACCCTCTTTCTCCTGTCCTCCAGCATGTACATCTTTAGACCTCCAACCATTTCTCATAGGATCTACCCTATTGCCCATGTATCCATTTTGGTGGCTTATCTCTGCACTGCCTCTAACCCGTCCCTGTCCTTCCTGAAGTGTGAGTTCCAGAACTGCACACAATACTCCAAGTGACGGTGAAACAGGTATCTATACCGGGGGTGTATTGCCTCCCTCTTTCTGCTACTGGTCGCTCTCCTTATGTACCCCAGCATCCAATTTGCATTGCCCACAATCCTACCGCATTGTAACAATGCCTTCATAGTCTCCTTTGTTACCACCCAAAGGTCCCTTTCCTCTGATATGCTCTGCACTGCCACCCCTGTAACCCTATTCTCTGTTCTGGGGTACATGGCACCTATGTGCATTACCTTGCACGTTTCTTGTTCAGCTGCCATACTCTCAACCACATCTCCAGATTTTCCAGATCTTTCCTTATGGCCCTTATCCCCTCCTTGGAGTCCATTATTCTGGAGACCTCCTGTCATCTGCGAACAGGCATATGTTTTCATGAACACCCTCCCATATATATAACATATAAATATATCTGAGAACCAGTCCTAAAACCATTCACAACCCACTAATGACATCCCTTTCAGCCCCCATGGTTCTCAATTTAGGACCATTCTATGGGTCTTACCACTCAGCCAATATCTCAACCACCCTGTAATCATCTCTCCTACCCCCAGGTCATCCAGCTTCTTTATTATTCTCCTGTGTGGAACTGAGTTAAATGCGTTGTTGATACTGTGAAACCCTCAAGGCCTTTCTTCCTCAGAACTTGGTCTAGTCGTGTGTCACCCTCATATGTGCTGTGTAACCTTCAGTGTGATCCACTGGCAGGGATTGGTGTAGTCCTGTGTTACACCTCCTCAAGCTGTGTAACCCTCAATGCCATTCTCCCTCAGGAATCTGTCTAGTCCTGTTACCCCTACTCATGCTATGTAACCCTCAATGCCATTCTTCCTCAGTAATCTGTCTAGTCCTGTGTTATCCCTACTTATGCTGTGTAACCCTCAGTGCCATTCTCCCTCGGGAATATGTCTAGTCCTGTGTTACCCCTACTCATGCTGTATAACCCTTAGTGCCCTTCTCCATCAGGAATTGGTCTAGTCCTGGTACACACCCCACACCCTGCTCATGCACAGGTATCCACAGGTAGGCAGTTGACCGGATTTGGCTCTTCATCACGCTCTGCGGAAGAGTACGCCACCGACACTGTGCGTCGGCTCCCCACCACCCTTGGTCGACATCGATCTATATAGTAGCAGACACATGATGTTCAGAGCCAATCAGCTGTGTTTCCCATTAGCAAGATATCCTGCTTTGCCACTACTGGCCGCAACTGCATTTAACACAGTTTCCACTGCTTGCCTCTGTAAACCACCATGCTCCAGTCCCTTCCACTGTGCCTTCTTCTTTTAATTCCATTCTCCTCTCCCCCACCTATTCCACACTCTGCTCCCCACTCTGGCAACCCCTCGCCACATACCCTTCCATCCTCCACGTTTTCTCTACCCCTGCCTGGCCCACCTCTATACTCCCACTTCCACTCCATGCACCCGTCACTGCTCCACTCGAACCTACTAAATCCTGAGGCTTTTCTCTGGTACTTAAACCCCATGCTCCAGGAGCAGATCCAGTAATGCAAGCAATCCCCCTTCCTACCCATACCACTTCTGCTTCTACTCCTGGCAGGTGACATAAATCCAAACCCACGGCCTTTAGCACCCAGACCAACCTCGCCAGGTTCCACACTCCCATCCACCCTGCCCCCTGACTCCCTCTCCTAGGGTCTCTGTATATTTCACCTTAACGCCAGGATCCTCCTTCCCAAACTTGATGCCTTCACCGTCTGGGTTACTCAATACCAACTAGACATACTTTGCATCACGGAATCCTGGCTATCCACCTGAATCTCCAACCCCACTCTCAACATCCCTAACTATATCCTGTTCCGCCAGGACCATGGGAAGCATGGCGGGGGCGCAGCATTGTACATCAGGTACTCCATCACACGCCCCATAATATTCAAGGAATCCTGTCCTTCCCCCCACGAATCCATGGTTGCTCACCTATCCTTTCCATCGTCCACCTCTCTCTATGTTGGGGTTCTGTACGCCCCACCAAAATCCTCACCCGACTCCCTTGTCAAGGCCATCTCGGCAATTTCCTTGAGTACTTCAAATGGTGAACTCATTCTATTAGGTGACTTCAATCTCAACTGGCTCTCCTCTTCTGCCAAACCCACTGCCCTAAGGACTGAGGCCCTAAATCTCTCCCAGTTAATCCAGGAACCTACCCGTCTAACCACTGGTCCCAAAGTCATACCCTCCTGGTCTGGATTCTATCTACCCATCCACACAGGATCACATCCTCAGGCATCCTCTCTGACGCCCTCAGCAACTACTGCATAACTTATTGCACCCACAAAATCCACTCCCGCACTCTCCTCCCAAATTCATCTGGTCTTGCCCCCTACACCACCTAAACGAGTTGGCCCTACAGCATGACCTAACAATAGCAGACTGGTCTCCAGACTTTTCCACTACAGATGTGGACCTCGCCCTATCCCACTTCTGTGACATTCTACACAGTATCTGGGACACCCACACTCCCCTCAGGAAAGCTAGAGGTTAAACAGCACCATCACCCCTGAATCACATCTGACCTCATTGCCCTGTGTCGCTCCAAGGACAAGGCATGGAGGCTATATAAAGCCTCCCTTGCCACTCGTGACCTCCAAGCTTACAAACACCCTAGAAACAAATGTACAAAAGCCATTCGGCAATCCAAGTCCTCCTACTTCAAAGCACAACTTACACAGAACCAAAATTCCCCTGCATCCTTCTGGAAGGTGATCGACTCCCTCACCAACCCACCCTCAAAGCAGACTTGTCCTGTCCTAAACATTGATGGCAAATGTGTCACAGATCCTGCCTCAGTAGCAGAACCCTGCCCGACTCCCCCACTCCACTACCCGACTTATCCGAATCCTCCCCTACCTCCTCTGGCTTCCACTTTTCTCCTTTCACTTCCTTGGAAGTCTACAATGCTTTCACCTCCGTAAACCAGTCCAAATCCAGCCCTGACGGCATGCACCCCAGATTGCTCCATATCTCAGCCCAGGCCATAGCTGTACCCTTAACACACTTGATCAACCTCTCGCTCGCCACAGCCAAAGTTCCTTCTGCCTGGAAATGGGCCAAGATCCTCCCTCTGCACAAAGGCGGTAACCCTTCCCTGCCAGGTAACTACAGGCCCATCTTGCTTCTCCCCTCCCTCGCATAAATCCAAGAATCCCTCATACTCTCAAAACTGTCTACTTTTCTCTCCTCCAACAGCCCCCACTCACCCTTTCAGTCAGGATTTAGAAAACACCACTCCACTATCACTACCCTTCTGCGAGTTACTGACTCTGCCCTCACTGCCATGGACAACAGCCAAACCACCACCGCCATTTTCATCGACTTAGCAAAAGCCTTCGACTCTGTCTCCCACCCCCTGCTGCTCCGCAAACTTAGCTCTTTTGGCCTCGCCCAACCCGCCATCAACTGGTTCCACTCTTACCTCCAGAACAGACAGCAGTCCATACAAACTGGAGACACCCCCCCCATCCTTTCAGGAGTCCCCCAATGCTCCATCCTTGGCCCCATCATCTTATCCATTTTCATAAATAACCTCCCCCTCGCCTGTCTCTCCTCAAATGTGCACCTGTACACCAATGACACTATCATTTATGCCTCGGGCCCCTCCCACGACAGTGTCCTCTCAATTCTTCAAAATGACTTCAACAGAGTCTAATCCTGGTTCCTGGTAAAACCGCTTAAACTCAATGCCAAAAAAACTGTAACCATGGTCTTCGGCTCTAGACAAAAGCTTGCATCCCTACCTGCCCCATCGCAATCACCACCCTGGACAACTCCCCCCCTCCCCTTGAGTTGGTCCCTGCCGCCAAGTACCTGGGAGTCTGGCTGGACAGCCACCTCAACTTCTCCACCCATGTCAAGGCCATCTGCGCCAGACTCCGGCCGAAGCTCGCCATTCTCTATTGCCACAAAGCCAGTCTTTCCCTTTCCACCTGTAGTGTACTCATGTGGAAAACAATCCTGCCTGTGCTGGACTATGTGGACATCATCTACGGAACGGCCCCTACCTCATCTCTTTCCAAGCTTGACATACTACTCAACTTTTTCTGTCATTTTGCCACTGCCCCCCCCACTTACTCACTGTCTCCTCTACATCACCCTTTCCCTGGCCTTGCTCTCTCACAAGAGAACCGTCCACAGCACCTCCCTTATAGCTAAATATTGGCTAGGCTACCTACCCCCCTACCTCACTTCCCACCTTTCGCCAGCCAATTCCATAGACTACTCCCTCCGCCACAGGGACGCACGCACTTTCCACCTCTCATGCCCCCACAACACTGCCAGCAAAGCTGCCTTTTCATACAATCTCCCTCTCTTATGGAACAATCTTCCACCTTACCTTCGCCAGGCCTCCTCCCTTTCAGCTGTTAAACAACTCCTTAGGCTCCTCCCCCCACCTCCCTGCCATAGATGCTCCATGGGGCCCACCCCTACTTGTGCCTAACTCTCAGAGTCTGCTATGGCCATTACTGTACAGCAGGTCCCAAAGTGAATTCATACCTCTCTTATCGTATAATTCCAGGACTTGTTTCTACCATACTGCAATTGTTTAATGCCTGTACTATTTTTCTGATGTTATACTTACTGCCTGTATTCTATAATACTGTTTGCACTTTTTTTCTGATGTTGTACATACTGCCTGTATTCCTAAATACTATTGTACTTCTTGTATAACTCAGTGTACACTTGTACCCGGGTCACACCTGGAAACGAGCCTTGGCTCCCTGTGCCTTTCCCAGAAACCAAATTTTAAATAAATACAAAATAAATGCTTTGTAACCCTCAATGCCATTCTCCCTCAGGAATCTGTCTAGTCCTGTCACACACCCCACACCCTACTCACGCTGTGTAACCCTCAATGCCATTCTCCATCAGGAATCTGTCTAGTCCTGTGTTACCCCTACTCATGCTGTGTAACCCTTAGTGCCATTCTCCCTCAGGAATCTGTCTAGTCCTGTGTTACCCCTACTCATGCTGTGTAACCCTTAGTGCCATTCTCCATCAGGAATCTGTCTAGTCATGTGTTACCCCCTACTCATGCTGTGTAACCCTCAATGCCGTTGTCCCTCAGTAATCTGTGTAGTCCTGTGATACTCCTACTTATACTATGTAACCTTCAATGCCATTCTCCCTAAGGAATCTGTCTAACCAATGTAACCCCCGACTCAAGTACTAGACAAGTAGCACATATGGTAACCTTCTCGGAGGTGCTGCCTGTCTATGGCAAGGGAGATGCTAGGGCACTTCTCACCAGGGATTTCAATGAGTGGTTGAAAAACTGGTGTGGAGCTCAGGGTTTTGACTTCATTGGGGACTGGGGAGCCACCTGGAGGGATGCAGACCTGTACTGGTGCGATGGTCTGCATCTGTCCGAGGGGGGGACCAGGATCCTAGGTGAGAGGTTTAAATGCTTCATTGGCAAGCATTTAAACTAGCCAAGGGAGAGGCACTGAAAGAAGCAGGAAACTGAGCCTCCCACAAAACATGGTGATTAGTGAGGTAAACACCAAGGTACAGAAGTTAATAGGAGAAGAACAGATTTAAATGTAGAAAAGGCAAAGACGAGTAAGGACAGAAATGGGGCTAAAAGGGTAAGGCTATCAAAAGTGGAGGGTGATGAGTACCAATGCCCGTAGTCTGTGTAACAACTCCCTGAACTAGTGGCCTTGATGGAAGAGGTTGCCTGAATATTGTGGCAGTCACAGAAACATGGTACACAGAGAACCATGACTGGGATGTCAACATACCAGGATACACAATCTACAGGAGGGACAGGGAGGGTAAAAGAGGAGGAGGAGTAGCTCTCTATGTAAAGGAAGGGATCAAAGCAACAGAACTAAAGAGTAAACAGGGAGCAGATGAGGCACTTTGGGTCACCCTGGAGACAGGAAATGGCACCACGATCTGCATGGGGGTTGTATACAGACCCCAATCTCAGGGGGAGGGAATGGACAAGGAAATGATAGAAGGCTTTCTTAGAATGGCAGAAAAAGGGGAGATATTGTTGATGGGGACCTGAATATGCCAGATGTTAACTGGAGCACCTTTGCGGCAGGCACATCCAAGAGCAGGGTCATTCTTGATGCCCTACAGGGGGCATGCCTCAGACAGCTAGTATCGGAACCCACTCGGGAGGGAGCAATCTTAGACCTGGTACTTTCAAATGGGGATGGAGAAAGAATCTCAGATTTAGAAGTGGGTAGCCATCTGGGAACAAGCGACCACCAAACAGTGTGGTTCACGATAAACACAGCCATACAATCAAGCCATACAAAAGCAAGAGTACTAGACTTTAGGAGGGCTGACTTTGGGAAAATGAGAGTGCCTCAGAAAAGCACTAGCAAACAGGCAAGAAGGAGGGTGGAGGAACAATGGGGAGTGATCAAAACAGCCATCACAGAGGTAACAAGCCTTTGTGTAAAGCAAATCAATAAAATACAACGAAGGAAAAAAACGCTATGGTTCACAAAAGAGGTGGCAGGGAAGGTTAAGGAGAAAAGGACAGCATTCAGGAAATATAAGGAAACACAGAAGGAGCAGGACAGAGAACTTTATCAGTTAAAGCAGAGAGAGGCTGGGAAGGCAGTCAGAATAGCAAAGGCCCAAACCTAGGAAAGGATAGCCAATTCTGTTAAGAAGGGGGATAAGACCTTTTATAGGTACATTAGGGGGCGAAGAAAGACCAAAGGAGGGATACTGAAGCTTAATAAAGGGGAGGGAATGTGGGTAGAGGGTGACGGTTAAAAAGCAGGGATACTGAATGAATATTTCTGCTCAGTATTCACAAAGGAAGAGAAGGGGGAGTTACCTAAACCAAACAAGAAACACTCTGAAGACGGGGGTCGACACTAGTCCATTTACAGAAGAAAGGGTTCTGAAAGAACTAATAAAATTAGAAGGTGGACAAAGCAATGGGGCCTGATGAGATTCACCCAAGAATTCTAAAAGAACTAAGGGTAGAACTAGTGACAGCGCTGACTACTCTCTTTAACAAATCATGGGAGGATGGGGTGGTACCGAGGACTGGAGGAGGCAGATGTGATTCCTCTTCATAAAAGTGGGAGCAGGACAGAGGCAGGAAACTACAGACCAGTTAGTTTGACCTCAGTGGTAGGAAAATGATGGAATCACTTCTGAAGGAAAGAATCGTTGAGTACCTAGAGGCCAGTGGGGCACAGGACCCAAGGCAGCATGGATTCACAATGGGAAGGTCGTGTCAGACAAATCTAATAGATTTCTTTGACTGGGTGACCAAAGTAGTAGACCAGGGAGGGGCTGTGGACATGGCCTACCTAGATTGTAGCAAGGCATTTGATACAGTCCCACACAGAAGATTAGTACACAAGATAGCCAGCCTTGGAGTGGGTCCCAAGGTGGTAGCCTGGATAAAAAATTGGCTAGACAACAGGACGCAAAGGGTAGTAGTAAATGGAGTACACAGTGAAGAAAGGAGGGTTACTAGCGGGGTACCACAGGGTTCAGTACTGGGACCGGTCTTTTTAATGTCTTTATAAGTGACATTGCAGAGGAACTGGAAGGAAATATGTCTCTTTGCAGATGACACAAAGATCTGCAACAGGGTTGATACACAAGATGGAATGGAAAGGATGAGGAGGGACTTGGCAAGGTTGGAGGAATGGTCAAATGTATGGCAGCTCAGATTCAATGCAAAGAAGTGCAAGGTAATGCACATGGGAAACAAAAACCAAGGGGAAGCGTACACAACGGGGGGTGAGATACTGACAACAGTAAAAATTGTAAGGGATCTGGGGGTAATTATATCAGATGACCTAAAGGTGGGCAAGCAATGTGAGAAGGCAGTAAGGAAGGATGGGGGGATACTGGGATGCACAGGAAGAGGCATCAATAGTAGAAAACAGGAAGTTGTTATCCCTCTGTACAGACAGCTGGTGAGACCCCATCTGGAGTACTGTGTGCAGTTCTGGAGACCCAATCTCCACAAGGACATAGACAAGATGGAAGCTGTCCAGAGGAGGGCAACTAAAATGATGCAGGGTCTGCACCGGAAGACATATGAAGAGAGACTAAAGGAGCTTAATATATATAGCCTCGAGGAAAGGAGAGAGGGAGGGACATGATAGAAACATTCAAGTAGCTCAAGGGAATCAACAAAGTCCAAGAGGATAGCATCTTTCAAAAAGAGAGGTGTGCAAGAACAAGGGGGCACGATTTGAAGATGGGGTGGCTCAGAGGTAATGTAAGGAAGTATTTTTTCACAGAGAGGGTTGTGGATGCATGGAACAGCCTTCGGAGGAGGTTGTGGAGTCAAAACAGTGGTTGAATTCAAGCATACATGGGATAGCCATAAGGCAATTCTGGGGGAAGTGAAAAGTAGTCTGCTGGTTAACTAGGATCTGCAGCTTATCCATTAGGTAGGGAAATGGGCAGACTGGGTGGGCCAAGCGGTCCTTATCTGCTGTCAAATTCTATGTTTCTATGTTTCTATGAGTAGCGGTAACACAGGACTAGACAGATTCCTGAGGGAGAATGGCATTGAGGGTTACACAGCATGAGTAGGGGTAACACAGGACTAGACATATTCCTGAGAAAGAATGGCATTGAGTGTTACACAGCATGAGTCGGGTTACAGTGACTAGACAGATTCCTGATGGAGAATGGCATTGAGGGTTACACAGTATGAGTAGGGTGTGGGGTGTGTGTCAGGACTAGACAGATTCCTGAGAGAGAATGACATTGAAGGTTACACAGCATGAGTAGGGGTAGCACAGGTCTAGACAGATTCCTGAGGGGGAATGTCATTGAGGGTTACACAGCATGAGTAGGGGTAACACAGGACTAGACAGATTTCTGAGAGAGAATGACATTGAAGGTTACACAGCATGAGTAGAGGTAACACAGGATGAGACACATTCCTGAGAAGGAATGGCATTGAGGGTTACACAGCATGAGTAGGGGTAACACAGGACTAGACAGATTACTGAGGGGGAATGGCACGGAGGGTTACACAGCATGAGTAGGGGGTAACACAGGACTAGACAGATTCCTGAGGGATTATGGCACTGAGAGTTATATAGCATGAGTAGGGGTAACACAGAACTAGACAAATTCCTGAGGGAGAATGCCACTGGTGGTTACACAGCATGAGTAGGGGTAACACAGGTCTAGACAGATTCCTGAGGGACAGTGACGTTGAGCGTTTCACAGTGTGAGCAGTGGTAATACAGGAATAGACAGGTTCCTGATGGAGAATCACATTGAGGGTTGTGCAGGATGCATGAGGGTAACACAGGGCTTATTTCTGATGGAGAAAGGCCTTGAGGGTTTCACAGTATCAGCCTCTGACTCAGTTCCACACAGGAGATTAATAAAGAAGCTGGATGACCTGAGTGAGAAGGGCATTAAAGGTTACAGAGCATGAGTAGGGGTAACACAGGACTAGACAGATTCCTGAAGGAGAATGACATTGAAGGTTACAGAGCATGAGTAGGGGTAACACAGGACTAGACATATTCCTGAGAAAGAATGGCATTGAGGGTTACACAGCATGAGTCAGGTTACAGTGACTAGACAGATTCCTGATGGAGAATGGCATTGAGGGTTACACAATATGAGTAGGGTGTGGGGTGTGTGTCAGGACTAGACAGATTCCTGAGAGAGATGACATTGAAGGTTACAGAGCATGAGTAGGGGTAGCACCGGTCTAGACAGATTCCTGAGGGGGAATATCATTGAGGGTTACACAGCATGAGTAGGGGTAACACAGGACTAGACAGATTGCTGAGGGAAAATGACATTGAAGGTTATAGAGCATGAGTAGGGGTAACACAGGACTAGACAGATTCCTGAGAAAGAATGGCATCGAGGGTTACACAGCATGAGTAGAAACATAGAAACATAGAATTTGACGGCAGATAAGGACCGCTTGGCTCACCTAGTCTGCCCATTTTCCTACCTAACAGATAAGCTGCAGATCCTAGTTAACCAACAGCTTACTTCCTCTTACCCGCCACTAGGACTGCCTTATTCCTGTCCCATGCATTCTTGAAGTCCCCCACTGTTCTTGACTCCACGACCTCCTCAGGGAGGCTGTTCCATGCATCCACAACCCTCTCAGTGAAAAAATACTTTCTCACATTACCCCTCACCAGCTGTCTGTACAGAGGGATAACAACTTCCTGTTTTCTACTGGTGATGCCTCTCCCTATGCATCCCAATATCCCCCCAGCCCTCCTTACTGCCTTCTTACATTGCTTGCCCACCTTTAAGTCATCTGATATGACTACCCCCAGGTCCCTTTCCATTTTTGTTGTTGTTAGTATCTCACCCCCCCATTATGTACTCTTCCCCTGGGTTTTTGTTTCCCATGTGCATTTTGTGTGGGACAGAGTCAAATGCCTTGCTAAAGTCTAGGTAGGCCATGTCCACAGCCCCTCCCTGATCTACTACTTTGGTCACCCAGTCAAAGAAATCTATTAGATTCGTCTGGCATGACCTTCCTGCTGTGAATCCATGCTGCCTTGGGTCCTGTGCCCCTCTGGCCTCTAGGTACTCGACAATTCTTTCCTTCAGACGTGATTCCATCATTTTCCCTATCACTGAGGTTAAACTAACTGGTCTGTAGTTTCCCTTCTGCCCTGCTCCCACTTTTGTGAAGGAGAATCACATTTGCCCTCCTCCAGTCCTCAGGTACCACCCAACCTCCCATGATTTGTTAAAGAGGGTAGTCAGTGGTGTCACTAGTTCTACCCTTAGCTCTTTTAGAATTCTGGGATGAATCCCATCAGGCCCCATTGCTTTGTCCACCTTCAGTTTTAAGAGTTCTTTCAGAACCCTTTCTTCTGTAAATGGGCTGGTATCAACTTCTGTATCCAGAGTGTTTCTATTGTTTGTTTTAGGTACCTCCCTCTTCATTTGTAAATACTGAGCAAAACTATTTGTTTAGTATCTCTGCCTTTTCAGTCACCCTCTGCCCACCCCTCCCCTTTATTAAGCCTCACTATCCCTCCTTAGTCTTCCTTCGCTCCTGATGTACCTAAAAAGGTTTATCCCCTTCTTAACTGAGTTGGCTATCTTTTCCTCAGTTCAGGCCTTTGCTGTTCTGACTGCCTTCCCAGCTTACTTTTGCTTAACTGATACAATTTGCTGTCCTTCCTGCTCCTTCTGTGATTCCTTGTACTTTCTGAATGCTTTCTTTTCTCTTGAACCTTCACTGCCACCTCCTTTGAGAACCATAGTGGTTTCTTACATCATTTTGTTTTGTTTATTTGCTTCACACAAAGCTTTTACCTCTGTGATGGCAGTTTTATTATTCCCCATTGTTCTTCCACCTCCTTCCTGCCCATTTGCTAGTGCATTCCTTAGGCACTCACCATTTTGGCAAAGTCAGCCCTCCTGAAGTCCAGTACTTTTGCCTTTGTATGGCTGACTCTATTGCTGTGTTTGTTGAACCATACTGTTCGATGGTCGCTAGTTCCCAGATGGCTACCCACTTCTACATCTGTAATCCCTCCATCTCCATTTGAGAGGACTAGGTCTAAGATTGCTCCCTCTCGAGTGGGTTCCAATACTAGCTGTCTAAGGCATGCCCCCTGTAGGGCATCTAGAATAACCCCACTCTTAGAAGTGGCTGCTGCAACTGCACTCCAGTTAACATCTGGCATATTCAGATCACCTATCAGCAATATCTCCCCTTTATCTGCCATTCTAAGTATACTTTCTATCATTTCCTTGTCTATTTCCTCCCCCTGAGAGGGGGTCTGTATACAACCCCTGTGCGGATTGTGGTGCCATTGCCTGCCTCCAAATTGACCCACAGTGCTTCTCCTCCCTGTTTACCCTTTTGTTCTGTTGCTTTGATTCCTTCTCTTAAGTAGAGAGCTACTCCTCCTCCTCCTCTTCCTCTTTTACCCTCCCTGTCCCTCCTGTAGATGGTGTATCCTGGTATGTTTACGTCCCAGTCATGGTTCTGTGTGTACCATGTTTCTGTGACTGCCACGATATCCAGATGTTCCTCCTCCATCAAGGCCACTTATTCAGGAAGCTTGTTACCCAGACTACCGGCATTGGTACTCATTGCTCTCCATTTTTGGATGGCTTTACCTTCTGTAGCAGCATCCCCCACTGACCTTTCTACCTTGGTCTTTTTCTCATTTAGTACCCTGTTTTGTAGGGGGAGGCTGGGATTTTCCTGCTGCTTATCAGTGCCTCCCCCCTTGACTAGTTTAAAAGCTTGCCAATGAAGCATTTAAACCAATTGCCCAAAAGACTTGTTCCCTTCCTGGACAGATGCAGACCATCCTGCCAGTATAGGCTGGTGTCCCTCCAGGTGGAACCCCAGTCCCCAATGAAGCCAAACCCGTGCTGTGTAACCCTCATGCCATTCTCCCTCAGGAATCTGTCTAGTCCTGTGTTACCCCTACTCATGCTGTGTAACTCTCAGTGCCATAATCCCTCAGGAATCTGTCTAGTCCTGTGTTACCCCTACTCATGCTGTGTAACCCTACATGCCATTCTCCCTCAGGAATCTGTCTAGTCCTGTGTTACCCCTACTCATGCTGTGTAACCCTACATGCCATTCTCCCTCAGGAATCTGTCTAGTCCTGTGTTACCCCTACTCATGCTGTGTAACCCTACATGCCATTCTCCCTCAGGAATCTGTCTAGTTCTGTGATACCCCTACTCATGTTGCGTAACCCTCAATGCCATTCTCCCTCAGTAATCTGTCTAGTTCTGTGATACCCCGACTCATGCTGTGTAACGCTCAGTGCCATTCTCCCTCAGGAATTGGTCTACTCTTGTGTTACCCCCAAGGTGACTAGCCGAAACATCAGCATGCCGTGCGTGACCCAGCAGGGACACACACTGTCTGCATGCCACCAAGTTTCTCCACTCAGAAACATCAGCATGGTGTTCGCGGTTCGTTTGTTTGTTTTTTAGCCACAAAATATTTATACTGCACTTGCACTTTAGCTACGGGATATTTGTCTGGCCTAGTCCTATTTTGCTGCACTATTGAAAGAGATTGTACAAGCCTAAGGTAAGCTGTCCTTGTTTATTATTTAGCAGTTTCAATTTGTGGTGTTTTTGCTCACGGTGTGCCACATTTCTCGGGACACAATGGTTTCCAGTTGTCCCCCGGCTCAGCGTCTCTGTATGTGAGCTCACACAGTACTGAAGTCAAGTTAGACTTCAGAGCTCTCCCTCCATTGGTGTCTTAGTTTGGATCACTATTCTGGTGCACATACTGCGCAGCGCAATGCGTCATAGTGCTGTGCAACTTATTGTTTTTCTATTATGAAAATTGCGTGGTTTGCTACACTGCTGCAATGTGCCTTCAGTGGTTTGACAGCTGCCATTCTGAAAGCATGTCCATACATAGGAGAGTAAGAGTACATGTGCAGAGGGACCAGAGGTGAACCGAGGTGGAGCTGGCCAACCTGCTGGACCTAATGGTCACCAGGGAGGGACAGCTCTTCAGGGAGGAGGACCTCGAGTGACCCCAGGTGAAGGTGTGGGCATTGGCTGGGCAACATCTGTTGGGCTGCACTTGGGTGAGTCAGATGGGGAAACAGTGCCACCACTGCTACGTGGACCTAGTCCTTCTGGTCTTGGACAGGCTGAGGCAGTCCTGGGAAATGGTGCATGATGGCACCATGCCACAGCCAGGTACGTACACTAATTGCTCTGCATTACAATTATTTGGGGCATAAGTGGGTGGGGTATTCCTGTGTGGCACAATGTCCTGTGGGCTACCTGGCACATGAAAGTGATGGCCCCGCATATAGCGGTGCCCTACTATGTTACACCTCGCTGTTGCACATATACATGCACTACTAATGCCACACACTGTTGCAATGGGTTGCTGCAGGGGTCTTCAAACTGCACAGCACAGTACTTCACCCAGTTACCACGGAGTAGGGAAAGTTCATAGCTCCACATCTTCTTCGCAGGGGGGGCAAAATGACAAGTCCCTCTAGTGCTGCAGTCACTCAGTGCTGGGGTTACATCCACAGGCACTCAGTTGACAACATCCCATACTGCCCAATCACTGTGACTGCCCTGCACCAGTTGCGGGTGGCACACACTCCACACGCAAACCTGGGACATGAACTCATTTCTGGAGTGTACACACACAGTGCACGTCTCAACTGTGCAGGTACAACTTCATTTCCTGCAATTCTGGCACTGCATGTACACGTGCAATCCTGATGGTATACATTGGACAATGGCATGTACTGTAGGGCATTGACAGGGCAACGCATTACAGCACCCTTCCCTCGGACAGGACACACATATGCCATTGGCCAACTGCCTCCCAGAGCCAGCCAGTCAGCCTGGCATTGTGTGTTGCACTGCATGCATGCACTGCTGTACTGAATGGGCAGTGTGCGCCAGTATGGCATGTCACACTCCCATGTTCATGTGTTCCCACGGTACCCTTACATGGTAACTCTCAGGTGCCCGATGCCACTGTCTTGGCCCATGCTCATCAGCCAGTTCTTGTCGTAGTATGAGGCACAGTAACCCGTGTCCCCCTGTGAATGACCCACTGGTCCTGTACACGGCACACCCCAACCATGTCTTGACGTGCCATGAGGGGGTGAGGCAACAAGCATTGCTGTGCAGCCCAGGGGGACAACTTACTCAAATGGCTGCTTAGTGCCACAGCCCAGCATGTGTCATGTCACCATGATAGTATACACAGACAGCATGTTAACATTCATAACGGATGCTTATGTAAACTACAGTACTTGTTTTTTTACTCAGCTTGCTTGCATTGGTAGCAATGACAACATCTGGTCAGGATGGGAAGGTCGCAGCAAGGTCAGCAGATGCAGTGATGAGAGCCTCACACTTAGTCCTGCTTGGCCTGCTGTGAGGTTTACATGTAAACCTGTATACCTCCTCCCTTGTGTGCGCATGTGACCGCCATGGCATCTGTGACGTGTAACTGAAACAAAAAAGAAGCTGGGAACACACCAAGGCTGAAAATAATGAAAGGATTTTATTTAGCTAATTGCACAAGCATGGCAGACTACTGGGCTAACACCCTACGTATTGACCCAGTCATATGGGTCTTCCTCAGCGGGCCTGCTGTGAGGTTTACATGTGAACCTGCATGCCTCCTTCCTTGCATGCGCATGTGATCACCATGGTGTCTGTGATGTGTGTCTGCACAAGTGGACCCACCTCCTATTTCGCATGTACGGCCACAGGTCTGCCCATGTCACACTGTTGGAAGCACCATTCTCTGTCTAGCTACGAACATGGCTAGTATGATGTCAGTCATCCGGCAGAGGTCCCAGGCAGTGGCTGCACACCTGAGGCATCTGTACAGCCAAAACTAATTCAGTCATGAGATATCACGTGTGCAGCAGGCTGGAAGATGTACATCAGCTAGCCATTGTGTCCCTGGCAACTCACTTGAATGTTGGCACACAGATTCTTTGGTGTCCCGTGCATTGGACACGTTTCCCACTCATAATAGCGGTCGCGGAATAGTGATCGCTATTATGGTGAGTGTATATCACCAAAAAACATATCAGCGATATACATTCAAAGGAAACCCAATATCCGGAAACAGAACAGAGTGTTTGTTCCCCCGCTGGCCCCTCTTGAGCTTTGCCCCCACACGCCGCTGAATAATTATTTTCAACTCCAGGGGGTGCATGTTGGGAAGGGTAAAATCCCACATCGGGGAAAATTAAGTGTCGTAGCCCCAGAAATTTCCCACACTCAGTAAAGAACCCTGTACTTGATGTACCTGTGCTAGCAACCAACACCACCACACCACACAGCTAGCTCGGTAGCAGCAGGCACACCAGTCCCCCAAAACCCCTGCCCTGTCCCTCCCTTCCCCTCACTATCCTCTCCTTCCTGTCATCATGTAGTATCCTCGCGTTCGTGTAGGGTCGCTATCCTTCCAGGGTAGCCTATGAGGAAAGCGCTGAATATGAGTCGCCATTGTGACGGTCGCTCATATTCAGTCACCATCCTCACTGGATACCATTGGACACATGTGTCACAGCACACCAATGTCCAACTGTCAGACATTGGGAGGTGTCATCAAACAGCATAGGTCATGGCTTTCAGGACAGTGCCAGTACATCTTAGTGGCACCCCTAATAGCCTTGTAACCATGCCATGCCTTCATGTACACTTCACCCCATTCTGCCGCCACCATCCCCACAGTACCATCCTTGGACCTTTTTTGAGTTGGAGGAAACATGTCAGCACCCATACTATGCATGAGCACATGTGTGACAAGGCCTTCACCCATGGTAGGCAGCTGACCTCATCCACCTCGTAGATGCCTTTCTAGCATCTCCCTGGTCACCATGTTCCTAGGTGGACTTCAGGGAATGTGTATGTTACTGCATGTCAATGACAGTATCTGTTGTGTTTTACATTGCAGAATGTGGAGCCAGTGACCACACTTTCTGGAGGCCTAGGTGGGAGGCTGAGGAGGGATCTGCCGGACAAAGGGATGTCAGTGGCGGCAGACATGTGGAGCACTACCAGTCATGTGAGTTTGCCTTGAACGCACATCTTGCATCTTCTAACCTGTAGCACCCTTGCACTGTCCTGTGTCCAACATGTCACGATGTTCTCTGCTGGTGGGGTGGTGGAATACACAAAAGCATATACAAGGGTGACTGCGCACATCAATGTCCTTTCTGCTGACACTTGTGCATCCACACTGTACCCATGGTGACCAGGGCCCTGTGGGATGGACACACACACACACACACACACACACACACACACACACACACACACACAATCCCTTGCCTGCCACTCTGCATATGGCAGCTGCTGACATCCCAGGCAGGGTCAACTGTTCAGTGTGTGTTATCTGCAAACTACATGTGGGTAAGCTGTAAGGGCTGTCTTCTCACTTGTCTGTGGGTGTGGCCACCAGGACATCATGTTTCTCCCTCACCAGGCAGTGGGACTACTGCCTGGTGGCACAGACGTATCCCTCTGTGCTGGCCTTTGGGGTGCTGCTACTGTGCCGCAGCCCCGAGGCTGTGCTGCAATCAGTTCCATGGACACAGCAAGGTCACGTATGTCTCGCCAGCTTTCTGGCCCCAGGGGTGCAATGTGTCCAGCTGGTGCCTGTGTGGTCTTTCCACATGCTCATGGGTTTGCATCCACCTGGTAAACATCTCCCCATGTGATGGCTTCCCACTCGTGTGTGGCGCAGCACCCCTACTCCTGCCTCCTTTGCAGTTTCCTAGCAGAGAAGTTTTGCAGCTGTTGGCACCTGCCCAGCAGTCACATACCTCCTCTAACTCCCCCTTCCCCCCTTTACTGCTGTGGGTCTCACACTGTTGCTGCTGTTCTCTGCTAATCTGTAAATTTGTATGATAGGTTCTGTTGTGTTGCGTATGTACCATAGTGTACCCACTAATGATGTTCATGGCTAATGGGATCCACTGGGCTGGCATCTGTGTGTGCAGCAGAGGCTGGCTATGCCCTGTGTGACATCTGCGCCCGCCATGTCATGGGTGGATCAGCATGCCCTCAACACAGCTGAGGTGGGCGTGTGTAAAGTCTGTTAAACCCGCAGGGCCGAAACAAGCCCCTTGGGAAGCCTGGCATGCCCAAGCCTTTCTGTTATACCATGCGTTGTGTCTGTCCTGTTCCTGACATCTCTGTGGAATACTGTACACTACCATGCCATGTTGCAGGCTGTGGGAAACATACAGCGATGACACTGTCACCCTTTCTGCTTGTCAGCTACGAGCTGCTCCCTGTGTGGTCTGTGCTCATGATCCACCAGCACTATGACACCCATCTGACGTCATTCAGTGTACTACAGCTGTTCTGCACCTAAGTAAGCCAGTGACATGGTGTATACTTGCTGGTGCTGGGGCACAATGACCACCCTCCCATACACCTTTACAGCTTGTTGCACGATGCAAAGCGTGGTGCCCTGGTTCCAGATACTTCCCATGCCATCACCCCCGAGATGTCTGTCCTGTGCTTCTTGGCATGCATGTCTTTTACACGCACAGTGCTTCTGTGGTGCAGGACACACTGACACTGACTGTGGGCAGCACACCCACACAGTGTTTTCTCCCCTTAGGTCATGATCGCACCCTGGCAAATGTGCACCATCCAGGGTAGCAGATGGGGAGGGGAGGGGTGGCCTCCTCAGAAGGTAGATGTGCCAACAGCTCATGGTCATTGAGGGGATTACAGAGCTGGTGACCGTGCAGCAGAGGATGGCAGGCACCCTTGACATGGTGGCTGAGCGGCTGCACGATATTGAAGACCCGCTTCCCCCACCTCCACCTTCACCCACAGCACAGCCACCCCCAGCAAGATCCTGCATTTCCTATACCTTAGTCCCCCAACCTTTTTAACCCCCCCTTGCCCTACCACCTTTTGTATATAGTTAACACCCTATACCCTCTTTTAACAGTTCAGTCCCCTAGTTTCCCTAACCAACCCCTTTTGTTTATAGTTTTATGTTTATATATATTTTCTTATGTAATGTTCAACATTTCGAATGTATATGATATTAGTAATGTTTTTTCTACATCTAACTTCTCCTGTGTGCTGTGTATGTTATTTCCTATTGTGTTACCTCCCTTCTGGGTGTCCAGTGTGCCCTCCTCCACAAGAACACCCACACCAGGTGGGGGGAGGGCCCAATGCATCTCCCCATGTCCCCTGTAACCCTATGTGGACAGCCACCTATGTGTCGCTGTGTGTTCATCTGCATGGGTTGCCATATGTGACTGTGGGACTAACATCATGGCTGTTTCCGTGGGTTACACAGGCCTCAACCTCAGTCTCAGCACTGCAGCATGCACTCCTCCTTGCCTCTTGTCAGCAGGTCCTGAATGGTCACAAGCTGTACCACACCACTGTGGTGCCCATATGGGTGTACTCCGTGTTGACCTTTTCAGGTACTTGTCTCTTGTTGGCTCTGTCAGCCATGCCCCATATAGGCACAAGTGCTGCAGTGTGACACATATTCAGTCATCTGCAGGCAGCCATAGGTAATGGCCACTGTTGTGCTCATCTGTTTTGCAGCACTGCGCATTGCGCGATAGCACTCTGCAGTGCTGTTCTCAGACCTGTGCAAAAGTTTGCGAAGCATGATGCTGCCCCAATTGCGCACATTGCTTAATGCCCTATTAGTGAGTTTAGTGCCCACGCCACACCTTTGTGAATAGGGCTTCCCAGCTGCTGCGCAAGCACAATTTATCGCGCAGCGCAAACTTTGCACGGGAGCAAATGTTTGTGAATTGGGCCCATGGTGATCTATCCCCTTCAGTATTATTATTGCAGTATGTCTATCCCCTTCAGTATTATTAATGCAGTATGTCTATCCCCTTCAGTATTATTAATGCAGTATGTCTATCCCCTTCAGTATTATTATTGCAGTACGCCGATCCCCTTCAGTATTATTATTGCAGTATGTCTATCCCCTTCAGTATTATTATTGCAGTATGTCTGTCCCCTTCACTATTATTATTGCAGTACGTCGATCCCCTTCAGTATTATTATTGCAGTATGTCTATCCCCTTCAGTATTATTAATGCAGTACGTCTGTCCCCTTCAGAATTATTAATGCAGTACGTCTGTCCCCTTCAGTATTATTATTGCAGTATGTCTGTCCCCTTCACTATTATTATTGCAGTATGTCGATCCCCTTCAGTATTATTATTGCAGTATGTCTGTCCCCTTCAGTATTATTAATGCAGTATGTCTGTCCCCTTCAGTATTATTATTGCAGTATGTCAATCCCCTTCAGTATTATTATTGCAGTATGTCTGTCCCCTTCACTATTATTATTGCAGCATGTCGATTCCCTTCAGTATTATTATTGCAGTATGTCTATTCCCTTCAGTATTATTACTGCAGTACGTCAATCCCCTTCAGTATTATTACTGCAGTATGTCTATCCCCTTCAGTATTATTATTGCAGTATGTCGATCCCCTTCAGTATTATTATTGCAGTACGTCGATCCCCTTCAGTATTATTGCAGTATGTCTATCCCTGTCAGTATTATTAATGCAATATGTCTATTCCCTTCAGTATTATTATTGCAGTATGTCGATCCTCTTCAGTATTATTATTGCAGTATGTCTATCCCCTTCAGTAATATTATTGCAGTATGTCGATCCCCTTCAGTATTATTGCAGTATGTCTATCCCCTTCAGTATTATTATTGCAGTATGTCTATCCCCGTCAGTATTATTATTATTGCAGTATGTTTATTCCCTTCAGTATTATTGTTGCAGTATGTCTATCCCCTTCAGTATTATTATTGCAGTATGTCAATCCCCTTCAGTATTATTATTGCAGTATGTCTATCCCCTTAACTATTATTATTGCAGTATGTCGATCCCCTTCAGTATTATTGCAGTATGTCTATCCCCTTCAGTATTATTATTGCAGTATGTCTATCCCCATCAGTATTATTACTGCAGTATGTCTATCCCCTTCAGTATTATTATTGCAGTATGTCTATCCCCGTCAGTATTATTACTGCAGTATGTCTATTCCCTTCAGTATCATTTTTGCAGTATGTCTATCCCTGTCAGTATTATCACTGCAGTATGTCTATTCCCTTCAGTATTATTAGTGCAGTATGTCTGTCCTCGTCAGTATTATTAGTGCAGTATATCTATTCCCTTCAGTATTATTATTGCAGTATGTCTATCCCCATCAGTAATATCGTTGCATTATGTCTATCCCCTTCAGTATTATTATTGTAGTACGTATTTCCCCTTCAGCATTATTAGTGCAGTATGTCTATCCCCTTCAGTATTATCATTGCAGTACGTCTATCCCCTTCAGTATTATTATTGTAGTATGTCTTTCCCCTTCAGCATTATTAGTGCAGTATGTCTATCCCCTTCAGTATTATTAGTGCAGTATGTCTATTCCCTTCAGTATTATTAGTGCAGTATGTCTGTCCTCATCAGTATTATTAGTGCAGTATATCTATTCCCTTCAGTATTATTATTGCAGTATGCCTATCCCCTTCAGTATTATGTGAAGTATGTCTCTCCCCTTCAGTATTATTATTGTAGTATGTCTTTCCCCTTCAGCATTATTAGTGCAGTATGTCTATCCCCTTCAGTATTATTATTACAGTATGTCTATCCCCTACAGTATTATTATTAGTGCAGCATGTCTATCCCTTTCAGCATTATTATTGCAGTACAGTAAGTCTATCCCCTTCAGCATTATAACTGTCCATCATCTTCAGTATTATTGTTAATTTAAATTATGCCATTGTTCTTAGCCAATCAGGGCTGTTTCTTTCTAAACATTTCAAGTACTCTTTTAACCTAAAAGTGTTTCTCATGGAAGAAACTAAGTAAGTTTATTCAATGCATAGGGATTTGAACCCACCGAGGGAAGGGTTGGATTAAGGCACCCTACACCAAGGGAAGGGTTGGATTAAGGCACCCTACACCGAGGGTGACTTTAAGGGATAAGAATGCAAAGGTTCAAAGGATATACATTCTATGAAACTGCTTACTGGTAGAGATCAATTTATATGTCTTCCCATGTGGCTTGTCCATCCATGCATGTACTTGTGCAATGATTTACTCTTGGTAGAAGACTTGGTTTGCTGGCCAAGGCACCTAGCTTCACCTGAGCTCTTTCCTTCTAAGACTGCTTGAAAGGCAGAGTAGAGAAACTTACCAGAGCAAGGGAGAAGGATTAAGACTTAGTTTGGCTAAGCAGATTTACTGTGTGGTGGTGTTTTTATTTTTTACTCACAGGGATTGCTACTGTTTGTTGCTAACATTTCATTGCTTTATTTTTTCTCTGATTCAAATTGTTGTTGCTGGTATATCTTCTTCTGCATTATTACAAGGTGTGCCTACAGGTGTGTGCTAACAGATTACTGCTGTAATCTTCTGATTCAAATTGTCTTTGCAAGGTATATCTTCTGTTACTGCTTTATTTTTCTCTGGAGCAAAGTGTTTCTTACAGGGTATATCTTCTCTGAAATTATTACAGGTGGTGCTTTACAGGTTTTACAGTTTTATCTAACATTAGGATAAGCTTTCAGGGTTACTGCATTTGTTGTTGACTGATTGTTTCTGCTCTTACCTCCTTGTTCTTTCGTCAGTGGTTCTTCTTTTAGGCAGGGAAGGGCCCAGCCACCCACCCCATCCCCAACCACCCCACGCTACACTCCTTTTATAGGGTACCACAGTTGTGACATTTCCTGTGGCAGAGCAGGAAGGGGCGGATCAGTGGGGCCTCCACAAGGTGATCTTATTTACAGGGGCGCTAGTAATTTAACTTGTTATAACAAGTTAAACAAAGCACAATTAAACCATTACTTGCATTTTTTTTTCCTTCTAATTACTCTGACTAGGTTACAAACCCGCAACTTATTTGGAATGGATTTCATTAACTGCAGGTACTGTGGAACAATTTTCAGAAGGACAGTCTTACAGGATTTAGGACACTGTCCTACATGCTGGGCCTTTGGAGATCTTAGGTCTCAGCTCCAGGCAGCATGGGCAGAGATTGCAGCCTCAAATTTCATATTGAAGAGGAAATACATAATAAGAACCACCCGCCATTTCCCCAGCATCCAACAGAAAACCTCGACCGCAGAGGGTAGTTGGTCCAGGAGGTTGGCAGGTGGTTAGGAGGAGCAAATCAGGTGCCCCATCACTCTCTGCTCTCCAAACACATTACCTCCAAAACCATATAAACACTACAAACAGGTATCTGCCTCTATCTCTGAAATCAAATAAAGAGGCAGAAGACACTGCAGAGCAGGACACTGCAGCACAGGAGCTAGCACAACAATACTCACCCAAATCAGGAACCAAAACTAAACAAGCACAAAGGAAATCCAAAAACTTCGATCATAGGAGACTCCATGATTCGGGAGTTGATACCATCTCCAGCCAGGGTGATGGTCAGATGTCTCCCAGGTACATCAGCATGGAAGACACTGACCGCATTGCTAAAATTGTTCACAAAGCAGGAGAAAACATTGATGTCCTAGTACACATAGGGACTAATGATCTCGCCAACCCGGTCAGTTGTGGAGACCAAGGAACACCTGACTAGGCTGGGTGACAAACTATCATCTATTTCGTCCGGCATCTCCTTCTCTGAGATCCTGCCAGTCTGGGAGAAGGGAGCAGATGGACGGAAGGTCAGAGAAGGGAGATAGGGGAGCTAAACACGTGGCTCAAGGACTGGTGCCAGGAAAAAGGACACAGATTTGTAGGGTACTGGCAACAGTTCTGGGAGCGAAAGTTCTTTAAATTTGATGGACTGCATCTGACTAAAGAGGAGTCAGTGCATTGGGGCAGAAGTTTGACGCCTTTGCAGAGTATTTAAACTAGCAATGGGAGGGGTGCAGCACCCCATACGTCGAATGGGAAGAACACCCCTCCCCCCTCAGCTAGTGGTCAAACAGGAATTCAGTGTGTTTGCCGTTCATTTGCATCACCAGGTAAGAAAAAAGGTTTGTCTCCCCATACGATGCACAGGGGTAATGCCAAACTTCACCCAACAACTAACACACCAAAATCTGGCCAATGGAAAATCATGTACACAAATGCTCACAGCCTGGGAAATAAGATCCCAGACCTGCAGGCAATAATGTCAGAGGCTAAACTGGACATAGTAGCAATTAGTGAGACGTGGTTTACCAGTAACCACACTTGGGAGACTTCAGTACCTGGCTATGTATTGTTCAGAAGAGACCGAGGTGCAAAAGGGGGAGGGGCATGGTATGTTAATGAAAATATCAAAGCTACAGAAATTCAGAATACACATAAGGAGCCAGAAGAACTGTGGGTCACCCTGGAAACAGGAAATGGGACAGCCATAAGAACTGGGGTTGTCTACAGGCCCCCAGACCAGAGGGAGGACATAGACACATTACTGTTAGAAGATATACAAAACATGACAGCTAAAGGAGGTTCTGATAATGGGAGACTTCAACATGCCAGATACAGATTGGTCAATACCAGCAGGAACATCTGCCAGAACTAGACTCATAGTGGATTCCCTGCAGGGAAGGGCCTCAAACAACTGGTACAGCAACCCACAAGAGACAGGGCTATCCTAGATCTAGTACTGACTAACAAAGAAGGGATCACAGATCTCCAGGTAGAAGGTCACCTGGGCCAGTGACCATCACATGGTATGGTTCAATTTGGCTACTACATCTAAATCATCCCATTCCAAAGCAAAAATATGGGACTTCAGAGGAGCTGACTTTGATAAGATGGCCAACAGAGTTAAGCTAGCCCTGGCAAAAAGAAACACAGGTGAGAAGGTACAGGCAAAGTGGGCAAGCATTAAGGATACAATACTTGAAGCAACATCCCATTGTTAGACAGAAAAGGAAGTGCAAAGAAGAAGGAAACCACTTTGGTTCTCAAATACAGTAGCAGAAAGGTCAGAGCCAAAAGGCTGGCCTTAGAAAATATAAGGAACACAGCGGGATGAAGATAGGAGGCATACCAAACTGCCCTAAGGGAAGCAGGTAAGGCAGTAAGGCAGGCAAAGTCCCAAACTGAGGAAACACTAGCACGAACAGTAAAGAAGGTGACAAGACTTTCTATAGATACATTAGTGAAAGGAGAAAGTCCAGAGGGGTATTGCTAAGCTTAATGGAGAAAAGGGAGCATGTGAGAGGAGGACCCTGTAAAGGCATCTATCCTAAATAGATACTTTGCTCAGTATTTACTGAAGAGAAGGTAGGGCAGGGCCCACAGCTCAGCATCATGGACACAGGGGAGGAGGTGAGCACTACTCCCTTCACAAAAGAAAGGGTCCTACAAGAGCTTGCTAAGCTCCAGGGTGGATAAGGCAATGGGACCTGATGGCATACATCCCAGGGTACTTAAGGAGCTAAAGGAGGAACTAGCAGAGCTGTTAGCAGAATTGTTTAGTGAGTCTCTGAGCACAGGAGGTCCCAGAAGACTGGAGAAGGGCTCATGTGATCCCACTCCACAAGAGTGGTAGCAGGAGGAGGCGAGGAACTACAGACCGGTCAGTCTTACCTCAGTAGTGGGCAAGATTATGGAGGCACTCCTTAAGGAAAGGATAGTGCAACACCTGGAATCCATAGGGCACAGGATCCAAGACAGCATGGGTTTACAAAGGAAGGTCCTGTCAAACTAATCTCATAGATTTCTTTGACTGGGTAACCAGAGTGGTGGACCAAGGAGCAGTTGATGTCGCCTACCTTGACTTCAGCAAAGCTTTTGACACTGTTCCACAGAAGATTGATAAATAAGCTAGGTAGGCTCGGGGTGGGTCAGAAGTTGGTCAACGGTGGCAAACTGGTTGACTGGCAGAAAACAGAGAGTGGTGGTAAATGGTATACAGTCAGAAGAGATGCAAGTCACAAGTGGGTACCCTCAGGGATCAGTCCTGGGGCCAGTTCTATTCAACATCTTCATTAGTGACCTGCAGATGGACTAGAGGGTAAGGCTTGTCTGTTTGCAGATGACACCAAGATCTGCAACAGAGTAGATGATCCAGATGGGGTGGGCAGAATGAGAAGAGATCTGGATAAACTAGCAGAATGGTCAGAAGAGTGGCAACTGGATTTAATGCAAAGAAGTGCAAAATCATGCACATAGGGAAGAGAAACCCTGAAGCCACTTATAGGCTGGGAGGGAGTTGCTAGCAGTCACAAAGGAAGAAAGAGACTTGGGCATCATCATCACTGATGACCTAAAATCATCCAAACAGACCTCTAAAGCAGTAGGTAAGCTAGGGGGTGTTAGGAGTGTATTAGTAGGGATATCACAAGTCGTAAGAGGTAATAATCCTCTGTACAAGACATTGGTTAGCCCCATCTGGAGTACTGCGTAGTATTGGAGGCCACACCTTCACAAGGACATTAACCAAATTGAGGCAGTCCAGAGAAGGGCAGCCAAAATGGTGCAGGGACTGCATCAGAAGACATATGAGGACAGATTACGGAGCTCAATATGTATACCCTTGAGCAAAGGAGGAGAGAGTGATATGATCGAGACATTTAAACACCTTAAGGGCATAAACAAGGTGAAAGAGTCTAACATGTTTAAATATAAGAAAAATAGCAGGACAAGAGGACACAGCATGAGATTAGAGGGAGGCGATTAAGGGGAATGTGAGGAAATTCTTTTCACAGAAAGGTGGTAGATGCATGGAATGGCTTACCACAAGAAGTGTGCTATGAATACAGTGCAGGGCTTCAAACAGGCATGGGATAGGCATAAGGGAGCAATACAAATGACTATGAATAGATAGGTCACTGACAGAGCAAAGGCCGATGGCACATTTATAAGGTAGAAAAAGAAATGGGCAGACTGGATGGGCCTTGCGGTCCTTATCTGCTGTCAACTTCTATGTTTCTATGTTTCTATGTTTCTATGTTGGTCGCTCAATAAAGATGAGTTTTAAAAAAAAAAAGTGTGTTTTCTCATGCAAACAGTTCTAGTTCTAAGTTCAGTTGACATAGTCCATGCCCCATACAAGGGGTTTCTCTTACTAACGATTTTGATTTTACATTCAAGTTTTGTGTTTTTTTTTCCCCAAACAGAAGCTTTTTAACATAACTTATAATATGTTTACATGTACAGTTCTGGCATGTCCTATAGTTATCCTTATTCATTATATATTAAAATCATCTGTAGAAATATAAATCAAAGGTTGGGGGCTCTGTTTAAACTGTGTGATTTATTGTCTGGGGAAGCCAGATTTGCAATTAGACAAAGTGTACTGTTGTCAATTTTGAATTGTAATGCATTTTTATTTGTGAATTTGGCTAAGTCTGATGTTTCACTGTTAACAACAACATTTCATGGTATATGTAGGTTTGCATTAAAACTCCCATATGGAACACATGATTGTGACTTATATTTAGCAACATCTTGGCTTCCCCCAACTTTTGTGCTCAAAGTACCATGCTATAATTTTTCAGGTTCTTTTTATTATTATTATTATTAGTCATTTTATGTTTTTCCCCTGTTTTTCTCCCAAAGATCCCTGGACCCTGGCAGACACAGCACTGCGTGTGTGTGTAGAGGTGTACATGCACTCCGGGTACTGGCTCAACCCCTTCGGCCCCACCCCTGGCTATCCCTTTTTGCCCGAACTGCCATCTGCCCTTCACCGGGTGGCAGCCAAGAGCTGGGGAAGGCCCTTCATCCCACCTTGTGGCAGCTCAATCCTGCTCCTCATCCTCCCCCCACTGACCCCGACAACATGGGCTCATTCCCAAACCCAGGTCGCTGGTGTTGTGCGAAGTGTTCCATCCAGCGCCTCAACCCTCAGTGCCACCAGGCCGGCTATAATTTTTTGTTTTAAAGTTATTTGCATTTGTTTGTCGAAAAACTGCAAAAAAAAAAAATGTTTTTTAATTTTCTGGTGTTTTCTGCTAATTATAAAAAACTATAAGGTATGTATGAATGAAACACTATTCATTTTGTAGTTATTTTTGTGCTGAACACATTTTGTGCTCACAGTACCATGCTATCATTTTTCATTTTAAAGTTATTTACATTTGTTTGTCCAAAAACCGAAATGAAAAATTATTTTCTGCTGTTTTTTACTAATTATTAAAAAATGAAAAGGTATCTATAAATTTGTTTTAAAGTTATTGACATTTGCCGGCCCACTGGTGCAGCAGTAGCACTACCACTTGTGACGCTGGCGACCCGAGTTCGGTAGCAAGCCCATGTTGTTAGAGGGCTGGCAGGGGGGAGAAGGATTGAGTGCCCGATGGACTGCTCTCCTTCTCCGGGAAGGGTGAGCTACAGTCCTCGCTGTTATATCGCCGTCTGGGTGACCACAGGTGGAGGTGCAGCAGAGGATTCAGATTACTAGGGGGGGTGGGCATCGGCTGAAGACCTGAACAAAGGTGCTTCTCTGCGCACCTCCATCTCATTGGCCCTCCCTGAGTGCCGACGTCCACAGGCGGGACGAGGACCAGAAAAACCAGGGGAAAAAAAACACATCCGGCCCAGGCAACAGGCTCCCACACTGGCAACCGTAGGATCTGGGGGTGCAAGCTCCAGGTGCACATCCTCTGAAGGATTCGGAGGGGAGTGGAGACTCCTCCACTCCACCCGGGGGGTCATCTGGGGATACCTGGAACTACTGGAGTGGAGCACTAATTAGGAGTGAGCTCCCCCAGTTCTGGCAGTGCAGCCTGCATGGTGCATTGGGAGACCCCAAGAGAGGGGACGACGTGGAGACAGAAGGGACATAAAAATAAAGTAAAAAAAAAAGTTAGTGACATTTGTTTGCCGAAATTGTAAAACAAATTGAATTTCCTGCAGTTTTTTGCTAATTATAAAAACTTAAAAGGTTATATAAATGAAACAACACTCATTTTGTAGATATTTGTGTGCTGGACAAATTCTGTGCTCGCAGTACCATGCTATAATTTTTCATTTTAAAGTTATTTGTATTTATTTGAAGAAGTGAACAAAAAAGCTTTGATTGATATGTGGCGTTTTTTCAATATATGTTGAATAAATCTAGGATTCTAAAATTTATTCAACATATGTGAAAATAAATGGATTTATTCAATGGCTTCCGAATCCATGCCTGTTGCATAACTGCAGATACATATCATGTAGACAGAGATATGAGGGTTGGCTCTGTGTCAGTTCAGGACCCCTCTCCCCCCCCCAAAAAAAATGGCAAACTGCTTGATTCTGGAAATCAAGTCATGTGTGACTCAGCTCTAATTTGACCCAGACCACAGTTCTGACCAGCTTCTTAACTGCCAAGGACTGGATTCTGACATGATCGGGACAACGTAAGAGATTTTGGAGCATTATCCTTGTTAAAAAAGAGAAATCAGTGGGGAAAACATAAAATAACTATTTTATACATGAAATGACATAAAGAAAAGGCCTATAATGAGGGAAGGGAGGCAACTGAATTCTGTCATTTGACCCCTGGTTATGGACCTGGTCCAGATCTGTCTCTGTTCTGGTTCTAATTCCATCTGGAAACTGTGTTTGTTTTGGACCAAATCAGAGTAAATCAGAACCTTTTGTAAACAGATCAGAGTCAGAATCAGAACCGGGTCACAGCCAACCTTCCCATCCCTAGTATCAGGTAGGTTTAGCTAACATAGAACATACACAAACGGTTTTGTCTCTGCTGTCACACCCCACTCATCCAATCACTGCTGGGGAAGGAGGTCCTAAATTACAAGATGACAGAGTGTATCAACGGTATTAGACTTCACAACAAGAATTATGTCAATCCAACAGTCTGGAGAATGAGTGAAGAAAAAGATCAGACAAATCCCAGATGCAGGTTTTCATTTCCAAACTCATATTTCATATCTTTTCAGCAAGGATATTAGCATTTACATATTTCACAGCAGTCCTCAGGACATGGATCCATTTGTTAACAGTGGCAGCCTTGGCTGCTCCTCTGATAAATGTTTCTTTTATGCCATTTAATGTGCACGCTGTTCGCTGGTACTGTGCCCATCGGCACTGCATATCAGTGCTATGAATCTTAGTACTGAAATTCAAAAAGTGTTGGGGTGATATTGTTTGGAATGCAGATGGAAATCGGAGAAAAGCTTCATCATTTTTAAAATTGCTCAGCTTTATTAGAAAACGTCTGATTTGTATTCCTTCCCCCCTTTTCTCCCTCACTAAAGCGAGACAGTGTAAATATAAGCCAAGTGATTCACAGCCTTGGAGGCACAGCAATACCAGTTCTAGACTTGTTCCAACATATTTCTTCACTCCTTTTTTTTTTCTGCCCCATTTCCCACCTCTCACACCCTGAAGGAGTGGTCATCATGACTACGCTCTGCCTCTGGCCGAGAGGGCCAGAAAGTGAGTGTGTGACAGTCCGCCCCTGGGACCATCAGCAGGTGTGCAAATCCAGGCAGCCCATTCCCCCTCCCCGGGAGCAGAGCATCTGACTGGTGTGACATACCTGCCCCTCCTCCACCCCACACAGTTGGCCTCAGTTTGGGATTCTGGGTGACTGCACATAAGTTTATGTCCAGCAGGTGGCACCACAGTGCACTGTGGCCTCATCACGGAGACAGCCTTCACTCCCATTTTGTTTTGTATTTTGCCTCAAAGGTTTTTATGCTCCTCCAGTAGTGCAGTCCTGTTCAGCCCACTGGTCACCGAGCACTGTCCCCCACCTTCCCAGGAACTTACCTGGACTGATGATCCCCCACAGATTCCCACCATGGTGGGGTCAGGGGAAGGGATGTTTCTCCCACCCCCAGTTCACAATCAAATTAGGTCCAGGGCAGTGACCAGAGATTTCATTCCATCAGCCACCATTGTTTCCCTGTTCTCCACACCCACCACCCCTGACATTGGGTGTAGCCCCAACAGACCTCACACGTCACTGACATTCCCTACGGAGGAGCAAGCTCCCTGGTCCACCACAGGGGTCGCCAGTGAGGCATAACCCAATGCCAACCCCCCCTCCCATGCTGGGTGTGCTCAATCATGGCAGCACCTCCCCCAGAGCCGGGGCCACCCAGTAAGCTCTCCGAGCTCGTTACCAAACTTGGAGTGTCTGCATGGGAGGGTGTTGCTATCCACTAGGCCATTGGGGGCTAGCACCCATTTTAACTCTTTTATTAGCATTTCTAGACTCTGCCCACCCCCACTGAATGTCCATCAGCACATGCCAACAACCCCAAACCAGCAAGTCTAGAGGTGGACATTGCTAGCCCCAAGTCAGCACTCCCTTCCCCTCCCCTCATTACCCCTCCTGTGACCCTAGCTAGGCAGTCCCCGTCTAGAGGAGCCTCCTACAGGGTGGGCTTATCAACGTTGACCATAACCCTTCAAGAGAAAGTCAGGATCAGGGAAGGGGAGCAGGCCTGGTGTCTGAGTGTCCCATTTAGGAGTTCAGTGGATGTCATGACAGAAGTGATGTTAGCCCAAAGGGAAACAAGTGGTCACTTGGGGAGCTGGCACAGCAGGGGAACTCTTAAATTAGAAAGACGTAGAGCTCAGTTTGAAATGCAAACGAGTCTTAATATTAAAAAACTGTATTTTTGACCCTTGTGTTGAGTATACTTGCAATATTCAGATGTGGGGAGGGCAGGGGCAAAGAGAGAGAGAGAGAGCAAGGTAGAGGCAAAAGCAACACTACAAGAGTGTCCATTTGCCGGGCATCACCATTTCTACAACCAGCACTGTGTAACTATATCACCTGCCAGGTGAGGGATGTGTCTATGTAGCTAACTCCCCTGTTACTCCCTGGCTATTTGATACAAACAGACTGTGCCTCTGCAGCAAACACCACTGCCACTCCCTGGCTACCTGGTACAAAGTACTTGTGTCTCTACAGCTAAACCCACTGCAGCTTCCTGGATACCTATTACAAAGGGTTTGTGTCTCTACAGCTAAGCCTACTGCTGTTCCCTGGTTAACTGGTACAAAGAGCTTGTGTCCCTACAGCTAAGCCCACTGCCAGTCCCTGGCTATCTGGTACAAAGGGACTGTGTCTCTACAGCTAAGCCCACTGCTTTTTCCTGGCTACCTGGTACAAGGGTTTATGTCTCTACAGCTAAACCCACTGTGACTCCATGGCTACCTGGCACAAGGGCTTGTGCCCCTACAGCTAAGCCCACTGCCACTCCCTGGCTACCTGGTACAAAGGGTTTGTGTCTCTCTCTACATCTAAACCCACTGCCACTCCCTGGCTACCTGGTACAAAGTGCTTGTGTCTCTACAGCTAACCCAACTGCTGTTCCCTGGCTATCTGATACAAAAAGCTTGTGTCTCTACAGCTAAGCCCACTGCCAGTCCCAGCTACCTGGTACAAAGGGCGTGTGTCTCTACAGCTAAACCCACTGCCACTCCCTGGCTACCTGGCACAAGGGCTTGTGTCCCTACAGCTAAGCACACTGATGCGCCCTGGCTACCTGGTACAAGGGCTTGTGTCTCTACAGCTAAGCCCACTGCCACTCCCTGGTTACCTGGTAGAAATGGTTGTGTCTCTACAGCTAAACCTACTACCACTCCCTGGCTACCTGGTACAAGGGCTTGTGTCTCTACAGCTAAACCCACTGCCACTCCCTGGTTACCTGGAAGACATGGCTGTGTCTCTACAGCTAAACCCACTGCCACTCCCTGGCTACCTGGTACAAGGGCTTGTGTCTCTACAGCTAAGCCTACTGCTGTTCCCTGGCTAACTGATACAAAGAGCTTGTGTCCCTACAGCTAAGCCCACTGCCAGTCCCAGCTATCTGGTACAAAGGGCTTGTGTCTCTACAGCTAAACCCACTGCCACTCCATGACTACTTGGTACAAGGGCTTGTGTCTCTACAGCTAAACCCACTGCCACTCCCTGGTTACCTGGTAGAAATGGTTGTGTCCCTGTGGCTAACACCACTGTCACTCCCTGACTACTTGGTATAAATAGATTGTGTCTATGTGGCTAACCCCATTGCCACTTCCTGGCTACCTGGTACAAAGGGCTTGTGTCTCTATAGCTAACACCACTGCCACTCTGTGGCTACCTGGTACAAATGGATTGTGTCTCTGTGGCAAACACCACTGCCACTCCCTGGCTATGGAACAAATAGACTGTGTCTGTGCAGGTAAACCCACTGCCACTCCCTGGCTACCTGGTACAAATGCTGCCACTCCCTGGTTATCTGGTACACATGGATTGTGTCTCTGGGGTTAACACCACTGCCACTCCCTGATTATCTGGTACACATGGATTGTGTCTCTGCGGTTAATACCACAGCTTTCCCTGGCTACTTGGTTCATCACTTCCACAATCACACACCTGTTTCACAGGTCGTAGCTAACCTGTCAACACACAAGAGGCTGCAGTACCCTCCCAGCTAAGTTCCTGACACTGAGTACTAAGTTTTGTGTGGACTAACATGGCATAACTCTATCTCGATCTAAAAATTACAGAAATTGAGATTTAAAGAACATCTCCGAAACACTGACTACAAAGCATTTACCTCTAACTGCTTTTTTCTCCCCTCTTGTTTGGGTCTCCCGGCACTCTGCTTCATTATACTAATGCATTACACTCATCCCCAGGGGACAACTCTGCCCTTTCAGGCTCTCTCCACTCAAACAAACTGCATTCTGCAGTTTGGTAAGCAGAACAAAGAGAAGCTGCCCGATGCTCACCCTCCAAGCAAGGGACAACTCTGCCCTTTCGGGCTCTCTCCTCTCAAACAAACTGCATTCTGCAGTTTGGTAAGCAGAACAAAGAGAAGCTGCCCGATGCTAACCCTCCAAGCAAGGTACGGGTTTTAACCCTGAATTTTGGCATCTACCTCTGAAGGAATATCACTTGCCCCTGTTTGCCAGTGTTTCTCACACTTTGTGCAGCAATCCAGAAGTCTTCTAGGAACTGCTGCCAAGAAATTAATGCTAGGACTGACCTCTGTTTGACATGTTCTTGATTTCTCACTTTAAGTAATGTTTAGTCTGATGTAGAGATTTCTTAAGAGTTAATTTAAGTTTTGAGAGAGGTCTTAAGGTACTGTGATTTTGCTATCTGCCCTGAGCGCTACGCCCCTTCTCTTACAGCTGTAAGTCTGTGGGCTGCACCATTGACCTCGGTGTCCCATTTAGGCTGCTGCAGTGCCCCCAAAAAAAGTGCTGACTTTTCCATTAGCAGATTATATCCTTTAGCCACTAGAGGGCCCAGTTATAAGCACACTTATTAATCCAACACAATATAGTTCCTGTCTCATTTCACTTATTGTGTGGTCAGTCTATCACTATTCATCTATCTTTGCCCCTTCCTCTTCTACTGATTAATACTGATTTTTCCCATTTGCAGCTTATAGTCTTTTTGCCCACTAAAGGCGTTTTCCCCCAACCATTCCAAAGCTGCTCTACATCTCCTTACTCTCTACTACTCCTGGCACTCTTCCTTTACTGCTCAGCTGCTATGGGTACCTACACTCCATTACTAAGTCTGCTCTCCTTCACCCTCTTTGCACAGAGCTCACACAGACTGGAGCACCTTTCCTCCACACTAGGCACCTCATCCCCAGACTATCCCTCAGTGACTTGGCCTTCCCCCACCCTCGACACACCCGTGACCCCCCAACACCCCCACCCTGCCAACACCCCCACTCCCTCTGCCCTCCAGGGCCTGACCTGGACCCAGCTCTTCCTTGCCATTCCCACCCTTCACACTTTATCTATCCCATGCACCCTGATTCTAAAGTCCTCAGCTGGGTGTCGACCCAAGGGTCTCCATCGCCACAGGCCACTAACCAGAATAATTGTACTGCTATTATTATTATCTGGTAATGTACACCCAAACCCAGGACCTATGGCTTCCAGCCCTTCTAAACCCTGTACTGCAACTGGCCTCCGCTTTGCACCCTTAAACATTTGCAGTCTCCTAAAGAAATCTGCTGCCCTCCAGTGCTGGGTCGTTCAACATCAACCTGACATAATTGCACTGGTAGAGACTTGGCTCTCCAAATCCACCCCTGACTCTGCTATCACTCTCCCTGGATATACCATCTACATGGAAGACTGAGTAGGCAAACGCGGTGGTGGTTGCACAGTACTTGTACGGGACTCCCTTATAGGTCAGGCACTCCCAGCTCCTAAACTTGATTATGGAGCCCAAGCCCTCACCTTAAAAATCACACCTGACCCCACCCGAGGCCCTCTCTTCCTCATGGTCTCCTATGTACCCCCGAGGAATCAGAACCAAGCGGTCCAGTCCCTCATTGACTATCTCACATCTCTCCCTCACAAAGTGGAGCAAGTCATCCTAGGTGATCTCAATGTTAACTGGCTTGGCTCCACTGCCTCCCATATAAGGGACTCCTATGCTGCCCTGGATATGTCCCAGTTAGTCACCCAGCCCACCAGATTCAACCACTCTACTGGCACAGCACTCTCCTAGACGTTGTTATATCTAACTGCCCCTACAAAATCCGGGATGTCACTGTCCTCCCGGACTCTATTAGCGATCACTCCCCAGTCCTCTGTCTCTGGTCATCCTCCACTCTGAAGCCAGTGTCCCAGGCCACTCTACGCTGCCGTTTATGCCCTGGTAGCTCAGAAAATTAAAACAATACCTAGCCCAGCTAGACTGGTCCCCTATCCAGCATGCCCCTGACATTGACTCAGCTCTTGATCACATCACAAATGCCTTCTGTAAGGCTTGTGACCTTTTCGCCCCCCTCACCAGGATCCGCTCCAAAAAATGCAATGCCCCATGGATCACCCCACCTCTCCTCCAGAGACTCAAAAACAGAGATACTCACTGGCACACTGCTGTAGAATCTAGAAAGGTGTCTGACAGACAGGCCTACAACGCAGAACACAATAAGTGCACTTGGGCCTTTAGGCGGGCCAAGGCAGAGCACTACCAGACCACCCTCACTTCCACTTGGGGTTCAGCCCGAAACTTCTGGGATAATATGAAAGAGCTAAATGGGAAATCCCGCTCCCTCCCCACCATCTCAGCTCTCCATCAATGGCACCCCCACCACAGATCCACTCCTCATAGCCGATTGCCTTAACACTGCCTTCTCTGACCTAAGCTCGGTCCTCCCCAGCAGCTTCTTTGACCAAATCCCCATGCCTCTCCCTCCGGTCCTGCATCACCCACCATTCTACCTGTGCACCCTATCCCCCAAGAAGCCATGCCGCACCTGCTAAAAGCCTTAGGCAGCAACAACCCCAGGAGTGACCCCATCGACTCCAGGATCCTCCGTATGGTCTTGGACGAAGTCCTAGTCCCCCTGACTGACCTTCTAAACCGGTCTCTATGCCTGGGTCAGTTCCCAAGTGCTTGAAAGCTGCTGAAATCACACCCATACATAAGAGTGGGGACGATCCACCCCCAACAATTACGGCCCATCTCCATCCTCCCCCACTCTCTAAAGCCCTTGAAAAGTGGTGTTGATCCAGCTCTCTGAATACCTAACCAAGTATGACATTATGTGTCCAGAGCAGCACGGTTTCTGCCCAGGACACAGTACAACCACAGCTCTCCTGGAATTCTCCCAACACCTGCATGCTGCTCTCGACTCTGGCAGCCTTGCAGGAGCAGTGTTCATTGACCTCTCCAAGGCCTTTGACACTATCATCCCCTTGTACTCTACTCTCTCCACCAACTTGGCTTCTCTGGTGGTCCCATTTCGTGGTTCTCTAGCTACCTCTCTGCTAGATCCCAGCATGTCAAGATCAGCGGTTCCCTCTCCAGCACTCTTCCCGTTCGCTCCAGGGGTTCCTCAGGGCTCCATCCTGGGTCCAATACTTTTTAGTCTCTACCTCAACACCCTCCCCAGCTCATGTACTGGTAAAATGCTCCTCTACACCGACGATGCAGTCCTCATTGCCTCACATCCCAATCCCACCTCCCCCCAATTATCCCTCCAGCAAGCTTACAACCAAGCTGAAAGGTGGTTGGGAGACCGCAGACTAGTCATTAACCTAAAGAAAACCAAATCAATGCTCTTTTCCTACCACCAAAATAAAGCTAAAAATATCCCCCTCTTGATTATCCCCAGCACTCTGCACCAGCTAGAACAAGTGACCACATACAAGTACCTAGGCATCACGTTCGATACTGCCCTCTCCCTCCACACCCACATTAATGCCCTGTCAGCTACCATTAGCTCTCGGATTGGCCTGCTATACCTGCACAGGGACTGCCTGCCTCAGGTTGCCCTCAGGATGGCCATCACCTCCTCCGTCTTGTCCCTCATGGACTATGGCTTGCCCATCTATGCTGCAGCTGACAACACTGCCCTCTCCAAAATCCAACTCTCCATCAATAAGGCCTGTAGACTCCTGTCCGGTGCCCCCAGCCGAACTCACACCTGCCTTCTCTATACTACCACCAATCTTCAAAACTTTGAGAAGCCACTGCTCTACCAGACCTGACTTCTCGCTAAGGAATTTCTGCTAGGACTCCCCCCCCCCAGAGTCTCAACCTCCCTACAGCAGCCATCTTTGTCCATCAACACCCGTAGCTCTGTTAAGGCCACTTTCAAGGTGCCCAGAACCAAGACCTCTCTTGCCCAGAGATCCTTCCTCCACCGAGCCCCCACCTGGTTCAACTCCCTCCCTAACTGCATCTCCAACTTGCCAAAAATTAGCTCCTTCGAAACAGCCCTTCGGAACCATATCTTTAATACCCGCTGTTGTAGGTGCAACTAACCCCCTGTTGTAACCTGTGGTTCCCGCCCGCCTTGCCCCCTGGCTCAACAACGTCCACTGGGCAGCCTCTCCCTCCCCCAGACCTACCCCTTTCCTACTAGGTCCAAACAGGGATGTAACCCACTGTCTTCTCAGAGGACCTACTATATCCATGAGTGTAACTCACAATTTTGTAACATTATGTAACCTAAGTAACATACAAACTACTACATTATGTAACCTAAGTGTATCTATGTTAAATGTTCCTTTTACTGCACTTGTAATGTTATCCTCTGTTTTAATCTGCACTGTAATAACTGTCTTGATGTCTGCCCCCACCCCGCGATGAGGTGCCTTTGTAAATGAGTCTCTGACTCAAAGGTTGTAAACCCGATTTGTAATGAATAAATGAATAAAAATGAATAAATGTCCCTTAGAACCTCTCAGTACCATTACAGCCATTCTGTGGGTATCCGGTTAGAATAGTGCTACCAGAATAGCACAAGGAAAGAGAGTGCTAGTCTGGATAGTGTTGCCATGGGCAGCGAGAGGGGATTGACAGCGTTTGCAGTAAGCGCTCTCCTGGTCGCTGTCCATGGTGCTGTCTCAGAACAAGAGCATCCGAATTCCAGAGGTTGGCTAAGCTG
This sequence comes from Neoceratodus forsteri, assembly GCA_016271365.2. Taxonomy (NCBI): domain Eukaryota; kingdom Metazoa; phylum Chordata; order Ceratodontiformes; family Ceratodontidae; genus Neoceratodus; species Neoceratodus forsteri. Next base: position 249,919,968 of record JADMNL010000024.1, on the reverse strand, counting down.
CTCTTATGGTGTGGCGGGCTGAGGCATAGAACAGCATGGCTGGGTAGCAGTAGAGATCAGGGTTCTAATCCTGGTCTCCCTAGATTTTGCCTATCGGGACTTACATCTTTTTACAAGGGGCAGTGGAAACATTATTCCACTGCCCCACAATTTTCTTCTTGCCCCGTGATCCGCTGCCCCCGGAGTTAGGATCTATTAGTCCAGGGGGTGCGGGCGGGGGGCTGACCCCACCCCCTGCAAAACAAAAAGTGGCAGCATTTTTACCACACAGTTCTTGACCGCTCTATTGTGAGTGGTGTTATTCTGACCCTGTGCCATTCTACGTATACTTGGGTGTACTTTATCCTCTATATATACATGCTTCGCACTTGTGGTTTAGCGCAGCCTTGTTATTTGCACAGCAGCCTTGTTATCTGCACAGCAGCCAAGTTATTTGCACAGCAGCCATGTTATTTACGTAGTAGCCACAACCCTTGCTTTTCACATGAACTGGCTCCCTGTGAGCAGCACATCAAACAGTGGTGCTGTTACTTTAACCATAAAAGTAAAAGGCTTGACTTAACATCATTAATGAAGTGGAAAAAAAAGAAAAACTGCAAAAAGATAATCTGTTTACATAATATAGCATGTTTTGTACCTGCTGAAAGAAGGAGGAAGACTCCCATGGTGGTGTGCATTGGATATCCCATGACGTAGCTCCAAACATGGATGTTTTTTGGTTTGAAATGTTGATGTTATTTATTTAGTTAGTTAGTTTTTCTTGACCGGGTAGGGGCACTATACACAAGAGTGACTATTTTCAGGCCCGACCCGGGAGGTTACAAGACAAATAGCAGGTACTTAGGAAACACATAACAATGAATAACAGCTTTGATACAATACAGAATACAAGGTTACAGCAATTACAGTGGATAACATATTTACAGAACATACAGGAGCAAAAATCAAGGTATGCTAAAAAACAAAAGGCAAAAATACCTAATAAATCAAGTTAAGTGCAAAGGCAAATAGTGCATAACATGGCTGAGAAACAGGATGTTAACAAAATACAGTGATAGAGTCCTGTTCTTTAGATTAAACCCAGTCAAAGGACTAGAAAAGGAAGGGCAAGTGGACAACATGAGGGAAGGGGGGTGACCAGTGTGATTGGGAGAGGTATAAGAGATAATAGTCCCAGTGATCCCAGATAGGGTACACGTAGGATCAGGGGATGAACGTGGCTACATATATATTTGAATCTACCTCATGGGATATTCCCTATTTATACAACAGGTATGAAAATAGATTTGCCAAGGTAAATATATTAGTTTTGGCAACATAAGCAAAATAGATTAAGTTGATCACTGAGCATGCTTAGAAAGTTATTCCTCTCATTCCGTCCCCACTGAGCACGCTCAGATATTTATTCCCACACGTGAGACGCCATTTATTTTTTGGCTGTTCTACTAGGACCATAGTTATATCATGGTGTGTATTTTTGTAAGTGTGTTCCTTTTATAACTTTTTACCATTTCTATCACAAAAACACCTAAACACCTGTCGTATAAATATGACAGTCTGACTATCATTCTTATCTTCATTTGAGGATATTGGTCTACTGCTATCTCACTTGTGGCTTTGTCACTCATGAGATATCAAAAGACTAATACCCTCTTATAAAGATAAAAACATCTTAAGTCGGGCCATGTTATATCCTCTATATACTTGTACTTCACACTCATGGTTTATAAATGTCCCCAGAGCCCCTAATTTTGATTACATGTATACATAATAGAATAACGTATGGGGTGTTGTACATTATGATTTTTTTAAACACACCTGAGGTATGTGATACCACATAAACCATAAGTGAGAAGCATGAGAGGTTTGTTATGGTATCACTCACCAAGGGCATGTAAATAAAAACAATAATGTTAACACCCCCATAATAACTTATTTTACATAATTGCTGCTTTTGTGACTTTTGGGGGAAAAAAACTAACACGGGGTGACCACCAATAAACAGAGAATGAAAAGAAAAGTAAGTCCATTTATAGCTAAGCTGGCTTTTTCATTGGGTAGTTCAGGAAGTTTAAGGCAATTTTATAATTTTATGTTACTGAGAACGGATGCCTATGTAAGGTACGATGAGCAAAATGCTGGGTTATTTATGTGGTTTCGGAGCACATGAGTAAACAGTGCTTTTTTTCAATTAGCAGAGTGTGTTTGAGTAACAGCTATGCCATAATAACTGGTCATGTATTACAGGGAAAGCGGGTCATTAATGCATTTGATAGTAGTGGCAAAACATATATTAAACACCCTAACCAGTAATTATAGTCTACTTCTGTATACCGGGGTGAGCTTAATTCCTTATATGCTCCTGCTTCACACTCTTGGTTTGTAAATGTCCCCAGAATCCCTCCATGTTATTACAGCCATATTATATATACTTGGGTGAATGTTGTTCCTTATATTAATGAAGCTACCCCTCAAGATACCTGATGTCTTTTTTCACAAAATTGAACAGGGCAATTGAACTGTGTCTATGGGAGGGGAAGCAGACATGGCTGAGTGTAACAGCTCAGGGCACACTGGTCTGCAGGTGGACTAGGTGTACACTGCTTCAAGGGCCACAATATGGCTTTTTAGTAAACCAAGCAGAATACTGGCAGACGAACAAGTCCCCACATAGACCAGATCAGAGCGACATGGAGGCTGATATAATAGGTACAGAAAGTCCAGCAGAGTATCGCTATAGTAAACTCCCAAAGACATTGGAACAACACCCAACTGTCCCCAATATCTGCTGAATGTTGTGGAAAATACAAGTGACAAAAGTAAGCTCCCTACTAAAGCTGTGCAGGACATTAAATTTCTGACCTACCAGAATTCCATGGAATTTTAGAAAATTCCACTGATTTCCATCATTTGTGGAATTTCAGCATTCTGCATGTGAAATGTTTTTTGTGGAATAATATTCCGCAGTTCGCATAAACAGCGGATTCTTTTTCCGCAATCTGTAGAAAATTAATCAGTGGTTTTCGTGATCCACGGAAAATTATTCCACAGTTTGTACAGAAATGTTTTTTTGAAATTCCACGGAATTTAAAAAGAAATTTAGCAAGCATTTCAGAAGTGGAATTGCCATTTTGCAGCAATTCCAGCAGTGGAATTTTGCATTTTGCATAGCCCTACTCTCTACCCATAAGCTGTATGCCACTGTGGCATAACCCACAAATTATGATTGATAGAAAGATTACTGAAGGTGAGGTCTTGGAAAGCTGAGGGTAGTGGGTAACTTACTAGATGAGAGCAGGCAGTCCTAATGCCATTTGCAGAATTACAAACTAAGTATGGCTTACTAAGGTGACAAAACCAGAAACATCTGCAGCGTGCCTCAGACAGCCTTAAAATCATTATCGAGCTTTGAGTATATTCTTACCCCACAAGAAAACTGAGACCCTCTGATACATTTTGCAGGGCTAGGGAGAGGGGGAGGGTCTAGAATCCATAAGCTAATTTCAGATATACTGTAGCATACATTGCCCCTCCCCCACAACATACACCCCCCCACACACTCCACACACATACACACACACACCACACACACACATACAAACCACACACACCACATACACAACACACACACACACACACACACCACACACACAACACACACACACCACACACACTTCAGGACAAATGAGAAGTTGATCTGGCATGTCCCATCACTCAAGAAGCATGGCCATGTTGCTGGCGCACATTGCACTGTAGTACAGGCAAAAGTCAGGAACCACAGATATATCAGGAGAAGTTATACAATTCTCAAGCAGTGTTTTATTATTATCAATAACAAAAAAAGAATAAAAAATACAATTGTATAGGACTGCTTTTCAGTATCGGCAGTTCAAACAAAAAGTCCTTCTTCTGAGTCTCTAAAATCTAAAACTGTAAACCAAAACCTTGCTGTCTTCACCTGCTGTCTTTGCCTGACAGTTTGTAACTCTGCATCTTGTCCTCGTTGAGCTATGGAACATTCTGTCTGGTGCTGAGCTCCTGTTGAAAATGTTGCAGACAGGATGAGGAGATCAAATGGTTTCTCAAGGTCAACTCCCAGTGTTACAGGATTTCTACCTTTATAATTCCGAAATAGCCTTCTGCAGTACATTTCAAACAACATAACTATATACATTTGCAAACCAATGGAACTCAGTTTCACCTAAAGATTCATATGCATTTTAACCACAGAAAAGCAAGGAAGAAAGAAACAATAGAAATAGCAAGAGAAGGCAGGGAGAATGCAGGAGGAGACCGTGGGACCTTCCGGAGTCGCCAGTTCCGTGGTGTAACAAGAAAAAGATGTGATTGTGCAATCAGACAGGTAGAGCAATGGCAAAAATAGAAGAGGACAGAACAGATTCTTGCTTTTAACTCTCTCTGCAAAACAAATCAGACATTCAACCCTGTCATATGCATCTATCTCATGCTGGAAAATACAGGATACATTCATATAGTTCAATGTTTTGGTGAACGGAATATGGGGTTAGTAGTGCTTATGTAACTGTAGATTACTTTTTGACTTTCCTCTATTCCCACCCTTGGTAGGGAAGCTGGGTAGTGAATAGGGAATAGAAAGCCCAGCACCAAGGGTGAGCAGAGTGTCGGAGAAGGAGGAGGCAGGGGTGGATGGTGGCTGTTTCACAACACGCAAAACAGGGAACTGCCATAGAAGGCTGGCTTTTATTGGGGATGTGGAAGGAGCTATTCCCCCACATTGAACCTCATGCTTTAGCCCTCCCATTCAATGTTTTGGTGAATAGAGTATGGGGTTAGTAGTGCTTATGTAACTGTAGCATACTTTTTGGCTTTTCTCTATTCACACCCTTGGTAAGAAAACCAGGTAGTGAGTAGGGAATGGAAAGCCCAAAAAGATTACCTCCTCCAACTCATGGAGAGTATGACCAGTAGCACGCAGAACAGGAAAAAACTCCAGGTGGAGGAAACCTCTGAGGACCCAAGGCTACTGACCCACCCATCCTCCGGGCAAACTAAGAAAAGATTATCCTAGGTTCCTACAACCATATTCTAATTTCTGAGGAAGGTGAACTGTTTGTGGAGATGATGTTCCACCTTCAGAGTCTGTTGGATGATGCGTTCTGGAAGGTTGATTCCAAGACTGAAGAGGCAGGTCCATTCTGAAGGAGTGTCCAGATCCCGAATATGGGTTAAGTCCAGCTGAAAAGGGGTGAATGTAATCCAGGATTCCAATGTGATATTGGTTGATGTTCAATGGGGTTACAGAGTCAATGTGAGCATGAAGAGCATGAGTTGATTAAATAAGCTGCCGGACTCTGAAATGTGGGAAGTATGGTGGGTTATGAAATTCTTAAAGTAATCTATCGGACTTTGTAGAGGGCTTGACATCCAGATTAGGGTCTCAAGGCTTGGAGTTCAGGAATGTGCAATATGTCACTATGTAGGCATCCATGGAGATGATCAAGGATTTGGACAGAAGCTTTAGGTGCCTTGTAGGAGGGGTAGTGTGGAAGATTTTAGACCAATGAAGGAAGGGTGGTATATGCTGTAGGGATGGTAACTGGATATCGATGGAAATAATTGGAAAGTTCATTACAGTGAATTCAAGGGTTGACTAGAGTTATTGTTGCTATAATGAGATTTGCATAGGCTCATATTCAGGAAGGACTGTTAGTGGAAATGGTGGATATGGGTGTTGCTGTGGCTTAATTGCCTGTGGCAGGAGCTTAAGTGGCCATGGCAGCTTTGCAGTGCTGGAGCATCCAATGTCGGAATGCTGAGGGGAGCGCGAGAATAGGTCTTTGAATGAGTCTATAGACTGATGCGGCAAAGGGAAGTTGAGACAGCGTGGAATGCCATGGGTGCCTAGCATGTTAGTCCGATATAGGACTGTTGTAGGACATGACTAGGATAGTGAAACAGCTAGGTCGGTTGCGGATGTGCAGATTGAGGAATCAATGGCAGCCTGCTCTCGGTGATGGTATTTGCTGGAGGGAGTATAGGTGGTAAATCCTGAGGGATGAGTTAGGAGGACAGCTGAATGGGTAGCTGGCATGATTTAGGGTATCATGATGAAGAGATGTAGATAACTTTATGAATTATGGAAACTTCCAGGGGCAAGGAAACAGTGGCTTAGAAAGAGTAACTTTAGCAAGGCAGCTAGGCACCAGATATCTAATGATACGTATTCTGAGATAGTAGCTGGAGAAGGTCTTAGGAATGTCCAATGGCTATTAAAGGAGTACAAGTCGAGTAACGTGATCAAACTGAGTCAGCACATGTAGGAGAAGGTAAAATGGATGATGCCAGTACTGCTATGAAGCATCCTGTGGTTCCAGTTATCCTTAACAGCGATGGTTACTATGGAGTTGGTACATCTCAGAAGGAATTAGGTTCACAGATCCAGGTAAGAAGTAAGGAGTGAAGGAGGCTCCACTAAATCTTTGGATCCTATGAAGATATGGGAGGTAGGGATGCCCATACTGCTTGAATTAACAGAATCCATAAGGAATCATCCTGCAGAGTTGGTTGACAGATGAGATACATACATAGATACATAGACAGTGTCGGCAGATAAGGGCCTATGGCCCACCCGGTCTGCCCATTTGAGCTTGTAAGTTCAGTTTGTTTTCCTAGAAGTCTGTTGCACCTAACCCCTGACTTCCAGAATTCCTTTATGTCTATCCCATGCATTCTTAAATCCCATGATTGTTTCAGCCCCCACCACTTCCTCTGGCAGGGTGTTCCACTTGTCCACCACCCGTTCTGTGAAGAAATTCTTTCTCATGTTTCCTCTGAATCATCCTCCTCCAACTTCATCCCATGCCCTCTAGTCCTGGAACATCATTTTTCACTTAAAAATAGTGTTTTCCTGCACCCTGTTCCTCCCTGTAAGATACTTGTATGTCTCTATCATATCCCTCTCTCTCCCTCCTCTCCTCCAGGGAGTACATGTTCAGTTCCTTCAATCTGTCTTCATAGGACTTGTGATGCAATCCATGCACCATCTTTGTTGCCCTCCTCTGAACCTTCTCTACCCTGTCTATGTCCTTACGTAGGTATGGTCTCCAGAACTGTACACTGTACTCCAGGTGGGGCCTCACTAGTGTCTTGTATAGCGGAATTATGACCTCCCTTTTCCTGCTGGTAATGCCCTGCCTATACATCCCAGCATCCTATTTGCTTTACCTGCTGCCTTGTCACTGTTTCCCTACCTTGAGGTCATCAGAGATGATAACCCCAAGATCCCTTTCCTGCTTGGTGCATGCTATATCCTCACCCCCAACTGATATATTGTGCCAGGGTTTTGTGCCCCATATGCATTATCTTGCACTTCTTTGCATTGAATTTCAACTGCCAAACCCTGACCATTCTTCAAGTTTCTGCAGGTCGCTTCTCATTCTGTCTACACCCTCTGGTGTGTCTACTCTGTTACAGAGCTTTGTGTCATCAGCGAATAGTGAAATTCTGCCTTCTAGGCCCTGCACAATGTCACTGATGAAGATGTTGAATAGGACCGGTCCCAGCACTGATCCCTGTGGTACCCCACTGGTCACTCTTCCCTCTGTGGAGTGACAGCCATTTACCACCACCCTCTGTGTCCTGCCACCCAGCCAGTTACCTACCACCACTCTACTGTCCTGCCCACACCCATATTTCCCAGTTTGTGTAATAGTCTTCTATGTGGCACAATGTCAAAGGCCTTGCTGAAGTCCAGATAGGCCATGTCCACTGCCTCCCCTGATCCACCTCCTAGTCACCCAGTCAAAAATTCAATGAGGTTGGTCTGACATGACCTCCCTGGTGAAACCATGCTGCCTTGGGTCCTGTAGTCCATTGACAACCAGATGTTCCACCAATCTCTCCTTCAGTAGTGCTTCCATGATCTTCCCCACTACCGAGGTGAGGCTGACTGGTCTGTAGTTCCCTGCTTCCTCTTTGTTCCCACTTTTGTATAAGGGAACTACATCTGCTGTCCTCCAGTCTTTGGGTACCTCCCTGTTTCCAGTGATCTACAAACAGGATAGCCAGAGAGTTCAGCCACCACCTCTCTTAGTTCTTTAAGGACCCTGGGGTGCACCCGTCTGGCCCCATTGCTTTATCAACTCTTATTACTTCCAGTTCCTTCAGGACCCTTTCTCGTGTAAAGGGACTTGTGTCCATTTCTGCACCATTCTCACCCCTAGTACTCCTTCAGACCCATTACCCTCCTCTTTCTCAGTAAAGACTGAGCAGAAATACCTGTTCAGTATGTCAGCTTTACTGTTGTCATCCTCCACGGCCCCATCCTCCCCTTCAGTCTCACTATCCCTCCTTTGTCTTTCTTTTTCACTTATGTACCTGTAAAAGGTTTGTCCCTCTACCCACTGATTTTGCAATGTGTTCTTCTGTCTGAGGCTTTGGCTTCCCTTACTGACCTCCTGCCTCCCTTTGCTTCTCCTGGTACTTCTCCCTATCCCCTTCTGCCTGTGTCTTTTGTATTGCCTGAATGCAATCTTTTGGCTTTCACTTTCTTTGCTACCTCTTTGAAACCATAATGGTCTCCTCTTCCTTTTCCTCTTGCTAACCTGCTTAATACATAATTCTGTTGTTCTTGTAATCCCCATTTTAAATACTGCCCACTGTTCCTCAACCCCTGATTCCTGTCCCATTCCCCTTAATGCCTCTTTCAAGTATCTCCCCATTTTCCCAAAGTCTGCCCTCTAAAATCCAGGATACGTGTTTTGTGTGGTTTAGTTCTGCTCTTTCTGTGATTTCAAACCACAATGACTGGTGGTCACTGTTTCCAGGTGCTCCCCACTGTTACCCCATCACACTGTCCCTGTTTGTGAGCACAAGGTCCAGTATTGCCTTCTGCCGAGTTGGTTCCATGACCAGTTGCTTGAGGAAGGCACCCTGAAGGGAGTCCAGGATAAATCTGCTCCTAGTTGATGCTGCTGCTGGGATGCTCCAGTCCACGTCTGGAATATTGAAGTCTCCAACCAGTACTATCTCACCTTGTCTGCCATCCTTTGGATGGCTAGCATCAGCTCCCTATCTGTTTCTTCCTCCTGGGCTGGTGGTCTATAGACCACACCTGTGCAGATGGCTGTACCCATTTTCCTTTCCAGCTTAACCCACAGTATCTCTCCCCCATTTTTGTTCCTCCTGGATCTCTGTGGCCCTTATGTTATTTTTCACATACAGTGCCACTCCTCCTCCCTTCCTGCCTGCTCTGTCTCTTCTGAATATGTTGTAGCCAGGTATGGCCATCTCCCAGTCGTGGTTATCATTACACCAGGTTTCAGTGATGGCCACAATGTCCAGGTCTGACTGCACCATGACAGCCTCCAGATCTTCCATCTTGTTGCTAAGGCTCCTGGCATTTGGACACATGGCTTTCCATGATTTGACCTCCCTATCTTGTATCTTGATCTTGTATAGTCCAGTCGAATGGGATGCCAGAAATGGGTCCTGGGGAGGTTACTGGGAAATACTGATGAGTTTATGGTGACGTAAGTGTCTATAGGGCGTGCTCTGCAAGGGATGTTGCTAAAATGAGGTTTCTTCAGGTGAGAACTGGTATTCCATAGAGTGTTGGGAGGGAGCTGTTATGATGGCCAAGGTAGGAGTATGAGACAGATGAATGGGTAGGAGTAGTTGATCAGGCAGGGATGTTGGACATCAATAGTTGTAGGAATGCCCAGAAAGAGACACAGCAAATGTGCAGGAGCCCCAAGCCGACAGGACAATGAGAAGGGAGACAGCAGTCCCAGGATGGAGAGAAAAGTCCAAACAGAAATCTACCGACTGAAGGATGGAGCAGGATAAGAAGATGGCTGAAGCTAAGCAGTACAGACTCTGGCAGGAGCGAGAAAGGCACATGACTAGGGTAAGCGCCACAGCATATCAGAAGAGAATGCAAAAAGCTAATTCAGGCCATGGTAGGAGATCCATGTCAAGCCAAGAGGTGAATCCTGGTATGAGGTATTGAGAAATTGAGGAGAGAGTGTCACACCTCCAAAGGAAATGGTGAACTGGAATAGTTGGTAGCAAGGCGTAGCAGCGATGGGGAATGGGACCCACCTCTGAAGGAGATTGCAAACTGGAATTGTAGTTAGGGAAAGCACTGGAATCTTTGCTGGAAAACCATTGAATGGGATAAGGGGAGCATCAGGGGGAAATTAGGAGAAGGCGGCAGGCACACATCTTTGAAGAGGCGCAGATGGCACAGATCCAGCAGGAACTAAGGGGAATGTGGGCAGCCATGTCCAAGAGGAAGGCAACAGTGAAACATAGCCATCCACATAACAATGAAGGAGGAGACGGCAGCATGGAGCTGGAGGACTGAAGATTGGATGAGGATGAGCCAGAAGGCAAACCATAACAATGATGCCCAGGAGCACAGGAAGAGATGGAAGATGATTAGCAAGAAAGTCCAGGAGTCTGTTGGGCTGAGCGGAGGTGGAGACAGAACAAGCTGGCGGGGTCCAAATCCAGAACGGGAGGAGGCCAAGATGGGGACAAGTACATCGAGTCCATGGAAGTGCAGGATGCAGTCGGGTAAGGTAGGATATGGAAGGCAAATAGAGTATATTGGTCCCGTTCCCAAAGGGAATGTGGCAACTGGGTATCAGGTATACAGTACAGGTGGTTGAAACAGTAGATTGAAGGCAAATGGAGTATGGTGGTCCCGTTCCCGAAGGGAATGCTGAAACAGGGTATCAAGTAGAGAATGCAGTTGGTGAAACTGCAGATTGGAGACACAGGCTTCTGTCCACGATAGTGGAGGCTAGCTAACCTACACTCAGTGCCGCACCAGGCAGAGTTAGGGATGGAGACTATGAGCCAGTGACATGGTATAGAATAGGCTGAAATTGCAGTTGAGGATACATGTTCCCATCCCTGGTAGACTGGGGAAGCCCATCTTCACTCGATACCACAGAAGGCAGAGTTAGGGACAGAGGATGTCGGGGTGCTGGTATAACTGGTAGTAGATCTTGTAAAGAGTCCTGCTGGGTAAATTGGTAGAAGGATTGAAACGGACTCCCCTATCCCTGGCAGACAGGGAAAGCCCACCTATGCTCAGTGCCTCCGAAGGCAGAGTTAGGGATGAGACCGGAAAACTGCTGGTATGGGCTGAGCAAGGAAAGGGCAGTGAACTGCTGCGAGGTAAAGGGGGAGTAAACAAAGGGAGTGGGACAAAGGAAATGTAGGTAGGGAACAGGAGGAGGACGAGCATAAAGGGGACATGAAATGGATGAAACAAACAAATGATAAATAGCGGGCAACACCACAGAGTACAGGGAGACAAGGGAAGGAACACAACAGAGATTGGACAAAGGGAACACTATGGGGGGTCTGGAGGGGAGGTAGGATTGTGCAGTATCCCAATCAGCAATGACGGTGTAGACAGGTGCTCATGAGGGCTGGAAGGGCAGGAATTACCATGGGTATAATGGGTTAATGTTAAAAACTACAGGCTGAGTAGGGTATATGGACTCTGAGACCAGGAAATAGTATGACCTTGGTAAAGGCATGGGCAGCAGTGGAGGCAGACAAAACTGCAGGGGAAGGTCGTGTGGGATAGATCGATGTCTGAGAGCAATAGCCATTGAGGAATGTCTGCTGCCAGACCAGGTAAAACATGGCATGGGGCTAATGTAATAGGGAGGAACGGTGATGGAGACAGGTCAGTGCGAGGGGTGAGAAAGCCCAAAAGAAATGACATGGGGGAAGGCAAGATTGAAGAGCGGGGGGTGGGGACTAAGTGCATATAGAGGATGGGGGGACAGCTCCAAACAAGGAGGGGGGAACAGGCAGAGTGGTGGGGGATGAAGGGAGATTGGGGCGGCAATGAGTAAGTGGGAATGGCAGACAGGGAGGCGGTGGAGACGAGTGGGAAGCTCCACGCAAAGCACTGCAGGGCAAGGAAAGGGAAGAACATGCAGGGCAGGGCAGAACTAAAAGCTCGATCAGGGAGAGCACTCCAGGGAGGGAATGAGAGGGGAAAGAGGGAGGCATGCACACAAGGGAGCACATGAAACAACAAAAATATGAACAGGCTAGGCAGGGAAGACCATGAGACATGAAGCCCAATAAGGAAGCAGGCAAGAGCAGACCGAACAAGAAGCTAGGTTTTTTTTTTTTTTTTTCCATGTGATTTAGAAGAGCAGAGTGGGGGGGGAAACAAATGAAGGCCCATCCAGTCCACAGATAGAACTGGACCTCTGTGCTGCCACCCTATGGAAAGTAAAACAATAAAAGAAACATGGCCTCTGGTCCACAGGAAGCCCCAAAATAGATAAACAAAGGAGTTCAGCAGGCAATAGCACTCCGGGAAGGTGAGGCTGTGGCAAGGAGTGAAACCAAGAAAACCCATGACAATCCACCCTCCGGGGGACAATGGGACCAGCCACAGAATACACAGGAGAAGAGCCTGGGCACACATCATGAAAGCAAACGGGAGCCTACGGGCGCAGCGTCCAAGCAGACCAGTGGACAGGCACCAGTGTAAACGGCGGTCCAAGCAGCACACGGAGGATGGACAGCCAGGAGGGGAAGCGAGGAGGGGAGACAGTAGCTAGAGAACAGGAGCAGGGTAAAAGGTGAGGGAGAGGAATCATGGGGCAAGACAGAGAGAAGTGACTGGCAAGAAGGAATGACGGGCACAAAGTCGGCCACACCCACCCAGGATGTGGCCGACATGGAATTGAAATTGCAGCAGTGCAATGCGGAATGGGGGCACCAGGGTTGCGGAGCAGAGGAGTGCAACAAGGAAGGGCAAAGGGAAGGACGGGACACAGACAGCAACAAGGTAGGACATCTTACTTCAAGAAAATATTAGTAACAAAAAAAAAGAGAGAGCACCAAGGGGAAAGGAGCTGGAGGGACAAGGAAGCATCGGCACACAAACAATGGGAATGTGGGGGACAGAGGAGAAAAATGGCAAGGGGGGTGCAAATGAATGAGAAGAAGGGAAGGCAAACCAACAAATGGAGGAGGGGAGAGGGACAGCGCGACGCGAAAGGTGAGGAGGCCCAACCCACGAGCCACATAGAGAGCTCAGAGTGCTGTTTTGCAATATGCTAAGCAGGGAGCTGCTGTGGGAGGCTGGCCTTTATTGGGGATGTGGGAGGAGCTATTCCTCCACATTGAACCTCGGCCTTTAGCCCTCCCATTCAAAATCCTCTGTAGATGGTACAGAATACCAGCAGCTCTCAGCGGAGGTATCTTTTAGAGCAGGAAAGCTGTTGCAGCAGTTTACTTCCTGGTGCAGAATCTAGGGTACATATTTTGGTCCTGTCCAAAACGCGTGGAAAAGGCTATGGGAGACTCGATGGACCACTGGTCCTTTTCTGCCAACATTGTCTATGTTTCTAGGTCAAGCTGCCAATAACCCTGGTGTTCTAGGCCCCTGGGCTGAGTCTGACTGTACAGGTTAAGGGCTCTATGCACTATAGAATATCGGCCCAATGGGCTACGATATGCATTACGTAGGGGTGATCTGCGCACATCCCAGGTGCCCAAAGTACACCTGTGGATATGCTAATATCCCACCCTTGATGAGTGTCACTCCTAGTCCCTGACCTCACCTGCACTCGGGCAGTTCCACAACCAGTCAGGGCCGAGGGTGGTGAGTGGGTGTGCCAGGATGGGCAGGCAGAATGTAGCATTCAGGATGCCTTTTGCACCATGCTGACCCAGTGTTGGGGAGGAGTTTGTTATGCCAGTCAGAGGACTGCTATAACAGATGCTCACACCCTGACAACCTTTTAAAGGACACACTGGTGTCCCATAGTCATGGACCTTGGCCCATCCCCTTGCCACAGAGGGCTGGGGTAAGGATGATGGCTGTCAGACATATTATGGCAAAATACAACAAAGGCAGCTGTGCTGATGGAAAAATGGCAATCCTTACAGGGACTGCTGTATCCCATGATCCTCTGGTCCCATTGAGCTGTGGCTCAACTGTGGGACTGGCAGCGGCTTTTGATTGGAGGCCCACAGACTGGCCCAGGGCCAATCTCTCAGCTGCCCTTCCCTTGTACAGTGCTACACATCTGCTCTCTGGAGCAGCTGTAAATAGTAGCCCCATGTGTTCAGCTGAGGCTGACTGCCCAACAAGTAGTTGCTCAGCTCATTACGCACCTTTTCTGGTGCATACTGATCCTCTTCCTCCACAGGACCCAATGAACGTAACAAAGCTGAGGAGCTGGCCTTGAGCTTGATTCATATAATGTGCTGTATATGTGCTACATATCACAGGGATAAAAGGAATAATTCCATATGAATTAATGCTTAACATAACTATGGCATGAATGCAAAGAAAACATGATACAGTTCTTTAATAAAAATAAAATCATGGTATAATTAAGCATCACCCTCCACCCTTCAGCTGACTGACGCTAGATTGCATGGTGGGTAATACAAGCCCTGAGCACAGAGCTGCTACTGCCACAGCCGTTTAGCCATGGCCTGTGTCATACTGTGTGGAAATGCAGCAGCCCCCTATGGCACTATGAATAACTCTCTGACAAGCTGCTCTCACAGTCAGACGGCAGTCGTAGCTGCAGCCTCTCTCTCTCTCTCTCTCATGCTCTCTGTCTCTGTCCTTCTTTCTCTCAAAAAAACATTCCAGTTGTGGCATCGCTAATGCTGTCCTTACTTGGATTGCTCATTTCCTGAAAAAAAAGCTCCTGCTGATGTGACTAAGCTTGCGTGCTGTTGTGTTCCACAAAGCTGGGTACAACTAACTGTGTCTGCTGGTACTTGCTGCAGGAATAGAGAATCAGTTAAGACTGGATTTTATCATCACAGTTTATCAAAAAAAGATGAAACAGCCCAACCTGCCATCACAGCAGTAGTGCTATCGTTTGTGACGCTGATAACCCGGGTTCAGGAACGAACCTAGGTTGTCAGAGGGCCAGCCAGGGATCTCAGAGGATCCTGTCCATCTCGGGGAGTGGGGCAGTTGGCATCCGCTGTGCTACTGCCACCTAGGTGACTACAGGTGGCAGGGCAAGTGGAGCCAGGGAACTAGGGATGGACGCTGACTAGCTCTGATGTGCAGTGCATGAGCATGTATGCATGCATGCTGGGAGCCTTTCTTGGCATCCAGATGGAGAAAAAGGTCGCTCCTGTAAAAAAGCTTTCAGCTTAGTGTGCTATACCTGGTTAAACAACTAAATAAAAAAAAAAATGTAAAAAGGGGCACCAGCTGCTGCAGGAGGGCACCCCCCCTCGCCACTGCAGGCCAGACACCACTGACCATGGTACTCTCCCTTGAGTGCCTACCCAGTCTCAGGAGGGAAAGGGGTCCCTCTCAGTGGCCCTGCCCGGGGGGGGGGGGCCAGGGTTGTGAGAGAGAGGCAATAAGTCCTGGAGAAGGGGGGTGATGGGGCTGGACAAGTTGGGTTGGATCAATGGGGCTGGCTGGTAGGAGAGAAAGCATATTAAATTTACAAAAAAAAAAAGGGTGAAACGCTGTGATACGCTGAAATTCATGAAAGTCCTGTGGGCTGAGGGGTATCACAGTGTAAACTGACAACAGGATTTTGGGTTGCTGTTAACCATCTGACTCTCTGTTTCCTTTATCCCCAGCACTCCATACGGCTTCTTATTTTTCTTTTTCCGTGTTTTCTTGTGTAAATGCACCTCATGTCTAACATACATCTGAGCCAGCATAGAATTGGTGATGCAGCTACCAGGAAAGCAAACAATTTGTTTCCTGAAGCCAACAATTTGAGTTTTATTGTTGCTGAGAGCACACTGCTATTTTAGCTAATGAAGCTCTTCGGGCCATGACTGTACTTATGCAAAAAAAATCAATCTAGTGCTAACAATTTCAATTTAGTGTAAACAAAAAAATAATGTATTTTCATTTCAATTAAACTGCCTGCTCATTTCAAGAGTCGGCCCATGCAAGAATGATAATAACCTTGTCAGAAACGGCAGTGGCCCGTGATAAAAGAAGCTGAGCAAGTACACGGTTGGTCATGGCAGAATGTTCCCTTCCCTGGGTACTCTCTTCCTCTCAGTGACAAAGGCCCCTACTGGAGACTCAGACAGATGATTATATAAATTAAAGAATCAGTGCTGAGACGTGTCAAGTTGTGCCAAACAGAAACCGGACCCACTGAA
Organism: Neoceratodus forsteri; assembly: GCA_016271365.2. Taxonomy (NCBI): domain Eukaryota; kingdom Metazoa; phylum Chordata; order Ceratodontiformes; family Ceratodontidae; genus Neoceratodus; species Neoceratodus forsteri. Next base: position 249,903,828 of record JADMNL010000024.1, on the reverse strand, counting down.
AATGAAATGGGACATCTCAGCTCGGTAATCATGTCTAAATAAATGGCCTGTACTGCACTTTGGTACACAGTGTATGAAAATCACTCTATAATTAATATTCAATATATTTTTACAGCCCACTCACTACCAGTATTTAATCAAAATACTGCTGGTAGTGAGAGCTGCCTCTCTTTTTACCTTACTTTCCTCGATGACGTCAGTCTGTACTTTTCTGCAGCTGCTTCTCCAGGACTAGAGTGTCAACTTGTTTCCCCAGCAGCCATTCTAGGAAAGTAATACACCGAAAGCAACGGCATGTTCAATCACTGCCAGCCCCCAGACAACCAAGGCAATAATATACAGACTGCACTTAATCTTTTAGCAAAGTAGTTAGTCGTTCACTGCAGATCAATGGATAAGACAATATTACAGTAAGAAGTAACATATCTGAGACGCATCGTAATACAGAGGTGATGTGAAAGAAGACCAGTATGTAGAATGCATAAATAATATAAGAAGATAGATATTTTCCAATTCATTTGTTTTTGTAAATCTCTCCAAGGCATATGCATGCATTATAAAGCATAAAGTCAAAGCATAATGAGTTATATCGTTCTGTGTGTGTGGGGGGTGGGATCTCAACTGGAACTACATTCTGCATGCCATGTCAGTACTCAGACCTCACCACAGTCAACTCACACACACTAAACATAACAATAATCTTTCAAATCTGCAGAAAAGAGTATGCATGACTCCATATTGGTGCTGCAAGCTATGCTTGCTGCCTAAAAACTCCTGACTGGCCTAGTAGTGAGGAGGCCATGCATCACGTCACTTGGAAGACCTGTGGGACTTTGTGTGGCGGGCCTGTGGGGCTTGCTTGGGTGCAAGCCCTGGAATCCAAAACTCAATCTGTGCTGTATAGGGAACAAGTGTTTTGTCCACAGGTTGCCTTTGCCTACTGGGGACAGGAGTCTGGCATGTGTTTTGCTGACGGCAGACCCTCACCTCCTGGGGACAAAGAGGATGCACTGTCTGGCATGTATTTTGCAGAGAGGAGGCACTCGCCTCCTGAGGAGAGAAAGTATGGGCTGCCTGGCATGCATTTTGCAGAAGGGAGGAGCTCGCATCCTGGCAACAGAGGGCACAGTCCGCGTTCCGTGTTCCCTCTACTGGTCAACCAAGGAGTAACACTGGCTATGAAGGCTGCCACTTAACCAGCCTTTCCAGCCATTGGTGGGTGCAGCTGTGATGACCCCAAAATTGGATAGGGCACACACTAATGGGAATAGACTGTTTAAAGGGACTCTGTCAACCCCCTTAGGCCTCAAAGTGACTTTAGTTTAAAATGCACATGTTATGATTGGTCACATTCTGTAGAGATTGCTGATGTAGGTGGTAGTTTGAGTCAGATTCCGGTTTCTTTTTAAATGTGACAAACTGCCCACCATACTGGTGTTACCACATAAAAGGGTGTTTGTTTGGGCTGGCACTGAACGCCTTACCATCTGCCATGCTGGCAGCCCATGTTTGGGAATGAGTAGTGGTAGTAGTTTTATTTATTTCTGGCACCCTTCCCCGGACGCCCAGGGCACCACTACAAAAATAATGTACATCAACGCTTACCTACTATATAGCCTAATATCGAGATAACAATAAAATGAAACAAAATTCGAAACCACAAACAGCTAATTAAAATTAATTAAGATATAAAATAAAACTGAATATAGACACCGTACCTAAATTCACAACTATGTGTAAGTTAATTAATTAATTTGCTAAAATCAAACGTCAACAGTAGAGCTGAAGGCCTGGGCAAAGAGGTAGGTTTTGAGATTCTTTTTAAATATTTTCACCGATGGAGCCTCTCTCAGAGCCCACAGTAATGAGTTCCAGAATGTTGGTCCAGCCCCCTAAAGGCTCTGTCCTCAGATGTTTTTAATCAAGTTTGGGGGATGATCAAGAGGCCCTCATCCGAAAAGCGGATGGAGAGAGCTGGGAAGATCAGGTGCAAGAGACCACACAGGTAACCAGGACCCAGACCATGTAGGGCCTTATAGGTTAATTACCTGATCTTATAGGAGATGCATCGCTTTACTGGCAGTCAGTGCAGCTCCCACAGTGCAGGGGTGATATGACTTAATCTAGAAAGACCTGTTAATAATTGTGCAGCTGCATTCTTCACCAGCTGCCGGCATCATAGCACACCTCCATCGACCTCAAGGTTGAGGGTGTTACAGTAGTCGAGGTGCAACATCACTAAGGCACGTACCCGTGAAGGCAGATCCTCATGAGAATGGGTTGGCGGGGTGGGAGAGAATCAAGCTTCCCAGGGACCGCTCTCTTCTCCCAGCGAGGGGTGGTCAGCGGTTTTGGCCCATGACTGCCACCAGATGGAGGCTCAGTGGCAGTGCAGGCTCGAGGGAATTGAAGCACAGAGCTGCCGCTGTGCACGACGTGCATGCTTCCACGCATGCATACTGGTGCCATGAAAGGGGTCTGGGACAGAAAACAGAAAATCGGCAGGCCAGCTTTGGGAAGCCCTGCCCATCTCCCTGTGCCCTGCTCCACCACTCGGATAAGGGAGGGGGTCTGGACTGTTGTTGTCCAGTGAAGTGGTCACAGCCCTCCCCCTCCTGGTCCCCGTGTATGTGTGTGTGTGTGTGTGTGTGTGTGTGTGTGTGTTGGGGGGAATCTGCATGAGAGCCAGGTGCAGGGGATGGGGACAGGACTAAAGAGTCACTCATCATACCCAAAATAAAAGCCCTATTGAAGGAAAAAAATGTGTTTGTTTACAGTCCTTGATCAACTCCCACTACATCTTTCCTGGACGTGGGAACACCCTCAACTCAGTCTAGCCACTCATTATGCAGTGGGAGGAAAGGAGACTATTGCATCATGAGTGGCTGCACTGTTCTGGGGTGTTCAAGAAGTATGCAGTAAGAGTAGATCAAGGATTTGAAACAAAACAAGATTTGGTATACAGCAGTAGTTAATCAGAAGTTGAGCAATAATGCAGGATGATACATGGCACCGTGTTGTGGCAGAAATGGAATGCTATTACTGACACAGCACTGCACTGTGCGTTATACCGCATTACTGGTCAAATTTTGACTAACTACCACTGAAACTGCATCATTAGCATGCATTTCAGTTCTACCTAGAAAGCAAGCATATAAAACCACCAGTAAGAAGGTGTGCAATCATAACGTGGGTTTTCAACTAGAAATAATATGTTGCAAAAAGTGTTGACAGTGCCCCTGAAACACTGCTGGGTGCCCTAATACATTTGTACTATGTTCTGGTATATCGTGGTGAATGTCCCTTGTGGAGCATGCTAATATTAATGACTATATTAGAATTTTGCCCTTTGGGAGGGTTTTAAGAATCCCAATTTTGGGGATGTGGGAGCTTGTGTCTGCTGCATGCCCCCTAGCACCATGTCGCAGTCCATTTTGTGGTGCATGAACAGCGCAAGCCCCCTTTGATGCATGCAGCCTGCAGTTGGCACTGGCTGCCTTGCTGAATCACTCCTGGTGCATCTTTGGGTGCAACTGGTACTTTGCACCATTCCTTGTGGCACAAGCCCCTTCCGCCATGATGAGAGCTTTGAGAATCGGGCCTGGGAACTCTATGAGAGCAACTTTCTCAAAAAGCAATACAAAAGGACCCTTGATATTGGCCCTTATTGCAGCTGTGGTTTGGTTCATGAAGAAGACCTTGTACACGCTCTTTGCTATAATGACTCATTTTGCTTCCAGTCCAGGGGTGGCTGGTCAGCCCAGTTCGCATTCTCCTGAGCTGGTCACTGCCTCCCCAGGACTTATCACAGTCAGTTTCCCCAACAAATATCCCCTTGTGGGTGGTGCAGAGGGAGGAAGGCCATCATTCCCGTAATACACATATCCAGAATGGACCAAGGCTCGGGCCTGGGTGATGACACAGACCCAGGTAGATCCGGTCAAGGCTTCATTAAGCCCCTGACTTTTTCCCCACTTTTTGCCCCACCATTGCTATAAGATATCCAGTGTGTATAGAGGCACTCACATAGAACATTCTTCAGCTCTCTTCCTTCATGCTGCCCACACTGCACTACCACCAGACCTCCACTTGGTGGCAGCCATAGGCCAGGCTCACATGCCTCCCCTCCCCAGGAGAGGAGAGCAGTCCGTTGGATGATCAATCCTGTCCCACCCCAGCCAACCACCCACAGCTTGAGCTTGTTTCCAAACTTGGGTTACCGGCATGGGAAAAGGTATGGCACATACGCGGTGCCTCAGCCCTCCTTGCCACCGGGCTGGTGACCTAGTACATATTCTAAATGTCTGCCCAAAATTTAAGTGCCAAAGGGATTCTGTTTTATATAGGGCCCCCTATTCAGAACTGGCTATGTGTGCTGTGCTGACAGGGTCACCGCACGGAAAATAGCAATGGCCAGTTTAGGAGCAATATTCAGACAGTTAGCACACTGTCTGAATATGGGGCTATGTTGTTGCAGTGCAGAGTGACTGTGCACTGTGCTGACTCATGCCCCTGATCTAACATGGCCCAGGGGAGCCCAACAGAGATAGCGCAGCCCACGCGGGATAACGACAGGGCTCCTGTGGGCCATATTTAGCCCTAGCATGTTAATGATCCCCATAACCTCCACCCCGATTGCCCATCCTCTACTCTTATCTAATGGTCCTTGTAGGGTAGTATAGCGGACCCTCCCACCCCCAGATCCCCCATCGTTACAGTCATCTAATGGTTCTGGTAGTATAGTGGGCCCCCCCACCCTCAATTGCCCATCCTCTACTGTTATTTAATGGCCCTGTTAGTCTAGTTCACCCATCCTCCATATTGTGCCACCAGCCTGATAGTCTAGTGCACCCCCGAGAGATCATCCAACCCCCCCATGACCCGCCTGCTAAGATCCCTCCTCCCCACGCCAACTCTTGCCCCAGTCACCAATGTCATAAGTAGGCAGTAGTTATGGCAGCCTGTTCAGCCCTTCGCTGACCACCTCGGCTACATGCTGTCTGAATGGCTTAAAATGATTGTGCGCTTACTGTAGAAACACACGATTCATTTTGCTGTCCTACTGACTTACATAGTACCACTGATTCTACCATCTGTTTGGCACACTACATGGCAGTAACTATCTCCAGTTTGAGTAAAGCTGCACAGCCAAGCTTATCCTCTGGAACATTACCCCCACTCATGCTGTGTAACCCTCAATGCTATTCTCCCTCAGGAATCTGTCTAGTCTATGTTACCGCTATGCAAGCTGTGTAACCCTCAATGCCATTCTCCCTCAGGAATCTGTCTAGTCCTGTGTTACCCCTACTCATGCTGTGTAACCCTCAATGCCATTCTCCCTCAGGAATCTGTCTAGTCTATGTTACCGCTACGCGGCTGTGTAACCCTCAATGCCATTCTCCCTCAGTAACCTGTCTAGTCCTGTGTTACCCCTACTCATGCTGTGTAACCCTCAATGCCATTCTCCCTCAGGAATATGTCTAGTCCTGTGTTACCCCTACTTATGCTGTGTAACCCTCAATGCCATTCTCCCTCAGGAATCTGTCTAGTCTATGTTACCGCTACATACGCTGTGTAACCCTCAATGCCATTCTCCCTCAGGAATCTATCTAGTCCTGTGTTACCCCTACTCATGCTGTGTAACCCTCAATGCCATTCTCCCTCAGGAATCTTATCTAGTCCTGTGTTACCCCTACTCATGCTGTGTAACCCTCAATGCCATTTTCTCTCAGGAATCTGTCTAGTCTATGTTACCGCTACATATGCTGTGTAACCCTCAATGCCATTCTCCCTCAGGAATCTGTCTAGTCTATGTTACCGCTATGTATGCTGTGTAACCCTCAATGCCATTCTCCCTCAGGAATCTGTCTAGTCCTGTGTTACCCCCACTCATGCTGTGTAACTCTCAATGCCATTCTCCCTCGGGAATCTGTCTAGTCCTGTGATACCCCTACTCATGTTCTCTCTCAATGCCATTCTTCCTCATGAATCAGTCTAGTCCTGCTTTGAAAGCCTGAACAGTGTTGGCTTCCTCAACTTCACCAGGAAAGTTATTTCATACCCGCCACATGAAGTAATGCTATTTACCTTTCTTAGTGCTCCAAACAAAAAAGAGGAACCTCTCAAACCTCTGTGAGAGACTTCCTCTGTTGCACGTCTGGAATTTTTTTCAACACCCTGCAAAGAAGGGATTGTTATTGGCCCCCCAAGGGGATAGCTGTGTGATCCCTTCCATTTCCTTATTGCCAGCTCTGCCCCACACGCTCAGACATTTTGTGACATCTGTATAGGGAGACTGAGGGTGGGGGTGTGCTGCATTCAACTTTATGAAGTGTAATTTTTAAACACTTTTTTCAGGCTGGCATTGATGGACGTTTGGTAAAATCAGAACCTGGGTTCAACTAAGAAGGCAGAGCCAGAGATAAGGAAGTGGAAGGTAGCACACACCTAGTCCCTTGGTAGCAAATTACGATTCCTCTCTTTGGGGGGGATTGTAAAGAATTCCAGAAGTGTCACAGAGGAACTCCCATGGAGGTATGGGAGCTTCCTCTTCTTTGTTTTCTGATTATAAAAAGAGAGAGGAACCACTGACGTCTCTGGGAAAACTTGGAGAGAACCTTATACCATATTTTGATGCAATTTAGCTTATATTTCAAAGACAAAGAACCTTAGTGCACAAGCACCAAGACAAGGGTTACCCCAAAGAGCATTGGTTGGGAAGCAAAGTTTCAAAGAAATACAAAATCACACATACCCCCGTTATGCAAAGCATCATGGGCGTATATGCAAATCACCACAAAATATTATGCTGGTTCAACTTTAAGCAGAAATGCATGGTGCCGAAAGGCCTCTCACATAGTCTGGAAAGGGTGCCAACAGAAGGCACAGACAAGTGTTTTGTCCTACCAGGACTCATCAGTGTGCCTTGTCTGTATGACACCCCAGTGGGATGAACCAGCTACCCTAAGTTGGTCTATTGGGTTTGGGTTGTGGTGAGCCCAATAAAAACAAAAAAAGACAAAGAACCTTAGTGTGCAACCACCGAGGCAAGGGTTACCCCAAAGGGCACTGGCCAGGAAGGCAAGTTTCAAAGAAATACAAAATCACACATTGTGGGGGGTATATGTGATTATGTATTTCTTTTTAACTTGGTTTCTCGGCCAATGCCCTTTGGGGTAACCCGTACCTCAGTGCTGGCGCACTAGATTCTTTGTCTTTTAGCTTTTTTGTTTTTATTGGGTTCACCACCACCCAAAGCCGACAGATCAACTTGGGGTAGCTGGCTTATTCCACTGGGATGTCATACAGATGAGGCACACTGATGAGTCCTGATAGGATGAAACACGTGTCTGTGTCTTCTGTTGGCATGCTTTGCAGACTGTGTGAGAGACCTTTCGGCACCACACATTTCTGCTAAAAGCTGAACCAGCATAATATTTTGTGGTGATTTGCATATACATCCCATGATGCTTTGCATTATGGGGGTATGTGTGATTTTGTATTTCTTATATTTCAAATATCTTTCTTAGATTTCTGCTCCCCCCCTTTTTACTACTGAGAAACTTTGCACAAAAACAGGATCTTCATCGCTTTGAGTTTATTTGCCCCTGTAGTTTATTCCCAGCTAGAAGCCTTAATCATCTGCTGTGACATCACAGTCTGTTGCCATGGGAAACATTGTGATGTCACAGGCAGGGTATTATAGCATCAGGTGGGGGAATAAGCAATAAGAGCTGATGAACTCTCAATAAGCAAATATCCTGTTTTCATGCATTTATTTTCAGTAATAAATAATGGGGGAGGAGAAACACCGAGCTAATGTGAAATAGAAGCTGACTTGCATCCAAATGTTATGTTTTTCAAAGTTCTAGTTAGATTACAAGTCCTCTAATTCTACTTTCACTCACCAGCTCAGATATCTGTGCATACCTCACCTTCTCTATCCCCTTTAGCTCTGGGAACACCATGAGCATGTTCCCTTTAGCCTTCCTTTCTAGGCAAAATAATTAGCATTTGTACAATTTCTCTTGAAGCTCTTGCCTCCTAAACCCCCATACTGGATCCTCTCAACTCCTTTGGTGTCCCTTTTGCAGTGCAGTGATGCTGCCATGAAACACTCAAAAGGAATTTGGTTTGGTCTACTCCCTTTCCAAACATACTGAGTTGTAATTTAGGGTACTTACTGCTGACGGTGTTGGTACACCGCTGGTTGGTAAGTCCCAGCCAGTACAGGGCCATGTTAATGCCCTGCACTGTGATTGTACCTCTGCTGGGATGCTTGGTCATGATGCAGAAAGGTGGTGTGAGTGTGCCACGGTGGGGGGAGCACCATGAATATTTGCATGTGCCCAACACTGTAACTTAGAATGCAGGACAGGTTGAGCGATGGACATGTGTGCAGTCAGTATATCCAGTTTTAAGCCGTCTGCATGGTCTGTCACCACCTGACCAACAGAATTCCTAGTCTCAGACAGCTGCAGGCATTGCACAGGATGTCCAGCAACAGCAATGCCTGTGGTATGGGGCCCACTGCGGTAGGCATCAGTTGTGTACATCTTCTGTTTCCATCAGAGTGCTGCATGGGCCAACCTCCAGCAGAGGTACCTGATGATCCACAACAGTCCACACTAGCCCAGGCGCTCAGTATCCACAGTGCCAGTGCATCATCACCCAGGAACCCGAAAATGCTGATAAGGGTTGATTAATATTCATGAACCCCTCTTAGCCTGATTCATGCCCTGCCTGGTGGTGCTCACTACCACTTGGCGCTCTGAGCCTGTATCTGGCAGAGTAGCAGCAGTGCTACGAATGACATACATTATGGCGCCCAGGTAGTAGTTTCTGAATCCAGCCCACTGCATCCTAAAGCACTTTCCATACAATAAGATGGTGCAGCCTCCATAAGGCATACACCAGGAGGTTAAACGAGATTGAGGGAGGTCAAGAAAAGCATAGGGAGGTTAAGTACAGAAGAAGAGAGGTTAAGCCTCACTCAATGTCACACAGTACGAAGCAGTGATGGGATTCAAGCCTGGGAGAGGGTTTCCCATGTCACAGCTCTGCACTCTAACCACTTTGCTACACTGCTTCCCTAGCATAGTTTGCAGAACATCAGGAAGAAGGTAAACGCAGAAGAACTACACAGTATCTGCTCAGCCACAGCATCTACTCTTTCCCCACAAAGGTCCTCTGTGAAAGATGCTGAGCCACCGCTGCTGGTAAAACCTGGTCCCTTGATGCTTTCAAACACTCTGGCTAACTCTTTTCAGTCCTTGAGCATTCCCTAAGAGCCCTGGTGCTTTTAATCAGCATTGGTCCCTGACTGAGACAGCTTCTAACATGGCACAATAGCTGTAATAAGTACAGAAGCTCCGGGTTGCCTCTCTTACTGAAGAATACAGGTGCTGAGCTCCTGCTACTTTCATTACAGTTACACATGGGGGCTGCATTAACCCTGTCCTTCCCACAGCTATACAGACAGCTCCTGCAGTTCTCATATGAACAAAGCAGACCCTGCTAATGTTCATGGGGAAGTAAAGGGTTAATTTTTAGGTGGCTGTGCAGCTCATTTGTCATCCTGTTAGCTCCTTGTTAGCAAGCTGCAGGCGAGCACCTTCGAATGGTACAGCACTTCGGGAGCTGAAAACGAACCACCAGGTCCATATGCTGCCAGAAGAGATCAAAGTCCCACAGATACAAATCCGTGAGTCACTGCAGAGGATCAGCAGTGCAGGCAGGGACTATGCTGAAGCAGCACACTGTGACATTCTCAGATCACACCTTTCTGTTCCATTTTAGATGGGACCGCCCACCCCCGCCGCCACCACCACCATCAGGTGGGCTTTGTTCTATATGCAAACAATAAGCCATGGCAAGGTGTACTCTGAAGGACTTTATAACATGGTGAGAAAATGTGAGCCATTTGATTGGCTGAGAGGCCAGTAAAGGAGTGTAATTATGAGACCATAATTACATTCCTTCATTTTCCATAATAATTTTATTCTTTCGATGCATAAATCATATTGCATTAATACATTATAAAGATATAAAAGAAAGTACCTTGCTACCAAAATTAAATGACAAATAACTGAACATTATAACTATTAAACCATGTCAAGTGAAACAAATATATATATAGATACAATGTAGTCAACAGAATAAGGCCATTAGGTCTGTCGAGTCTGCTCGTGTGGCAGGATCCTCAGCATCAGCTACTGCCCCTTGCCCCACCATATGGAAATATACATAACCCCTTTACAGGTACAGAATTTATTTTATTTAAAATTTTGATAACCGGGAAAGGTATATTGAGCCAGGGCTCATTTCCAGGTGCAACCTGGGAACAGGGGAACAAACAAAGACAAAGAGTAATGTATACAATTAAAATACGAGTACCGAGCATCAGTAGAGGTAAGGGTGGTTACAAGGCATACAAGATATTGCAATGTATATGCATTTGAGTTAATACAATGGACAATATAGTACTATATAGTTAGTACAAAGAAGGATGAAAACTCAGAATATTTAAAATTAAGAAAGCGTTAATTGCAGCTAAAATGAGACATAGCATCGAATTTGGTTAAGATCTAGCTGCTCAGACTTTGTTCAGTCTGCTGGGGTATACCCTTCAAATGTTTACAGTTTACCGTATATGCATCACTTGTTTTGTATCAAAGAGTCATGTGAGCTACATATTTTCATCGATCTAGTTTTTGTTCATTAGTGAACATTTAGTCACTTACATGTTCGGTTACACTTTAAGTGTCAGTTTCATTGTAACTGTTGGGTAAGAAATCATTGATTACATGCAACGGGTAATTACACTGTAGTTACACATTTGTTGCATGTAACCACATCACAGCTACAATGCAGTTGCAGTGTAGTTACACTGTTACTACGGTGTAGTTAAGGGAACTTTTAAGTGTTAACTTTTTACATGGTTATCTGCCGATATTGTACCCTTGTATGATACTTTATTTACAATGTATTATAGTAACCTTGTTCTCACTGTGTTTAGACAATAAAATATATTATAGAGAAAAAAAAGACTTTGTTCAGTCATCAAATCTCTCTAGTTTGTCTAAGATTAAATGACTAATCCTTTCATTGTTTGCCATGAAACACATTTTGTTGCACCACTCTTGTTGGGTAGGTTTTGGGGGTGCTTTTCCAAATTCTTCAGCAGGATTTATTTAAAACCCCAAAATTACACTCCTGTACTTCTTTCAGCCCCATAGCCTCTGCACGAGTTTCAAATCACTGCACTGAACAGTGTCAGATGTCAGTCGCTGTGCCAACTGCAGGGAAAAGAAATGTATAAAACTCATTCCAGCAATACCACTTAAATTCCACAAACTTTGCCTCTGCCTCTTAATAAGGGACGTGACATTAGAGTCTACCTTGATGGCACCAAGTGGATCACTCAGAACGAGACTGCACCACTCACACTGACCACTAACACTGGGGCTGGCGGGCTGCTGATGTTAAAATCATAGCTAACGAGATCACCAGTGCTGCTGCTGCTGAGTTCACTGTTCCCAGGAACAAAATTAAATGTGAAACGAAAACAGAGCAAAAAAAAAAAAATAATAAAAAAATAAAAAGAAACAGTGCTACAAGGTGCCACTACAAGTACGGCACCATCCCCCAGAACTGTAGCTTCACTGGTGATGTTTTTTACTTTAAATAAAAACAGACTGGAATAATTAATTAAAAGCTCAGGAATGCTTACTGTTCAAATGGTTACAATGTGCAGGTTAAGTTCAAATCAGCAGAAGGCAAGTGTTTCTTACAATTTCCTTACTGTTTGAAGGGACTACTTTATCTGTGTTAAATTCAGCATTTTAGCAGCATTCAGTTGTCTGTCATTACTTTCTTTCAATAAATAGCAAAAATATTTTTCTCACCCTGTTATGAATGCAATAAGACACTTCAGGAATTTATATTTATGCTGTAATATAGGGATACATGAAATAATATCACACTAAAGCATACAAAAAAATCCCCATAATACCACAGTAGCAAAGTGATAATAGTATTGTTTCTGTGCTGTCAGAGCCCATAAAACTATCCTTCTGAGCTCTGAATGATAGTATTATCACAGAAACAAAGAGGATGAGCACACAAGTGTCTCGTGCAAAGCTCAGCCGGCTTTCACTGTAACCGTCTCTGACAATAAAAGCCGGTTCACTGCTCTCCGAAAACCAACAAAATACTAAAATAGCTATCTCAGAACAACCACCACAGAAGACAGGAAATACTTTCCACACTCTTACCCGGAGCCACATATAGTAAGTGGCAAAGTGCTAATGGTCTGTCTCCTGCTCATTCTGGTTCCTGCCCGTCCGAAGACCTGACTGCTAATTCCCTCAGAAACACACCAACAATGGTACAATGCTTGGTCCAACAAAATAAGAAGAATCTTTTTTTTTTTTTTTTTTAAAGTTAAAAAAAAAAACTAAGCCACAGCAGAAAAAGAGTCATGGAGCTCCTTCTTCACCACTTGCATAGAGATGCTTCCATTTTCCCAAGATAATTATTCAAAAGACTCAGAGCACCAGTAGAAGCACGTGTTGCATCTTACGCTGCAAAGCAATGCCTGCCAAACAGAAAACAAAACAAGCAGCTTGACTTGCGGAGACTTGCACAGCCACTTCAGCACCCTAAGTTAGAGCTTTACACCACATTTCTGGTGAACACTGGAAGCTCCCTGGATCCATATATTATAAAAAAATAACAGATAGGGGCTGTGACTACTCGGCTATAATACCATCTTGAGGTTCTAGGGACATGGGAACCTCTCAGTAATATTATAGCCTTGTAATACATGTCGCAACCCCACTCAGCAGGTCAGCCCTCTACTCCCAAAGTGCCAACCTCTGAGCATAGAATTGTGAACAGTTAACAGAACAAGGTAACCCTCTTGTCTGTTTCGTGGGTTTGAGTCACCTTTGTCCCAAGTTCTGCAGGGATTCAAACTGATAACCTCTTGTTAGCGTACCCAATTGTCAGGCTCAGATAATTCTGTCTTCAGGGGGCCAGATATCTTTGCCTACGGGCACCTAACCAGGTATTACAAAATTAACCCTTAGAACTCTATGCAAGACCTACAGAACTCTTATCTGTTTCCCAGTTTGGTACCACAATAAGCTCATGCACAGTGTCAACTATAACCATCTAAGCTTCACTTATATAAAAAGAAGTTTCAAGGCACACCAAGCAGTTTCTGGTTTTAAAATATATATCTTTACTTTAAAATAGATAAAAATAGGAAAGCAGTAAATACAGAGCAAGATATCCCAACAAGTAGAGACTTAAAAACAAAACAGGTTTAAAAGTGCAAATTCCTACAACCCATACACTCAGACTGGTCTTATCTAAAGTATCCTTACTTTCTTAATCTTTCAGTGCTTTGATGTTCCTCTTTCTCAGTCAGCAAATGAATGTCTCTGTGTAAGGTCTGCTCCGTATACTTAAAAGCAGTCTTGAGCCAGCCTTCTCTCCGAGGTCACCCAACTCCTCCTTGGTGTATTAAAATTTATATTTTATAACACAGGATGTCCTAATAAGATATTTACAAAAATAGGTGACATCAGTGAATCTCCTCTCTTCATCTGACTTCCCCCAAACCAGTCTGTGATCTGCTTCACACAGACATCAAAGTCTTTTTGATGTAATTCACAGGATATCCCAAGCAAAGCATATTGGACTTCCCAATTTAGTCTGGGACCTGCTTCACACAGACATCAAAGTCTCTTTGATGTAATTAGCTGGCTTCCTTGGAAGACACCCCAACACATGCATATGCCCATTTCCTCATGACACCTAGTGCAAATCAAAGGATTTCCCTGAGGGCATTATAAAATGGATATATTGGTCCCTGGCTTCAAAGCAAATTGACAAGTTAATTGCATCTCAGATATCTGTACTTTAACCTACGTCCTGTCCTTTGAACTTATACCTGGGGGGTTTTGATGTGTCAGTTTCAACAAGACAGTAGTTTCTCCTGACAGACACTCCCCTGCATATTTTATATTGCAGAAAAAATATCATATTATAATCAGAACCAGCTGTCCACCTGCCACAATCCTCCCCACCTAGACTGAATTTGGGGGCTGTATCCCCTGCATGGGATGAGCTCCCCAAATCAGTTCACTCCTCATAGACACGAGACAGCCCATCTGAGTTCTGATTGGTCGCTCCAGCCCTATGTAGAATGGTCATGTCATACTCTTGCAAAGCAAGACTCCATCTTAGCAATCTACCATTGTTTTTCCCCGTCTGCATCAGTCAAACCAGGGGGTTGTGGTCAGTCTGCACCATAAAATGCTGCACATATAAGTATGGCTTCAATTTCTTTAGGGCCCATACTATGGCAAGACACTCCTTTTCCACTGTGGAGTATGCCTGCTCCCTGGGAAGTAACTTTTTACTCAGGTAGGCTATTGGTTGATTCCTTCCTTGGCTGGATGTCTGACTCAGTACTGCCCCAATACCCATGTCTGAGGCATCAGTCTGAACTATAAAAGGTTTGCTATAGTCAGGACTTGTCAAAACAGGAGTACTGCACAGTGCCTCCTTTAGTTTGGAAAAGGCTTCCTCACAGGCTGGGCCCCAGGTAATTTTCTTGGGCATCCCTTTCTTTGTCAGGTCAGATAGGGGAGCAGCCAGGGCACTGTAATTGGGTAAAAATTTTCTATAGTACCCTGCTGTCCCGAGAAAACTCCTGACCTGCTTTTGAGTTTCTGGTCTGGGCCATGCCTGGATTACTTCTATTTTTATTTGGTTAGGACAGAGCTGTCCCTGGCCTACCACATGCCTGAGGTATGCCACCTGTCCCATGGCCACCTGGAACTTCTCAGCTTTGACAGTGAGCCCGGCCCTCTGTATCCTGCCCAGCACTTCCCTAAGGTAGGACAGGTGTTCCTCCCAGCTGGTACTAAAGATGGCAATGTCATTCAGGTATGCCACAGCATACTCCTCAGCACTCCCCTACATATTTTATATTGCAGAAAAAATATCATATTGTAATCAGAATCAGCTGTCCACGTGCCACAATACACAGTCCCCTATTATTCTATTTTTATACACCAAGCCATTTTTAAGAGCAATAACATACTCCATGGTGCATATTAATGTATTTTAATGTACTTGCCAAGGGTGTAAGGCACTCAGCTACATCTCATGCCTCACACCCCTGGTGCACAAGTTAAGTATCAATAGATATGATAAGAATCACACATAGTGCTAATACACAATGTTTTAAAACTGATCCCATATATTTTACTATTACAAGCAGAATGGACTCATTCAGATGATGTCAGCACACATGATGTCTGCACCATTTTATGACCAGAGCGGCAGCTCAGCAGCGCAGAACTTTCTACCAGTTGATTCAATTTTGGGCTAACTTTCAAATGCAGCAAAACCATATTGAACCTTAACATTTAAGGTAAATTGTGATGATAATCCCCTCACCAGTGACTTCAAGTTCACTGCCACCACTGGGATTTTTACCAACAGGAACCAGGAAACCTGTTTCTTACCTCCTCCTTTGCACAAGGTCAGGAAGGTCAACACAATAACTGCAGGTAGAGTGCCCCCTCAGAGATGGACTGCAAACAGAGTCCAGCTGAAATAACCAAATTACCTTAACAAATAAACAGGCAGTCATTTGTTATATCAAAAATAATCTTTACTAGTGTACTACAAGTATTTACAACAGGATTTATATACAGTTAGACAAAAGGATTACAGTTTACTAGAAATGCAAATAAATGAAGTTAAACCAGACAGTTAGCAGATAGAAGAATCTAGACTATTCTCACTCTATAACCTACGTATTTACCTGCAGATATCTGAACAAACATTTTACCCTAAGCTATATTTCTCAGCAGATCTCTAGCTGCAGGGCTCTGGGTTTTCAGATGTTATTGGGTCCAAAGAGAGCGAGCTGAACCTCAGCTAGCTGATTTATTCTTTTTCGCTGTGGGAGGTGGTTTCACTCCTCTGAATGATAGTTTACCACTGCCCTCCCTCCCCAAATGAGTGTGTGTATGGAGGGATGACATCATCCAGGCTAACTGGCTTCTACACACATTCAGACTCATGGGCTTGCATCACATACTATCTGGCGCATGAGGAAAGCGCTGATGTAGCAGAGGCCAGTTGGAGTGCTGAGCGGTGTTTTTGCTACGCATGCCTGTGTTTGAGGAGTAAACACAGGTTGCAGGGTTGCACAGCGCGTTTTATGTTTTAAACTGGTATGCCACCGAGTGCCTAAGAAGTGCAGCCTTTCCAGAAGATCTTACTGCTTACCCCACTTTGTGTGGTCAGATTTTTCTCTCGTCTTTCTTTGTTTACCACAGGAGGAAAGCCGCTATTAGGTGGGTCTTGGTGGAAGCAAGCTGGAACTGTGTGTAAGCCAGGAGGCTATTCGGATGGCTGCAGACAAGAGCTATGCGTTGCGGGATAGAGGAATGAGCAGATTCCACTGATGAAATTATTTTGGCTGGCACAACTACGAAAAAGTTTTTTGAATCCAACTCAAGAGAACCTAAGAGGAGCAATAAGGAACGTTCTTAACATATTTTAATATAAATCTTATTTTCAATTATATTTTTACAGTCCCTGCCAGCTTCTGCTAGCTTGTTAGCTTCAATAGCTTCTGATAGCTTTGTTAGTTCTGTAACACTTTATTAGCAACCATGATAACAATTACAGCTTCCTCTGTGTTATGGTACAATAAGTGTTCTGTGTGTTGTTTACTATGCACGGTGCCTTATTTCATGGGGAATTTGTAGGAGCATTTTATAATTCAGTCATTTTGGTTATTTTAGGCTTTTAGGCAAACTATATATATATATATATATATATATATATATATATATATATATATGCCTGTATATCAAAATATAAGTAAATAAGTATAGAATATAAAGGCATTTTTTGTTCTAAATTTTCACGCCATGCCAGCAGCACCAATCACATGACCTCTAAATATTTAAACTGCGCATGATGACTTAGCGTTCTGACTACCTTGGTAGCCATTTCTCTGAACAAGACTCACTCGGATAAGCTGCACCAACATTTGAGGGAGTTTGTTATAATCAGCATAGTATAGCAGAATAGCATCAGTCTGCAGTCTTATGGAAAGGTGCGGGGGAGAATCCCCCTTATTTCTGAATTCAGCAGCCCATGTTTTACATTCCTGTAGACTGCTAATTTTCAGCCAGCATTTATGTTGATTCAAATCTCTGTTTATGTGTCCCTCTTGCTCTTTAGGAACAAAAGTACATTTACTCTGAGTTTACTTATAGAGTATGTAGTTTGTGTAAACATCTAGATTGAATTTATAGTTTACATTTATATTACTAAAACTATTAAGCTCTGCTAAAGTGAACGACAATTGGACTTTTCTGGTGTTCAAATTATTTTTTCTTTACACGATAGCTGTATATAAACTCTTGCAGCAGCGCAATTAGGGCTGATAATATGCCAACTATACCATCTATATATTTATTTGTCTGCAAAAGCTGAAACGTCACTCTAGTGCTTAAATTTGAAGCTTAATATTGAATTTTATGCTTTATTGTTCTGGTGAATACTGAAAAAGAAACCTGGTTTTCTGGACATTTTGCTGAAAAGATAAGACCTTTGAAAACAAACCTACTAAAACTTTGCACTGCTATTGTGACCACAGAGACTGCAAACATATTAAACAAATATAAAACAAACTGGTTCTATTTAAAGAAGAAGGGGTACTACCACTACGACGGGCTCTTTTGGATCAAAAGGCTTAGAAGGCTTGGAACTTAGTATAACGCCCCTACAAATGGGAGTTCCCGAAAGTCTTCCTTGGGTGTGCCTAAATACCCACTGCAAGGCTGGTATCCTGTGTCTTAGCACTTTAAAAGTGTTTGTGTGACAGTGCCTTAATGCCTCTGTGCTCTGCCCCTTTAAGAGCTGCCAATAACGTGGTGCTTATTTAATCTGGGAGGGAGCTGAGTGTTTCTATGCTTGAGTCCTGCCCAGGCTGCCAGATAATTGCTCCGTTCTGCCATCGTTATTTGTGCAGAGGGAGCTCTGTTAGAAGCTGTACTTATTTGCTGATTATCTATTAGTATAGTAATGATATTGTAGTTTGTCTAACCTGCCTTCTTTGCAGCATGGCCAGTTCTGTTTATCACCACCATCTTGGTCCTGGACTGCCAGAATGGGCCAATCAGCACCTTTGGGGACCCTAAAATGGAGTCTGTCCCCAGGGGTCTTGTGGGAGGAATTTCTGTAGGAATTGTAGTTTTGAGACTTTGGCACCTAAATGTACGTGGAGGGGTGAGCTCTTGCTTTGACAGACTGATGGATCAACCAACCAGAACCTTTTGGACCGAAGTGAAATTCCCAAGCTGCCTGCTGCAGTCAGTCAGTCTGGAGTTAAGAGTTTGAAGAGTAAACAGCTCGAGTAATTCGAGCAGCAGCTTTGGCGTAGTTCACGTGGGAGAACTGTGGAAGGGCTGAATTTTGGCCTGCCTGTCTGCTGTCCCATGTGAGGAAGCTCTTCAAAGAATCGGACTGCATCCGAAGTTGTGAGAGAGACTTAAGCCACTGAATTGGTGACCAGGCTTAAAACCTGAAGAAGACCAAAGATTTGTTGAATGCAATTGGCCTATCAGGACCTTCATTTACCGCTGAACTCCCAGTTTTGTGCAGAGACTCTGTGATTGCGACCGGACTGGCATCCGCCTGGTATAGTGGTGATTACTTTACTATAAATGTGCTGTGTGCTGCTAGTGGGTCAGGATTTGGTTCCCCATTGTGTGTTTAACTGTGCCTTGCTTGCTGGAAGCTGCATCCAGCTGTCATTGGACTCACATCTGAACTGTTCCTCGGTCTGGGCCTTGTCACACTGGCCCAGCCAGATTACTCATGCCACAGAGAAAACCATCGACGAGAGACCTGCTTGGGGATCAGTCCACTGCTCATGCCTTGAACAGGAATGATGCCTCAGTGATTTGTGTGGTCCCTGCTTCTCCTGGCACTCCAGCTCAACAACCTGCAGTCTCGATTTCATCCCTCCTATGTCCTGTATTGGGTATCGTGAGTAAATGCCAAGGTAGTTCCCTGCAACATCAGCTAAATCAAAAGTGTTGTCATCTAATTCATTTGTTGTTTTCCTGTCACGAACTGAGACATCTGGCTCCAGATTACAAATTGTGTGTGGTTGTGCATGTTTCTTTCTTCCATCAAAGGGCCCCAACCAGCTGCGATGCCGGCCTACCCCGGGCAACATTCCAGGCTAGCCCACCTTACTCCCACCTGGGTACCCAGAGTGTGTGAATGTGTAGTGACTCTGAAGTGCATGCATGACTGCCTGATTGATTTAGCCTTTGAGCCAATCAACCTGGTTATGCCCCTCCCTTGTTCAAATCCCCTAAATAAATCCGATCTAGCTCTTTTTGCATTTAACCTGACTGTGGTTCCAGTCTGTACCAAAAGCACTGTACTGTTGTTATTTGCTGTGCCTATCCTTGTTTTACAGGGGGTCTCCATGGTTGATCTGGTGGAACCAGCCCTGGTGTTAAGTGCAAACAGTGTGGGGATTTGTATGCTGAATAGGGGCTACTGTGAAAGTGTTTGCTGTATATTGTCTAGGCCATTAGAAGGGAAAGAGGTGGGTTACAGCATCTCAGAGGGCTGTACCCAGGTTAGCCTTGTTACTAATGACCCTGTCCTCCAGGTGGAGGCACCCATTTCAGTACTCAGGCCCCTTAACCTGCAACTAGCCATACAGGCAGGGGTAGTAACCCTTGGGATAGCACCACCTAGGGGTTACATCAGGAACACAGAACTTTTTACATTCTGAGAGCAACAGAAGAAGACTGAAGCTAGATATTACTGGAAGCTTGCTGGAAGATTCGTGTACCTTGGACAATTTTGATTGTGTGATTTGATAAAACAAATCTTTTTTAGCCTTAAGTTACGGTTTCGGAATATTACGGCTGCTATTTTTTCCACTTCAAGATTGATTTTAGATTGTGTTATAGAGCATTATATTTTTGCTTTTTAACATTATTGTGTTATATTATGGATTTTTTGCACGTATACACTTTATAGCTTAGTGCTGTGGCTCGACATATTCTGTAGTTTGATATATTTATATGGATAAAGCAACTCAGAATTAAAATGGTGCTCACAAGAAAACAAGCATTACAGGCAGAAATAGACTAGTTAACGCCTATCAGCTACTCAGTAATAAGCCAGTCACTGTCCATTGAAGTAACAGACAATAATCAGGAGAAAGGAACACAGGAAGTGTCTGATCTACATTCCACTCCATTTTTATTTAAAAAAGATAGAAAAAAGGGAAAGGCAAAGAAAAATCAACTATTACAAAATGGTGATATAAAAAAAATAATATACAGGGTTTACAGTGCTTAAAAAAGAAGAAAAATAGGAAAAAAACACAGAAGACTGCTAAAACAAATCATACAAAAATTGTAGACCATTTTAAGTTGCTACAAACACAGGATGATCAGTCAGAGGTGATTACTATAGTGGATACACAAGTTAGCATCACTAAATTACAAGATGAATAAAATATGACTGTGTGTCAATCGAGGTTGTCTAGCTCCCCAAAAATTTTAATGAAAGTAATTCCTACTCCGTATTTATGGGTAATAATGTTAGTCCAACACCACATTTAGAAACAGATATTAGAAGCAAGTTGGGCACCAATCAGAGCAAAACTGAGAACTTATTGGCCAATGAGGACTTACATAAATCATATAATTCCTTGTCTGCATTTTCTCAGCCACTTGATTTCTCACCTGAGTATTTCAGTGAATCTAAACAAAAACCTAACTGGCAATCAGATTTAAAAAGTATAGCCAAATATTTACAAAATACAATAAACAAACAGTTTAACTCCCCTAATAAGGATATTGATTCAGGTAAACCACAACAGGATCAGTTATGGTCGGATAACTTGTTAACGGACTCTGTTATTAGTTACCTATTTGCACGTAGTGAGGATATGAAAACAATTCTGTGCAATCCATGTGCAGCCCACTTGATGATCTTGGATGAGTTATTCAGTTTTAAATATGAAGTGGATAACTTAAAGTAGAACATAGCAATCAATGGATGCAGATTAGATGGCATATTGAACAAAATAGACAAATTACTTCCACAAGAAGGTTCCCCCTCAATAGTTATGGAGGACATAGGACAGATCCAACCTGATTTTTCCTCAATTTACATACCTATGACACCTATAAAACACATTACCTACAAAAAGCAGGGAAAAAAACAAATGAAAAAAGGAAAAAACAAGGTTTCAAAGGATGAATACAAAAACAACAGAATAATAAAATAAATCAAGACATAGGAAACCATAAGGAAAAAGCACATATTACAAAAACAAGTACTTACGAAAAGCAAATAATACCTGAGCAGTCAGACAGCATTACATTTCAGATAGATGATATTCAGTCTGAAATAAATAAGCTACAGGAACCCACATCTCAGAAAGAATCTACAGAGACAGAGCCAATAGTTGCAGCACTTAATAAGATTAACTCAGATTTAAAAACATTTAGGGAAGAATTGCACACATGGAGTAAAAACATACTCCCTAGTAAACAACCTGTTGATCAAGAGACAAAGGGATTGCACACAACACCATCTATCAGGGATGAAAAAGATCTATTAAATCATACTCTGGACAGCAGATTGTTTGATATAAATGAATGTGGCATTTTGTGTCTCTATGGCTATAATACTAGGGAAATGTAATTGTGATCTTAGCCAAGGATAAGATTGTGCACCTGTTAAGGGCAGCAGCTGGTTCTGAAATCACAACAGCTGATGTCATACAAATTTGGAGAGACAAGGATGTGAATGGTGTGTTCATCTTCTGAACTGCTCCAAGAGTAGCAAACCAAATATGGATTAATAATAGGGTTCTACAAAGGTATGGTTGTTCTATAGATTTTGTCAATAGGAATTTGATAAATGGTAAATTACATGGGACTAATAAAACCACCAAACAAATAAGTATATTTGGACTGAAGGCAATGCCTAATGAGAAACCTGGTAAAATTAAAAAGCACTTTATTCACACAAGCCCTGACAGTTCTGGCATCTGAATTAGTAATAATAGATGCTTATCGCTGGAATGGTACATTGAACACTGGGCGAGTAGATATACTAATCCAGGGTGTTGGAATAGCTGAACAAATATTTTATAAAGGCTCCAGTGCTGGACAGGGCAGATGTGTACATCATAGACAGTGCATTACTACAAGAAGCTGGAAATGATAACGTCAAAGATATTAAAGAGCATGCAGCTAGAGTGACAAAAATATTTTCCATATATGGCCTAAGCAGAAACTAAAATGAAGATAACAAAAAATTAAAGGCAATTCTCCTGGACCTGCTGGAGCAACTTCTTAATATTTCAATAGAAAATCAGGAAGCCATCTCTGTTGCCAGGATGGGCATGGACCCAGACTGTGAACAAATACAAATTACAACAGAATATTTAAGTTTATACAATAAAATAATGGATCATGTAGGACTGTTGGATGCTGTAGAATTATATGTGGTACCATCATCCGCTGAGAAGCCCAGCTCAGGCCTAACAGAGCCCTTAAAGGATAAGCAGACAATTGAACCAGAAAAGGACAGGCATCAGACCAAAAGCTTTATAGGAAATATATTGTACAATATACCAATTGCAAAACATTTTGATATTTTGGAAACACAAGAAAACTGACTCATGAATAGACAGATTACTAAGACTATGATAGATAATAATGATTCCTTTCTTTTTTTTTATATTTATTTTTTATTAGTTTCAGTTACATAGTACATATACTGTTTTACCATCATAGAACAAATAAACCTTGCCAAGCATAAGTCACGTACAATAATAATTTCAATGAAGGTATACATTTCTATAAGCGAGGTACTGTCCTACAATTCAAAGTACAATATGGTTTTACTTCAATTACTTATTTTATATGTTTTACTTACTCTATTTCCTTTCATCAATATAGTAAGAATTACTAAAAGAAAAAAAAAGAATTATTTAGATTTAAAACATCAAAATTTGGAGAGAAGTGAGTAAGCAATACAACATGAACTGTCAGTTGATTAACCAATATCAATTCTAGGTAATTATATTAAGAAGGTAGCTCCAGGTGAGTCACTTATAATTTCTAAATTACCAGCCTATTTACAAAAGGAAAAATAAAGGTGGAAAAGAGGGTGTATATAATGTAAGTACAGGCGGGAGTCATTTACCACTGGGGGCAAAGCTGCAGGCCCACATGTACTGCTTGAATAGAAAAGAATGGAAACTCTCTATACTTTATCTTTATAGAACTCCCATCTGGTCCATCTATTATTGTACTGTTCTCTCTTCTGGTTAACATTATATGTTATTCTCTCCATCTGTTGGATTTGATTAATAATGTCAATGCACTCCTGCACTACAGGGGAAAACTGCTGAAGCCATTTTTTTGTTATAGTTTTCAAGGCCGCCACTGTAAGAATAGCCCAGAAATATTGTGTTGCCTTATCCTTAATTTCTGGAGGGCATAATCCTAATATACAATGTTCAGGGCCTACGACCGTTGTTTACCCAAACAGTACTGTTAAATGTTTAATTATTTGAAAGCAAAAACCTTGAACGCCCGGGCAGCCCCAAAATATATGTGCCTGATCAGCAGCATTATTTCCACAGTGCCTCCAGCAGTGGCCCTACGCTTGTACACCCATTTTACATAACTTCATTGGTGTGTTAAAATATCTAACCCTTATTTTCCAGGCATATTCTCGCCAGCCAGGGGAGAATGCTGTTCTCCACATGTTACTAAATATTGCCGACCACATCTGCGAATTCAGTACTATATCAAGTTCTTCCTCCCATTTCTTTTGTATATATTGCACATTATGTGCTATATCAGCAATCTGGTTCGCATATAACATGGTAATTGCCCCTTTTCCATGAGTTCCTCCCCAGACTGACTCGAACACCAGAGGGAAGGGTCTTTCATCCAGCTATGTCAAGGTTTGTCTCATTTTGTTAGATAGATAATCTCTTAGTTGATAGTAATAAAGGCGGTCCATTAATGACTAATTGTTTCTGATACTAAGAGTTTCAAATAGGATCATGTCGGGACCTCTAGTGACTTGCCATGCTGCTCTCATTCCACCCTTCATCTAACATACCACTTATGTATTGCAGCCGGGGGATACTCAGGATCATAGCACTACCACCTATATTTCCATAAGCTTTTTGCTGTATAGCCTCTTCTAGTACCCTGGATCCACCCTTTTAGTGTTACTTGAATTGTATGCAGTTCAAAAGCTGATGTATCTATCTGAGAGGGAGGACTAAACAAAATGGCCTGTAGAGGTGGATTAGCTGCCATGGACAACTCCATCTGCTGCCTGTGAGCACTGTACTGAGGATGGGACCATAAAAGGGTACTCTTTATGTGGGTTGCCAGCCAGTACTCCTGAAGACTAGGGCATGCCCTCCCTCCTCCATGTTTAGGTAGAATTAATGTTTTTTTTTTCAGATCCGTAGATGGGTTTGAGCCCAAAGAAAAGACATTAACTTTCTCTGCCAAACCATCAAAACCTTTTGGGGAATATGACAGGGCATAGCCTGAAACAAATAAAGGAACCTGGGTAATATATTTGTTTTGAGGGTTTGCAATCTAGAGTAAAAAGGAAGGGGAAGCAGAGACCACCTTTCGAGGTCTTCCCAAACTACCTTCACTAAGGGAGGGAAGCTATCTTCAAAAAGGTTGTTAGGGAGTGTACCCATATGGATACCTAGATATTTAATAATTGAGCAGTCCCACTTCATCGGGTAAATAGATTTAAATTCTCGAGGAGTCTGAGTGTCAAGTACCAGTACTTCTGTCTTTGCCCAATTGAACTTATAACCTGATAATATGGAGTATACTTCGATCTGTTGAAATACTTTTGGCAATGAGCCTTCCGGGTGTGTTAGCTATAATAAAATATCGTCCGCATATAACGCGATTTTATGAGTTGTATTTCTCCATTTCACTCCCTCTATCTCCTTGTTCAATCTTATGCTCTGAGCAAGAGGCTCTATGTAGAGAGCAAATAAAAATGGGGAGAAAGGACAACCTTGATGTGTGCCTCTAGATAGCTTAAAAGGAGCTGATATAAATCCATTGGCTCTTACGTAAGTCACTGGTGTAGTATACATCTTGGTTATTATATTAAGAAGAGCTTTAGGAAAACCGAAGCTGGCCAGAGAGACCCACAAAAATTCCTAAGATACTTGGTCAAATGCTTTTTCTGAATCTAAGCTCATGATATATGCCGTTTTTTTTTTTAACCTGTATATTCTCAATGATATTGATCAATCTACGGACGTTATCCAAGGTCTGACGGCCTGGGACAAAGCCTGCCTGATCCATATGTATCAGTCCCGGTAGAATCCACTCTATCCTTTTAGCTATAATTCCTGCCATTATTTTATAATCTACATTTAAGATAGAAATAGGACAGTATGATCCACAGTTTGTAGTGTCCCTGGCTGGCTTCGGTATCACAGATACTATTGCCTGTGTCCATGATGGAGGCATCTTGCCCTGCTCTTAGTAGACATGGTTGTATGCCTTACATAACAATGGAGAGATCAGCTCTTTAAATTGTTTAAAGAATTCACTGGGGAGGCCGTCCGTACCCGGGCATTTACCTGTCTTAATCCTTTTAATTTCCATTTTCACCTCCATATCCAAAAAGGGATGGATCAACATCTCCCCTTGGGTTTGAGTTAACACAGGTAGCCCCAGTGGGTCTAAACATTTTTTAATCTCCTGTTCTGTTGATTTAGGGGCTCCGTTATATAATTTCTCATAGTATGTTTTAAAGACATTAGCTATTTTTTTTGTTTTATATTGCAAGGTTTGCTTCACAGGGTCTCTAATTTTAGAGATAACTGCCTTGCTCCTATACTGGCGTAGTCTACTAGTTTATAATTTTAGAGTCCGTGGCCCTCCCTCATAAAATCTCTGCCACAGATAGATAAGTTTTAGTTCAACTTGGTAATCCAAAATTTTTAAATATTCTACCTTTAGTTTAGTTAGGCGTTTCCCCCTTTCTCTATCAATACTTTGTTGTTGCTGCCTTTCCAGTTCCCGTATTTGTTCCCGTAGTTCCATTCTCTTCTTTTCCCTCATTTTCTTCAGTCTGGACGAGATCTCTATAAATTTCCCCCTAATAATAGCCTTTATTGTATCCCAAAGGATACCTGGAGATATTTCAGGACTCTGATTCATTTGAACTGCTTGTTCTATAGTTTGAGCTATTGCATCCCGTATCTCTTTGGTTTGCAAAAGGGACGTATTTAGTCTCCAAAATGTGGAGCTTTTTGGGGGACCTATTCTTAAATTTAGATAGATAGGTAAATGGTCCGATAGTGGGCTGGATCCTATGTCAGAAGATATGCAAGCTCCCAGTGATTCTTTAGGAGTTAAAAAATAATCCAGACATGAAGAAGTTTGATGGGGGTCTGAAAAAAAAGTATATTGCCTGGTTTTGGTATTCAGGTGACGCCATACATCTTTCAAACCTATTTCCTCTAACAGCTTAGCTACTCTATTTGCTAATCCCCTTTCTCCTTTAGTTGGTCTTGCTGTTGAATCTAAATTCAAGTTTAGTCTTAAATTGAAGTCCCCCCCATCACCAGATGTCCCTCTGTCCAATTCACTATTTTAAGAAATAAGTCCTGATAAAATGCAAACTCTGTACCCGGCGCAGCATATATAGATACTAGTGTTACCTTCCTCCCATCTATATTACCCTTGGCAGCTGCAAATCTTCCCTGCTTGTCTATCAATGTATCTACTAGTTCAAAATGGGTAGAATGGGGAATAAGTATGGCAGCCCCTCTCCTGTGTCCCTTACCGTATTCAGATGCAATCACTTTTTTATACCCAAATTTCGATAGCTTTCCATGTTCTATTTTGTTCACGTGGGTCTCTTGGAGCAAAATTATATTAGCTCTGGTTTTCTTTATAAAGGACATACAGTAGTCCTAGATCTTTTAATAGGATGCACTAACCCATTAACATTATAGGCCAGTATCAGAACGTCCGACTTAGCCACGATCAGAAGAAGGTTCCTGGCTTACCTTGATTAATGAAACTCTCAGTTTTGTAGTGTTTCTTCACAAATTCACCCTCTCTACTATAGAAACCCACATGACAGTCCAGAACGCTCCCTTAAGTAACAACAAACAAAAAACATTTTTTTAAACTAATCTCTGTCTAAATTTCCAAACTTTATACATTATGTGGCTTCCACAGTGGAGATCTACCATATTCCTAGGAGATCGCTATTCATTCAGCATTTCTTCTCCAATGTAGGAGAAAGTACTGAGTGGGGGAGTTGGAGTACTAACACTCCTAGCCGCATAACTGCAGCTCTCCCAAGGAGCCTGTGTTCCAAAAAGGGCTCCTTTCCACTGAAAGCAGCGGTCTTGTGGCGGAAGTAGTTGATCTGGGTAATTTAATTTTAAGCTTTACCCAGATCAACTATATGGAACAATCAAGTTTGCACTCTTCAAAGAACCTCCTATATGCAAGAGATCCCCCATTTAGGCCCATTTTATTATATCTATCCCTCATTCCCTTTCAATAGGGAAGACGGAAAATTAAAAGAAAAAGCACCTTAACCAAAGTAGAACAGCTAAGGTAGATAACAAGAGGCTAATGTTTGTTATTTTGCCATCATAATTTGAATCTTTAAACTTAAAAGTTAGCTGGACTACACCATCTTTATAGGTTTAAATTCTCATGCTTAATCTTGCATAATAGAACACTGAATTATGGCTGTTATTGAGTTCCGAGTCCTTTACACTCTATATATTCTCAGAGTGGTAGCATCGAGATAGCCGTCATGGCAAGAGCACAGCACTCATTGTTAACGGCGGAAAACCACGCAGACTCTCAGGCCCCTAAATCGAGAGCTGAGATCAGCATGGTGGTAGGCAAGACAAACAAAAGTACCTGGGCAAAATAATCAGTCTTGGATATCTGTAATCCTCAATTTCTTGATCTCCTGAGGTTTCTGTAAGGCGGCTCTGATCGCTGTGAATGGTAGTGTCGATGGTGTTGTCTGTAGGCCTCGTCCTAGTCTCTTTTTATTCAGCACGATCAGCCAATCTACTGGGGTTCTCGTGGATGCGGACTGCCATTGCTCCTGTGCCCCTTCCGAAACTGCTTCCATCAGGCCTCTTTCCACCAATACTTTCCCTGCTTCCTCAGCTGAGTCGTATGTCTTGGCTCCTTCTGGTCAGAAAATTCAAATCCGCACTGGGTAGGGTGTATTGAAATGAATATTTTTAGCCCGGAGGATTTTTAGAATTGGGCCATACTGTAACCTTTGCTGCTATATCTCTACTGGATAATCATGGTCAAAATAAAGACGATACAACAGATATTTTACTTCTTTTTGCTGCCAGGCCCTTCAGAGAATTTCCTCCTTTACTTTGTAGCTGTTAAACATAAGTATGACTGATCTGGGTCTCGCTTCTGGAGGGGGTTTCGCTTGTAGTGCCCTGTGCACTCTTTCAATTCCCAGTTGATAACCGGGAGGGAGTTGGAGCACATCGGTGATGAGGTCAGACATAAAATCAAACTTGATGCCTGTTTCTGAACCTTCAGGGAGGCCGTGAATTCGTAAATTCTTTCACCAAGATCTTCCTTCAAGGTCAGTATACTTATTCTGCAATTGCTCCGTATGGTTTACCAGGGCCTGGATTATCAGGCCCATTTGGGTAGTGTCCTCTTCAGTGCTGCAAATACGTTCCTCAGCCTCCCTGGTTCTTTTTTCCAGTCCTGACAAATGTTGATTTAATTGCTTAAACTCCACTCGATTTTCAGCTCTCATTTCTTTTATTTCACAAAAGAGCTTCTCAAAGTGGGATCAAGTTAGTTGGTCACTCTCTGCATTGGTGTCCAGAATGCTTTCAGGAGAGGAGCTTCTACTATCTTCTCGTTGGAGTAACTTAGATCCCAAAGCCTCTGAACGTTTTGAAACTTCTTTCATTTTAGATCTCCCTCGAGTGTCCTTAGCTGGCTTAGTACTTGCCATGGCAACATTTCTGGTGCTGTTTGTCTTCATTTTTTACTTAAATTTAGGGCCTTTGGGTGGAGAGCTTGTTCTAGTGTGCTGCTTCTTGCTCCGTGGCACCACCAGAAGTCCAATAATGATTCCTTTCTACTCTTAACATGGAATATCTCAGGGATCGTGGCTAAATTTGCAGATAGTGACTGCAGGGATTTTGTAAATAGACATTTTATAATCTGCCTACAAGAGAAATGGCACTCTGCTGACTCTAATATAGGATTGAATGGCTATAGTACCTTCCAAGTTCCTGGTAAGAGAGTTGCAAAAATGAGATTTATTGGTGGATTAGTCATATGGGTAAAGATTGATAGGAACATTAAGGTAAAAACAATAATGAGTAGTGATAACTTCCAAGTTATCTCTGTACAATTTAATAAAATACATTTTTGTGTAATAAATTCCTACATTTCCCTTTCTAGCTCAAAATATTATCATGATGTACTTTGGAATAAGATGGATGATATAATAAACACAAGTTGGATTAGCACAGCCTGTGAAAATATCCTCCTTTGCAGGGATTTTAACACAAGAATTGGTGCATACGATCGTTACTCGGGAAATGACTTACGTAATTGTTGTCATGATAAAGCCCATGAATATATAAGAAATACAAGAGATGATAAAGTAAATAAAGTTGGACAAAGACTAACTGAGATACTTAATACATATCATTTAGCACCACTAAATGGAAGATTAATTGGAGATAAGACAGGAAACTATACACACTATGGACCGTTTGGCTCATCAGTATTAGACTATATATTTAGGAATGGGGAAATTAGTTTTTGGAATACTTGTCAAGTTATATCCAAAGCAGACAGTGATCACTTCCCTGTTGTATCCCAACTAAAACCTCCTATCACAATTGCTAATAATTGCAACTTCTACCACAATTAGAGATCTGGAATCAAAATAGAATTAAATGGCAAAATTTATGTGAAACTCTGATTATACAAATAATATTATCACACACATCTAAGTTTGACGGGATTGTCAGTGGAAATGAGACATATTCAATAATCCGGACATGCTTTAAAGAAATAATATCTAGTCTGATAGCTTCAACTTTTCCAAATAAAAATAATAAAAATTGTTTATCCACTTGGTTTGATGCAGACTGCCAGAGAGCTAAAAAGGAATTAAATTGGTTAATTAGATCTACTAACTATTCAAATCTCAAAGAAAAATGTAACATGTTAAATAAAGCTAGGAATAATTACAACATACTTCTGAATACAAAACAAAAAGAATATCAATTCAAACAATGGAACACAATTCTAACAATAATAGAAAATAATAATAGCCATTCTTATTGGCTCTCAGTTGCAAAGGGAAGAAACAATCTTACATCTGAGATAGACACACACATACATCTGGATGTGTGGGTAGCACACTATACAAAAATGTTCTATGATCCAACCATTTTTAGCACTATTAATACAAGGAGAGTTGAGTTGACACATTTCAGAAGTATCACAATTTCAGAAGTATATTTCTCAATAAACACTCTAAAAAGAAATAAGGCCTCTGGCCCTGATTTAATACCGGCAGAAGCTTATTTAATTGCTCCATCACAATGGGCCAATATCCTTACTAGATTTTTAAATTTTTGCTGTGCCACTCTTGATTTTCCATCTTCATGGAAAGGAGCAATAATTATTTCTAGCTATAAAACGGGTGATAAAAATAACCCACTTATGTATAGGCCAATATTGGTTTTAGATAATTTGGGTAAAATTTTCTCTAAAATTATATTAAGAAGACTCTTAGAAAAAATTAACCAACTTGGGGTCTTATCGGAATATAAAGCTGGATTTAGGACTGGTTACTGTACAACCGATAATTGCTTTATCATTAGACATATTTATGAGAAATATGTCAAATTACGAAAATAAAAAGTGCATGCTGCGTTTATTGACTTTAGCTCAGCATTCGACACCATATTATGGGGACTACTTTGGAATCTTATGAGAGAATGGGGAATCTCAGAAGAATTGGTTGCAGTAGTGAGTGGCTTGTATTCAGAAACATGGGCTCAGGTTAGGCTAGGTGTAAAAGGACAACTCTCCACCAGTTTTCCAACTAATAAGGGTGTTAGACAAGGATACGTTCTTGCACCCTTATTTTCTATCTATATTGATACATTACTGCCTCAACTTGAATACTCTACTATTGATTCACCCAAAATTCTCTCCAGGAACTGTGCTGCACTGGCATATGCAGATGACTTGGTGCTATTCTCACTAACGCAGTCAGGTTTGTCAGCAAAATTAAAAAGTATACATACTTATGTAACAGAATATCAACTTAAAATAAACTAATCAAAAAGTCAGATAATGATTTTTGGTACAAAGCACTTAAATAAAACATGGCAGGTTGGGGATAAAAAACTAAAAACAGTGAAACAATACACCTATTTAGGTTTGCATCTTTAATCGGATGGCAGATGGTTTAATCACATCAATCAAAAAAAAACTTAAATAAACTCCTATTTTGTTACATTTATTTAATAGAAAATATGGGGGTAATACCATCAAACCACTTCTTACTGCTGCTAAAGCTAAATATTATGCCCAAGCACTATATAATGCTGAGATATGGGATATGGACAATTTTGATATCTTAGAGGTGCCTCTGAATAAACTATTGAAAACTAGTATGGGGGGCGCTGATGAGCACAACTGAGTGAGGATGTCTTTACCTCGCGCTCTGCGAACTACCAAAAAATATAAAATTAAAACTACTTTTCTCTCGCTCAGAAGTTTACGAGAAGTAGCTGCACCGTTATCGGAAGGGTCATGGATGAGTATTTGACTCCTGGATCATCTAAAGGCTCCTGGACTGTCGGCAAAAATCAACGGAAGCAATCTATGGTGCCACGGGGGAAAGTGCAGGGCCTATCTCACTTTCAGCGGCTGAGGTCTGTGCAGTAGGTCGAGAAGTAACACAGTAGATCCTAGCGGCTTTAGAACCTCGCTTTACCAGCATGGCATCTAATTTCGATTGGAAACTACAGGAACATGTGGATTTGCATGCATCGCATGCAACAAGCCTGACTGAGATGGAACAAAGGATTTCTGATGTGGAGGATGCCACGGCTACGGTCCTGGAACAAACTGCCCGGCTGCAAAAAGAATTAGCAGACTTTCAAGACCAATTCGATTATCAGGAGAATTACCAAAGGCGGCTGAATCTGCACCTTCAGGGACTACCAGAGGGGTTAGAAGGCAATAATATTTTGGATTTCTGTGCGAAAACCCTTCCTGAAGCACTGGGATTATCACCTAAGAATGGGGCAATAAAATTAGAAAGGGCCCACCACGCAGTATTTCCTAGACCTCCACCAGACCAACCCCCTCGCCAGATAGTGATCCGTTTTCACAGTTATCAAGACAGAGAAGCGGTACTGAAAGCCTATAGGACCATGCCTACTCTGGAATATAAGGGACATAAGCTTTATTTGTTTCAAGACTATTCTACCCGTTTGCTGAAGAAACGTAGAGCTTTCAATTCAGTAATGGCGCAACTACGCGCAGCCCAGGTGGAATGCTTTATGTTATATCCAGCCACTCTGAAGATTAAACACAAAGGAGCCACATATTCTTTCTGGGAGGTACAAAAGGCAGAGGTATTTGTGAAAGATTTGACAAAGAAAATGGGGTAAAATTATAAGGAGTCCACCGGAGTATCACGATTCGCTACTTAGGCCAGGGGATGCAGCCTGGCCTTCACTTGGATTTGAATGTTGGGCTCAAGATGACGACGGAGGTACTGTCTAATGGTTTTGCTAGTTAGGCCTGCAGTTGTGGGTGGATAGCAAGACACTATATTAACTTGCCCTTGTGATCCTCATTTTGCTTTTAATTTGGAACTTCCCCCTTATCAGAAACTATGACCTTAACTTTGTGGTTGGTAATATACAGGGTGCCTGCTTTTAAGATACTCTAGCTACATGGCCCAGCCTCAGAGGAACCACTTCCCGCTTATGTCTTTTTTTTTTGTCTCTCCCCCCATACCTTGTGATGCAGAGACCTATCCAATGATTTTAATAGGGAAATAACCCTCTTGGGATACTAACCTACTATAACTGGTTATTAATCAGACAGGGAGGGCTTTGCTGTTTTCCTCTTTCTTAAGTTCTACGCTGGATAGATCAGAGATGGAATGTTAATGTGGGGATCTGACAATGCCATGTAGAGAAATCAGGGAGGAAGGGGGAAGATAGTGGGAGGGGGAGAGAGGAGCTGGCTTGAAGGAAGTAGAACCATGGGGAACGAAGGGGATTACAAGGGGGCGACGTTATTAATTATTTTTCAATTTAGCTGCCTTGAAGCTAAAGCGAAGGAAATTTCTTTTTCTGATGATGTTTTTGGTGGTGAGTGGAATGTGGGGGTGCGGAGCATCCTTACCAAATGATGGGGAGGGTTTGTAAAATCTTTGCTTTACGCAATTCCAGTTACAAAAAGGGAGGTATATCAGATGTAACAAAGTTTATGAAGGGAATGGGGGAGGGGGAAAGGGGACATTTGCACTGTACATAGTCTCTATATGTTGTATGTTGTATTGTTATATGTTAGTTATGAGATCCAAACATGAATATGGAGCTTTGATTGCACAATATATTAAGAATTTGGAGGAGGGGCATCTGTTTAATGGAGGGAAACTGATGCTGGTATCATGGCGGCTCAGAAGGATTTAACCCTAGAATCCTGGAATGTTAGGGGGATCGCTACGTCGATTAAACGAACTATGCTGTTAACTGCTTTGAAACGTCTGCATATGAATGTGGCTCTGTTGCAGGAGACCCACCTTACTAAAAAGGAACATATTAAACTTAACAGGGGTTGGGTGGGAGATTGTTAGGTGGCCTCTTTTTCTTCTCACAAAAGGAGCATCGCAGTGCTGATGCATAGACAATTACCATTTAAGATGTACAGGGTGGTGATGGATCCCGAACAGGATCGTTATCTATTTGTAGTGGGGGAACTCCTTGATGAAAAAGTAACTTTTGGGAGCATGTATGCACCAGCGGTGCATGACCCAGCATTTTATAAGTCCCCCTTAGCGCTGCTAATAGAGGAGCAATTTCCAGGACTGATCCTAGGGGGAGACTTAAACTGCCTGATGGATCCGAGGTTGGACCACTTGGAGGGGAAGAGGGGTGTGTGGAGGGACCACGCGGACATGGATGGCAGACTTAGACTTAATTGATGTTTGGAGAACAGCCAACCTCAACGCTCGAGAGTATACGTTTTATTCCCTCCCCCATAAGACATGGTCGAGATTAGATTATATTTACCTCCCAAGAGCCTGGTACTGCAGACTTATTCCAGACCAAACATGGGCACCATATTTCTGATCATGCCATGGTGCTGGCGTCCCTGGCTGCTGGTCTGAAACTGACCCCCAAGCGTGAAAGATTCTACACTATCTTTTGGCTAATAAAGGGTTCAAGACATATTTACAAGACCAGTGGAGGGAATATGTCCGGAATAATTTGGAAACGGCCCCCTCAAAAGCTGTGTTTTGAGACGAAGGGAAGGTATATATGAGAGGAGCTATTATCAGCTATGTTGCACATCACAAGCGGCAGGTAAGGAAGAGACGGGAGAACCTTGAGCAGCATCTTGGGGTTCTGGAGGGACGGGTGGCAAGAGGTGAGGAAGGGGAAGCCACCCCTAGACTCTTAACAGTGACTAGGGAGGCCCTGAATAATTTACTACTGGGGGAAGCGAGGAAAACATGCTTGTTTGTGTGTAAACATTTTTATGAGTAGGGGAACAGACCTAGCACCATGCTAGCAAACCTTATAAGAGGGAAAAGGAGTGCACACCTGATTGCAGCAATTAAGAAGCCAGATGGTGGGCTTGAGACAGATAAAAAAACGAATACGGGAAAGATTTAAGGATTTTTATGAAGAACTATATACAAAGAGCTCGGGAGAGATATGGGAGAACATGCTCTTGTTTTTAGAGAAAATTAAGCTCCCTAAATTGACCAATGCACAGCAGACTTGGCTGGGGGCTAAAATTACAGAGGGAGAAATAAATACTGTCATTGAGGGGTTTAAAAGGGGTAAATCCAGTGGCCCAGATGGTTTCTCTGCAGAATATTATAAAGTTATGAAACCGAATGTGGTTAAATATTTGGGGATGCTACTGAATGAAGTCAGGGAGGGAGAGGGACCATTGCCCCGGACATGGCAGGAAGTGGTGATTTGTCTCATCCCAAAGGAGGGGAAAGACCTATTGGAATGTGCATTTTTCAGGCCAATATCACTTTTAAATTGTGATTCTAAGATCCTTACTAAGGTATTGGCCAACTGTTTGGACAAACTACTGCCGGGGCTAATTCACCCAGATCAGACCGGGTTTATACAAAATCGATACTCCTATCATAATATGAGATTATTGCAGAATGTTATTTGGGGTGCTACACAGGGGTATAGCAGAGTTCATGTCTTATCAATGGATGCTGAAAAAGCATTTGATAGGGTGGAATGGCCTTATTTAATGGAGATTTTGACCCGGTTTGGTCTGGGTGATGGGTTCTTGGGGATGGTTCAGCTGATTTATAGTGCACCCACCGCTAGGATATTAATTAATGGCTCCCTCACCAATAGATTTGGTCTGCAAAGGGGAACGCGGCAGGGGTGCCCACTTTCACCCCTCCTATTTGCCCTAGCATTGGAACCCCTCACTATTGCTATTAGGGATCACCCCGAAATATTTGGGGTGCTTGGCAGTCGGAGAGGATATGTAAACTCTTATTGTACGCTGATGATATGCTGTTATACATCACCAGACCAAATCTATCAATGCCACCACTCTTCCAGATAATAGACCTCTTCTCCCAATTTTTGAGTTATAAATTAAACCTAAACAAATCGGAGGAACTCAGAATATGTGGCGAGGGAGAAAAGAGGGAGGGAGAAGTAAAGGATTGGGGATTTCATAGGGCGAATGGCTCATTTGTTTACTTGGGTATTAGAGTTGGGAAAAATATAGGTGCATTGTATGAGCTAAATTACACCCCACTGATGCGCACTATTATAGCCGACCTGGAGAGATGGGCTAAATTACCCATGATATGGCTAGGCAGAATAAATCTGCTTAAAATGAATGCACTGCTGCAGTTATTGTACCGCATGCAGATGCTCCATGTGGGCCTGACTCAAGCGGATTTGAGATGCTTGGAGAAGGCATTTGCTGGTTTTTTGTGGCAAGGTAAAAAACTGCATATAAGCCTAGGACGCCTGAAAGCACCATTAGATAAAGGTGGCTTACAATTCCCGGATCTTAGGGATTACCACCTGGCCATGCAGTGTCAATACTTACAGGACTGGGTGGGTCATCCAAAAGAGGTGGGATGGCTTGACTTGGAGGAGAGGGGTTGCCTAGGTCGGGTGACGGCATGCTTGACAGAGAGAGGCTATAGAGCATACTTGAATCTCCCTAAGCCAAGCCCTCTGGTTAAAGCAACATTGGATGGCTGGAGGCAGTTGATTAAGTATAGAGGGATAAGTGAAGGAGAGATCCTTCTCCTTCCACTTGCGGGGAATCCCTTTTTTATCCCGGGGTTGGAGAATCCAGGGTTTAAAGAGTGGGAAAAGGCCGGAATAATGTGTCTTAGAGACCTATACACTAAAGAAAGATTAGATACATTTGATCATATAAGGGTGAAGACAGGATTGGGGCATAAACATTTTTTTCGATATTTACAGTTGAGGACGTATTGTAATTCCCTGGGAAGAAAACGGGATAATGACATGGTATGGGAACTGCTGGAACAGCTAATACAGGAGGGAAGGCATAATCCCAAAGGTACCATATGTAGGGTAGCTAGAAAGGGAAGACAGCTATTTCCGGACATGACACAGAATATTAGGCAACTCTGGGAATGAGACATGGGACTCTCCATCATGGAAGACACCTGGAAGGTGATGACCCAGCTGCATCACGGGATTCTGACTTGTAATAAGTATAAAGAATCTTTCTATAAATTCTGCCACAGGCTGTATCATCCTCCATTGAGTGTTAGTAAATATAACTCCCAGGTCTCACCTGTCTGTCTGCGCTGTCACATAGGTCTGGCATCCTATTACCACTTTTTCTGGTCCTGCCCCATCCTACAAGAATTCTGGGGAGAAGTGAGGAAGGAGATGCAAGCAATGGCGGGCAGACAGTTCCCACACTCGCCCCTACTGATGTTATTTGGGGTGGAAGAGGCTGATACGAATGATTGGGCTCCCTTGCCCTGGTGGCTCAGAGTCACACTGGTAATGGCTAGACACTGTATCTTGAATACATGGGTAACGGCAGTTAAACCTAGCCTACAGCAGTGGAAGACATTGATATTGCAGGCTCTAACCCTTGAACGATTAGTTCAGGTACTACAAGACAGGGGAGAGCAGTTTTATAACACCTGGCAATCATACTTAAATGTACTCACACCGGCAGAGAACCTGATTTTGGGAGAAGGATGGGTATAGGCAGGGAGGAGAGAGGGGGCATATGGCAATCGGAGCCTTCCATTACAGGGTAAAGAGATGTTCAATTATAGATGTCCCTCCTTCTAGATAGATGAACCCGGTATTTCATTACTGAATAAGTATGCTATTGTTGTACCTAATCTTCCTTTCATTCGCTTCTGCCTGCTGTTTTTCTTGTTTTGTGGTGCATGCTCTTTGTAATCATTATAGATTTTGTTTTCAAAAATATGAACTTGGATCTCTATGTATATAAATTGGGTACTTTTGGTACCTACTGTAATGTTTTGTGACTGTCTTGGTGGACTGGTTTGGTCTGCCTGTTTGTGTATTTGGTAAAACTGAATAAACATATGATACAAAAAAAAAAGAAAACTAGTATGGGCTTAAGTTATTATGTCCCAACTTCAGTAATCAGGGCAGAATTAGGAATTCTGAGATCAATGGCATACTTTTATGCAAGAAAAGTTAATAATTGGATAACGGTATCTCATATGAACTCATGTAGACTTTCATTCCTTTGCCTAGAGGAGAATTATGACTGGAATAGATTAGGAATTTCACAATCAAGTTGGCTGAAGAAAGTGTATTACATTCTGAAAGAAACAAACCTTGTTTTTTTTTTTTTTTGAAAAATTATGTATCTAGAGGCATTGCAATAAGTTTAAAATATCAAAAATTTGTTACCCACAGAATAGTTGAATATTTTAAAACCCAAGAATTAGCGGCATCAGAAGATACCATATTATGCCACGGCTAGTGCAAAATGACACGGCATATCAATATAATAGATATTATCTCGATGTGCTAAATGAATACAAAGAAAGGCACATATATACCAAATATAGGCTGGAACACTTCCCCAGTAATGTCTTAAATGCCAGATACAATAAGATAATAATACTTCAAGCACGACATTGTTCTTGCAGTTATCAGCAAATAGAAAACTTACATCATGTCATTTCTATCTGCCCCGGTACAAGAAACCTAGAGATTACTGGCTTATTCCAGTTTGGACCACCATTCAAACTAAGGAGCAGGACTTATTATTGAAAATACTCTTTACAACAGAAGATGAACATATAATTGAAGCTGCAGCAGGTTACCTGGAAGCTATTACTAGAATAAGTCTCAAATATAGCAAGCTCTCAACAGATAGATTAATCCTGAGGCAAGTAAAGCAAGTGTATATCCAGTGAATTTGCACATTTAATAAGTACATAATATTTAGTATTTGTACTTATGCTATCTGTTTATATACTTGAAATGTTACTTGGAGTTTGTACTGATTGTATCTGCATTTGTATGCTCCTGTGATGAACTTTTTATTCACTTAAATCTATGTTTGTTGATTTTATCTATTGAAATGGCCAAATGACCAATCAATAAAATACTTTCATACTCATACACACATTCAGAAATTCTCAGTCCAACTTTATGATTTTGTTTTTCAGGATGTTGAAGGTGTACAACCACACGCCTCTGCCTTACGGGCTGATTGAGGCATTCAGAATGGCACTCTCCCATCTGCCTTACAGGGTCTGTAGCTACAGATTCCCACAAGAACATTTTTCTGCAGCTGAGTCAGCTAATTATTTTTCACGAAGTCTGCTTGGACCACCAATCACTGAACCACTTGCATATCCTTTTTACTCACAAGAGTGCTGTGCGCATATACTGCATGTGGAGCACATACACTGTTGTGTATCTGACCTACCATTTCATTCTTCTGGACGTGGCCTGTATTTATCTCAAATATTTTTCACTGTAAAGTGTTTTGCAGTGTATTGTTTGAGATGCTTAACCGAATCCCACTGTCTTGTAAAATGTAATTTGTATCCATGGAAATGAAGACACTTAAGGCTGTGACCTTGAAGTGGGTGGCCAGCAACTGAGGGCAATCTGGACTAGTGAGTTTGCAATTAGCGTTTGGAAATCGCATCGTGGTCAGTCTCCAGTGCAAGGCTACCAACAGTGTGCAAATGTGCTGTCTTATGCTACTCTGTGCCACGTTCCATTAATTAACCGAATTACACTTCTCTTGCAAACAGAATTTTGTTTAAATTAAATCACTGACAGTGAAATGACAACAAATGAACAAAGAAAATTGCATCTGCAACACTGCAGCATGTTCTCAACACTGCAGCATGTTTGCAACACTGCAGCATGTTCTCAACACTGCATGTTCTCAGCATTGCAGCATGTTCTCAACACTGCAACATGTTCTCAACATTGCAGCATGTTCTCAGCATTGCAGCATGTTCTCAACACTGCAACATGTTCTCAACATTGCAGCATGTTCTCAACACTGCACCATGTTCTCAACAATGCAGCATGTTTGCAACACTGCAGCCTGTTCTCAACACTGCAGTGAGACTTATATCTTATATTGGCTTCCAAGAGTATATTATTCCGGTGCCCAGAGACCTACACTGGTTACTGATTACATTTCAGATTAATTACAAAGTACTTTTTCTCATGTACAAATGTCTCCATGACTGTGGCCCATGACATCTATCAGATTTACTCAAGTAATATTGCCATATAAGAGCATTGCGCACTACCAATCTTAAACTGTTGGCTGTTCCTAAATAACTTCAACCTTAAAGGAGAACTGCA
This sequence comes from Neoceratodus forsteri, assembly GCA_016271365.2. Classification (NCBI taxonomy): domain Eukaryota; kingdom Metazoa; phylum Chordata; order Ceratodontiformes; family Ceratodontidae; genus Neoceratodus; species Neoceratodus forsteri. Next base: position 249,863,537 of record JADMNL010000024.1, on the reverse strand, counting down.
CCAAACCTGTAAGCCATTTTCCCCTGTAGAAGTAGTTTCTAAACACCGGTTCCAGTTCTGTTAGCCTTCAGTCTATACTGGCCTTGTATTAACCTCAGTGGTTGTTTCTTATTTAAACTCTTGTGTTAACCATTCTAAAACTGTGTGACATAGTTTATGTCCCTCTCAACTACAGAGTTCTATAGTAGAACATGGATATATTGTGCCAGCAATGGAGGCGCTGGGGCATAAACTCAATCATACAGTTCTAAAATGGTCCTTACTACCTGTGTGTAGATCAGAAACACGCACTAGGATAACAGAAAAGCCTGTAAAGATGGAACAGTTACAGGCTTGGAACCAGTTTAAAATCAGCTTCTACAGGGGTAAATGACTTTTAAGATCACTGCAGTTCTTTAAAACCGTTGCTGGCAGGGCTTTTGAGATTAGGACATGATGGACCCTTCTAAGGCAAGTAAACTCGTTAGTTTTCAGTCTGCCCTGAAAACATAGCTTTTTGTCAAGCCTTTGTGATTTTTACTTGTCTGTAAGGCTCTCTTAAAGATGTTGTTCTAAGCACTGTGTACTTTTGTATTTGTGTTACGTAATGCCATTTATTGTACTGATGATATACGGTACTCATGCCAATTTATTCATATGCATTACTCTGTAAACTGCTCAGACCTATTTTGGTTGGGTGCTTTATAAATTAAGATGCACTCAACTGGATCTGACAGAACCCTTCTTAATTGAGTGAGGAGTCTGATTTGAAACAAATGGCCCTGTAAAGTATGAAAAAATATTCTAAACATTTGCTCCCATTTACTTCTGCACTCTCCAAATTCAGACCTCATCAAACGTCTAGAGTGCAGGAGTGTGGTGCCGTGCATGGAAATGTAAGGGATCAGGCTGCCAGCTCCAAGAAAGCCAAATGTGATCCCTTCCCTTAATTTTGGGATAAAAAGAAGCATTGCGCATACATAGCCAGCTAGCTCACAGGGGGAGGGCACATCCATGTGGTTTTTAAATAACATCGCAACTGGTGCTTTTTGTGTAACCAAGAGCCAAACTAGAGCCACGCTAGCTGGGACCATCAGTACACTTGTCTTTTTTTCAGCCTAATGCCAGTTAGTGCAGTGGTAAGAACCTGTAACTGGTGAAGAACATGTGTACACAATACACACTGTTGTCAGCCTAATCCATTAGTGCCGCGGTAAGAACCTGTAACTGGTGAAGAACATGTATACACAATACACACTGTTGTCAGCCTAATCCCAGTTAGTGCAGTGGTAAGAACCTGTAACTGAAGGACATGTGTACACAATACACACTGTTATCAGCCTAATCCCAGTTACTGCAGTGGTAAGAACCTGTAACTGAAGGACATGTGTACACAATACACACTGTTGTCAGCCTAATCCCAGTTAGTGCAGTGGTAAGAACCTGTAACTGAAGGACATGTGTACACAATACACACTGTTGTCAGCCTAATCCCAGTTAGTGGCGCGGTAAGAACCTGTAACTGGTGAAGGACATGTGTACACAATACACACTGTTGTCAGACTAATCCCAGTTAGTACAGTGGTAAGAACCTGTAACTGGTGAAGGACATGTATACACAATACACACTGTTGTCAGCCTAATCCCAGTTAGTGCAGTGGTAAGAACCTGTAACTGGTGAAGGACATGTGTACACAATACACACTGTTGTCAGCCTAATCCCAGTTAGTGCAGTGGTAAAAACCTGTAACTGAAGGACATGTGTACACAATACACACTGTTGTCACCTTAATCCCAGTTAGTGCAGCGGTAAGAACCTGTAACTGGTGAAGAACATGTGTACACAATACACACTGTTGTCAGCCTAATCCCAGTTAACGCAGCGGTAAAAACCTGTAACTGGTGAAGGAAATGTGTACACAATACACACTGTTGTCAGCCTAATCCATTAGTGCAGTGGTAAGAACCTGTAACTGAAGGACATGTGTACACAATACACATTTTTGTCAGCCTAATCCCAGTTAGTGCAGTGGTAAGAACCTGTAACTGAAGGACATGTGTACACAATACACACTGTTGTCAGCCTAATCCCAGTTAGTGCAGTGGTAAGAACCTGTAACTGGTGAAGGACATGTGTACACAATACACACTGTTGTCAGCCTAATCCCAGTTAGTGCAGTGGTAAAAACCTGTAACTGAAGGACATGTTTACACAATACACACTGTTCTCAGCCTAATCCCAGTTAGTGCAGCGGTAAGAACCTGTAACTGGTGAAGAACATGTGTACACAATACACACTGTTGTCAGCCTAATCCCAGTTAGTGCAGTGGTAAGAACCTGTAACTGAAGGACATGTGTACACAATACACACTGTTGTCAGCCTAATCCCAGTTAGTGCAGCGGTAAGAACCTGTAACTGGTGAAGAACATGTGTACACAATACACACTGTTGTCAGCCTAATCCCAGTTAGCGCAGCGGTAAAAACCTGTAACTGGTGAAGGACATGTGTACACAATACACACTGTTGTCAGCCTAATCCCAGTTAGTGCAGTGGTAAGAACCTGTAACTGAGAGGACATGTGTACAAATACACTGTTGTCAGCCTAATCCCAGTTAGTGCAGTGGTAAGAACCTGTAACTGAAGGACATGTGTACACAATACACACTGTTGTCAGCCTAATCCCAGTTAGTGCAGCGGTAAGAACCTGTAACTGGTGAAGGACATGTGTACACAATACACACTGTTGTCAGACTAATCCCAGTTAGTACAGTGGTAAGAACCTGTAACTGTTGAAGGACATGTGTACGCAATACACACTGTTGTCAATCTAATCCCAGTTAGTGCAGCAATAAGAACCTGTAACTGGTGAAGGACATGTGTACACAATACACACTGTCAGCTTAATCCCAGTTAGTGCAGCGGTAAGAACCTGTAACTGGTGAAGGACATGTGTACACAATACACACTGTTGTCAGCCTAATCCCAGTTAGTACAGCGGTAAGAACCTGTAACTGGTGAAGAACATGTGTACACAATACACACTGTTATCAGCCTAATCCATTAGTGCCGCGGTAAGGACCTGTAACTGGTGAAGAACATGTGTACACAATACACACTGTTGTCATCCTAATCCATTAGTGCCGTGGTAAGAACCTGTAACTGGTGAAGAACATGTGTACACAATACACACTGTTGTCAGCCTAATCCCAGTTAGTGCAGCGGTAGAACCTGTAACTGGTGAAGTACATATGTACACAAAACACACTGTTGTCAGCCTAATCCCAGTTAGTGCAGTGGTAAGAACCTGTAACTGAAGGACATGTGTACACAATACACGCTGTTGTCAGCCTAATCCCAGTTAGTGGCGCGGTAAGAACCTGTAACTGGTGAAGGACATGTGTACACAATACACACTGTTGTCAGACTAATCCCAGTTAGTACAGTGGTAAGAACCTGTAACTGGTGAAGGACATGTGTACGCAATACACACTGTTGTCAATCTAATCCCAGTTAGTGCAGCAATAAGAACCTGTAACTGGTGAAGGACATGTGTACACAATACACACTGTCCGCTTAATCCCAGTTAGTGCAGAGGTAAGAACCTGTAACTGGTGAAGGACATGTGTACACAATACACACTGTTGTCAGCCTAATCCCAGTTAGTGCAGCGGTAAGAACCTGTAACTGGTGAAGGACATGTGTACACAATACACACTGTTGTCAGCCTAATCCCGGTTAGTGCAGTGGTAAGAACCTGTAACTGAAGGACATGTGTACGCAATATACACTGTTGTCAGCCTAATCCCAGTTAGTGGCACGGTAAGAACCTGTAACTGGTGAAGGACATGTGTACACAATACACACTGTCAGCTTAATCCCAGTTAGTGCAGCGGTAAGAACCTGTAACTGGTGAAGGACATGTGTACACAATACACACTTTTGTCAGCCTAATCCCAGTTAGTGCAGCGGTAAGAACCTGTAACTGGAGAAGAATATGTGTACACAATACACACTGTTGTCAGCCTAATCCCAGTTAGTGGCATGGTAAGAACCTGTAACTGGTGAAGGACATGTGTACACAATACACACTGTTGTCAGCCTAATCCCGGTTAGTGCAGTGGTAAGAACCTGTAACTGAAGGACATGTGTACGCAATATACACTGTTGTCAGCCTAATCCCAGTTAGTGCAGCGGTAAGAACCTGTAACTGGTGAAGGACATGTGTACACAATACGCACTGTCAGCTTAATCACAGTTAGTGCAGTGGTAAGAACCTGTAACTGGTGAAGGACATGTGTACACAATACACACTTTTGTCAGCCTAATCCCAGTTAGTGCAGCGGTAAGAACCTGTAACTGGTGAAGAATATGTGTACACAATACACACTGTTGTCAGCCTAATCCCAGTTAGTGGCACGGTAAGAACCTGTAACTGGTGAAGGACATGTGTACGCAATATACACTGTTGTCAATCTAATCCCAGTTAGTGCAGCAATAAGAACCTGTAACTGGTGAAGGACATGTGTACACAATACACACTGTCCGCTTAATCCCAGTTAGTGTAGCGGTAAGAACCTGTAACTGGTGAAGGACATGTGTACACAATACACACTGTTGTCAGCCTAATCCCAGTTAGTGCAGCGGTAAGAACCTGTAACTGGTGAAGGACAGGTGTACACAATACACACTGTTGTCAGCCTAATCCCAGTTAGTGCAGCGGTAAGAACCTGTAACTGGTGAAGGACATGTGTACACAATACACACTGTTGTCAGCCTAATCCCGGTTAGTGCAGTGGTAAGAACCTGTAACTGAAGGACATGTGTACGCAATATACACTGTTGTCAGCCTAATCCCAGTTAGTGGCACAATAAGAACCTGTAACTGGTGAAGGACATGTGTACACAATACACACTGTCAGCTTAATCCCAGTTAGTGCAGCGGTAAGAACCTGTAACTGGTGAAGGACATGTGTACACAATGCACACTTTTGTCAGCCTAATCCCAGTTAGTGCAGCGGTAAGAACCTGTAACTGGTGAAGAATATGTGTACGCAATATACACTGTTGTCAGCCTAATCCCAGTTAGTGGCACGGTAAGAACCTGTAACTGGTGAAGGACATGTGTACACAATACACAGTGTCAGCTTAATCCCAGTTAGTGCAGCGGTAAGAACCTGTAACTGGTGAAGGACATGTGTACACAATACCCACTTTTGTCAGCCTAATCCCAGTTAGTGCAGCAGTAAGAACCTGTAACTGAAGGACATGTGTACACAATACACACTGTTGTCAGCCTAATCCCAGTTAGTGCAGCGGTAAGAACCTGTAACTGGTGAAGGACATGTGTACACAATACACACTGTTGTCAGCCTAATCCCAGTTAGTGCAGTGGTAAGAACCTGTAACTGGTGAAGGACATGTGTACACAATACACACTGTTGTCAGTCTAATCCCAGTTAGCGCTGTGGTGGGAAGTTAGAACCTCTTAACTGGTGAGGGACATGCATACACACTGTTGTCAGTGTGATCCCAGTTAATGCCATGGCCTGTGGTGGGAACTTGTAACTGGTAAGATACAGACACGTACATTGTTGTCAGTGTAAGCCCAGTTAGTACCATGGTGGGAACTTGTAACTGATGAAGGACATGCATGCACACTGTTGTCAACCTGAGTCCCGTTAGTGCCAGGGTAGAAACTTGTAACTGATGAGGGACTGCATCCACATTGTCATCAGCTACCTTGACTCGGCTTGTGTTTTGACTCATATAAGCAAGACTGGCCTTTGGCTCTGCTCTCCAGTTACAATTCACCAGGCTTGTGCATTTCTTTTTTTTTTATAACTCAGCTTTATTCAAGACTTGAAGATGACATGCAACAGAATCTAATATATTCAATGTCACATTAAAAAAACATGCGTGGCGTTCCAGATCTGATCAAGACTCTGTTTACAGCCATTAAGTACAACATACAAAGGTATAATAGGTTCCAAACATTTGTTCAACTTTTTTAATCCTAACTTCAAATTGATTAGTAATAAAAGAACACAAGGAACAGACCATTAAAGTAATGAAAAAGAAAGTGTAACTTTCCAAACTTCGTTGCCTGGGGTGTCTTGATTTCATTATTTATAGTCAAATTAATAAAGGAATTTGTTCAGTTGCTCTGCCTTTCGTTTGTGAATATTTTAGAGATTTTATCTTATTCTCTTTTATGGGGGGGAAGGGGCAATGAGGCATGACTTCCTCTGGGTCCCTAATGAACCCACCTCACCACATACTGCCCGGCTAATCTTCCTCTATGCCAGGGACCTCACTTAGGCAAATTATAGAGTGGTGAGTGGTCTCTGTCCCCCAGGAGACCCACTCATAAGGATTCTGACCTTCAGAGAAACATCCTAATCCCTTTCAGGCTGGGAGATGGGTCACTGACCACTTCAACCAGGGATCCCAAACCTCAAGATGTTTGTCCTCTCTCAGTTGCATTCTGGCCATTAGCCTCTCCATTCCCTGGATCTGTTTAATTCTGTTAAACCATTCCTCTATGGTTGGAGGGCACTGCTGTAGCAAACGGGAGGTAAGGCATTTTAAGGCTGTCACTATGAAAATCAGGCCAAGCTTCCTTTGAGTGGGGGGAACGTCTAAGACCACTGGAAATCCCAATACCCAATTCAGGAAGTCAGCTGGGATATCCACTGACAGTATCTGAAACAACTTTTCTCTAACCTTATCCCAAAAAGCCCTGATAATTGGACATTCCCAGAGTATATGTAAGTGGGTGTCTTTGTTACCACACTGTAGTCAACATCTGTCTGAATAGGTTATTTGAAAATGTTTGGTGACTGCGGGTGTGCAGAAGAATCTTATTATGATTTTCCAAAAATATTCTCTCCAATCAGGGGAGGAGGTTACTTTCCACCCTATCCTGAATCGTTTGTCCCGGGGGTCATCCGGGATAGGAATGGTTAATTCTCTCTCCCATGCGTCTCTAACCGAGCTCAGTGGCTCTAAGTTTAAATCTCCCAGCATCCCATAAAATATAGAGATGTATCTTATTTTGGCCCTCAGTGTGACAGCCCCATATACAAAATCCTCCCAGGTGGATTTTTGTCTCTGCAGAAGCACGATCCTGCCCTCACTCATAACAAAGTGCCTAATTTGAAGGTATCAAAAAAACTCAGTGTTGTCCAGTTGGAATCTTTCTTTTATCCTATCGAAGGACACACTCTTGCCTTTCTCAACGAGTTGAGAGAACCTGGTGAGGCCTTTAGCCTCCCATTTTCTGTAACCGGAGTCTAGTCTTGGGGGAATGAAATCAGCGTTATGTCTAATTAGGGACAAGGGGCCGAGGGATGGTGGCGAAGCGAATCTTTCTCTGACCTTATGTAACATCTGTAAAGAATGTCTGGACCATAGATTAGGTGTTAGGTCTTGTGGGCGGGTCTGTTGATCTAGGCATGTCGATGTAAATAGCGGGCTGTGGAAGTCCTACACCCTCTTTTATTTCATTCCCTCCCGAGTCTCTGCGCTGTTTTGCCCAGGAGCACACAGGGGCCATCTGGCTCTCCAGATGGTATCTATAAAAATCAGGCAGCCCCGGTCTCCCTCGATCTTTAGGCTGGTACAGGATATTCCGAGTTATTCTCAGCCTTCTTCCCTTCCAGATGAATTGAATTATATGCTGTTGAACCTTTGTCCAAAATTGGGAGAGTATAGGTATGGGTAAGGCTGAGAAAAGAAATAGGAATCTCGGAAGAAGGTTCATCTTAATGGATTCAACCTAACCAGCCACAGAAAGTGGCAAGAGCATCCATCTGGCCATGTCTTTTATATACTTTTCCAAAGTTTGTTAAAATTAATATGAAATAAATTCTCATGTATTGTGGTGATTTGAATTCCCAAATATCGAATCTGGTTATTTTTTGCCCACATAAAGGGAAAGGTATTTTGAAAGTGTGGGGCAACGGCCACTTAGTATCAGGGCTTCAGACTTGGTTAAGTTAATCTTAAAACCAGATATGTTGCCAAACAATTCTAGAAGTGTTAACAGTCTGGGCAGGGATATTTCTGGTTGCTGAATTAAAAAAATAGAATCGTCGGCATATACGGCCACCTTATGTTCCATCCCCCCTGCCATAACTCCCTCTATCTGTGGGTCCTGACGGACCACCACTGCAAGAGGTTCCAAAAATAAAGCAAATTACAGAGGGGACAGGGGCAGCCTTGTTGAGTTCCCCTACCAACTGGGAAGTGACCTGAGTTAATGTCATTAACTCTGACCTGGGCTTGTGGTGAGGAGTATAAATGTGTTATTACTTCCATAGGTGCCGGAATTGGGGGGCCACTAGGGCCATGGCCTTCCCACTTTCATAAGTGGCCCCATCAGTTTTTGCAGTCTTGTTAATGTATATAATAGGGGACAATTTACCCATTACATCATTGGCCCTACCACTTTTCAAACCATTTCAGCACCAATGATTACTTTTAAAAATTTGGCACCGAAATGCATCTTTTCCATGGTTGTTTTTATAGAAATGCCAATTCACCCTATCAAATGCCTTCTCAGCGTCCATGGAGATAGCCAGTTGAAAGGCCCCTTGCCCCCACTGCACAGAGATAATGTTAAGTAAGCAGCTAACATTGTCTTGTGTAAATCTCCCTGATATGAAACCGAACCCGTTTGGTTAAGTCTCAGAGTCACCTTTTGCAAATGGTCTGTGTGGTAGGGTCGGTGACCCCCCCCGAACTTGGATATGCTCTCATTAATGCAGAGCATATGTAATTACCTGCCTGTGTTTTGGAGGTAATCTGAGAACATTGTGGGCTAAAATATTAAAAAAATCTGTTGCAACAGTCTCCTGCTCTTCTAATCTCTTCCTTTTACTATCGCTCCTTCTCTGTCATTCCCCTACTCAAGCTTGGCCAGCTTTGAGCAGTCTTTCTGTCCCTTTCCTTATTTCCAGCTCATTTTCTCTAAATAATAATAGCCCCAATGTTCAGAATGTTCTGTACTTGCAGTACAAGCTGTTTGATTAATTACCTGCAAATATGCGCCCGTTAAACTGTGTGCGATAAATGCGACTAGTCGATCGTCGTGAAGGCGATGGAAGACGCAAAAAGAGTTTGTTATGGCTTTATTATCTGGTGAATTCTGAACAAATTAACAGCCTTTTGTGCTAGTTTTAGTATGAGAAGCTTAGAATTATGGTACATATCAGAATTATAACTGAGAAATCATTTGAATAGTGGTGTTTGTTTATTCCTTAAATAAAAAGGTTAAACTAGTACTTTTAAAAGGGAGAAGGCAATGCATGCCACTGTTAAAAGGAGAGAGATAAAACTGTTTAACTTAAAAGGACTAAAGTCTCCTAATGTGATGCAGAAATGCCTTAGACTTACAACTCTCTTGTAAAGTGCTTCCAGCTCCCTCTCAGTCCAACTCCTTATAGGACTGAGCGGCCTTGGTTGTCTCACTTTTATGATGCAAGTTAGGGGAGGAGCTAACAAAGTCATGTGCTCCTCCACTGGTATAAAAGGAGGTGAATGTGAAATGTTGAGTCAGTGTGTGGTAGGAAGGCAAACCTACCAGATGCCTAGCCAGATTCTAGGTGCCTTTTTGGCAGGAATTTTCTTTCTTGTTAAAGATATGATTTCCTGTGCCTTATGTTTTTTTTGAAAGTTATATACAAGTTCTGCTTTAAGTCCATTTTATTTTTTTCTGCTTCTAATAAATTTTGAAATATCGGATCCTGACTGCTCTCTGGACTTTATTGGACACCCCCACATGCACAGTCTGCCAGGATCCCCATAAAAATTTTTAAATCAACATTGAGAAGTGAGATGGGGCGGTACGAACCACACAGCTTGGGGTCCTTTCTCTCTTTGGGTGTGACAGTGATCAGTGTGGAACACCATGAGTCTGGCACCTCCCCTCCCTCCTGCAGGTGGTGGTAGCAGGCCAGCAGTGGAGGCACCAGGGTCTCCTGTAATACCTTGTAAAATTCTGAAGGTAGGCCATCTAGGCCTGGGGATTTGCCTGATTTTAAGTCTTTAATTTTTGCCACAACCTCCTGTGTAGTAATCAGGCTTTCAGCATGTCAGCGTGGCACAGTTGGTAGCACATCCGCCTCTGGACCAGAAGGTCATGGGTTCTCATCCCACACTGGGACTGAACTTGCACCTAAAACGCTGGCATCCGAGTGCAGTATTGGGGGGTGCTGTACTTCTGGGGTGTGCCGTCCTTTGGATGAGACATTAAACTGAAGTCCCTTCTACCCATTCTGGTGTTGTCCTGGTGGGTTTCCAGGTGGAAGTAAAAGAACCCAGGGCACTCTTCGCAAAGAGTAGGGGACATTCCCAGTGTCCTGGCCAACATTCCCCTTCCCATAAACCGGTTCATGCAATTATCTAGGCTGTGTGTGGGTGTTGATGTACGATATGGCCGCCACTACACATTCAGTCACTTCACTACCAGTCTAGCATTGCTTGTAAAGTACTTTGGGATACACTGTGTATGAAAAGTGCTATATAAATGCTGATTCTTCTTCTTCTTTCCAGGAAGTCCCGATCTTCCTGGGCAAGGACCTGCAGGGCCAGCGATTCCATAAAGGTCTCTGTTAGGTCTGCTTCTCTAAAAGGGTGATTCCCCTTGTACAGGCCCCTATAATAAGTGGCAAAAGACCCCACTATCAGTAAAGGGGCTGTTACCAAATCCCCATCCCTGTCAGGGTCCCTTACACTCTGAACCACTCTACTGACGAGTTATTTTCTCAGAGCAAAGGCTAAAAGTTTGCCTGCCCTGTTGCCCTCTGCATAATATAAACGTTGAGACCTCCTCATGGCCCCCCTTGACCTGGCACGCCAGTTGTTTTTCCACTTCTGATTTCTTTCTTTGCCAGAGTTCCTTGTCACCAGTGTGTAGTATTAACTTGTGTCAAAATTCAGCCTCTCTAAGTTCCTCTTCTAATTTTCTAAGGGCTGTCTGGTGCTGTCTCTTAACCCTCGAGCTATATGACATTATGTGCCCTTGACTATATGCCTTTAAGGTATCCCACCACTCTGATGGGGAGGTCAATACAGGGTCATTAGCTAGGCTTGTGCATTTCTACAGCCGAAACCATAAGCATCTTAAATTAAGATGGCAGTCTGTCTCACCCACCCCTCCTCACTCTGTACTGGGTCTGACATGCAAGGACTTCAGCCTTCAATCCTGTCAGTCCCACCACCAGAGGTCTCCCTACTGTTACAATTAGCCCACTCTGTAGGCCTCTTGTCATTCACAACTCTCGCTTCTAGATGGTGCTGCTTTGACCAAACTGCCCTTTCTCATGGCTCTCCATCTGTTTTTTTTTTTTCGCTTTTTGCAGCTGTAAAGCATTTATATGCAGCATCTATTTAGCCATCTGTAAGAGGGGTAGTTTCAAACTTGGAAAAGCCAGTATACCTTTCTGAATGGAAATCACATCACACACATAGAAAAGTAGGTCACCAACAAACTATTTTTCTGATTTCTGTGACGTGAGCAGCTGTAACTGAGAGGTAAACATGGGACTATGGAATTTATCAGCAGAAAACGTCAGCTAGGCCCACCAAGTCTGCCCAAGGCTTCTCTGTCTATTGCACCTCCACAGACCCTACAGACATACTAACTGGCTTCCAGGGACATTCCCCCTCCCTGTTTGTGTACTAATATGCCCCTGTGTCTATCACATGCATGCATGCTTGAAGCCTTCCACCATTCTAGCCTCCACAACTTTGGGTTGCAGTTGGTTCCATGCTTCTACCACCCTTTCTGTGAAGAAGTGTTTCCTCGCATCCTAAGCGAAATTCCACCCCTCCCCTACAATTTCATCGCATGCCCCCTAGTCTTGGAGCTCATTTTCTTTTGGAAGACGCTCCCTCCCTGCTCACTGTTCACTCCTGTGAGGTACTTAAAGGTCTCGATCATGCCAACCCTCTATAAAGATCACCTCACCCCATGTTTGAGCTCGACCCTCCTCCTCCCAAGCCACTTGGTGGCCACATAACAAAAATCTATCAGTCAAGTACCCATCTCTGCCTCCAGCAAAGATTGACTCCCAACCCCCATATCTTTGCTGAATTACTCCCTCCTTCCCTCCCTGATTCACTCTGTGGCCTAATGACAAAAGCCCAGTGGCTGGGTGCCCATCCCCACCACTGGTGAAGATTACCCTTCCCCCATATCTTTGCTGAGTTCTTCCCTACCATGAGTTGTTCTGTGGCCCAGCAATAGAAGTTTGGTGCTCAGGTACCTATCTCCACTACCAGTGAAGATTGACCCCCCCTCCCATCTGTACTGTACTGAAACCCCAGTAAAGTCCCTTTCCAGCCCAACAGAAACAGAAATCTGGCCATCGGGTGCCCATCCCTGCCACCGGTGAAGACTGCTGTGCTAAAACCCCCTCTGCCGAACTCAATCCTCAATTGCCACAGACTCTGGCAATCCAGTTACTGTATATGAAGAAACATAGTCACTACACATATGTCATAAATCACTGTTCTCAAACAGAAATTTATAAAATATATCATGTGAGCATGTTCTTTATAGAACGAGATTTTGATAACTGAATACAGACGTTGGCCAGATGCAGGGGTTAATGGAGAGACAGAGCCGGCCACAGTCTCTATGGGGGAACCCTTAGGCAGAGTTTGTGATGGAGCTGTAACTGGATGTCTGTAACTGATGGGCAGGGATGGGGTTGTAAGTGGATGTCTGTAACTGATGGGCGGGGATGGGGTTGTAAGTGGATGTCTGTAATTGACGGGTAGGGATGGGGTTGTAAGTGGATGTCTGTAATTGACAGGTGGGGATGGAGTTGTAAGTGGATGTCTGTAACTGATGGGCAGGGATGGGGTTGTAAGTGGATGTCTGTAATTGACGGGTGGAGATGGAGTTGTAAGTGGATGTCTGTAACTGACGGGCGGGGATGGGGTTGTAAGTGGATGTCTGTAATTGACGGGCGGAGATGGAGTTGTAAGTGGATGTCTGTAACTGACGGGCGGGGATGGGGTTGTAAGTGGATGTCTGTAACTGATGGGTGGGGATGGAGCTGTAACTGAATGTCTGTAATTGACGGGTGGGGATGGGGTTGTAAGTGGATGTCTGTAATTGACGGGTGGGGATGGGGTTGTAAGTGGATGTCTGTAATTGATGGGTGGGGATGGGGTTGTAACTGGATGGCAGCCAGGGGTTGAAGGGCAGGAAGATGCTGGGGGTTGTAAGTAAATGGATGGCTGCAAGTGATGGCTTGACTAAGGCCGTGATAGGGAAGAAAAAACAGCTCTCACTACTTGAGAGCTGGGTGGGTATGGGAGTGGGTTGTTTCAGAATGCCAGGAATTGTTTGGCAGAGCAGCATGAGTGTGGGGGTTGCCATTGGGTGACTGGTATTAATACAGTATGTCTGGGCAGAGTGAGGGAGGAAATTGACACTTGGCACCAGGGATTTGGGGGGCAGGTTGAGGGAGAAGGTTGCCACTGTATGACAAGGACTGGCGGTTTAATGGTAGTGCTGGCATTCTGAGCCCTTCCTTGGGTCTCCCACCACTGATGACATTGGGTTGTGATACTGCCTGGATTTAGTAGGCTAACCTAAAGGAGAAAGAATATCACCACCAGTCGATGCCTAAGACACCATCAGCCACTGACAGTTGGTAGGCAGCTGCAGGCAGCACAGCGATTCAGTGTCAGACTCAGTGTAGAATTGATGTCACGAGACATGGACCTCTAATATTAATTGTAGCCAGTGACCTACTGTCTCACAATAATGATTTTTGTCGATGGTGGATACTGGTTGGGACCAAAGAGAGTAACTTTATGGCTGGCAGCCAGTAGCAAGGAAGAAGGCAGATTTGAAAAGGCACTCAGTACAATGTCATGATGTGTGTGGGGCATGATGGGCCATGGGGCAATAGTTCGATACTGGATGGACATTGGACAGATAAGAGTTATTTGGGCTCAAGTCAGGTGGCAGGAGGCTAGGCCTAGGCTGGGTGTGTGTGACAGGTTGAATAAGACCCTGTATCATTTGTTATGCAGAAAGAGTTAAAAGAAAGGGTTTGTTCCATCCTCTCCTTTTCTCTCTCTTGTCTGTCTGATTGTGCAGTCAAATTTTCTTGTAAGACTTAAGAGTAGATCACTCTGTCAGTCTCACGATTCTCCCCCTCCCGCTACTCCCTGCCTTCACTTGCTGTTTCTTGCTGTTTCTATCTTTTTTCCCCCTTGCTTATCTGTGGTTATAAAAATATATGTGGATCTTTATGTGAAACTGGGTTCTCTGGTTTGAAAACGTATATAGTTACATTGTTGAAATGATTGCAGAAAGCTATTTGGAACTTGGTGGGTTAACGCTGAGATACAGTTTGACCTGCACAAGCTCATTTGCAGAGTTGTCAACAGAAGGTTAGTTGTGGGACACAAAATTCTACTTTGTTTCACCTGCAAGGAAAGAAACTGACAACATTTTGTTACACTGTGTGAAAACATGACTTATAAAATTGGTAGGGAAAATCCTGTGTCCTGACTGGTTGTTACCTCTGCATTAGATCTGTCTAATGCACAGATAAAAACAAGCGCTGATAACCTGGATGCAGCACAAAAAAAGAAAGAAAATCAAGCGGCAGATTAGAACTTTCAGTTTTGGCCAAGTTCTGATGGCTGCCATTTTTATTTATTTATTTATTTATTTTAATCTGAACATCTTTAGTTCCAGGAACAGCCTGAGGGACACAAAGAGCCAATGTACTGAAATCAGACACTTCTGTATGGTAAAATCAGTTCACAGGTTTCATGATCTCTGACCCTTCCCCTCTTTACTCATGATCTCCGTGACCGCCCCTACCCCATAACCGCTGCTGCATATCACTTCAAACAGATGACTTTACATTTCAGATGCTGATCGAAAAAGAGGGAGTCAGGCTCTGAATACTGCACATGCCTCATCCACTGCAGATCGGAAGCTCATTCAGTTTTTTGTTTTAAAATTTTTTTTCTGTTTTAAAAATCATTACCAGTCTGAATGCTGTGCTCATGCATAACTCCCGCCTGCCCACTAACTCGCTGCTCAGCCTATACTTCTTCACTCTTTTTCTCCACCAGTGGCTTTCTCCTGTCCGCACGTTCACTTCCCCACTCTTGTGCTGCTCTGAGCTGCTTTATTTTTCTGTACTACCCACTCCCAGCATTTGCTTATTTTTTAAATAGGTTTTAAACATGTTGTTGTGAACTGCAGTACAGTTCACTAAAGCCCCATACAGCTTGGTTTCTTCACCAGTGCATCTCCACTGCAAACACGTCTCCACCAAAGGTTTTCCTCTCAATCACTCATTCACTTTCCTGCTTGGCTGCTATAATGTACAGTACAAAAATTTAAAAAGGATATATATATATATATATACACAAAATTACAAACTGTTTCAAATACTTATAATCCCGGTGTCTCTGTAATTGTGTGAGTGGGGAGGCAGGTGACCATAACAACTAGTTGGTAACCGTGACAACCAGTTGCTAATATACAGGAATGGAAGCTCCAAGGGGACAAAAAAAGAAGCACATAACTGCAGGCGGATAAACTATTTTTCTTCAAAACAAACGAAAATTCATACAATTTTAACAGTAACTGTCACAGCTTTTTTTTCTTCTGTGTGTTCCCCACTAGACTCTCCTCCATCTGAAACTACCCAGCTGGTCTGGTGTGGCTCTTGGTTTTCCTATACTTCCTGACCCTTGCCTAAATGACAAGGGGGACCTAGTTTCATTCAGAGGTCTGAAAAGCACAGTGCTCTAGGGCTTCCTGTAGCTGCACTAGATCTTATCTACAAATGGAGGCCTCCAGCACTAGGAGGAGGAGGAGCCACACCAGACCAGCTGGGTAGTTTCAGATGGAGGAGAGTCTAGTGGGGAACACACAGAAGTAAAAAAAAGCTGTGACAGTTACTGACACCAACACAGAGTGATGGCAGGGTAAGTGTCCTCTTCATTAGTTATTTCTAAAATAATTGTCCTTTCCTCCTTCCATATCAGCAGTACCCCCCATACCAACACAGATTATCAGTTCTGTCTGCCTGTCTTTTATTTACATAGATTTAAGCAATACAACAATGACCGTTTAATAGATATTAAAATAGGCTGGTTGTTTACTCGTATGCATACTTCCTGAACATTAGAAACACCCCCAAACAGCGCAGTCACCCATGATGCAATATTTTCCTCTCCTCCCACTGCATCATAATGCGTGGCTAGGCTGTGTTGGGGATGTTCCCAACTAAAGACCAGGACAGATGCAGTGGGAGTTGATCAGGCACTGTAAACAAACACATTTTTGTGTGGTGTCGCCAGTGCAGTAAGCAGTGTTTTTCACCTTTAAAAATATAAAAGGAATCAGAATCAAACTGGCCAGCAACTTCAGCAATTTCTACAGAAGGTGAGTGATCATAAAATATGTTTTTTAAATTAGAGACAATTTGAGTCCTAAGGGGGTTGACAGTGTCCTATTAAAGTAGGTTTTATCACAGCATATATTTTTTCATATTGCTTGTGTAACTACAATCAGTAAGGCAGCAAAGGAGGCAGGGATGAAAACTCATTCTGCCTTTGGTTGCAGCAGGCAATGATATTCATCAATTCTGTAACTTTACTTGTGATGCATATGTGCGTTACTGGAACTGCAGATTCATGGTTCACTCTGTTGAGAATATTCCATTCAGATTATGTCTATTGGTGCAATTAGACAAGTTATTACGTGATGTTCGTTTGAGATAGCTCCCAGCAATGAAGACAAGTGCCTTAGTATAACAGTTTCATGTGGCATACAGTATGCAATAAATACTCCCTGAACACCATTATCCAAGAACTATAATTCCTACAGTTCAATATTTATACCAAATCAGAGTTACTAAAACAAGGATAGCTCAGTGCATCTATTTGAGAGGACTGAGTAAAACCTTGTCCCATTTGTTATGCAGAAAGAATTAAAAGAAAGGGTCTGTTCTGTCCTATCTTTTTCTGTCTCTTGTCTGTCTGACTACACAATCAAATTTTCTTGTGAGACCTAGGAACTGATCACTCTGACAGTCTCACAGTTCTCCCCCTCCCACTACCTCCCTGCCTCCACTTGCTGGTTCTTGCTGTTTCTATCTTTTCTTCCCCCTTGCTTATCTGTGGTTATAAAAATATGTGTGGATCTTTACGTGAAACTGGGTTCTCTGGTTTGAAAATGTATATAGTTGTATTGTTGAAATGATTGTAAAAACTAATTGAAACTCAGAGGGTTAACCTTGAGATGCAGTTTGACCTCCACATGCTCATTTGCAGAATTGTCAACAGGAGATCAGTTCTGGGACACAATATTCTATTTTGTTGCACCTGTAAGGAAAGAAGCTGACAAAGTTTTGGGACATTGTGTGAAAACGGGACATGTACAGTATTTTATGGAGCTCAGGATGCAGAATTTAATTGCCAGGAAAATACATTATATATAAGGAGAGCAATCTTATCTTTAGTTGGAGAGAGAGGGCTCGATTCTCCAAGCCCTGAGATTGATGCAAGGTGTCTGCGCCAAACATAATTGGTGCAAGTGGCATCTTGCATCAAAAACTGCCTCCTGAGCTATTCACAAAAGCAGCCTGTATCAACCGCAAGCTGCCTGCCCCAAACAGGGCTTGCGCCACCCATGCGCCCAAGAATGAGCTGCAACATGGCACTAGGGGGCATGCAGTAGATGCAAGCTGCCACATCCCCAAATGTGGTATTCACAGAACTCTCCCAGAGGGAGAAATTCTAAGTACCCTTAGTAAGGGTACTTAGAAATATCTCCTCTTGGAGAGTTGCCTGTTAGCAGCAATGTGCTGTGGTCCCCCCTCCCTGATCCCTGATGTGCCCCTATATTTAAAGTATAACTGACCCCCTTATTGGTAGTTTAGCAGTCCCCCCTCCCCAATCCCCAATGTGCCCCAATATTAAAAATATAACTGATCCCTTCACTGGTAGTCCAGTGGTCCCCCTTCCCAATCCCCAATGAGCCCCTATATTTAAAATATAACTGATCCTCTCATTGGTAGTCCAGCGTCCCCCTTCCCAATCCCCAATGAGCCCCTATATTTAAAATATAACTGATCCCCTCATTGGTAGTATAGCAGTCCCCCCGATCTCCAATGTGCCCCTATATATAAAATATAACTGATCCCCTTGTTGGTAGTCTAGCACCCCCTCCCCGATGTGCCCTATATGTAAAATTTAACTTATCCCCTCATTGGTAGTATAGCGTTCCCCCTCCACAATTCTGGATGTGCCCTTACATGTAAAATATAACTAATCCCCTCATTGGTAGCCTATCAGTCCCCCTCCACAATCCCCAATGTGCCCCATATGAAAAATATAACTGATCCCCACATTGGAAGTATAGCAGTCCCCCTTCCCAATCCCCAGTGAGCCCCTATATTTAAAATATAACTGATTCCCTCGTTGGTAGACTACTGGTCTCCCGTGATCTCCAATGTGCCCCTATATGTAAAATATAACTGATCCCCTCATTGGTAGTCTAGCACCCCCATCCCCAATGTGCCCCATATGTAAAATCTAACTTATCCCCTCATTGGTAGTATAGCGTTCCCCCCTCCACAATCCCCGATGTGCCCCTATATGTAAAATATAACTGATCCCCTCACTGGTAGTCTATAAGTCCCCCTTCCACGATCCCCAATGTGCCCCTATATGAAAAATATAACTGATCCCCACATTGGTAGCATAGCAGTCTCCCCTTCCCAATCCCCAGTGAGCCCCTATATTTAAAATATAACTGATCCCCTCATTGGTAGTCTAGTGGTCTCCCCCGATCTCCAATGTGCCCCTATATATAAAATATAACTGATCCCCTCGTTGGTAGTCTAGCACCCCCGTCCCCAATGTGCCCCATATGTAAAATTTAACTTATCCCCTCATTGGTAGTATAACGTTCCCCCCTCCACAATCCCTGATATGCCCCTATATGTAAAATATAACTGATCCCCTCATTGGTAGTCTAGTGGTCTCCCCCGATCTCCAATGTGCCCCTATATATAAAATATAACTGATCCCCTCGTTGGTAGTCTAGCACCCCCGTCCCCAATGTGCCCCATATATAAAATTTAACTTATCCCCTCATTGGTAGTATAGCGTTCCCCCCTCCACAATCCCTGATATGCCCCTATATGTAAAATATAACTGATCCCCTCATTGGTAGTCTATCAGTCCCCCCCTCCATGATCTCCAATATGCCCCATATGAAAAATATAACATCCCCTCATTGGTAGTATAGCGGTCCTCCCTCCCCAATCCCCGATGTGGCCCAGTATAATACAATTTAATAGTGCCCCCATCCCTAGTGAGTGCCCCCCCCACCTATCAGGTCCTGCCCACCACCCCACTCCCCATCCCGGCACACAGCCGGCGACCGGCAAAGCCCTCCTCTCAACTCCATGGCCAGCTGCCGACTGAACTGTCATAGAGCATGTACTGTACAGTATTTGCCCTGTGACAGTTCAGTTGTGGTCAGACAGAGCGGTGAGAGGAGGGCTGTGCCAGCTGTCGGCTCTGTTCCTGGATGGGGGGGCGGTGGTGGCACGACCTGCTGGGTGGGAGCCACCTACTGGGAAATGGAGGCACTATTAAATTGTATTAAACCGCCACATCTGGGATCAAGGAGGGGAGACTGCTATACAGCCTCCCCTCGCTACAATGAATGAAATGGGAGCCATAACATGAGTTCGTTATAGCTCCCCATTCATTACATCGGGGGACGCTGAAAAGTAAAGGTGAGCTACAGTGCTGCTGGATCCACAGCTTCTCCTGCCTGCACCCCAACTCCATACCGCTCTTTCAGCTCATGCAGTCTACCAAGTTAACCACAGTTTAAAAACGTATATTAAAGTGAAAAAGTAGCTTTTTTCCTGTTTTCTTATACTGCATTTGTTGCAGTGCATGGGAGAGGATATGATCACGCTCACTCTTGAAGTAGGTCAGGACGCTGAAGTGAAGTATGGTATTACACACTGCTTGAGAGATGTTACTTTTATTGTACTTTACAATGTAATTTTTTTTTGCTGCAAAAAGTTAAAAGGAAAAAGGGAGACTGCAAGCAGTGCTGTGACGAAAACAGGGCTCACACAAAACCGGTGCACTTTCGAGTCACGTTCCTCCCTCTCGCCTGCTCAAAAATGAAAGTCCTAATATGATACTACTGTACATGTATGTTATGGTCTGCAGACTTTTTTTTCTAAGCTGTGGATCAAGGGCTGGTTGTCAGGGGAGAAGATCTGGAGCACGGGAAAGCTAGAACACAGACTGAATAACGGGAGCCATGTGTTCTATTCATTATAGCTGAGTTTTCATTATTCTGGGGTTTAGTGTAGCAAGGGAAGACTGTACTGCCAATGAGGGGATCATTTTTCTTTTTAATATAGAGGAACACCAGGGACTGGGGGCACTATACTACCAATGAGGAGAACATTTTTCTTTTTAATATAGGGGCACATCGGGATCAGGGAGGAGGGACCGCTTGCCTTACCGCAAGGAGCCTGAGGCAAACCATTCTATGCGCCATGTGTTTGCTGCACTGGAGAGGTTGCCACCAGTGTGAGGACTTAGGCATCGGGGCCCCTTCTGCAACAGAATTTGGTACAGGGTTTCTGGCACACCGGGCTTCAGCGCAAGCTGCTTTATGCCACAGCTTGCGTCGTTCTAAGCCCTTGTTGAGAATCAGAACCAGAGAGACTGAAATTTAGAATTAGAGATACCCTCAAATTAAAGAATTTTGTTCTGTTTGAACTGCTGGTATAAGAGCTATCCTGCACAGTTATATATATATATTTTTTTATTGTTACCGACAATAATAAAAAACTACTTGTGAATTATATACCTTCTCCTGGTTTGCCTATGCCTCCTGACCCGTGCCTCAATGACAGTGAACCCATGCTAAGTAGAGGATGGAAGAACAGATCCTTGCTTTTAACCCTTTCTGCATAACAAGTGGAACCGGGTCTTATTCATCCCTGTCGCAATCTAGTCATAAACAAGGTAGCGTACCCAAAATTAATACAAGGCCGCCAGGGCAGATCCTTTGAGTATCGACTCAAGACAATGAACATGTACCCGCTGCAGGCCAGAAAGGGGGGGGGGCATAGAAACAGACAATGATGGCAGAAAAAGACCAAAGGTTCATCTAGTCTGCACAGACTTCCCTTTCTGCCCAGGTACCTATTGTCCATATGGGGATTTTATCCTTCCCGGTCCACTGTCCTGCCCCCTCTCTACTGCTACTTACCTGAGCAACCACCAAACCCTCCACTCTGTCTCAGCCATGCATGACTCCATTTACTGTCTTGGCACCCACCACCTCCCCAGGCAGACTGTTCCACGGCTCTGTAAAACAGAACTTAGTCACATCCCTCTTAAACCTTCCCCCTGCCAGTCTCTGCTTGTGACCTTGAGTTCTTGACTCTGTATTCCTACTAACTAGTACCCTGCAGTTCACCTTGTTTATTTTCTTTATTTATTTATTTATTTTTATTTATTTCAATTTTGCTAACCGAGTAAGCCCACTGGGCCCAAAAGGTACCTTTTTCAGGGGTGACCCGGAATTAGTTACATACAGCCTTACTGGATCTTTGGCAACTTACAGAAACAAGACAACTACAGGAACAACGTTTTTCGAGTGCTTTACGATTCAGAGATACATGCCATTACTGAAACATATTATTAACACATTACACTAGACAGGAGGTCATTACAGACAGTGACAGATTGTTAACACTAGCAACTACGATATGAGGAAACAAGCAGTTGGCCTTTTGGCACCATTCCTTTTACAATGTGGTTCATTCAGGCAGAGGCATTTTTAGCCCAGGGAGGCAAGACAGCTTAGTGTCTTTTGACTTTTGCCACAAGCATGTGCAGAGGCTTTTTTTTTTTTCAGCAGGTGCACTTTGATCCCTTTTCTGAATGCATCCAGTGAGCTGGCCACCTGTAGATGGTCAGGCAGGTCATTCCATAACACTGGTGCTGTATGGGAGAATGACTTGCTACCTGTTACCGTCCTGGCCCTAAGCGCTTCCAGGAGCTTCCTGTTGGTGCTACGGAGCAGTCTCCCTGGGTATTATGGCATCAGCAGGCTGACTAGGTCTGTTGGGGGTGAAGCATTTGTGATTTTGCATGCAGTGCACAGTAACTTGAAGGTATCTATCATGTCCACCCCCCTCCCGCATGGTTTCCAGTGAGTACATGTTCAGTGCCTTAAGATGATCTTTGTAAGATCTGCTCTGTTGGCCTTGAATCACCATGTTCACCCTGCGTTTCACTGTCTCCAGTTTGTCCCTGTCCTTCCTTAGGTGAGGACTCCAGAACTGAACACAGTATTCCAGATGCAGCCTCACCAGTGACCTATGTAGAGGTAGCAGTATCTCCTTTTTCCTGCTATCAATACTCCATCTGATACACCCCAGCATCCTATTAGCCTTACTACAGTGCCTTGTTATACTGGCTCGATTGTTTGAGGGAGTCACTAATAATGACTCCCAGGTCCGTTCCTCTGCCATAGTGCTCAGTTTAACCCCTCCCATTCAGTACTCTGCCCTGTTTCTTTTTTCCCCTGGGTGCAAAACCTTAAATTTTCTGGCACTGAATTTCAATTGCCAAACTTTAGACCCCCTCTCTAGCCTTTGTAGATCTCTCTGCATCTCTCTGATCCCTTTGTTGCTTTCTACCCTACCAAACAGCTTCTCATCATCTGCAAAGAGACACAACTTGTCCCGGATGCCCTCTCCAGTGCTGCTGATGAACGTACTGAAGAGGATAGGACCAAGGACAGATCACTGCAGCACCCCACTCATAACCTCCCTCTCTTCACATTTGATCCCATTTACCACCACTCTCTGCTGTCTCTCCTTGAACCAGTTTCCCACCCATCTTTTTTTGTTTTTTACAATTGTTTAACCAGGTGAGACACACTAAGCTGAAAGCTTGTTTACAGGTGCAACCTGGGAACACAGGGAAGTTAAGTGACTTGCTCAGGGTCACACAGTATGCAAGAGGGGACTGTGGGATTCAAACCCAGGTCTCCAGATTTGCAGCTCAGAGCCTTAAACCACTGCACTATACTGCCTCCCTAACTATGTTCCTAACTATGCCCATCTAACTATGTCCAAAGCCATGCCCAGGTCCTCCAGATTATTCCACAATCTTCTGTGTGACACCAAGTTGACAGCCTTGCTGAAATCGAAGTAGAGTAAATCCACAGCATGGCTGTTATCTACTACCATTGTTACCCAGTCAAAGAAAACTATCAGGTTGGTCTGGTAACACCTCCATGCCACAAACCCATGCTGTTTACTATCCTGTGGACTGTTGCTCTCTGCGTAGTCCACAAGATCTTCTTTGATTGTTGCTTCAGTTTACCAACTGCAAAGGTAAGGCTGAAAGGTCTGTAATTCCCCAGCTGCTCTTGCCCCCCCCCCCCACACACACACACGCACTTTGTGTAAGGGGACCGATTTCTGGTGCATCTGGCCCTGCTGGAATGTCCCAGTCAACAACAGGCAGGTTCAGATCACCTACCACCACCGCTTCCTCCCCTTTCACTGCCCTTGCCTGATCTTTCCCAAGCTCCCCCTCTCTCTCCCCTTGTCCTGGTGGTTATATAGATCACCCCACCTCTATTTTCTAACCTGAGGGTGCTGTGAGGTGAACCCACAGCTACTCCATTTTCCCTCTGCTTCCCCGATATGTCCCTCCTCCACAGCCTCTGTACCTCCCTGACATATAGGTCTATGCCCCCCCTTTGCCTTTCCCTCTATCCTGTCTAAACATTGTGTAACCTGGGGCTGACAGGTGTCCGTCATTATTCTCTGTGGCCATGATGAATAAACAAGGTAAACTGCGAGACACTATTTAGCAGGAATGGTGGGTCAAAAACAAGGGGACATGAATGTAAGCTGGAGAGGGAGAGATGCAGGAGGGATGCAAGAAAGTTTTACTTTGCCAAGAGAGTGGTTGAGCCATGAAACAGCCTTCCAGCAGCAATGATGGGCGCAACAAAAATATTAATGGGTTCAACCACAGCTGGGACAGAGTAAAGGAGTTAACAGTTACTCGGGGGTTGAAGTAAGGCAGGGAGCAGACAAGGGCAAACCCCCTTTAGACAATAAGTCACAGGGTACAGTAGGGGTAAAACTGAGCACTCTGGATGGACCAATGGTCTTTTTCTGCTGACGCTGTCTATATTTTAATAGATAAGAAAAGAATTTAACCATCTACAACACTCATGGGGCTGAGATCTTTGTTGTTGAAAGCATGCTTCAGGACAAGGCTGAAAATAGGTAGAACTGTCTAGCCCTCCTTTCCCGGTCAACAAAAACAAAATAAATAAATTACAAACTATTGAGATGGATGGAATAGGACCTATGACAGGTTGCACATGTGTTCTTATTATGACCCTGTACACACTAGGGAACAAAACAATCTAACTGCCTTAAACTGTTTTAAAGCAGCAGTGCAGTGAAAGATTCCAGGCATCTTCCAGATTTATTTGGTGGTACAATGTCCTAATTCCACCAAAATGTGAGTATTTTATGAATGTTTTAATTGATTTTTTTTCACAAGAAAAAAATATGGCTGCCACACTTTGCATAGAAGTAGCCTTGTAGACATGGCAAGGGTTTGAGACTGAGAAAATATAAAAAGACTCATGGTGCACAGGAGGTACACAGGCAAGTACATTTGACAGCTGTGCTAATACTTTTCTTAATTTTAGCTAAATTTAGTTTTTTTTGGAAAAAAATAAATTTTTAGTTGCTCTTCAAACACGGTTTCTGTACGCAAGGCAAGGCAAGCTTTATTTATATAGCGACTTATCCAGGGGCTCAGAGCACTTCACAATAAAAGCAATACCCCCACGAGTTAAAACAGATATAGTCAAATAAAACTAAAGGATTTCTCAAATAAGAATGTTTTTAAGAAGGCTTTAAAGGCCTCCACCGAGCTGGCCACGCGAATGTGAGGTGGAAGAAAATTCCACAGAAATGGTGCAGCTATACCAAACGCTCTGTCGCCAGATCGCTTCAGGCAAGAGGAAGGTATAATGAGCAGGCCAGCATCAGCACAGCGTAGGGGGCGGATAGGCCAGTACAGAACCAGGAGCTCTTTAAGTAGTCGGGTACCAATCCACGTAGGGCCTTGTATGTTAACAAGCATACCTTGAAGGTGATGCGCGAACTCACAGGCAGCCAGTGCTGAGCGTGCAGAACAGGAGTGACATGATCCCTCACTGAGGCACCCATCAACATCCTGGCCGCAGCATTCTACACTAGCTGCAGTCAACGCATCAGTCCTCCAGACAGCCCTAATTGCAGTAATCTAGCCTGCTGGTAACAAAGGCATGGATGACAGTATCCAGATCAGCAGGTGTCAGAAATGGCTGGATCCTGGTGATATTCCATAGATGAAAAAACCCGGATCTGACAATCGATGACACTGGTTGTTTGTGGGTAAGTTGTTCGTCAAGAAAAATGCCAAGGTCCCTAACCGCACTGGCCACCAACAGGGGGCACCCATCGACTACTGGGGTGAACTGCCTCCCGTCAGTGGAAACACCTCCATGACCCAGCTCAATCACCATAACCTCTGTCTTGCTGGGGTTGAGACATAGCCAGTTTGCAAACATCCAATCGTTGATCCCAGCCAAACACCAGCTCAGCGTATCTGAGGTGGATAGGTCACCTGGGGCACAAGACAGGTACAACTGGGTATCATCCGGATAGCAGTGAAACCCCAAATTGTACCACCTAATGATCTCACCAGCAGCAACACATACATGGAGAATGGCAGGGGAGCCAAAATGAAGCCCTGTAGAACACCACAAGGCAGCGCAAAAAGTCCAGAGGAAATTTCCCAAGGACTACAAGCTGCGATCTTCCGGTTAAATATGAGCTAAACCAGTGCAAATCTCTGCTGGTAGCACCCACATAGGTCCACAGACGATCCAATAGCACCCCGTGATCCACCATGTCAAACGCTGAGGATACAGTAGGTCCAAGAGCACTAAGATGGTAGCGTGCCTTTGGTCCCTCGCCAAGAGAGATCATGTGCCACATGACCAAAGCCGTCTCAGTGCTGTGTCAGGGCCGAAAACCTAATTGGAGAGGTCCATAGATGGATAGACTCTCCAGGCACTCAACCAGCTGGTCAACCACCATCTTCTCAATAACCTTCCCCAAAAAGTGAAGATTACAGATAGCCCTATAGTTCGAGAGAACATCAGAGTCTAAGGTTAATTTTTTAAGGAGAGGTCTCACCACAGCCTCTTTCAAGGCCATAGGAAACACACCCTCACTTAAAGACCCATTAATGATCTCCATGAACACTGGACCCAGGAAATACAAGCAGCTAATGACAAGCCACGTTGGACCTGGATCCAGGGCACAGCTGGTGAGATGCATGCTGGAAAGCAGTCGGAGGACCTCAACTGCCAAAACTGTCCAAAACGCACTCCAACTCGCCAAAAGGTCATCACCGGTTAAAACCGTGTTACAACTGTGTTATAAACTGAGCTAAAACCCTGCTAGGAAGGTAGTCTTTAGCACGGTTTTAGACAAACAGCAGTTGCTTTAATCCATGTTAACAGCAGTGTGGATGCGATTTGTGCTGTAACACGAGTTAAGGTAACCATGTTTAAACAAAACTAAATATTTTCGCCTTCGATATAGACAAAAATACAGTACACACAGTGATATGTTCCCACTGTACACCCGATTCTGATGATATAATTTCATTCCCACTCTGTTAAGGTGCCGGATTGCATCCCATCATGCATTGTGGTACTAGCAATGCTTTGCGCTGGTGCCACAACCATGCCTGAGAATTCACTCGGGCAAGCACGGTTGTTGGAGTGTAGTGTGGGTGCTCCAACAACCATGCTAGGCACTGGTTAGAAAATGTTTTTTAAAACATTTTTTAACTCGGTGCTCAGTGTGTACAGGGCCTTTGTCAGGTATGGAGACTGCTCACCAACCCCCTCCACGCTACATCACAATTACCAACTTTGCCAAACTGGACGTGGAAGCTTTCCTCTATGATGTATCCTGTATCAACTGGTCTGACATCTATCACTCCCATGATGTTCAAACAGCCCTTGATATGTTCATTGATAATTTCACAGCACTTCAGGATAAACATACCCCGAAGGTCACCAGAAGGGTCAGGGGTAAACAAAAAAGATGGCTACACAAGGACCTGCTGGCTAACCTGAGCACACGAGACAAACTCTGGAAGAAGTATAAAGTGTCCAGACTACCGGAGGATTACAATACCTACAGGGCCTCTCTGAGCCCCTGTAAAAAACAAAACAGAACAGCAAAGAGCATCTACTGCAAGGAACTGCTCACAAACTCTGCTGGTGACCCTAGAAAATTCGGACACACATCAAGACCTTTCTTGGGGCTACCCAGTCATTGACCCCAGGGGATATGATCCTAAATGGTGTGCATTGCAATGACTCGAACACTATAGCGAATGCCTTTAACAGATTATTCACGGACCTGTCTCAGTACACCTCGTCCTTCGCTTCACCTCCCACAGCATCTCAGCCTTACTGCACACCCCAGAGATCTGCATCTGGTGCTGACCACTGCCAACTAACTACTACCCCCCTTTCCACTTTAAAGCTATATCTAGATCCGAGGTCCAAAGGCTATTGCAAAACATATCCGACAACACTAGCTCCGGCTCAGATTCACTCGAGCCACAACTCCTGAAGCTAGCGGCACCATTGATTGCCTTGCCACTAGCCAAGATTTTCACTCTGTCTCTCTCTCTTGGCATTGTCCCAGATCTCTGGAAGATTGCCCGAGTTATGCCTATCCTTAAAAAAGGAGACCCAAAGGATATCAACAACTACAAGCCCATAGCCATCCTCTCTGTGCTAAGCAAGCTACTGGAGAAGCTTGTTGCAACCCAAACCATTGACTATCTCACAAAGAACAACCTTCTCTCAGACACTCAGCATGGTTTCAGAAAAGGACACAGTACCTCAACTGCTCTTCTCAAATTCTCCACCGATGTACTCTGCAACATGGACAAAGGCCTACTCACTGGAGCAGTATTTATCAATCTTACCAAAGTTTTCGATCTTGTTGATCATCCCCCTGCTTCTCTCAACCCTGCATAGACTTAACTTCTCATCCTCAGTAGTTGACTGGTTTAACAACTACCTATCAAACAGATTACAACTTGTTAAATTCAACTCCGCTCTCTTGGATGTGACCAGCACTGACATCGGAGTACCCCAGGGCTCCATCCTGGGACCCCTTCTTTTCTCACTATACATCAACAACATAGATTATGCCATACTCTCCTGCTCAGCTGTCCTATACGCTGATGATCTCGTCCTCTACCCCAGCGCTGACAAAGATAACATCGTTAACAAAAACCTCTCCTTGGATTTCAGGAATGTGCAAACATGGCTAAATGCTAATAAGCTCATCCTCAACACAAAAAAGACCCAAGCCATGCTACTTGGCACTGCCCCCAAACTCTGGGCCTGTAAGGAACCCCTCCTAGTCCATGACTGTGGGGGGTCTCTCATCGACTGTGTCACATCCTTCAAATACCTGGGAGTCCTCCTTGATAAATCCCTTGATTTCAGTCTGCACATCCAGTCAACCTGTAAAGCAACAAATAACAAACTTGGAATCGCCTATAAGACTTGTCATCTGCTAACACCATCTGCCAAACTGGCAATTGCCAAGGGTATTCTGCTTCCACTGCTGACATATGGTGTCTCCACTTTTGCTAATATCCATAAGACTGCTCTCCATAAATGGGATATCGCGTATAACAACATATGTCGGTATGCCTCCTCTTCCCATCGCCTCAAGCACCACTGCACACTGTATAGCGACCTAGGCTGGCTCTCCCCAACTGCCTACCAACTATACTCCCTAGGGACCCTCACAGACTCTGTAATCCATAACCAACCCCCCCCTTGCAGCTCTACTTGTACCACAGACACTTTCCCACGGACTACGCTCGGCAAACAAATTTCTACTTATCGTACCCAGGTGTCTTACTTCAAAAGGCTCTGGAGCATTTCACTGCACTGCCCCAGCCACCTGGAACTTCCTCCCTCCCTCCTGCCCTGAGGCAGGCTACCTCCAACCCAATCCTCAAAAAAGAACTATATCGCCACCTATTCTGGGACCCCTGCACATGCTTTGATCCCACTTAATGCCTCACAGCTAACCAACCTATTTCGCCCAAGATACTGCTGCACTTCTAAACAAGCTTTGCTATAAAATGTCTTTATAGCTGCCACTTAGCCCAGTTTCAGTTGTTATTTGCATGTACTAATGTCACTTTTGTCATCTCTGCATAGCTATATGTATTATCTCGAGTACTGTCTGACTTGACCTGTATTCTAACCTAGCTGTACTATATACTATGTACCTGTACTATATATTATGTATTGTATATCTCATCTCATTTTATGTATGTATTCTCCCGGGTCGTGTCTGAAAATAGTCAACTTTGGCTAGCGCACCTAACCCGGTTAACAAAAACTAAATAAATAAATGTGTGAGTTTATTTATGTGTAATGCTGTGTTTTTGTGCATGTCTCTGTGTTAGTCGTACTGTGTGTGCATGTAAATGTGTGTGCATTACAGCAGCTGTGTGCATGGAAGTATGTGCGTATTAGGCCCTGGACACACAGGCAGTCTGTTTTTTGAAAACGTTTTAAAAAACATTTTTAAATTCACCGTGGAAGTCCATCCACACTGTTGGCATGTCTTTCAAAACTGTGTTTAAACACAAGTCATACCGCTTCCACACTGTAGCCCTGTAACGTTTTAACAAGCCCACTGACACATGGTCAAGAAGTCAAGTGCAAGCACTCAGGAAAACACAGATCAATCTCTTGCCCATACTACCAGGTAAACCATGCTAGGTTTGAAACCATGTTTAAAACAATTTTAAGACTAGGTCCCTTGCAGGGTTTAAAAAACATTTTTTAACCATGGTTTCAAGCTGTTTTAAGTGCGGACATGAACGGTGTTTCAGCTTGTTAAAATGTTTTAAGTTCTTTATGTTACTGTGTCTGTGTGCATGTCCACGTGAGTATTAGTGTGTCTGCATGTGCGTGTCAGTGTTTGCGCATTAGTACATCTGTGTGCATGGCAATGTGCATATGTGTGTGTGTGTAGACACACATCTGTTTGCGCCATGTGCGTGTGTATCTGTGCAAGTAATGCTGTCAAGCTGTATTTAGGTATTTAGTGCTGTCTGTGTGTCTGCATATGTATGTGTGCATCTGTGTAAGTAGTACTTCCTGCGTGTGTGGATATGTACATGTGCATCTTTCTTTGTAGTGTGTGTGTGTGTGTGTGTGTGTGTGTGTGTATGCGCAGTGTATGTGTGTGAATCTGTGTGTATATAGTGCTGTGTGTGCATGCAGTGTACGTATGTAAATCTGTATATATAGTGCTGTGTGTGCACGTATCTGTGTAGGCAGTGTTGCCTGAGTGTGCATCTGTGTGAATTGTCTCTAAGTAGTGCCGTGTGTGTGTGTGTATGCGTATGTGTGTGTGCAGCGTATGTGTGTAAATCTGTGTATATAATGCTGTGTGTGCACGTATCTGTGTAGGCAGTGTTGTCTGAGTGCGCATCTGTGTGCATTATCTCTAAGTAATGCTGTGTGTGTGTGTGTGTGTGTGTGTGTGTGTGTGTGTGCATCGCATCTGTGTAGATACTGCTGTATGAGCAATTCTGTAAGTGGTGGTGACGTGTGTGTGTGCGTGTGTGTGCGGGTAGTGCTGTCTGTGCAGTTAAGTATGGTGGTGCGTGTATGTATGTGTGTCTGTGTATAATGCTGTCTGTGCATGTGTGTGTGTGATGCTGTCTGTGCAATTATTTTTTTTTTATTTTAGTTTTTGTTGACCGGGTAAGTGCACTAGACAAATCCTGCCTATTTTCAGGCACGACCCAGGGAAGGGGGATACAGATGAATGCCAACTGACCTTGAACCAGATTAAGCTGTTGGCGGTATTTTTAGTGAATGAGGGAAATTTGGCCAGGACACGGGGAAATTCCCCTACTCTTTTCGATAAGTGCCATGGGATCTTTAACATCCACCTGAACTACCACCAATCCAGGAAGATGGAACCTCGGTTTAACGTCTCATCCGAAAGACAGCACCTCAGAAGTGCAGCACCCCTCTCATGCTGCACTACAGTGTCAGTACTGGGATATTAACCCAAGTGCCAGGTGTGGGAACTGAACCCATGGCCCTCTGATCTCCCGGCCTCAGAGGCGAGTGTGCTACCTACCACTGACACTGATGTATGTAGTGTGAGTGTGTGTGTGTGTGTGTATGCGTGTGTGTGTGTAATGCTGTCTCTGCAGTTAAAGATCATGTGCAATGGTTTTTACATATTTTTAAGAAAAGTTTGAAAAGCTGAAATTCAAGTCCCTTTGTCATGATTAGTGTTTCCTGAAAGTGTCATGCTGTTTGGTTTTGTGGTTTCCTTTAAATCAGCATTTGTTAATTTGCTCTACAGTGGCTGAAAACAGTAGAGTTATTTCTGTCCTCGCAGTCAAGCTTAGAGAGCGAAGATATCATTTTGGAGTAGCTTGCTGTTTTAGACTCCCAATCAGAGCAGCAGTTTGTAGAGGTAATGGTTTGCTGAGCTCTCCAGGTTTCTTACAAACGCAGTCCCTGGTTTGTGTTTAGATAGATCAGCTTAAAATCTATCATTAAAGGTAATCATTTGAGTTTCAAAGCTGAATTGAAGTAGTGGAAATCTTTCTCTGTGAGAAATCACCCTGCTGTCCCCCTGCCACCAGAGTCAGATCCTTTGCTACACCCTCCAGCCCACATCCCTTGTCCCAAACAGGCATGGCTGCTGCAGTTTGGGCTGCTGTATCCTGATGCCACCCCTATCTCCTGCCCGAACATTCAGGGCTGCTGCCGTCTGTCCCCACCTCCACAGTCAGGGCCACAGCACTATGTTGCCCCCTGTTCCTATCGCCACAGTCAGGGCTGCTGTGCTGTGCTACACCCTAGAGTCTCATGCCCCCTGCCTCCACAGGTGGGGCTGCTAAACCCTGCTGCACACTTCCATTGCCCCAGATGGGCTGGGCTGCTGCGCAGTGTGCATCCTGTACTATTATCAGGGCTGCTGTACTTTGATTACCACCTGTGTCCTGCCCCACAGTCAAGGTTTCTGCCCCATGCTGTCCTTTGTCCCCTGCCACCACTGTGCCCTGCTGTACCACAGAGCCCCTTGCCTCCACAGGCAGGAGAAAGGGTGCAGCAAATGCCATTACTCTTGTGCTGCACCCTTCCCGAACAGTTGGGGTTGCTGTACCCTGCTACCCTCTCTCACCCTCACAGTCAGTGATGCTACACATGTTGCCCCCTGTTCCTGTCTCAGCAGGGTGCAGCAAAGGATCTGACTCTGGTGGCAGGGGGACAGCAGAGTGCAACTACCTCAACTGTGGAGGCATGCAACAGAGTGCAGCAAATGCCCTGAATCTTGTGGCAAGTGGCAGCATGGTGCAGCAGCCCTAACTGCAGAGGCATGAGGCTGTAGGGCACAGCAGGCCACAGCAACCCCAACTGTGTAGAAAGGAGCAGGGTGCAGGTGTGTGTGTGTGTGTGTTTTTGGGTAGTGCTGTCTGTGCAGTTAAGTATTGGGTGGTGTGTGTGTGTGTGTGTGTAGTGCTGTCTGTGCAATTATGTATGTGGTGGCGCGCGCGCGTGTGTGTGTGTGTATAATGCTGTCTGTGCAGTTAGGTGTGTGTGTGTGTGTGTGTGTGTGTATGTAGTGCTGTCTGTGCAATTATGTATGTGGTGGTGGTGTGTGTGTGTGTGTGTGTGTGTGTGTGTGTGTGTGTGTGTGTGTGTGTGTGTGTGTGTATGTAGTCTATGTATAGTTCTCCCTTTGGTTACTCAAATGACAGAGACAGTGACACAGGCAGAAAGACATGGAGGTGAGGCAATGCTGCTGACATCTGTTTGTGTGTGTGTCTATGTGTGAACTGTGAGTGGGGGCTGACTTGGACCAGCACTGTGTCCCAAAATGTGCTTCAGTCCAGGTGATGGGGAAGCAAGAATACTGCTGATGTGTGTGAGGGAAGGGAGTTACTGTGACCAGCACTGAATCCCAAAATTCACCAACCAGGTGCTGGAGTGGGAAGAATGCTGCTGGCGTATGTGTGTGTGTGTTTGGGGGGGGAGACTACTGTGACCAGCAATGATTTCCAAAATGTACTACAATCCAGGTGCTGGAGGGGAGAGAATGCTACGGTCATATGTGTGTGTGGGGGGGGAAGGGGGGGACTGTGGCCAGCACTGATTCCCAAGATGTACTACAGGTGATGGAGGGGGAGGGACTGCTACTTATATGTGTATATGGTAAGGGTGAGAGACTGTGAAAGTGTGCAGCTTTGGTTTAGCTTTGATTCAGACTTCCTGTTTCTGATTGGTTTTGGCACTTTGGACAAAGTCACTTTGGGTCCTTGGAATGGGGGTCTAGTGGGCCAAAATAGGGGTGAGCATTACCTCGTCACCAACCCTTACTTACTCCAGTCAATCCAAACCTCTTCTGCCCTCCCCCATTCACCCAGTCATTTTTTTTTTTGATCAAGGTTGTTTCTGCCTTGGTCGAAGAAGGCAAGGTCCCCCTTGACCCACTTCCTGCCATCCCCACTGTCTTCCACCTACCAGGACTTACTGGTCAGCCGATGAACCCCCATGGAATACCCCCCCTTGACGGGGTCAGGAGGGGCAAGGGCTGTCCTTCCCCACCCCTGATGATGCATGCATCCAATGTTCAGCTTCTCCGGGTCCCTTGTGGTGGAGCAGCCAGGTGTCAGCACGCAGGGCATCATACGTGCCCGCCTCGCCATTTTTCCTCCTATTCTGTCCCCGATCGCCATGCTGGGGCATATGCATCTGGAGGCAAGTGTGCATGTCACATAACTCCCGCAGCTGCCTCCCTTACTGTGCCACCCCCAGACCCACATTGCCACCAGGCCTCTACCTGGTGGCAGTCATTTGATGGGAACAACATGCCAACCCCCCCCCCCGGGAAAGGAGAGCAATCCATCTGATGTTCACCCTCTCCCCCAGCTGACCTCCAGCAACCTGATATCATTCCTGATCCCAGGTCACCGATGTGGTGGGCGGTAACACTACTGCTGCACCACTAGGCTGTCTCCAGTCAGTTTGTTTAAAATAACTCTGTCAGCACTTGGCCGAGTGCCAAGAGTCAGAAATGTTTGTTTTATAATGTCTGCAGAAGGGTGAGGAGGGTGGAAAGTCACAAGGGCGGGCTGGCCATAGGACTAGCCCTGGATACTGTGAAGGGCTGGAGGTTACTTTTTTGGAGGGGGGAGTTCAGGAGTCAGAGGTCATATGATCTCAGGTTAATGATATTATTTATAGTTGGATCATATTCATGTATATCTGCGCTAACCATTTAATATACCACAGGTAAACAGTGTGAGGCGCTACCTGACACTTTTACGATCTTGAATGAGCGAGAAGTGTTGGTTGCAATTGACTGGTTCTGTCACTTACACTTCCTGAAGCTTCCAGAAGTGGTCTACACAGGAAGGAGGGAGGGTCATTGGACACCAGTTAGGTTCTGCGGAGAAAAACTAGGCTGGGACCATCTGGGCAGACTGAGTGAGCCAAGTGGTCCTTTTTTGCTGACAAAGTCTGTGTTTCTTTGTGCAGTGATACTCTCAGAAATGCGCAGAAGGTCTTGTGAAAAACGCTTAGCTAAATCTAATGCAAAAGCAGTTCTCAGGGAGAGCATCTGGTTCTGTAGTCGGGTCATGTGCTTCTGCTTCATGCAGGGTAGGTATTGCTGTTCTAGCTGAGCTCTCCCCATCAGACCTGCTGCTGCCTGCCAATCTATCTGTTGGCTCCTGTGCTCCCAACCCTGCTGCCTGCTCCAGGATTGGGGAGCTCACATCTAAGAAGTTCGGGAGAAGGAACCAACCTTGACGCCCCCAGGACTTCTCTCTGTGCCAGCCATGCAGCCTGATCAGGGGTTGGGTAGTAATGGCACTCATCGTGCTCATTGTGGCTAACCCCACTGCCTGTCCTGTGTTTAGCACACTTCCCTACCCTGCAGCGCTGTCCTGGGGCCAGACTGTACCTTATCTCCATAAATACTTTATACTTCACATCTACGCTCGCCTCTGTTTCTCTCTCATTTCTTTTCTCACTTCGTTTTTCTGCTTTCACTTTCTCTCTCTCACTTTAACTTTAAACTGTTTTTTTCTAAAAATACCTTTTACCTAATATCTATGCTTGTCATGTAGCGCTTGTACCTCTCTGCAGCTCTGTCTCTACTCTTGCTACTATTTTTTCTCATACTAACCTATTTTTCCCTTTATCTCTACAGGTCTGACTGGATGCCTACCCTGGCCTGACAGGACATCAGCCCCATGTATATCAGGTAAGTATTGTTTTACGTTAAACCATTCCCTATATGTCCTATTTTGTTCCTAAACAAACTGCAGATCCTTTGTGACTCCATCGCTATTCTTGTGTAACCTCTAGGTGGCGCTATCCCAAGGGCTCCTCCCCCTGCCTGCATGACTAGGTGCAGGTTAAGAGGCCTGGGTACTGAAAACAGGTGCCTCCACCCAGAGGACAGGATTATTGGTAGCATAGCTGACCTGGGTACAGCCCTCCGGGACACTGTAACCCCCCCCTTCCCCTCTAGTGGCCTAAGCAACGAACAACAGACACAGTTACAATAACCCCTAATCAGCATACAAATCCCCAGTCTGTTTGCACTTACCACCAGGGCTGATTCCATCTGTCCGACCCTGGAGACCCCCTGCAAAATAAGGTTAGACACAGCAGGTAACAACAGTACAGTACTTCTTGTACAAAATGGAACCACAGTCAAGTTAAATGCAAAAAGAATTAGATCTGATTTATTCAGGGGGAATGAACAAGGGAGGGGAGTAATTTGGCTGATTAGTTCTGTAACTGATTCAATCAGGCAATCGTGCATGCACTTTAGAGTCCCTTCACGGTCACACACTCTGGGTACCCAGTGGGAAAAAAGGTGGGCTAGCCTGACATGTTGCCCGGGGTAGGCCGGCGTTGCAGCTGGTCGGGGCCCTGTAATGGAAAGAAAGAGCATGCACAACCACGCACAATTTGTAATCCGGAGCCTGGCGGCTCAGTTTGTGACAAGAAAACAACATTTGAATCAGATGACAATGATTTAGCTGATGTTGCAGGGAACTACCCTTGTGTTTACTCATGCTACCCAATATGAAACACAGGAGGGATGAAATGGAGACTGCAGGTCGACAAGCTGGTATGCCAGGAGAAGCAGGGCCCACAAGATTCACTGAGATGTAGTTCCTGTTTGAGATATTGAGCAGGGGGCTGATCCCCGGGCGAGTCTCTAGTCGATGGTGATCTCTGCATCTGATGTAGCTGACTGGGCCAAGATGGCAGGACCTAGGCCAGGCAAATTGTTTGGATTCAGTTCGATAGGTGCTGGAGACAGCTTCCAGCAAGTGTGACACACTTAAGTAGTGGGGAACCAAATCATGACCCACTGACAGCTTACAGCACATTTATAGTAAAGCAAAACACAATACCACAGGTTGGATGACAGTTCAGTTGGAATTTCAGTTTTCCTGAGCAAAACCGTGATCTCTGTGGTGATTCAGATGTCCTGACAGGCTGATCGCTTACAGCAAATGGTCTTCTTCAGGTAACAGGGCAGTCACAATTCGGTATTTCTGGTCACAAGCAGGTTCCGATTCAGTCCGATTAATTTCACTAGCAGATCCTTCAGAAGGGAAGATGAAGCAGGCAGGCCAGACACAGCATTCCCACCAGTTTCCTGCGCTACTACGCAGGAGCAGCTGCTCAAATGTCTTGAGCAGTTCACTCTCCGAACTCCAAACTCAGACTAACTCTCTGCTGCAGGCAGCACCGGGACTTCCTTCTGATCCAAAAAGGGTTTGGTTGGTTGATTCATTTGTCTGTCAAAGCAAGGGCTCCCCCTCCAGGTCCATTTAGGCGACACAGAATTTCACTCCCACAAGACCCCTGGGGACAGACTCTATTTTAAGGTCCCCAAAAGGTACTGATTGGTGCAATACAGAAATGTCCATGCTGCAAAGAAAGGCAGGTTAGACAAACTATAATACCATTATTATTAGAGTAGCTAATCAGCAAACAATTACCAGTTCTAACAGAGCTCCCTCTGCACCATTAGTGATGGCAGAACAGAGCAATATTATTGCAGCTCAGACGGAACTCGAGCCTGGAAACACTTGGCCCCTACCCAGATTAATTACACACTACAAAAATAATGTCTCTTAAAGGGACAGGCACTGGAAGCTAACAGGGCACTCGCATGCAAGCACTTTTATACCTGTAAAGACACAGAACGCCCGCCTGGCAGTGGGCATTTAAGCACACCCAAGGAAGACTTTTGGGACCCCCCATTTATGGGGGGGGGTTATGCTTGTTTTATAGGTACAAATGGATGTAACCTGAAGATCCCCCCCACCCCTACCCCAGGCAAGGGATCTCTTATTTATTATCTCTGCTAGGTGGGTGAACTGTAACAGTGCTGCCACAGCTGTTCCATGGTGATGCCTTTCACTTTTGTTCATGTCGGCACTGTATACAAAACTGAGGATGGACGTGTTCCTCGTGTAAATAAAAATGCAATGATGACACTGGTGAGACAGTAAGCAAACAAAGATAACAACATTACAATAAACAACACCAGCCTTGTTGGCGCCACCCAATTCTTGTTTATCATTTGGCTGAAGGTCAAACAGATACAAAGTGGTGCAAATGTTTGGTCAAATTGAAGGCTAAAGTGCTGAATTTCGGCACCACCAAATACAAACTGGTATCAGTGTATCCTTAGTGTGTGTTGGTGGTGGTGAGGTGTTACTTAGACCAGCACTGTATCCCAAAATGTACAGTCGAGCAGGAAATATAAGGGAATGGAAGAAACAATGAAAGAAAGAGATGAAGAGATTCGAAGAAAACATGAAGCCAAGCTAAGAAAACTGAAACGTCAAAGCTAAACATAATGTATACAGACCTTGCAAACCAAGCAAAGCAAGCGTGAAAAAAGTAGACAAAGGGAAATAAATCACACCAAAACTGCAGACAGTAACTTTTAATATTCATAAGTTGCTCCAGCACATAGAGAGTAATGCCTGGGCAACCAAGTGCAAGAAGACTTTGTTTTCCTCGATGGGTTCTGCTGACATTACGGGGACCTCAAGAGCAAAGCTTGAGAGGTCCCTGATGTCAGCAGAACACCAAGATGGAAACACAGCTGAGTTGTGCATGGTTGCCCAGGTGTTATTTTGTACTATATATGGGTTAAAACATAAAACGCAGTTTTTTTTCTTCCCAAGAAATCTCAGGTGTATTTATTGATTTATGTTTAACAGAAACCTACCCTCACCCAGCTGCTGAAAACCTGTCTGCGAGGATTCTGTTTTTAAAATGATCAAACAACGGACGATGTTGTGTTAGGGCAGGGTCTGGGTTCTGTGTATTGGGGGGGCTAAAATGAAAGTGAAACAACAGGTGGCATGAGTTTCTGTTCAAATTAAAAAAACTATTGTACCACAGAAGGATACAACAGCATTCTATGACCTCTGAACTGTGGTACAACCGCTTTTTCCTTAGGATGGAAATTTACGCACAAGGAGTAACCCTATATTATAATAATGTTGACATGGCTGCACCATCAGCCTGAAGTGTAAGGTTTTATTTATTTGCTTTATTGTTGTGAGGTATGTATTTAGCTCCCTAGGGGCACCACTGCCAGCTCCCCCTGCACAACACCTTCACCCCAGTCCCAACTCAGACTGCAGCTGTGGGATCAGATTGGATCCTTTTTTCTTTTCTTGGGGTTTACAGGTGCCCTCCTTATCATGGCCGGCGAGCCACATCACCTCTTCACTCTCCTGGCCCCCGTCGACTGTTGCAGTGGACCAGGGAGCCAGCATTAGTCTGCAGTTCTTCCTTCTGGCACAGCCACAACACAGACACTTATGACCCCAACCGCATAGGGACTTTGCTCACATGACTGCCTCAGGGCTGCCTGTGAGTTAGGGAGCACAGAGAAGAACTGCACAATTGTTTGGCAGCTCTCAAAGCCGTGCTGCAGTTGCAGAACTGCCACAACACAAGAAACTGCTCTTCTATGGAGCACAGTTTTGGTGTGCCTGACAGGGTTCTACCCAATTGTGCCGACATCTATTTTGTCAATGCCGATTACGGCACAGGCAAAATGTCGCCAGCCACTACAGTGCCAGGCATTTCATCTCCCGGGAGATACAGCGCCAAAAAGCCCCCTACCAGAAAACGGTTGGCTTTTCCCCCACCACACCTCATAGAACTAAATATAACTTCCTCTAGGCTGGCATGCCCCAGAGGGAGTAGGAACTGTGTGGGGGCAAAGGACGACAGGGGTGAGGGGGGGGAATCTAAAATCAAGATCACCCCTTTTACTGTCGTCCTTGTTGCTGCGCCAAAATTTCCATGACCAAATTCAGTTGGCAACTTGGTGAGATACCCCTGACAGGAGTCCTTTGTCACCAATATAAACCCGCCCATTCTCACCTGATAGCAGCAGTGATGGAGAGGACGTACTGCTCCTGATGGCCAGAACTGCATCGAGGAATGATAATAACTTTTAAGACATAAATAAAAGACACTATGAGGGCCACCTTGCTGGTCTGGTTCTGTCCCAATACTGCTGGGTTGAAGTCAGAGGACAGCACATGTTGCCCAGCAGAAACAGCTATTCTTGAGTTCAGCTGTGCAGAGCTGCACGCTGGCTTTGATTTAGAGGACTCTGTACATGCTTTTCCCACAAATCTGGCAGCCACTGAGAGCGGGGATGTTAGCATAATGAATGATGTATAGAAGCCAGCCAGTGAGACCTGATCCCCATTTGAAGACAGAGAGCACATGTGAAAACACATCAGATTTGCATAGGAGAGAGGAACAACGAGTGATTTCAGCAGTCACCCACTGGGTTGAGAGAAGCCGTTTAAAAGTCTTTGCAAAAAGATGTTTTGTTCCAGTCTGGAACTACACCAAACTGCCTGCCCTGGGCTTTGTGTGCTATCAGCACTTGTCCTGAAAGAGGCCCTGAGTTACCTGAGGCTCTGAATGATTGTCTCACCATGGGGTGGGCGAAGGAAGTTCCCCTGTGGGGTGAAAAGGACAGCACAGCCCGCACCCCTTACCAGCTGGAAGTGCGTTGAATCCGCCAGTCCTGTATAGCCTTACCTGCATCTGCCAACTCACAGGGAGATGTCCCAATGGAGCCAGCAACTGCAGAGTCTGCTAGAGGTTGTGAATATTGGGTCAACACTCTGCCAATTCTTTGTTAGCTAGGAGGACCAGTTAAAGGGGTGCTGTCAGGTTTGCCCCTTCATGTTCCAGCTCATCTGAGCAGTGTGCCTTTCAGCACACACTGATCAATTAGGTCCTGTAAAATGCCCCCCAGATATAACAATTAAGAATGCTAGCTGTTTTGCTCTTTTTTTTACTAAAATTCCTCCCTCGCTCAGTCCGAGCTTAAATTCCCAGCCACCGGAAGTATCTCCATGTTGGGACCACACGTCGGGCATGAGTGCAGTTCCGCAGTGCAATTTTGTCCCATGCTGAGTAAAAAATTATGTTGTCCTGGTAAAATTTGAAATGCAGAGCTGGCCATGGTGCCTGAAAACAAAATCCAAGCACCGAGGGTACCGCAATTTTACTTTTATACTCGGAAGCCGAAATCCTGCGCATGCACAAGAGCAGTATGCACAAGATCTCATGCATGCTTAAGAGCATACGGCTTTTATTGCATGTGGCGGGATTTTTGGCTTCCGGTAAAAAACAAATTGCAGTACCATCTTCGTAATTTTATTCTCCAGGTGCCGCGGCCGGCTCTGCATTCAAACTTTACTGAGGCAGCATCATTTCACTTGACATGGGACAGGTGCACCGCAAAACTGGCGCTTGTGCTTCGATGCCCGACTCCCAACGGCAGAATTACTTCGATGATGGTGCTTCGGACGTAACGAGAGGCTTACGAAAAACAAAACAGGTAGCATCATAGTATATCTGAAGAGCATTACAGGACCTGTTGATCAGTGTGTGCCAAAAGGCACACTGCTAGATGAGCTGGACTACAAGAGAGCAAAGCTGACGGCGCCCTTTTTAACTAATTGCATGCATTCTTGAGCGAATTTCATCATAGCCCATTTTTATGGCTGAAGTAATGCAACAAGAAGAGAAAATGAGAAGGCAGAAACAGAACTGCTGCATGCTACTTTCAGCATCTGCAGTGGAATTGGATCCCTTGATTAGTATGCATCAGATCTCTCCATTTCTTTTTTTTTTCTTTTTTTGCCAACTCCAAAAAAATGTTGCCTTTTCACTGCCTGCTGTGGTCGGAATAGTTCCATCCACTGCCAAAAATCCAGTACACTTCCTTATTGCTTCCCTAATCCAGCTATACGCTGAGAAAAAAAAACATCCCACCCACCTCCCAATTACTTCCCTGTGCTGGCTCCACAAAGAAAAGAAACAACCTCTGGAAAATGTCTACTGTTATCCCTCTGCATAAGAAGGGCAAAAAGACCTCTCTCAGAAATTACCACCCAATCTTGATTGTCTCTGCTCTGGCCAAGCTACAAGAAAAAATTGTCCACCACCAGCTAGTTGAATACTTGCAGCAGCACAACCTCATCTGCCAGGAGCAGTATGGTTTTTGAAAAGGTCACAGCACAGACACTACCCCCGGGCACTACCCTAATTACTTTCACTGATGCCATTTACCAAGCAATGGATGAGGGACACGATACTGGTGCTATGTTCGTGGATCTGACTAAGGCCTTTGACCTTGTCAAGCACAAAATACTAATTTCCAAATTACTGGCACTCGGCCTTGGGCCCCTGCTCTTGCCTGGTTTGAAGACTGCCTACGGCATCATAAACAGGCAGTCAAAATCGGCAATACCCTCTCCGGGGTTAATTTTATCTCAAGTGGAGTCCCCCAAAGGCTCTATTCTAGGTCCTCTCTTGTTTTCAATTTTCATAAACAACCTCCCTACAGTCTGCAAACCTGTGCACTCACTCCTTTATGCTGACAACGCCATCCTCTTCACCCACAGTGAGAACATCACCTCCATTAAGCAATCACTTAGCAACTGCTTTGCTAGGCTCCAAGCATGGTTCACTCAAGAGAAAATGGTACTCAACCTCCCAAAAACACACCACTAGTCGCTAACTTACTGGTACTGCAGGGTGACACCAGCTGTGCTAAACTTCCCCAGCCACTTCCGCTGCAGGCTCCCGTATCAGCCCTTGTCGGTCTCTGTTACCCCCTCTTATCTCATAATGCCGCATGTACTTTCCGTCTTAATCCCCTCCACTGTTTCTAAGCCATCACATAGTAAATTTTATTCTAAAACCAAATTACTGCAACATATTCTGTACAGACATGCCCTACTGCTTCTTCTCCTCTCTGGCAATGTTCGTCCTAACCCAGGGCCACCCACGAAAGCAAACCCTGTCAAATGTCATGCGGGTGGTCTCCTACTGGCATCACTGAACATATGTAGTCCCCTAAAAAAACATGCCCTTCTTCAAATGTGGACAGCAGTGTATAAACCTAATGTTCTAGCTATAGTTGAAACCTGGCTTACCCCTGATACACCTGACTCTGCCGTGGCCCTAAACAGCTACTCAATCCTCAGGCTTGATAGGGTGGGAAAAAGAGGCGGCAGCTGTGCTTTTTAGCTCCCAGGACTCCCTACAAGGTATGTATTCCAAACTTCACCCCCTGGACAAGGGCTCAGGCTCTGACTATTAAGCTGGCTCTAGGGAACACAGGCAAAATGCTACTTCTTATGGCAGTTTATATCCTGCCACGTAACCAAAAACTAGCTTTCAACGCCATCCTGGAATGTATCACCCAGCTACCTAAAAAAGCTGAGATACTCACTCTAGGTGACTTTAATATAAATTGGTTACCCTCCACAGCTACTTAATTCAGGAATGTCACTGCAGCAGTTGATCTGACCCAAATGGTTCAATCACCCACCAGAATCAACTATAAGTCTGGCACAAGTTCGCTAATAGACCTCATCCTGACCACTAAACCTGATAGAATCATTTAGGTCAGAGTCCTACCTGACTTCCTAAGCGACCACTCCCCTGTCCTTTGCAAATGGTCAAACTCCTCCAAAATACCACACCCAAAGATCTCCTACCAGCGATTCCTCAAAAAAGGCTCCCTCCAACAATTCAAAAATTACTTTCTAAACTGGGACTGGTCCTTGATGGACACTGCCACTAATATTGATGATGCCTGGTCTTCTTTATCACCTCCTTCAACTCTGCATGCGACATCTTTGCTCCCTATGTTAAGAGAGTTATAAAAGGCCATGAAACTCTGTGGATCACCCAGGCACTCCTGAACCTCATGTCCAACCATGACAATCTCTGCCTCAAGGCCCCAGCTACAGGTCTCCCTGCTGACAGACAAAATTGCAGGGCAGCCAAAAATCTCTGTACCAGGAAAATTCGCTGGGCAAAAGCTGCCCATTACCAAACCAACAAGGAACTAAACAGCAAAACCAAGTCCCCCCACTCTGCTCAGCATCAATGGTATTCTCTCCCAGGACCCCAGCTTATAGCTAACACATTTAGTATTGCATTTACTGGTCTTAGCTCAGTACTCCCCCCCTGATTTCTTTAACAGCAGCTCCAATTTCACTCCACTCCACCCCCATGGATATCCCCTCATTTCGACTCAGGATTATCTCACAGCGAGAAGCTAAATTCTACCTATCTGGAGTCCTTGGGAAGTCCTGATTTAGTGGGGACTCCCTGGATCTAAAGCTCCTGCATCTTGTTCTCGACACTGTCCTGTCCCCTCTAACCAAAATACTCAATCCCTCCCTGTGTCTCAGCCAATTCCCCTCCCAGTGGAAATTGGCTGCGGTCGCTCCCATCCCTAAGAGTGGTAACAGAACCTCCTATTGTTAACTTTCACCCAATTTCTATCCTTCCCCCTATCTCCAAAGCCCTTGAAAAAATTGTCTAAGATCAACTCACAGAATATCTGATGAACCATAATTTACAATGTCCCAAGCAACACGGATTTCATAAGGGCCATAGCACCTTCACGGCCCTTCTGAAATTCATGGACTACATCCAGAAAGCACTAGACCGAGGTCACTTAGTCGGGTCTGTTTACATAGACCAGACTAAAGTGTTTGACACGGTCAATCAAGCCCTTCTCGTGGAGTCCCTCCCCTCCAAGGGCTTATCATCTGAAGCCACCTCATGGGTTGCCAACTACTTAAATGGGAGGTCTCAACAAGATAAAATCGACAGTACCCTCTCTACCTGTCTTCCTGTCAGGTCAGGGGTTCCACAGGGCTCAATCCTCGGCCCGCTCCTCTTCAGTCTGTTTCTGAACACTTTCCCTTCTGCCTGCTCTGGGAAGATCCTTTTAAATAACGATGATGCAGTAATTTTCTCCAGC
Organism: Neoceratodus forsteri; assembly: GCA_016271365.2. Lineage (NCBI taxonomy): Eukaryota > Metazoa > Chordata > Ceratodontiformes > Ceratodontidae > Neoceratodus > Neoceratodus forsteri. The sequence continues at coordinate 249,818,937 of JADMNL010000024.1, read as the reverse complement.
CACCCGGATCCTGCCCTCCTACAAAAAGACCTCCAAAGGTTTTTTACTGAGTCCGAACTATAGTTCTCCAGACATAAGCTCATCCTCAACTGTCAAAAAACAAAAGTAATGTTGTGTGTTCAACTGCAGAACAAACATAAAGACTCCCCTCTTAATATATTTAACTGTCAGCTCACCCCCCTGGAACAAGTCCACAAGTTTAAATATCTTTGTGTCACTCTTGGCACTTCTCTATCCTTTCATGATCACATTAACGTAGTTTGCACCGCTGTCAATAGGAGGATTGGCCTACTCTATAGGCACAGATATTGCCTGCCCCCTATTGCCCCCTGCCTAGCTGTAACATCTTCGGTCCTCTCTTTAGTTGATTATGGCATTATCATCTATGGTTCTGCAGCTAACACTACTCTAAAAAGGATAAAGGTTGCACTAAACAAGGCCAGTCAGCTTGTGGCTGGGTGTGGTAGGCTTACACACACTTGTGATCTCTACTCACTGACAAATTGGCTGAACTTCGAGGGATGGCTCAAATATCACACATGCCTCTTTGCCAAGAAGATTGTCTTGGGTCTCTGTCCCCCTTCCCTCAATCATCTCATTTCACAGGCACCCCCAACTAGGGCCACCAGAAGTGCCGCTAAGTCTCCCTTGCAAGTACCCCATTGTAGAACCTCTCTTGGCCAGAGAGCATTCATATACAGGGCCCCCCCCCCACAACGGTTGAATGCCCTGCCTGGAGAGATCTCTGCCTTAGCCAAATTGGGGCAATTTAAACCTAGTCTCTGTCAGCTTCTCCTGGCCTCAGGATGCTGTGACTGTCCCTAATCCACTTTCACGTCCTGGTCTCATGTCCACTACCCCCCTTCTTGCTGATATGACAAAGTCGATCTCTGACTGCTCTCTAAACTCCTTCACTATCGAATGATTTCCCTCTGCCTACTATAGTACCTGGTGAACACACCTGTAATTTATAAACTGTGTGTTTTACTCAATTTATGTTATTATGTATTGAAATCTATCTAATTTGTTGTATCTCAACCTGTCTGTAACCATTTATTGTCTGACGTGGAGCCTTTGTAAAGGAGTCTCTGACTCAAAGGTTTGTAATTCTGAGAATTCAATAAATAAAAAATAAAACCTTAATAAGCTATCTCCATGCTTCAGCGTCAATGCTGGAAATGGCTCCTGCCTTGAAAAGACCCTCTCCTTTAAATACCTTCGGGTATACCTCGACTCCTCTCTCTCTTTCAAAACTCTTCTCCAGTACATCACCACCCTTCTTCACCAGAAGTTGGGTTCACTCTAAAGGGTCCGCCATTTCCTGACACCTGACACTAAGGTCAGAGTTGCCAAGGCAGATCTTCTCCCCTCACTCAACTATGGCTCAATTGTCATTGACGCTGCCGGTAAATCCGTTCTACAAAAAAAGCACACGTTACATTATAATTTCTCTAAATTCACTTATGGCTGCCACCGTAGTACCCATCACTGTGCAGTGCTGGATACTCTTAATTGTCTAGCCCCGGAACTCAGAGCCAATTTAACCCTTGCCTCCGTTATTAACAAAATTTGGCATACAGACACCCTCCTTACCTAGCTAGGCAGACCACTCTTGTCAGTCTCCCCACCTCTCACTCTGCCTACAGCAACAATATTGTTGTCCTGTAGTTTTGCATCAACATGGATGAATGGTCCTTTTGTTTATGTGCTGCCTCTATACGGAACTCAACACCCACTCCCATCAGGAAAATCCCCACTCTCCCTACCTTCATAAAACTGCTGAAATCCCATTACTCCTACTGTATCGTGTTGTCAGTGCTTTCGCTAATCTCTCTCCCCTCATCCACCCCCAATCTGCTCCTATTTGTTCTCCCTATCCATGTTCACCTGCACCCCCATCCTTCCCCTAGTGACGTCTCCTAACTACCCCTCCCTTGTACTGTGCACTCCCATCCCTCCCCTAGTGACATCTCCTAACTACTCCTCCCCTGTACTGTGCACTCCCATCCTTCCCCTAGTGATGTCTCCTAACTACCCCTCCCCTGTACTGTGCACCCATCCTTCCCCTAGTGACGTCTCCTAACTACCCCTCCCTTGTACTGTGCACTCCCATCCCTCCCCTAGTGACATCTCCTAACTACTCCTCCCCTGTACTGTGCACTCCCATCCTTCCCCTAGTGACATCTCCTAACTACTCCTCCCCTGTACTGTGCACTCCCATCCTTCCCCTAGTGATGTCTCCTAACTACCTCTCCCCTGTACTGTGCACCCCATCCTTCCCTGGTGATGTCTCCTAACCCACCCCTCCCTGTAATTGTGCACCTCATCCTTCCCTAGTGACATCTCCTAACTACTCCTCCCCTGTACTGTGCACTCCCATCCTTCCCCTAGTGATGTCTCCTAACTACCTCTCCCCTGTACTGTGCACCCCCATCCTTCCCCTGGTGATGTCTCCTAACTACCCCTCCCCTGTACTGTGCAACCCATCCCTTCCCCTAGTGACATCTCCTAACTATCACCTCCCGTGCCTTTTTATCCTTCCCCAGTGACATCTCTAACTTACCCCTCCCTGTCTCTGTGTGCCCCATCCTTCCCCTAGTGACATCTTAACTTCCCCTCCCTGTACCATGCCCCATCCTTCCCCTAGTGGCGTCTCCCAACTACCCTTCCCCTGTACTGTACACGCCTCCTCTTTCTCTGTACCTTTGTTTTACTATCCTGCCCGATGAGGTTGATAGCTATTGTACATCTGGACACAATTTACCTACGGTTACTGTTTCACCTTTGTACACACTATGCAATGTAAATGAATACCTTCATAAGAATTTTGCAATGTAAATGTATACAGTAAATATTGCTATATCTATTGTGTTATGTATCTCTGCTCTCGCCTGTGCTACTGCACCCAGGTCATGCCTGAAAAAGGTTTTATATGCCAGTGTACTTATCCAGTCACCAAAGTTAAATAAATAAATAAACCCACCCATTGCCAAAAATCTCACCCGCCTACAGGTCACTTCCTCATGCTGGCTCCAAAGTAAAATTAGTTCAACATGCTGTTTGTAATTGTAAGCCCCCCTCTCTTCGGAGGGGCTTATGCTCCCATTAGGGACACCCTTCCATCTCCAACCACCCCCCAAGAGCTCAAGAATTTTTTGGTGCTCTGGGGATTAATCCCTGCTGGATGCCTAAAGGTGGCAGCAGAGGGACGTTAGAGAAGGGCATAAAAGGAGAGGAAACAGGAAGTTCTTCCAGCCCAGGCAGTAGGCCTATGGCTGGAGGGGGCGGCTCGAAGAGCAGGAAAAGGCAGGCAAGAAAGGAGCTTGATGGTCTGGGTTGGGCCTGTGGGGGGACCCACTCCCCCCAAAAGCCCGTAGATAGGGTCAGCTTCTTCAGCGACGTGGTGTCAAGAAGCAGGGATGGGAGCTCTGAGGGAGGATGGTCAGTTAGCCTAATTGCATCATCAGGAAGGGGGCGGCCTAGCTAGTGGGTAAATGGCAGGGTAGGCAGGAGGCCATTTCATCTCATGCAGGTGATGCTTGGGCTACCAGGGCTGTGGGAACTGTGGCAGGGTTCCCACAGGGCAGGGGCTGATGGCAGGGGTCCCCTCCTGTACCTGGAGTGGCAGGGCAGCCCAGATGTGAAGAGGGCGCCAAGAGTGTCCTTCACCCACAAAAAGGGGGCCTGCATGGAGGGGCAGGTCCTGGGGCAATGTCGTTTCAGGGCCGGGCTGGCCACAAGTTTACAGGACAGGTCTTGGAGGGTAGCTCCAGTTGGAACTTACTACAAGCCCAGGATGTGATGGCTGGGACACGGAGAGGAGGTTGGGACCATTCCGAGATGGTCATCTGGGGGAACTACAGAGTAAGAGGATGCCAGGGGTGCATGAGATATGTGAGCTGCTTGGAGGACTTGGGTGATGTCAGGGCCCAAGTCTCCCTCATGGCAGGGCAGCTCAGTAGGTGCAGCTTGAACATTGAGGCTGAGCCAATGTTTTGAGGGGCCTCAGCAGCAGTGGGAGCAAGAGAATGAGGACGGGATATGGAACCGGTGTGGGAGGTGACGGTACACCGGGGGGTTCAGGCTCAAGTAAAGGGAGAGAAGGTCAGGATTACAGGGCCTGGGTCAGAAAGAAAAAATCCTGGGACCCCTTGAGATTTGGGCCAAGGTCCAGGGGCCTGGTGGGGGAATCAGCTCACTTCTCCGTGCCGGAGACAGGGCAGCCGACCAGTGCCAGGATGGGAGAACAGGGAAAGGTAACCAAAAAGACATAAAAGAGTTTGACTTACCAGTGCCACTGAGAAAGGAGACTGATGATTCTTCAGGGACAAAGGATCTGCTTGGGTAAAACAGCTGAGCTTGTCTGGAATTGAAACGAACCTGCTTGTACTGCCTGTATGTCATCTTGCATCTGCTCGGGAGTTCCAGCATGGGTGAGATTGTAAAAAGTTTTAACAGACCCATGGAGCTGCTTTATTTTTTTGGAGTAAGATGGAAAACTCCTGTACCCATGGAATCATTTGGGGTACAGGTGAAAAATAAAGAGCTGTTGGGAAGAAACTGAGTAGTGATTTTCCTTTATTTAAGTTAAAAGGGGGTAAATGAAATGAAAGGTATCTTATAATTATTTTGTTCCAGACCATAAGTTGTAATTTCAGAAGATGCCCATCTGTTCGCACCGGGATTGTGGGGCTCAGGAGCCCAGGGAGATCAGAAGGCTGCAGATGGGTTAGAGGTCCTGGATCCAGTGGCAAGAGGTTTGGGTCTGAATCAATTTGCAGAGGTAGGGATCGAGAGTGCACTGGGAGTTGAAGCCATCGAGAGGTAGGCACTATAATTCCCTATCTTTGGAGTGGTGCACTGGCTTGGAATTGTTTCACATTGCTGTGGTCCCTTCCATTTTCCCTCGGTTCATCTGCGATAAGTTCATGCCCGTAGACATTGGGGGAAGGGGGGGCTATATAATTTTATCTTATTCTGGTATACTGTTGTTACATGTTTTGCAGCACTAGGAAGTGTTCTTTTATGAGAACTGTTGTTTCCGTTGTACTAGTGGACATGAGGATCCCATGGTGCGTCACTAGTAAGAAAGCTAAGTGTCTTGTTTCTTTTTGATGTTACATTTCAGGTGCAGACCAAAAGTGAAAATGTTGGTAGATAACACCACTGTATATTAATCTGTTTAGTAAAGTGACAGCATGAGCAATCTTAGCTCGATCCTGACAAGCCTGAGTGCTGCTGTTGGCCCTCTCTAAAGAGGGGAGGCTGCAGCCTTCCTTTATTAACAGAAACAGCTAAAACTGCACCCGAGGAGAGGTGCAGACTCTGAAGTGAATTTATGCATTTATTAAAACATCAAACTGGGGAAGATACAAAAATAATGAACACTGGAGGACGCTGTACAAAAGCCTGGTGCTTTGATCTGGTTGGTCTTCATCAGGGGATCTTCACTTATTAACCACCTTTTGGGAGACTTGTAGCCCCGCATTAATGGCTTTTAGTAGCTGCAAGGGGTCAAACTGCATGGTGCAGGATATTTACTATCCCATTGAATAGGTTTTTGTTTTTTTTACTATGTGCCTGCCCACATACCCAGTTTTAGATTTGTATGGCATTGATGCTTCAGTGAGTTTGTAGTTTAAACAGACTGTGCCATCTGTTGAGCAGATCAGAGCCCAGCATCACTGTCCTGTGGGGTTCTGCAGCTCTGACAGCCACATCAACCAAAAAAGCAAATCTATCCTCTCCAGCCATGACAAAATAGCTCTGTTTTGTAAAATGAATGGAGGCAACGCTCATTTTCCTGGCAATCTGGAGTTATTAGGAAGTGAATGGCCACTTGTCCCATGGGTGGGGGAGGGCAGCGTGTGTGAAAGGGGTATATTACAATAAGAGACGTAATACCATGGAAAGAGAACTGCAGCCTCAGAGTGTGTTGATGGGCACTATAATGTCTATTAGGACTTTATGGGTCCTTTTAGTGGGCGAGTAAAGGAGCAGTGAAAGCAAAGGAGGACTCTAAGTTTCACTGCTTTGCATTGAAAGTGCCTGATACCTATCACAGCTACATTAGTCTAAGGGGAAAGTCGGCATTAGGCTTTAATATGAAATTGGCTCTATTTTTATTTATTGAGTTTTTATTGATCAAGTAAGCACACTACAGAACTTCATGCCTGTTTTCAGGCTTGACCTGGGAGGTCATAAAATGAACAATATTTAGAAAAATATCAATAGAAAAAGAGGAGGAGTCAATAGACTAGAAGTTAAATAACAACAAACGATGCAATAGCCGAGCATTTTGGGGTAAAAAACAAGAATCTTGTTCAGACTGTGATAACAGCTCGGAGTAAGATGTATGGCATGCAGGGGGATCTGTCTCATCCAACAATCCAGACGTGGACTGGAGCCTCCCAGCAGCAGCATCAACCAGGAGCAGATTTATCCTGGACTCCCTTCAAGGTGCCTTCCTCAAGCAACTAGTCATGGAACCAACTCAGCAGAAGGCAATACTGGACCTCGTGTTCACAAACGGGGACAGTGTGATAGGGATAACAGTGGGGGAGTACCCGGGGAACAGTGACCACCGGTCTCTGTGGCTTGAAATCACAGAAGAAGCAGAACTAAACCACACAAAAACACGTCTACTGGATTTTGGGGGGGGAGCTTTGGAAAAATTGGGAGATGCTTGAAAGAGGCATTAATGGAAATGGGAAGGGAAACAGGGGTTGAGGAACAGTGGGCAATATTTAAAACAGGGATTACAAGAGCAACAGAATTATGCATTAAGCAAGTTAGCAAGGGGAAAAGGAAGAGGAGGCCATTATAGTTTTCCAAGGAGGAAGTGGAGAAAGTGAAAGCCAAAAAGATCACATTCAGGCAATACAAAAAAAACGCAGGCAGAAGGGGATGGGGAAGTACCAGGAGCAACAAAGGGAGGCAGGGAGGTCAGTAAGGGAAGCCAAAGCTCAGACAGAAGAGCGCATTGCAAAATCAGTGGGTAGAAGGGACAAAACCTTTTACAGGTACATAAGTGAAAAAAGAAAGGCAAAGGGAGGGATAGTGAAACTGAAGGGGGAGGATGGGGGCCACGTGGAGGATGACAACAGTAAAGCTGACATATTGAACAGGTATTTCTGCTCAGTCTTTACTGAGGAAGAGGAGGAAGGTAATGGACCTGAAGGGAGTACAAGGGGTGTAAACGGCGCAGAAATGGACACAAGTCCCTTTACACAAGAAAGGATCCTAAAGGAACTGGAAGGAATAAGAGTCAATAAAGCAATGGGGCCAGATGGAGTGCACCCCAGGGTCCTAAATTAACTAAGAGAGGTGGTGGCTGAACCTCTGGCAATCCTGTTTAGCCAATCACTGGAAACAGGAGGTACCCAAAGACTGGAGCATAGCCGATGTAGTTCCCTTACACAAAATTGGGAACAAAGAGGAAGCGGGGAACTACAGACCAGTCAGCCTAACCTTGGTAGTGGGGAAGATCATGGAAGCACTACTGAAGGAGAGATTAGTGGAACATCTGGTTACAATGGACTACAGGACCCAAGGCAGCATGGTTTCACCGAGGAGAGGCCATGCCAGACCAGCCTCATTGAATTTTTTGACTGGGTGACAAGGGAGGTGAATCAGGGGAGGGCAGTGGAAGTGGCCTATCTGGACTTCAGCAAGGCTTCTGACACTGTGCCACATAGAAGGCTATTAAACAAACTGGGGAATATGGGAGTGGGCAGGACAGTAGTGTGGTGGGTAGGTAATTGGCTGGGTGGCAGGACAGAGGGTGGTGGTAAATGGCTGTCACTCCACAAAGGGAAAAGTGACCAGTGGGGTACCACAGGGATCAGTGCTGGGACCGGTCCTATTCAACGTCTTCATCAGTGACATTGCGGAGGACCTAGAAGGCTGAATTTCCCTGTTTGCTGGTGACACGAAGCTCTGTAACAGAGTGGACATGCCAGAGGGTGTAGACAGAATGAGGAGGGGCCTGAAAAAGCTTGAAGAATGGTCAAGGGTTTGGCAGTTGAAATTCAATGCAAAGAAGTGCAAGATGATGCATATGGGGCACAAAAACCCTGGAACAACATATCAGTTGGGGGTGAGGCTATAGCATGCACCAAGCAGGAAAGGGACCTTGGGGTTATCATCTCTGATGACCTAAGGGTAGGGAAACAGTGCAACAAGGCAGCAGGTAAAGCAAATAGGGTGCTGGGATGCATAGGCAGGGGCATCACCAGCAGGAAAAGGGAAGTCATAATTCCACTATACAAGACACTAGTGGGGCCCCACCTGGAGTACAGTGTATAGTTCTGGATACCTTACCTACGTAAGGACATAGACAGGGTAGAGAAGGTTCAGAGGAAGGCAACAAAGATGGTACAGGGATTGCATCACAAGTCCTATGAGGACAGGCTGAAGGACTTGAATATGTACTCCCTGGAGGAGAGGAGGGAGAAAGGGGATATGATAGAGACATTCAAGTACCTTACAGGGAGGAACAGGGTGCAGGAATACACTAGTTTCCAGCAAAAAAAGATGTTCCAGGATTAGAGGGCATGGGATGAAGTTGGAGGGAGGGCGATTCAGAGGAAATGTGAGGAAGAATTTCTTCACAGAAAGGGGGGTGGACAAATGGAACACTCTGCCAAAGGAAGTGGTGGGGGCTGAAACAACCACAGGATTTAAGAATGCATGGGATAGACATAAGGGAATTCTGCGGGACAGGGGTAAGGGGCAACAGACTTCTAGGGAAAACATAAAGTGAACTTACAAGCTCAAATGGGCAGACTGGGTGGGCCATAGGCCCTTATCTGCCTACAGTGTCTATGTATCTATGTATCCAGCTGCTTTATAGATGTGACTGCCCAGCAGGGGACATCCTTCAAAGCCTACCAGCTAGGTGTTGCTCTTGGAACCCCTATGATTTCAATTTCAGCCCTTTTGATTGTAAGGAGTTGCCCCCTAAAACATGTCAAATACACACATTTTGGTACATGGAATTGCTCTACAACCAAATATATGGTAGTGTAGTAACATCTTTAACCCCTTAAATATTATCTCTTTGATTTGTTTTAGTGAATGAGACTAATTTGTAACCCCTGTGGTCTTCGCTGAGCTGGGTCTGTGCCTTTTTCCTGTATATCACTCTGGTAAAACAACTTGCTTTTCTCAAAGGGTCTGAGAGCAAACAAAACATTTTATTCCTTTTCAGGTTATCAGCGGAAGGCTCCTCTCCTCCATTCTGCCTTACACTAGTTTTGAGGAGTCAGAACAACTTGAATGGAGGTCCTTTCCCAACTTTTGTTTACATTATGCAGGTGGGTTCAGGCCAGGCATCTCTGCCAGGCCCCTGTTAACCCACGAGAGGCAAATCATTTAGTGACACTTGCTCACCAAGTCTCTTGTTACTAGGCTTCTGTGTTGTACACTGACCAATATTCATAAGTGTAACCCCTAGATGGCGCTATCCCAGGGGCTACTACCCCTGCCTGATTTGCCACTAACAGGTTGAGGGGCCTGGATCCAATGGCGGGTGCCTCCACCCAGAGGTCAGGGTTTGCAATAGTTAAACTAACTTGGTCACAGCCCTCTGGGACACTGCAACCCCCCTTTCTTCCCACTAGTGGCCCACAAATATATCAGAATTACCTTCACAGTATACACTTACCCCCAGGTCTGGTTCCGGCACTGGGACCTCCTGTGAAATGAGATACAGTGCAACAATCACAGTACAGTACTTTAACATAGACAAATACCTCAGGCAGTATAACTTTGCTGAAACAAGCAGCTCTGATTTATTTAGGGGATATAACAAGGACAGGGAAATCAGGTTAATTAGCTTATCACTCTAATAATCTACCTATGGCTCTGTGCACAGGCCTATCCCTATCAGTTACTGTCCCTGGGTACCCAAGCCCTAATGGCTAGTCCAAACCGTGGCAGCTGGTAGGGGCCCTTTCACAGAGAAAAGGAGAATTAAACAGTCAGCAGTACAGTAATTCCATTTGGATTTAATGTGGCAATTCAACAGGAGCGACCCTGAGTTAGTACTCACGACCTCCAAATAAGATAGGGTCCTTCAATGTCAGCAGAGGCTCACTTGAGGTACACAAACCTCTTCACACATCCATATAAAAGAAAGCACTATACCAGGCAAGCTGCATCTGTATCCCGATCGCAATTACTGCACAATACCCGGAGAACACACAGCAGATTCAGTTCCTGACAGACCGAGTGCAATTTTCAGCAATTCCTCCAGTCTTCTACAGGGTGAGCCTGGTTTCTACTCTTCAGAGATCCTTTGATTCTTTTCACAGGACGGATTCAGTCCTAACAAGCTGTTACACAAGCTGCAGACCGGAACTCTGGGCCTTACACACGTTTTTTGACTAAAACTGCACACTGAAAAAGCACAGGGCTCCTTCCTTCTTCACTGCCAAAGCTCAACTGAAACTCCAACCGACAAAACCGGGCACTTCCTTTGAGTTCCTCCCAGTTCTTGACTGGATTGGCTGTCACTCACAATAGACTGCTGCTGTTGGTCCAAAAGGCACTGAAGTCTAAACTACATCTCCCAGAGTCACTGCCCATAAATCCTCTTGTGGCTGGCTCAGATTATGAGTCCAAGTTCTGATTCGTCCAAGGCACCATTTTAGAGCTAGCTTACCCCACACTGATTGGTCCAGTTCAGCAGTTCAAAACTAGAATGGGGAACTAGCAGACACAGTTCTGACTGCAAAGAAAGCAGGTTAGACAAACTGTAATTTCATTATTACTCTAAATAATTTCTGGCAAACAGTTACATCTTTCACATAGGTTCCCTTTGCACTCCTAGTGACTGCAAAAATGAAGTGAATTGGCAGCAGCTCGAGTGGTACTCAGAGAAGAAACACACAGTCCCCCATACAAACTAATTATGTCTGCAAGCAGACAGCTCTTAAAGAGACAGTACCAGAGGTTCTAAAAACACTCACTGATAAATGGCTTAAACGCCAAACACCATTCAGGCTTGGAGCATTCAAGCAAGCTCCTGGAAGTCTTTTGGGAACCCCCATTTGCAGGGGGGTTACATAAGAATTTAATAGGGCATGGGACAGGCATGTGGAACTGAGTAATGGGGGGAAGGCAGTGACAGGCAGGGGTGTGTGTGAAGAAGAAAAAGGTGGGGTAGACTGGATGGGCCGTAAGGTCCTTTTCTGCCGTCAAGCTCCTATGATTCTATGATTCATAAAGCAGGTGTAACCACCCAGACTTCTGGGGTTACTAGAATCCCCTCAGTATCAGTGCTAGGCAGGGAGAGGCAGCTGGTGATTAACTAGTTAAATGGTTTTCACCTGCTAACACTTCTGTTTACTTGGCTTCAGCTGAGATGGAAGTGATGAGCTCATTTGGAACTCTCGCAGCAGCAAAAGCCTTGTGCCAGCTGTTGAGAAGGGATATAGAATGCTGAGACGGGAGGGAGTCAGTGTCAGCAGTGTAGAGTTGCAGTTTGAAGTTAGAGGAGTGAGAACTGCTCAGCTGTGGGCTCTGAGTTGAGGGCCCTGCATTCTCGCCCTAGTTCTGGTATTCTCCAGCTTGCCAAGAGAAGTGGTGGAGACCTTTTCTAACACAGTATTTCCTGATTTTTATCCCTGGAGGGGTGAAAAGGACTGCTAGTGGATGGATCTAAGGGGTAATCCACTGTTTGATCCAGGATGTTTTGAAGCTGTCTGAAATGTCTAACAGTGAGTGGGATCTGACTTTTGCTACAGAAAGCAAGTACCTGTGCTGTTGTATTCTCCGGCTAAAAGGGAAATGCACAACTTTTCTGTGAATTCAGAGGTGTGAGATTGTTCTAATTTAAAGTTGGCTGAAGTGTGTGATGTCCAGAGGTATGACTATATCACATTGTTCGAGACGGGACTTTAGTTTTTCCACTACCAGTATAGCGATTCGAATGCTTGATGCCAAGTTTCATTCAATAAGCATTTTTCCAAAGTGTGTTTCCAAATGTTTAAGGTGTAACTCTGAAAGAATGGCAGAGTATGGATTTGGGAGCAAAGGGTGGGCAGACCCCAAGTGGAGTAACCAGTTCAGGACTGCAGGTTCAGTAGGGACACCTGGTTACTTTAGACAAAGGGCCAATGTCTGAAGAGAATTTTACCCCCTGAAGTGGGTTACAGTTTCTTCTCTGGTTATGAAGAATGGTGCTAGTTTTAGCAAAAATGTGTGTTCAGTTGTGGCCAGTGCCACTGGAAGTAATGTTCTGTGTCCTACAACATGTGGGATTACAAAGTGAAAGTATCCTATGTCCTATGCTATGTGGGAATACAAGTCCAAGATGTTCTATGTCCTACTGAGGTGGGAATGCAAAGAGTTTCTGTCAGATACAGTGGATTTTGTTGTTCTGCAAGCTCCTAGTGCCACGATGTATAAACCTTGGGGGTCTACCTTTGCTTTAGAAAACATCTTCTGGAATAAAGTCACACTCTAGAACTCCAACTATGGTCTGGACAGTTACATTATTGCTTCCTGTGTGGAGTTACTAGGTACCCCTCAGAGAAGAGAGGTCTAGCATATGCCTAGCAAAAAATCTCTCCCCAGGACCTGGTTTTGTAAATACCAAATAGGTTGTTGCTTTTGTACACCCCCACCCCTTGATCTCTAGAAGAATGAGCCTGGTATACATTCCTAAATCTAGGGGTGGTACCATTTCTAAATTTTGAGTCTGTGCCCAGTATGGGTGCCAGGGGTGTCTACTGAGTAAAGTAGCGGGGCCGGGGGGTGGGGGTGGTTACACAGGTTAGTATCGTTTCATTTTTTTTGGGGGGGCCCCACTATTCTTAAGATGTCTTCAGTTTCTTTGCTTTCTTCTTGAGGTTTTCATTAACTCCTGAATCAGCTGCCCTGCAGGAACGGAGCTGTATAGCAAGACTAACAAAGCCATGCGAGCAGCAGGAATACTGCAGCAGTGCAACTTGAGCTGCAGACTTGGTTAGCATCACAAGTGGAATCCAAACTGTGGCAGGCAGTACAGCCTAGAGATTAGAGTAATAAGCTATGAATGAGCTTGGTACATCCAGCAGATCTGGGTTTGATTCCCACAACCCCCATGTGCATACTGTGTGACTGAGCAAGTTACTTAACTTCACTAGTGCTCCTGGGTCACCCCTGTGAACAGGCCTTGTGCCCAGTGGGCTTTAACTAGTTACCAAATGATAATTAAAAAAAAAGTCCCTGAACCTTTAGCCATTATCAGGTCAATTATTATTAGGTCAATAAGCCAGTTGACGGGCCTCAGTTAAAGAGTGGAGGCACCAGACTAGTGTACAGTGCAACAAAAACAAGCATTTGTCAATGCCAAATGTTTCCTTGCATGGTATATGTGTCAGGGCTGTATTGCATTATTTGAAATATTTATTCCGCATTCTGCAGGCCAGTGGTATCATGATCTGCGTTGCATGTCACAGGTCACTGGGCTGTTGCTGTTGAGTTCTTTGTAGCCTGAGCTGCATGGGACCTGACGTGACACACCTCTGAAATGTCATTCTTTCTAACAAAATGTTTCTTGTGCAATCGCAAGGAAACATAATAAAAATGTGGCAGTACGTCGCTGAAGGTGCAGGCAAATCTCCCTAAGGAGAAAATAGTTTTGGGAGTTGGAAAAAAATATTTATTGAGTTTTAACATTCAGTTGTAAAAAAGGAAGGAGCATGACTGCTAAAGCTGCAGATGAAGAAAGACGGTGCTGTGGGAACGTGTCATCTGCATGTATATCTGAGCAAGGTGGGGTGGAGTGAGAGTGATAAATTGAGGGAGGAGCAGGAAATTAAAGAATAATACAAACATGCCAAGGTAATTTTGTTTAGTTGAGAGCTGCATTGCATAAAATATTGTTCAACATCAAGACAGCCTGTAAAAACGCTCTGATTTGTCTATGTTACTGACTGCTGGTGTTCCTACCCTTTCAGCTTCCAAAATGCACCATTTTGCACATAATTTTAGAACAAAATAAGTGGATGGGTGTGGGGGGGGGCAACCCTTTACACCCCATTAAATTAGACCATTGTGGCACTCATCTGTAATGCTAATTTTTGACTCAGTCATATTTCCTGTTTATACCCTTGCCACCCTCACCCACCCCCTGCCTCTTTCATGGTGCTAAGACCCCTGGGTCAGCTGGGCTCTAGCTCTTACTTTCTGACGTTCTCAAGCTCACCTCTATTTTAAAATGCAGCAAAATTACCATGGAAAGCATTTATGGTGTCTCACCTGGGCTGGGTTCAGTTTTGCGTGATGAGTTATTAAAGCCACCTAGTACCACCATGTGATCTGGCACTGGCCAGCCCATGACAAATCTAGCAAGATGCCATGCCGAGATAAGCACACAGTGCTGTTTTCCCAGTCTGGACTCTCCTGGGTCCTGCCATGAGCTGTGTACACTGCATGCCTCTCAACTGTCCCTGTTTTTTTAGGAAGGTCCCTAATTTTTGTCTCCAAAAATTCATCTGTCGCTCTTTACATCTGCATTTCTGTCACTGAAAAATAGTGATCCAAAGCTTAACAAGTATCAGATATTAAAGACTAGTTTTTCTTCAGAAAATCCTTTTACTATAAAACCACCATTGGAGGAGACTTCTTGAGTTGACATTACCATTTTTCAAGATTTATCCCTCATTTTGATTATTGGTCCCAGATGTTTTTTAAAGCCCTGTCCCTGATTTGCAAGTCATGACGTTTTGAGGTACTGGTGTGGCTTGCTTGATATCATCTCCTCCTGACCCCAGCCTGTCGTGTTGTGACATCCTTAGACATGCTGGTGGGGGAACAAGCACAACCACAGGGGGTCACACTCAAGCGTGTCTGGATTTCAGAAGGTAATCCGATTATGGAAAGTATCCAAATTTCCCCGTTTACAGGTGTAACCCCCCTACAAATGGGGGTTCCCGAAAAGTCTTCCTTGAGCTTGCCTAAATGCTCACTGCCAGGCTGGTGTCCTGCGTTTTAGCTGTTAAACGTTATTGCCAGAGAGTGCCTCTGTACTGCCTCTTTAAGGGCTGCCTAAATTTGCAGTGGTGATTAATCTGGGAGGGGGCTGAGTGTTGTCATGCTCGAGTCCCGCCCGGGCTGCCTGGTAATCGCTCTGTTTCTGCCATCGTGAATTGTGCAGAGGGAGCTCTGTTAGAAGATGTAACTGTTTGCTGAAAACCTATTAGAGTGATAATGATAATGTAGTTTGTCTAACCTGCCTTCTTTGCAGCAAGGACTGTCTTGTTTACCCCCCCATTTGGCCCGGGACTGCGAATCAGAGCAATCAGTTCTGGTGGGACCTAAAATGGAGCCGGACTACAGAAGCTGTCTGGAGTCAAAATCTGTAGGAATTGTAGTTTTGAGTTTTTGGTGCCTTTTTGCACCTGAAGAGGGAGTCTTTGTTGTGACTGACAGACAGATCAGCCAACCGAACCTTTTGGATTCTGGGGAAAGTCCCAGGCTTGCTGGCAGTTGAGTCAGATCTAAGTTGGGAGCTGAAGAAGCAACAGCTTGAGACAGTCAAGCAGCCGTCTGAGTACTTTTGCGCGGGAGAACTGTGGAAAGGTCTGAGTTGTGGCCTGCATGTCTGCCTGCTGCCCCGAGAGGGAGAGAAGAGAATTATCTCAGACTAAATCCAAGTTTGTGAGAATGAAGTAAGCCACTGATTTTTTACCAGGCTCATACCTGAAAAAGACCGACGATTTGCTGAATGCGATTGGCCTGTCAGGATTTCCAGCTGCTTTTGAATCCCCGGTTTGTGCAGAGACTTTGCGATCATGACCGGAGAGTGGTTTGCCTGGTACAGTAGAATTTCCTTACATGTAAATGTGCCGTGTATTGAAAGTGGATCGTGATTTGGTTCCCCACTGTGTGAACTGTGTTCTGCTTGCTGGAAGCTGTATCCAGCCCAAAACGGACTGTATCCAAATTTGTCTCCATTTGGCCGGGGCCTTGCCACACAGGCCCAGCCAGACTACCCACTGCACAGTGAAAGCCATCGATGAGAGACCTGCATGGGGATCAGCCCCCTGCTCCACCCTTCAACAGGAACAGGAACAGGAACGACGCCTCGGCGATTCGTGTGGGCCCTGCTTCTCCTGGCACTCCAGATTAACCCCCTGCTGTCTCGATTTTCATCCAGCCTGTGTCCTGTCTTGGATATCAAGAGTAATCATCAGGATAGCTCCCTGCAACAACAACTTAATCTAAAAGTGTGTCATCTGATTGTCTTTTTGTTTTCTTTTCACGAACTGAGCCCTCCAGCTCTGTATTACAAATAGTGTGTGTTGTGCATGTTGTTTTCTTCCATCACAGGGCCCCAACCAGCTGCAACGTTCCTGGCTAGCCCATTGTTCTCCATCTGGGTACCAAGAGTGTGTGACTGTTTATGGACCCTGAAGTGCATGCATAACTGTTTGATTGATAGAGCCTTTAAGCAAATTAACTTGATTACGCCCCTCCCTTGGTCAAGTCCCTTAAATAAAAATCAGATCTAACTTTTTTTTGCATTTAACCTGACTGTGGTTCCAGTTTGTGCAAGAGTACTGTACTGCTGTTATTTGCTGTGTATAACCTTGTTTTACAGGGGGTCCCCAGGGCCGAACCAGAGGAAAGCCCTGGTGGTAAGTGCAAACAGTGTGGGCACTTGTGTGGTGTATCAGGGGTATTGTGAAAGTGATTACTGTGCATTGTTCCAGCCACTAGTAAGGAAAGTGGGGGGTTACAGTGTCCCGGAGGGCTGTGCCCAGGTTAGCTTGACAATTACCAACCCTGACCTCTGGGAAGAGGCACCCGTTTCAGAAATCAGACCCCTTAAAGGGGCACTATCAGGCTTTGGTGGTATTTTTTTCACCTCGCAATCCTGGTAGTGTTTGCTCCTCACATTCACAGAGAAAGCACACCTGGGCACCCGATTACTGAAAGAAATAAAAAAATGATGTTTTTAACCTAGCATTACTTTTCAGCCGGGACGGCTAATTCTACCCCCGCCTGCAGCCTGGCGTGTTCACACGAGTTCTTGGCGCCGGAGTGCCTGTAGGCTCATTCATGAGCACTTTTGTTTTTTAAGAAGGCATGTGAGTTTTAGAGATCTGAATCTATAGGGATCAACAAGCATGGCAATGTAAGTCTTTCCTTGAAACGAGCAGTATATCTCATAGAAAAAACACTTGAAAAGTGAAGCCGTGACCCTTGGCATCACGCAACATCTGCTGACTAATGTAATAAAATATCTCTGGTTGCTACCTGACGTGGTACTCGTGTACCTATATTATGACTACTGTGATCTACCTATTACCAAGTCTGTACCACCAGTGAATGCCTGTAACACTGGTTGCTTTTTTAATCTAAGCGTTATGTACTGTACTGTTTTGTTTGCTGTGATGTATTGCTCTCTTTACAAGATGCCTTTTTAAATAAGTCTTTGACTCAAAGGTCTGTAAACCGATGGCCTAATAAATAAATAAAAGTAGGCTCGAATGGGAAATCAACAGCACAGCTCTACATCTGGCTGAATAGCAGCCGGTCTTATAGCATACAAATATACAAATCTGCCAGCAGAAAAACTGCCCCCCATTTATCTTCAAATTGTGTCCCCTTGTTCTTGCACATTTCTTTTTCTGAAAGATGCTACCCCCTTGGACTTTGTCGATTCCCCTGAGGTACTGAAAAGTTTCTATCATGTCCCCCCTCTCCCTCCTTTCTTCAAGGGTATACATATTAAGCTCCTTTAATCTCTCCTTATATGGCTTCTGCTGCAGACGCTGCACCATTTTAACAGCCCTCCTCTGGACTGCCTCCATCCTGTCTATGTTCTTGCAGGGATGGGGTCTCCAGAACTGCAGGCAGTACTCCAGATGGGGTCTCACCAACTGTCTGTACAGAGGGATAACAACTTCCTGTTCCTTCTACAAGGACACGTAAAAAGGAACCTGCAATCAGGAGTCAAACAAACGGATGTATTGGCTGCTTGGACTTCACTCGCCTGTCCCCCGGGGTGTACCTGGAAACAAGCCTCAGCTCGGTGTGCCTTCCCAGTTACCAATTTTCAATTAAATAAATAAAACAGATTTATTTCATCAAAATCTTATAGTGAAAAAGTACAAAGTCTGGCAACTCGCTGTACAAAATCCCATACATATTCGGAGCCACTGTTCCTTCATTGTGGAGGTAGGGGTTGGGAGCCCACATGTAAAACCTACATATTTTAGAGGACAAGCTGTTGCCTGAATACAATAAATCAGTTAAGTAATTCACCACTTGGCTGCTGCCCGACTGATTTGCATACCTGGATGTTCACCTAATGGGAACAATGCCGCTTCATTTACTGGAGATTTAATAACAATATAAGCCCTTAAAATGCAAACCTCCAGCATTAAAAGGAAAGCAGATGAAGTGCAAGCTAAACACAATTCCCTAATGGAATGCACTTAGAGATATAAGAGTACTTATGAAACACTTCCCATTTTAAATATCCATGCCAAACAAGTATAACCATTCAAGGCTTGACTGTACGAGAACTTGGTTAAATCGAACAGCGTGCTTTACAAATATTTTAACAAGTAATAAAGTCTGAGTACCAGGGATACCCCAGAATAATCTCAGATAGCTCAAAGTTTCCAAATTGAAGATCAAAGTGCAAAAATAAATACAGAGTGGAGCAAAGACCCCTTTGAGAGAGTCCAAAATAGAGTCTGGCTTTGTAAAAACTTGCTCAAAGTCCAATGGTAACAATAACTGGTATCCAAGACAAGTCCTCAATGATCACGAGGGTATCGACAATGTAAACAAAAAACTCCCCAATGAAATCTATGAAGAAGAGAGGGCTTATAAAATGCACTCTTAAACATATTTAAGCACTCCAAAAATGGTCTTAAATCCAGAACATCATTAAGCTAATTCGGTAAAAGGATATTAATGTGGAAAATCCACCACAATGCTCCTTTCAATAATTTCTGGAGTCTGTCAGCTCCTCGTAGCAGTCTAGGTACATATTCTAATGCCACAAATGTTAAATCTGTTGTGTCTAAAGTGCTTCTGCCAGAGCCGTACTGTATGCCACCCAGATTTTCCTGCATTCTGATATTAAGCTGCCTGGTGGTCCTGCCCAAAAGTTTGTTATAGGAGCACCAGGCAGCATAGACGACATACAGTAGTTAGCGTAATAACTCGCAAATTCCACCAGCTTCTCCCTCTAGCTGCCCCCCCAATCCATCTGCCACTCACTGTAAACCTGCATCTACCGCATCTTTTGCAGGAAAAAAAAAACAGGCCAATTCTATAACCAATTTTCCATCTTGGGGCCACTAAAGTGACTTTTCGCAAGAGGTCCCCCAAACTGGGGCCCCCTGAAAAGGAAATTCTGGGTCTGAGTCCCACAATTTTACTCAAATTCAGATCGGAACAGTACAGGCCATTGTTTTTTTTTTTTTGTTATTACTTTTTTTCCCCTGTCCCGGTTGGCCTTTACTCATTGCATCCTCCCAGCCCTGTCCCCCAAACATCAGACCCCCTCCTGTCTTCTTCCATGGCTTACCCTCTGTGGCAGGGTGGTGGGGAGCCCCCAACTCAACCTGTGAGGTTGGGAGCCAGCATCAGGGAGGTGGCGCCTGTGGAGGACGGCCTTCCATGCCATGTGACCGGGACTGGATTTCCACTTTTTCCTGTGGAGGGGTGTGTACAATGCCAACAATGGCTGAGCTGCACACACGTCCGCATGCAGCACACAGGTCGGCTGATCCTCCTCCATGTCCCAATGTACAGGACCTGGTGTGCCATCACCTAGACTCCATTACTTGTCAGGCAGGTGCCGGTCTCTGTTCACCACCCTCCCTGGGAGAGGAGAGCTGTCCTCCGGACACTCCATCCTCTCCCTCCCCAGCCGACCCCCGACAACCCTCTCACACTGCGAACACAGGTCCCCAGCATGGCAGGAGCTAAGGCATGCTGCCTCAGCCCTCCATAGGCCAATGTTTTCAAACAATTTCCCTCATCCTTCCTGACAAGGGATTGTATCTTGTAACCAGGGCTGGTGGTGATTTATTTTCTCTCCTACCCACTTTAGGAATCAAAAGATATTCTCTGGGTGTTGCTTTTACCTTTTTATATGCACAATTAATGATTCTTCTGCATACCCACGTATTTTAATGGGCTCTCTCAATTCATGGCACTGCAGTTCAAATTTCTACTCTGTGGAGCAGTTCTTCCTGATTCTAAGGAGCTGCTCCACAGGGATACTGTTGATCAGTGAAGAAGGATGGCCGCTTTCAGCACACAGCAAACAACTGCCTGCTGTGCCCTTGTGAAAGGTGTCACTCTGTATAACACCAAAGGCATCACTAGGAAAGCTGATATCTAGAAAAGCAATAGTAGTGGCACTCACTTTATGTGTAAAATGAAGACTGACGTTGTTAATATTCAGCCATGAGATACAATTCTCAATCTCCAAAACACAACCAGACCAGGCAAGAATAATGTCATCAATAAAGTGGTGCCATCCAAAATTCCCCCCAGGTGTAGATTATCAGCTGTATTAAATACAGCTTGTTCCTCCCACCACACCAGGTACAGACTAGCATAAGAAGGGGCTACTATAGCCACCATTGCTGTACCCTGGGCCTGGAGGAAGTACTCATTGTAAAATAAAAAAATAATTCTGATGCAGTATGTAATCTACCACCTGAAGGAGAAAGTCAGGTGGCACAACTAGGTAAGTCCCTCACTGTCTCTTGACGAAATGATGTATGGTCGCTATCCCAAGAGGTATCCCATGAGAAAGGCGATCACTATTGAGCACTTACCGAAAGGGAGACTCAGTAGCGGAGCCTGTTCTCATGGCGAGTGGACTAGAGGCCGAATGTGGGTATAGCAACATCCTTTCGCTATATGTATATGCTGGGTGGGGGGGTGAGCCTGTACAACGCATGGAAAGGGAGGAGGATTTGTGAGGGTAATGCGATGGTGGTTTGCTGAGCCATGTGGCATGGCAGGTTCATCACAGGCTATGGTTGGGAGGTGCTGGGTTCAGTGCTGGGCACGTTGGGATTTTGCGCCCGGCTGAGGTGAATTTTTTTGCTTTCACCCCCCCAACATGCACCCCTGGAGTTGAGAATCTTTAGTAGGTGATGCGGCCCCCGCACAAACAAAAATTAGTTCCTGGTGCACGTTTTGCCATGCGGGGAGTATACATCGTGAAATGTATTTTGCCAATGTATAGTCAGCCCTAATGGCGATCGCCTTTCTGCGATCGCCGTTATCATATAAATCCATCCCAAGATGGGGAGAAATGCTCATATAGAGTGATGTTACATCAATTGCAATAAGTCTCTCACCAGTCCAGATCTTGTGATTTATGTAAAAGATCCACCATGTCCCAGAGTTAGGACTATGTCTGAAAAACACATTATTTAAAGAAAACGTCTACATATCTAGACAAGTTCTCGAACACTGAACCTATCCCTGAGACAATGGGTTTACCCGGTGGGCTGGTGAGAGACTTATGAATCTTTGCCAACAAGTAGAAAGTCAAGTGGATAAGGTTTTTAACCCTCATAAAATTTGCCTCATTACAAGTGAGATGCCCATTCCGAAGACTTTCATTCACAACATTCTCAAGTTCAGTCTTAAAGACAAGGGTGGGATCCCCTTGATACATTTATAATTGTCCCTACTGTTCAATTGCCTTAAAGCTTCCTCTTTATATTTTTCTTGTGACATTACCACCCCCGTCTGCTGATTTAATTATGATGTCTACCATATTCCTCAGTTCTTCCACAGCTTTGTGTTCAAGGGTGGTAAGGTTGTGGCACATGTCACGTGATGCATCCTGTGAAAATAACTCATTTACTTCTGAAGAGACCAAATTCTGGAAAACCTGAACAGCTGATAATGATGATTGAGGGGGTACATATGTTGATTTTTTTGATTTAAAACCTGTATAGTGAAATTGTACAGGTTGTCTGGTAGTAGCACTCATACTTACATCCACGCCCTCAGAATCTGAAGCAAGGTTTTATACATATATATATATATATATATATATATAAAAATCACTACAAAATCCAAACTTGATTCAATGTCAATTGAATCCAGTGACAGAGAATCATTGCAAGTTAAAATTTGAACAAAGTGAGTGTCCCAGTTGTAACATCCAGATGGGTCTCATTGTCCAAGCAGAGTACTGTGCAACACAATTCGTAATGATTCACAACAAACAAAATAACTTGAAGTATTCCTAGTGCAATGTGGAGACACCACAGGTACAGCTTGTGTGAAACTATAGTAATTATTCCTTCCCCCTCATCCAAACTGCACCAAACAGCAAATGTAGGTGGGATGGAATGTCCTCACACTGTACTGCTTTTCCACATGTAGACATACTGTAAGCAGGGAAGGGGGGCGTTTGGGCTAGATGCCATTGTCAATTCATTCTTTTCAGTCAAAGGTTTGGCAGGTTGCTGTGTTTGCAGTTGCAAGTCAGTAGGAGCTATTCACAAGGTATTTGATGTATTAAACTACAGCACCAATAAATCAGACCTTGTAAATTGTTTTCTAAATCACACATCATCATGCTGCCTGTTACTTCCATCCAGCATAAAGGATGTGACCTGGCAACTCTGCGGTTCTGAACTTGCAAACCAATTTTTGTATTGTGTACCCTTGACATTTAAGCCCTGGCAGGTAGGACCCTAAAGAGAAACAAAACAACCACTGTAGTCCAGTCTCAGCCTCTAAAATCTACTGCACTGTAAGGATATTAAAACTAAAACACAGAATGTAGAAGGAAAGCATTTGTAAAAGTCATTGCAGGAGTCTTTGGTAAATTCATTTTCCAGGAATCATTTTCAAACCTGGATGTAGTAGACTGAAGGTGTGAATTGATGTGATGGTGGTGATGTCTTGTTTTATTGCATGTTTATTATAAGGCACCCTGGCTGACATATCAGAAGGGCACCCGATAATGTAAATACAAATTATCACTCTATCCATGAATAGGTTCCTATTGCACTGAAATCAGTGCTGGAATTACACTTTATGAGCTTTGGGAGCTAGGAGGGCCCATAAGGGACTCATCTTTAAACTGAATCCCCCTTCCCATTAGAAGTCAATGGCAGTGATGTGTGAGCTTCCTGGGCTCACTTCAAAGCTAGGGGGGGCCGAGCCCTAGCAAGCTCCCCTGTAATTCCAACACTGAATTTGAAATATGGAAACGGATGTGGGGGGAACATACAGTAACCCCTGTCTTCCTCTAGGGGTTACTAGAATACTATGCAGTGTAATGGGTTTTGAACTTAGTCAGCCTGGGCAGTAAATGGTTAACTTCAGGTCTCCCCTGAACCCTCTTTGACCAACTGGACAGAGGTTCCAAGTGGGAGGGGCCTTGCAGCAGTATAAGCTACAATAGAATGTTTCGGTGGGAATCAGTTGCTCACGTAGAGCTTTGAGTCACCCTGACTGAGGAGAGCCTCAGGAAAGGTATCAACTCTCTCTTGTCCTGCTTCATTTCCTAGTTTGGTCACGGAGTAGCCAAGCAGTGGGTTGTGGCAGTGGCATTCTTCTGTGATATACTCCTGTGTGGGGTTAAGGTCATAAAAGATATTTTGTTATTGGAACAATTAATAAAATGTTAGAAACTGCCCTGAACTGGGAGAGACTTTTCTTTGTGATACCTCAGTATTTCTCCAGTGGGAATGTCCATGTAGGTTGTGGGGGGAAATAAACTCCAGTTTAAGAGGAATAAAATATTTGAAGTATAGCAATCCAAGTGATGCCTCCTTGGCACAGTTTCTGTATGTGATACGGTGGATCAGCCTGACTAGAAAAATGGGATTCTACCTCTTTCAGCAGAAGATGAGGAAGGGCTCCCAACAACAGAATGTTTTACGAGGTACAGTAAAGTGTGTCTTCAAGTAAAGGGCATGCTCTGTCCAAAAGTGTTTCTGTCTCGGAGGACAAAATGTGCTTTTGGTGAAATTCTGTGAGGACATTCACTGATTCCAGAAGAGGGATGGACAAAGAGACTTTTGGTTGATTCCTAATTCAGGGACCCATCGGACTTTGTATAGAGTACTCTGGATATTGCACTCTTTGTGCCTTCTGCACCTGTAGCCCCCAGTGGGGCAAAACATATGTTTGTTTAAACTATCTTGTGACAGAATAAAAACTGCTACTTGACACTAGCTAAAGAAGAGGACTTCCCTTTGTGCTTGTTGTGTTTTACTAGTGCCCCATCATGACTGTGCAGGTACCCAGTGTCATGGCCCACCTCAGTTCTCACATAAAAAATAAATGCTTTGTATAATCCTCTCACTGACTGCCAAGCAGGTAAAACCCCTAGCGAGAGGAGGGTGTATTACAATATTTTTATTTATGTGAAAATTGGTTACTGGGAGAAGTGCACCCATGGAGCCATGGCTCATTCCCAGATGTGTCCCAGGGACAATGGGTTACGGAGTGGAGGAACAAGTGTACTGACTAACAAAGAAGGGATCACAGATCTCCAGGTAGAAGGTCACCTGGGGGCCAGTGACCATCACATGGTATGGTTCAATTTGGCTACTACATCTAAATCATCCCATTCCAAGGCAAAAATATGGGACTTCAGAGGAGCTGACTTTGATAAGATGGCCAACAGAGTTAAGCTAGCCCTGGCAAAAAGAAACACAGGTGAGGGGTACAGGCAAAGTGGGCAAGCATTAAGGATGCACTACTTGAAGCAACATCCCATTGTGTTAGACAGAAAAGGAAGTGCAAAAGAAGAAGGAAACCACTTTGGTTCTCAAATACAGTAGCAGAAAAGGTCAGAGCCAAAAGGCTGGCCTTCAGGAAATATAAGGAACACAGCGGGATGAAGATAGGGAGGCATACCAAACTGCCCTAAGGGAAGCAGGTAAGGCAGTAAGGCAGGCAAAGTCCCAAACTGAGGAAACACTATGAACAATAGTAGAAAGGTGACAAGACTTTCTATAGATACATTAGTGAAAGGAGAAAAGTCCAGAGGGGTATTGCTAAGCAATGGAGAAAGGGAGCATGTGAGGAGGAGGACCCTGTAAGGCATCTATCCTAAATAGATACTTTTGCTCAGTATTTACTGAAGAGAAGGTAGGGCAGGGCCCACAGCTCAGCATCATGGACACAGGGAGGAGGAGGTGAGCACTACTCCTTCACAAAGAAAAGGGTCCTACAGAGCTTGCTAAGCTCAGGGGTGGATAAGGCAATGGGACCTGATGGCACACATCCCAGGGTACTTAAGGAGCTAAAGGAGGAACTAGCAGAGCCATTAGCAGAATTGTTTAGTGGGTCTCTGAGCACAGGAGAGTCCCAGAAGACTGGAGAAGGGCTCATGTGATCCCGCTCCCACAGAGTGGTAGCAGGGAGGAGGTGGGGAACTACAGACCCGATCAGTCTTACCTCAGTAGTGGGCAAGATTATGGAGGCACTCCTTAAGGAAAGGATAGTGCAACACCTGGAATCCATAGGGCACAGGATCCAAGACAGCATGGGTTTACAAAGGAAGGTCCTGTCAAACTAATCTCATAGATTTCTTTGACTGGGTAACCAGAGTGGTGGACCAAGGGGAGCAGTTGATGTCGCCTACCTTGACTTCAGCAAAGCTTTTGACACTGTTCCACATAGAAGATTGATAAATAGCTGGGTAGGCTCGGTGGTCAGAAGTTGGTCAACTGGGTGGCAAACTGGTTGACGGGCAGAAACAGAGAGTGGTGGTAAATGGTATACAGTCAGAAGAGATGCAAGTCACAAGTGGGGTACCTCAGGGATCAGTCCTGGGGCCAGTCCTCTTCAACATCTTCATTAGTGACCTTGCAGATGGACTAGAGGGTAAGGCTTGTCTGTTTGCAGATGACACAAGATCTGCAACAGAGTAGATGATCCAGATGGGTGGGCAGAATGAGAAGAGATCTGGATAAACTAGCAGAATGGTCAGAAGAGTGGCAACTGGGATTTAATGCAAAGAAGTGCAAAATCATGCACATAGGAAGAGAAACCCTGAAGCCACTTATAGGCTGGGAGGGGTTGCTAGCAGTCACAAAGGAAGAAAGAGACTTGGGCATCATCATCACTGATGACCTAAAATCATCAAGCAGACCTCTAAAGCAGTAGGTAAGGCTAGGGGTGTTAGGGTGTATTAGTAGGGGTATCACAAGTCGTAAGAGGAGGTAATAATCCCTCTGTACAAGACACTGGTTAGGCCCCATCTGGAGTACTCGTGCAGTATTGGAAGCCACACCTTCACAAGGACATTAACCAAATTGAGGCAGTCAGAAGGGCAACAAAATGGTGCAGGGACTGCATCAGAAGACATATGAGGACAGATTAATGGAGCTCAATATGATACCCTTGAGCAAAGGAGGGAGAGAGGTGATATGATCGAGGCATTCAAACACCTTAAGGGCATAAACAAGGTGAAACAGTGTAACATGTTTAAATATAAGAAAAATAGCAGGACAAGAGGACACAGCATGAGATTAGAGGGGGGCCGATTAAGGGGGAATGTGAGGAAATTCTTTTTCACAGAAAGGGTGGTGGATGCATGGAATGGCTTACCACAAGAAGTGGTAGCTATGAATACAGTGCAGGGCTTCAAACAGGCATGGGATAGGCATAAGGGAGCAATACAAATGACTATGAATAGATAGGCCACTGACAGAGCAAAGGCCGATGGCACATTTATAAGGTAGAAAAAGAAATGGGCAGACTGGATGGGCCTTGCGGTCCTTATCTGCTGTCAACTTCTATGTTTCTATGTTTCTTAAGTGGAAGCAGTACAGACATACAAACGTAACAACAGATAAATATGATGTGTAAAGTGTCAGGGATTGTGCAAATATGCAAAGAATTCAAATTTGAAACACAACTATGTGGAAAGCAGTGGCATCAATCAATAGAATTACAATCACTGGAGTACAAAAATTGTACAAATTTGTAAAAAAGGACAAGATTGTAAAATGCCAGGAGCTGCACATGCCTTGGGCTGATGTTGAAAGATCAGAGTACAAAATTCTGCAAAGGATCTGAGACTAGTCGTAAAACAAACTCTGTTCAAAGCCAGTACAGCTGCTAATACATTGTCATGGATTGCACTTTACTTGTTGTATTACTGTGATATACAAATCTCATCCTTACATCACAATAATAGAACTAAACAATTTACCTCGGTGCCCACATTTGAAGAGGCATAGCCAACCCTTTTTGGGATCATGTATTTTCTAGTTGAAAACTGAACAAAGTGGGTGATCTAGATAACTGCTTGTAGCCATAGTGGTCCTTGCAAAAAAAGATGAACAAAGTGGGTAATTTCATACCTTTTATTGGACTAACAAGAGATTTACAAAACACAAGCTTTCAGGCTACATAGAGCCCTTCATCAGGTGTAGCAGCATGCTCTATAGAGAACCCACTTTATTACTTTGTATAGAAGTCTCTCTAGGTTGCTGTGTCCAAAGTAAAGAAGCATGTTTTCTATAGAAGTTGCTGCTATGCTTGGTCTAGTAAAAGGTATCAAGTCATCCACTTTGTTCACTTTTTTTGTAACAGGACCAATATGGCTATAAACAAATCTCATCGTAGCTGAAAACTCACATTTTTATGTTTCCTCGTGCTTGCGCAAGAAACATCTTGGGACAGTACCACATTTGAGAGGTGTGTCAGGGATAGGTCCAATGCAGAGCACTGTACAGTGGGTGCAATCCTGACACACCAATGACCACTAAAGCCAAATGTGACAGCCATCGGAATTTTGCAGCTGGAGCTGAAATGAACTGCACCAATGAGAGAGTGCACTTCATTCCTCTTAATTGAATAGCTGGCATTGCAACTCTACAGACCCTCCCACTCCCTCCCACTGCTGCAGTCTGCCTCGCACCCTCCGTTCCCCACCGGCCCAGCATCTTTCATTAAACCTTCCCACTCCCTCCCACTGCTGCTGTCCTACCCACAGCCATCCCAGCCCTGGGCATCTAATCAAACCCTCCCACTCCCTCTCACTGTGTGCTGTCCACCCCGCACCCTCCATTTCCTGTTCCCATGCTGACATTGGGGTGCCCAATCCCTGTGTCAGCATCATGTAACCCCCCCAACTCATGTGGTACACTGGAAGCCCACCCCAGTGTGCCACAATTTTTGTTTACACCTGTAAATAAAGAAAACCATCCCCCAACTTTTTTTAACCAGTAAAAAAGAAAATGGTCCCTCTCCGTCTTCCCCAGTCCACCCTCCCTCATCCCCACCCTCCCACTGAGCATCCACCTCCCCACACCCCCTCCTTACCCCATACTTACCTCTGGAGGTTGGCACTGTCATCTTCTGAGGACCGGAAAATGTCTGCACTCTTCAAAGCCGACTGACATACTGAAGAACCAAAGGAAAGTGCCGTACAATGGCAGTCAATGAGGTTTTCAACTTTGATATCTCAACCATTTTAAGGAATTTGGCCCCAGATTTTCAACATGGGGTTCTTGGGATCCCACCTCGTAGAACACTGTCACTGTCATTTTACTCGGTCCTGAAAGATGATTTCACGGTCGCTGCACGGAATCACATTTTGGGACCAATTAATGAAACAACAGTGCCACTGTTCGTGAGGTGGGGTCCCAGAAAGCCCATGTTGCAAATTTGGTGAAGAAATTCCAAAAAATGACTGCGTTATGAGTGTGCGTTGCACAGTTTCTACACACGCTCCTAACTTCGCAGTTTTAAATATTTTCACTTCAGATTTTCAGCATTGCCATTTATTCACACCTCCTTATGAACAGTACAGCTGCAATTTTTCATATCCTGCCCAAAATGTGTTTTCGCACCTGTAACAGAATGCACGGTCTCTGTAAAATCGCCTTCGGGATAAGTGAATGAAATGACAGTGACACTCTTCATGAGGTGGGGTCCCAAAAGGCCATGCAAAACGTGGTGCAACAACTTCAAAAACTGGCCGAGTTACACCTGGTCATTCAAAATTTTTTACGCGCACATGTAACTTTGGTCATTTTCAATATCTGCACTCCAAATTTTCAATATAGCCTTTTTATCACACCACACCATGACCAGTACAGCTGTCATTTTTCACATCCTGCCCATAATGTGTTTTTGCACCTGTGGCATGGAATGCCATTTTCCCAGGGATTTTGATTAATTGATTGATTGATTTTTGATTGATAAACAATTTATTTTTATACAGGCTGATTTGTTGGGAGAAAAAAACATTTACAACAAAATCCTGCAGATTTTTTTTAAAAGGTTGCAACTTCTGTAACAACAGGACAATACAAAATCATAAGATAAAACTAAAAAGGAAATAAAAAATACCTGATTATTACATACAACGAACATAATAACAAAGTCTGAAGAACAAAACAGATTATCTAAAACATTGGCATCGTACCTTCAAGAAATTGTGCAACTTGAGTTTGAATTAGTGCAAATCAACAATCTCATTTATTTCGAGAGGTAATTTGTTCCAATTTTTAGCCAAGCTATTCTGGAGTGTCATGTCCCCCATCCTATTCATAATTCTATTCATGTGTACCCTTACAGATGATTCCCTTAGTTTAGATCTATATAATGGATCTATTTCCAGTTGTACTAAATATATTAATGGATGCAATTTTTTGTGTGGGTAGATTAATCCATTACAAGCCACGAACCACAAATATTCCCTCCGTGCCGCTGGATGCAGCCAATCAAGTTCCTGGAAAATTAAGCAATGATGTTCCCCATATCCTTTTCTTAGTATATAGTTCCCCATCCTATAATACAGTTGGTCCCTTCTGACCAAACATTTCTGATTTGAATGCATATAAAGTGAAGATCCATATTCCAGTATGGGTAATAATAAATTATTTTACCAATCTAGTTTTAATATCTCTAGACAAACCCCCAGATATCCTTTGGAGGGCTCCCAACCTTCGGCTAACTTTCTGAGTTTGTGACAAGATATGTTCTGAGAAAGTCAACTGGGAGTCAACAAGGACTCCTAAGTATTTATAGGTAGTCACATTCTGAACCATTTGAATTTGAATTTGAAAATGTTCACCTACAGGGGTCATGAGGAGGGGTGATAAGAAGACTATGTTCAACATTTAGGGTTAAAGTATGAAAAAATGACAAAGTTATGTCCACTCACTGCAATTTCAATAGAAATCTTAAATAACTGCACCCACATTTTGGTTTTTTAATTATTTGTGCTCCTGCTACATGGCCCTCTCTATTTGGAGGGAGCTGCAGTCCTACCCCTCGACCTCCACCAGCCGATGTCGACCAGCTACCCCCAGGGCTTACCTCCCCAGCGGGGTCGGCGGGGGGGCCCACCCCCACCAAGACCGGATCCAGTACAGGGGTCAGTGCTATGACTGTTCGGGGGCGGGACCTGTTAGCTCCCTCCATCATCTGCCGTGAGCTTTTTTCTTCCTGGTTTCTCCCCTTCAGGGGTGGAGTGTGCAAGAATGCTGGCACTGGTGCTGCACATGCTCCCGTGCACGCATCCCATCAGGCCTGTGCATGATCCTGAACATGGGTCACCGGCATAGCACGAGGTTTGGCGTTCAGTGCCCCAACCCTCAGCACCACCAGCCTGGCAATGCACCCCACATTTTCAACATAGCCTTCTTATTACCCGAGCTTCTGTATTCAAATGCTGTTCAAAATATGACAGCTTGTCAAAACATAGTTCAGGCAGGCTTTTCCTCCCTTCAGAAGTTCAACTAACACAACACATACCTGCCACATAAACCATGCAAGGAAACATTCGGCATTGACAAATTCTTGTATTATTGCTTATCTTCTCTAAAATTCAATGATGTTGCTGGTTGTTTTATCTGCTTTCATACCTTAGTAGAACTGAAATACATGCTAATGGTGTAATTATATCCAGCCTTGTTTTGTTTCAAACCTTCACCGCCCATCCTTTCATCTGAGGTTAGTGAAGGTTAAAGAAGTCCTCACCCTCCTAAAGTCCCTGAAAACCAGAGGATCAGGAGGGCCTGACGGTATCCAAGCCAGACTGCTCAAGGACTGTGCTCTAGCACTCGCAAGGCCCCTCACCTGGCTCATAAACCAGTCCCTTCTAGAAGGGACCGTCCCAGAGCTGTGGAAACATGCTCACATGGTTCCCATACACAAAGGCGGGCCTACGGAACCCATTGGCAACTACAGGCCCATCTTCCTGCTCTGCACCCTAGCAAAAATCCAGGGAAAAATGGTGTACAGTCAACTCTGAGAATACTTAGAGGCACACCGGCTACTTTCCCCAGCCCAGCATGGGTTCTGAGCTAAACATGGGACAGACATCGCTCTAAGTTCTCTGTAGATGTGCTTAGGGAACTTGACGCATGGTCCAACACAGGAGCAGTTTTCTTCAACCTCTCCAAGGCCTTCGACTTGGTCAACCACCGACTCCTACTTCACAAGTTGTGTAACATAGGCCTGGACCCTCATGCTCTCAGGTGGTTTGAAAACTACCTTACTGGTCACTCTCAGAGGGTCAAGTGGAAGGACAAGTTCTCTGATCCACTGCCCCAAAGGACGGGATACCACAAGGGTCCACACTTGGTCCCCTTCTCTTCTCCCTGTTTATAAATGATCTGCACAACCACTGCGGGAGCAGTGCTGTTATTCAGTACACTGATAACACCGTGATTTATAGATCTGCGGCAACCTGGGGAACCTAGGTCCATCCCTCCAAGAGGACCTACACACTATGGAGGACTGGCTTATTAAGAACAAAATGGTCCTCAATACCACCAAAACCAAGGCCATGTTGTTTGGACCTAGATCCCTTGGCCTAAACAGAACACAACACCTGCAACTCACTTCCAGGGCAGGTAACAAACTAGAAGTGGTTGCCTCCACAAAATACCTAGGCCTTACTTTGGACCAAGGATTCACTCTAAAACAACATGTTGACCAAGTAACCAAAGTCATTCATGGTAAACTTGGCACCCTTTATCGCCTAAAGGATCAGCTGATCCCAGAAGCCAGGACTGCCATTGCCTTATGTGTCCTCCTCCCAACACTCACCTACATTGCCCCGATACTTCAGGGAATGGCCAAGCTTGAGTTCAGTAAGTTACAGGTCTCGTACAACAAGGTGGTCCGCTTTGCCACTCAGTCCTACTCTAGAAGCCACCACTGTGACTCTCTAGCACTTATCAGCTGGCCTTCATTCGAAGCCCATCTCAGGTACTCAGTGCTCTGCCTAGCACATACGCTAATTAGCCCAGCCCCTCTCCCCACAAGCCTCTCAGGGCTCATAACAGCCAAGCGAAATCCTCGCAACCTACGGACCTCAGTCCAAACTCTTCTCAAAGTTCCAAGGGTAAGGACTAAGGCAGGGGGCATGTCCTTTTCCTACACTGCCCCTTCCCTGTGGAACAACCTTCCTCTGGAGGTACTGGAAGCTTCATCACCTGCGAGCTTCTGAACAAGACTCAAGGCACACATTCTCGCCATGAGTCAATGCCAATGCTATGTTACCTGACACTTCTCTCCTACCCTCCAGCCTGAGCACTTACCTCATCCTCAATCCTTTTTTACTGGCTCTCCTCCTCCTAACATACTCTACTCAGGTAAATGCAACACAGGTGTTGCTCTGGCTTTCCTCCATTGTTCACACTTGCTAATCACTGTAACCTGTTAATGTAATATGTTCATTGCTATATAATACCTGTACATGCTATAACCTACATCTGTACTACTTGTGTATCCTACTTGTCCTGTAACTCCCAGGTCGCCCCTGAAAAAGGGACCTCCGGGGCCCAGTGGGCCTACCCAGTCATCAAAATTCAATAAATAAATAAATTCACCTACTCTTATTGCATACTTCCTGAATATAACTAACAGCCGCAAACAGTGTAGCCACTCATGATGCAATAGTCTCCTCTCCTCCCATGCATCCTGAGTGGTTAGACAGTGTTGGGGGTGTTCCCATGTCCAGGAAAGATGGAGTAGGAGTTGATCAATGAATGCAAACAGACAAGTTTTCTGATGGCCAGTCTGATTTTCAATTTTTAAAAGAAAAAAGAAATAAGAATCAAACTGGCAGTTACATCAGCAACTCTACAGAACATGACCAACCACAAGGCAGACTTCCAATAAATGAGGGAGCTGATCTAGGACAAGTTCATTAGAGTGGTCAGCATCAAAGATGCAGAGGAAAGGCAGAGGGCATATAAGAGGGTCATTCTTGAGGCAACAAAATCTTGCATGAGAACAGTAATCAAAAGAATCGGGTACAAGAGACCAACAGGGTTCTCTGGAAACATCAGGGAAGCAGTGAGAGCCAAAAAGAAGGCCTTTACCATGTACAAGGGAAAACAAGGACAGAAAGAATGGGGAGCGCACCTAATGAGAACAAGGGAAACCAAGAGACGGTTAGAGAAGCAAGGGCCGACACAGAGCTGTGTATTGCAGAGAGGGTCCAGGGAGGGCAAAAACAGTTCTTTAGATATATTAGGAAACAAAGAAAGCAGAGAGAAGAAATTGCTAGGCTATCACAGGGATGTAAGGCAATTGAGGACAAGCAGAAAATGAGGGTTACTGAGGTGAAACTCACCCACTACATGCATTGCATAGTCCGGGCCCTCAGAGAAACCTACAAAACCAAGGTGGAAACTCCCCCTTGGGGGCAAGATGAAGTCCGGTCCCTTGCAGGCCCTGTACCAGTGACTGGGCACCTCGCCACAGTCCAGAAGCTGGGACATCGGTGGGAAGGTAAGCCCCAGAAATGCCAGGTGATGGGACTGGGGGTCCAGAGGGAAGGGGGTGTGCCAAGGACAAACAGAGCAAAAAATGTATATAAAAAATAAAGAGACAGCAGATGTGGGAGCAGAAGCAACCACCATAGAGGTCTGCTGCTGATGCTGAGGAATTCTGGGTACCAGAACTAGCAGGGCCAGTCTGGGGCTATAAGGATCATCCATGCCTTGTCCCTCCTCTCCTCGACCTCCATCTTGTGGATCTAGGGAAAGGGAGGGCATGTGTACAGGAGGCCTGGGGTCCAGAGCAGTGGTGTCACCAGCCTGTTTTTGGGGAGGCTGAAGCCCCCCTAATGTAAGCTCAAGCCCCCCCAATCATTTTCCCTGTAAAATGTTAAGGCTCACAGCTTCACTGCTTGCTGAGGAAATAAAGAAGCCATGGTTTAGAGTAGCACTTTATAGCTCTACCACATGGAGCGCACTTTCCTTTTTCTTTGCCTGGCCCAGGTCCACCGGATCCCACTGCGATCATTGGTGGTGCTAGTGGTGGAGGTCAGGGAGCTCTGCTCCCACCCAATGCTTTGGTTGCCCCTGCACAGTGGCAGGGCAGAACTTTAGTGGTCCAGGCGCTGGTTTCTGCCCAGACGCACTTTGCTGCTGCACCTCATGGTCCATCTGCCCAAACTTGTCCCCTCTTAGTGAATGTCGCATGGGCCTTGATCAGCTGGGTGCCTAGGTCTGCGACTGCAGTGGCACAAATTTACTGTGGAAGGGAGGTGGGGAAGAGAGCAGAACAGGAGAACTCCATTACCAATGACCACCAAACCTGACGCCATCGCTTCATTCGGAGGGGGGGCTACAGAAGAAGGACCACAGTCGGGGGTCATCTCAGGGGACTGGAACAAGAAAGGGGTTCAATGAGTCCACAAAACAGATAAACATAAAAGCAAAAAATGGCAAAACTGAAGGCAGAAAATAAAGAGGCCCCCCCCAAAAGGGCACCACACCCCGCAACCAGCCCAGAAGGCTAGGCAAAGGGATGGGAAGCAACCTGGAGCCCCCACAAAGGGGAAGACAAAGAAATTTAGCAAAACAAAGAAAAGAAAAAAAAAAAAGCACTCCAGCAAAGCTGGGCAGGGCAACAGCCTGCCAACCAGCAAGTGGCACTAGAGGCAGTAAACAAAGTGGGAAGGACAGGGGACTGCAATGTCAGTATTATGTATGGCAACACCCAATGTCAGTGCCAGAAAAAAAGCAAAAAACAGCCAGCATACTGGAGAGGGGAGAGAGGGGAACTGCAGTGGCAGCCCCCAAAAAACACAAACCATGCGACACTATTCTGCAAAATAACAGGAAGCAAACTAACAGACTTGCCAAGCCATATTTTATTTGAACAAAAGAGAACCTGGGTGAGCATTACCCTCATCACTTTCTGTCTGAAATGTGATGATTGTGCTGCATGCAGTACTAGGCACCCAGCATCAGGACACCCCAGAAAACCCCAATACAAAAACTGCAAACCACGGGAGCAGATAACTAAAGGGAGCTCACCTTATGGAATTAGCTGCTGCTGGCCATCAGAAGGACTGCTAGTCCTTTTCCAGAGCTAAAGTGTAACTGCTGCTGCTGCTGCTACTGCTGGAGACCTCCAAGGACCACTGGCTATAAAGGAGCAGCCACTCAGGAGCTACAAACCCAAGCTTTAGGTAAGCCTCCAGTTATCCGTACTCCTGTACTCTCTACTCTGTCAAGTCACCCAGTCCAGAACTGCCACCAGCTAGCAGGGAAGGCCCTTTCCAGCCTAGAGGTGGACCTGGCTTTTGGACAGATGATTGGGTATCTGGGGCTAAGATCAACCCATTTGGTTGATTTATGGCCCCTTTAGGCACTGGCCAGAGACCTGGCCTGGCCAAGACAAAGGATCCAGCGCCAAAAAGCTCCAGTAGGGGGAAGGGGGATAGAGACAAGAAATGGTCAATAAGCCAGCTGGCTGTGCATGGGGAGTTAACCCTTTCCCTCCCTGAATAGTAGTGTGGCGGGTAGGTAACTGGCTGGGTGGCAGGACACAGAGGGTGGTGGTAAATGGCTGTCACTCCACAGAGGGAAGAGTGACCAGTGGGGTACCACAGGGATCAGTGCTGGGATCGGTCCTATTCAACATCTTCATCACTGACATGGCGCAGGACCTAGAAGGCAGAATTTCACTGTTCGCTGATGACACAAAGCTCTGTAACAGAGTAGACACACCAGAGGGTGTAGACAGAATGAGAAGCGACCTGCAGAAACTTGAAGAATGGTCAGGGGTTTGGCAGCTGAAATTCAATGCAAGAAGTGCAAGATAATGCATATGGGGCACAATAACCCTGGCACAATATATCAGTTGGGGGTGAGGATATAGCATGCACCAAGCAGGAAAGGATCTTGGGGTTATCATCTCTGATGACCTCAAGGTAGGGAAACAGTGTGACAAGGCAGCAGGTAAAGCAAATAGGATGCTGGGATGTATAGGCAGGGCATTACCAGCAGGAAAGGGAGGTCATAATTCCGTATACAAGACACTAGTGAGGCCCCACCTGGAGTACAGTGTACAGTTCTGGAGACCATACCTACGTAAGGACATAGACAGGGTAGAGAAGGTTCAGAGGAGGGCAACAAAGTTGGTGCATGGATTGCATGACAAGTCCTATGAAGACAGGTTGAAGGAACTGAACATGTACTCCCTGGAGGAGAGGAGGGAGAGAGGGGATATGATAGAGACATACAAGTATCTTACAGGGAGGAACAGGGTGCAGGAAAACACTATTTTTAAGCGAAAAAGATGTTCCAGGACTAGAGGGCATGGGATGAAGTTGGAGGGAGGACGATTCAGAGGAAACATGAGAAAGAATTTCTTCACAGAACGGGTGGTGGACAAGTGGAACACCCTGCCAGAGGAAGTGGTGGGGGCTGAAACAATCACGGGATTTAAGAATGCATGGGATAGACATAAAGGAATTCTGGAGGTCAGGGGTAAGGTACAACAGACTTCTAGGAAAACAAACTGAACTTACAAGCTCAAATGGGCAGACTGGGTGGGCCATAGGCCCTTATCTGCCGACACTGTCTATGTATCTATGTAATCCTTTTTGGTCTGCTTGCCTAGCAAACTTTGGGGCACTACACGCATCCACTCAAAAGTCTAATGGAGAGAAAAAAGAAAGTAAGTCTCGTGAGTGAACTGAGTGCACTGGTGGCTGGCTTCTGTGTACTGTGCTGTCAATAAACAGAACATTGGGACAGAAGTCAGGACATCACCATGGTGGAGCTCAGAGCATGGGGCAGGGATTTGTCATCATCACTCCCAGGTTACTTGGATCCCAGTCTGACAGGCAGCACTGGGAGAAGGTTTACAACAAATGTGCTCTGTCTCTGCTAGTTTCTTGCACTCTGTTCAGTGGTTTCAGAAGCATGAGAGGTTTGGCATGCCTTGTCTTGTAGGAGGGAACACCTGGACAGGACTGGGAGCAATTGACATAAATTGGGATTGGGATTGGTGACCACCTTTTAGTAACTGCCATGACAACATAGTCAGAATTGCTTGCACAGCAGGTATATTTTTCAGACAGGCACAGCTGTGGTACACATCTAAAAGGCTGTGCAGCATGAGTCTTTACACAGCTGTTTGGCAGTTTAGAGAAGGAAGATCTATGCCTGTGGCTTGTGTGAAAAGAAATGTTGATTTATATACTGTAGCACCTTTCATACAGACTGTATTCCTGAGTGCTTTACAATCCAAAAAGGGAGGGAGAGAATTTTGCTGCCTTTTTATATAGCAACCTGCATAGACACAATCATACAAATCATCCCCAAATTTCTTAGAATCCAGGAAGAGACCGAGGGGAAGGATAGTTTGCAGCACACAGGGAGATGCAAAGACTACAGAAATTGACAACAGAGAGAGAGGGGCATGCAGAGAGATTAAGGGCATGAATGTTGAGTGACTTGTTCAGAATTATACAGTGTGGAAGCGGTGGCTGTTTGCTCTGGGTCCAGTAACCTTCCCAGCAGATCTGTGGGGATAATGGTGTCTGAATTGTCTCTTATTTTCTGTGGGGTCTGTAACCTTCCCAGCACATCTGCTGGGATAATGGTGTCTCTCTATCCGTTGTTCTCACTGGTCCATTAACCAAATTTTTGCACATGTACCATTTAATAGATGTCATGATAACCAGGCTTCTCAAACATACATTTCACCATTAAAATGCAGGAAAAGCCACCATTTGAAGGTAAAAATTTCAAAATGTTCTGGGGGAGCATGCCCCCGGACCCCCCTAGCTTTGTTAGGATTTTGACTGTGGGGCATTAGCCCCCCCAACTTTATACCTGTGGTGACACCCCTGGTCCAGAGCCTCGCAAAGACATCCCCAGCAGCGTTCCAGACTGTTTCATGACAAGTCGCTGAATGTAATAACAGCAAGGTATAAACCACGCATTGAACTCTGTGAATATCAAAACCGCGCATTCCGAATACCAGTGTGAATTTCCTTCAAGTGTGATTTACTCTTCTATTCTAACACCATGCGGCCATGGACCACCACTCAAGTGAAAAGTCAAAACTTACATTTTTTTGTCTCCTCCAGGTATATTTTCAATGCGCTGTTTTGACTTTCGTTTAGTGCACAGTTTTGTTTTCAACCTCGCTGTCTTTGCTTTCAGAAACTGGTTGTGATATGGTTCCAGACTGGGGGGGGGGGGCACAAAACAGCCTTATCTTTGTGTTCTCCCTGGAGGCAAAGAGGTCCACCAGAGGAGTGCCCCACAGAGAGAACAAGTGTCTAACTACCACCTGATGCAGTGACCACTCGTGACGTCTCGCCTACCTGGCTGAGGGTATCTACCAGCTGGTTGTTGGTTCCTGCAATATGGATCGCTAGAAGATTTGCACCCAAGTTGTGCATGGGGGTCCAGGTGCAGAGGGCCTCCAGACACAAGGGACGGTAGTGCCTACTGCCTTACTTGTTTAGGTAGAACACGGTTATGGTGCATTCTGTCTGGACTTGCATGACTTGACCCCAGACAAAAGGAGTGAATTCCATTAGAGTTAAGCACACCACACAGAGCTCCAGCAGGTTGATGCAGTGACGGGACTCCCTGGGAGTCCAGAACCCTTGGTCTGTCGGCTCTGGGGAAAACAAATGGGACTCCTTCCTCCAGATGTTCTGGGACAAGCCACTACTGGGATGGCACCCCACATCAACTGGATCACTGTGACTGGCTGGTCCAGGTGACTTAGGCGCTGGGACCACTGGCAGCTCAGCTCCCCCTGAAGGTGACACATCTACCAGTGGGCCCACCAGACCATGCTCATGCAGGATGCCATTATCCCAGCAGCCTCAGAAAATCCCGGGCAGGACACGAGCGCTCAACTTGAAATGATCGGGCAAAAAAGGTAAGATCCAGTGCCTTATTCATAGGGAGTCGAGCCTTGGCGCAAAGGTAGTCTAGCTCTTCCCAGATGAAGTGAATCACCTGCAAGGGGTTCAGTTCAGACTTGGCCGGATTGAGCAGAAGGCCAAAGTCTCTGCAGTTCTGTAGGGCAAGGTTCCTGAACTGCTCCACTGCCTCTTTGGATGGTCTGGCAAGAAGACAGTTATCTAAGCAGGGGTATACCCTGACCCCCTGGTACTGCAGGAATGCTGTCACCACTGCCGTGCATTTGGTGAAGATCCTGGGTGCTGAGAAGAGGCTGAATGGTATGACCTGGAATTGGCAGAGAACCCTTTCTGTGTGGAACCAAAGATACCATCAGTGGGACAGATGGACAGGAATGTGGAAGAACGCATCCGTGAGGTCCAGGGAACAGAATCACAAGCCCTGCTCCTGAGATGGTATTATCTGGTTCCACGTGACCATCCTGAAGTTGCGCTTCCTGAGAAACTGATTCAGATTGAGCAGATCCAGTATGGGGCATCAACCCCCTATCCATTTCAGGATCAGGAAATATCTGGACATGAAACCCTGGCCTGCCATGGTATCTGGGACATGGTTATGGCTTTTTTTTTTTTGAGGAGCTGAGCAACGTGCTTCAGGAGGCTGGACTGTGTGGCCTGCCACACCACAGACTCCCTTGGTGCATGAGGTCAGTAAGTCGGGAGAGCCTCGAAGTCCGGAGGCAACCCTCTGCCCACCACTTCTAGGACCCGCTTGTACGAGGTAATTATGAACCAGGTGTGCCAGAAGCAGTGCAGCTGACCCCTCACAGATGGAGCTGGGGCAGGGGCTGGATGGGTGGGAGGTTGACACCCCCAAGCCATCACTGGGCAGCTTTGGAGGAAGCACCACTGTCTGCTGCCAGAGAGTCACCACTACCTCTACTTCCACCCATTTTGGGGCCCTGACCAGGGAACTTGGTCTTGGGGCACCAAGCCTGAGATAATCCCTGCTGGAGTTGCTGCTGCTTAGGGTGCTGTGATGAAAAGGGCCAAAACTAAAAAGGTTTTCTCTTCTGCTTCTGACCTTTCGAGTCCTTCTGAGAGGACATCATAGAATCCAGGGTGGCATTGGACTTCTCAATCTCAGTGAGGTGTCCTTCCACTCCAGGGCCAAATAGGGGACATTGACCAAACTATGCTAGGTGTTCACTGTAAAGGTGGAAATCCTAATGCAGGCCCTGTGTCATATTGCGACGGCCACTTCCATGGCACTGGTGCAGGAATTGCCCATGTTCAAAGCCATCAGAAGCTATTGTGTAGCCAGAGTTTGACCCTGGTCTCGGACCACTTTCATCGCCAGCTGCTGGCTGGCTGGCAGGGAGGTATGGGAAGACATGATCCAGGTCTCCAATCAGGGAGTGACCAAAGTGGGCCATCATCGGGGCATAGCTCGCCTGATGGAGACAAAGGGAGGATGCAGCGTAGACCTTCTTCACTGCATGATCAAGCTTTTTGCACTCCTTGTTGAGGGGCTTGTCCACATCCCCAATATTGCTGGACTTATTTAAGACAGAGTCTGTAACCAGATCCTCGTTCGAGGGGTGGTTTGAAAATCTGGACAAGGTGTCAGTTGGGACTACATACATGTGGACCATACAGACACAGGGCACAAGGCACAAAGCTAGGTGCTGTCAAAGCTCCAGTACCGGCCCCAGGATGGCCTCTGCCATGGGGAAGGAAACCCCAGGGGATTTGTCCCTATCCAGGATCTCAGTAAAGGGGTATTTGTCCCTTTTCTGAATTGACTCTAAGGGAACAACCATGGACTCAGACATGAGCCTGAGAAGAGCCCCAAAGGACACCGGCCCATGGTCAGTAGTCAACTCTTTGGCTGAATCATGGTCAAAAGCATGAGTACTTAAGGACTGAATCAAGGACCCATCAGAGTCATCCAAAGAATCTTCAAAAATGGCCCTCAGCCATTTGCCACCATGCACCCCTTGGGACTTTTCCAAGTGCATGATTTCCACCGACAATTGGCCTGGCAAGCCAATAGCCGAACAGGAGTCCTTAGAGGGGGCTCCCTGCAAGGGCTATTACAGTGGCAGCTCCACCTGAATTGGTGACATGACTCATGTCAGGGATGGCTATCTCGGCAGGTCTGGTTCAAGCTGAACTGGTGATGACCAAATGACTGCAGGGCTTGATGGTAGAGCCCTACCCTGCCCAGTCAAGGTCCGCTGCTGCTAAAGGAGCTCTCTGTAGTGCCTCCACACTTGCCAACAGAGCCTCTCATCATCCATGGACAAAGAGGAAGAAAAGCACTGATGGAAATGCCTCCCAGACAAGGGAGACCAAGAGTATGAGGAATCCCTTGACCTGGACTTCAAATGTCGACATGGCTGACAATGAGGAAATATGGCTGGGGGGGGCCAGTATAAGCTACCTGAACAGGGTTCCACCATTCGACCCCAGAGGGTGGAAATTCCTGAAAGGAGACAGCTAGGTTCACTGACTGCTCCTGGCCCTCTTGAGTGAGGCCCATCAGGACTAGGGTCCTGGAGATCGAATCATCTTTAACCCCCTTAGACAATGGGTCAACAAGGTTGAGAATATCTCAACTGCTTGTTTGACCTGTGTCAAGGCTGACAAGCTCAACAGGAGCACCATGGAGTTAGTGGCCTGTCCCTTGACCAAAGCAGGTTTGGCCAAAGTTGAGCACTCAACAGCTGCTGAGCAGTCAGGTGAGTCGAGGAAGCAGGAAGAGCGTGCCCTTTCTATTCCCACAACCGATGGCAGAACTTCTTTGACTTTTTCACCTTACTGTGGCAGTCAGCACTCTCCCTGAAGGTCTGGAGGGTCTTCCACATTTCATGGAAGTTACCTGCGAAAAGTGTGCTGATGTTGGCCCCTAACAGGAGCAGCCCCGAGACCAAAGAGGTACCCATCACAGCCCTGGCCATAGCTGGGCCACAAGGACTACCTTGTGTGTTTCCTTGGATTTCACTGGAGGATCCCATTCGGCCAAACAGCTGAGGAGCAGATGAGTGCAGAGTCTTCGAGAGAAGCAGGAAGACTAGCCTGACATGGGACACAGACAGCAACACTGTGTTTTTCACCTAAGCAGTAAATGCACGGCATATGTGGCTCCGTCTGTGACATTTTCTGACTGCACTGGCTATAGCACTTGAAGCCAGGAACCAACTTAGAATCCTGTGGCCAGTTGTAAGCATCGGAGATGAACACAGAACCAAGGAATATATACAAAATGGATTGGAAAGAAGTTAAGAGCCAAATAGCATATAACAAAAAGTTTTCAGGCTTACACCCCACTCAAAGCTGCAAAGGAGGAGACCGGACTCTTCCAGCAGAAAGGAAGAAAGATCTGACGCCACAGGGCAGCGCTCAGGTACATACCACCCGGGTGGTGTGAGAAGCCTCTCTTAAAGACAGT
This sequence comes from Neoceratodus forsteri, assembly GCA_016271365.2. Taxonomy (NCBI): domain Eukaryota; kingdom Metazoa; phylum Chordata; order Ceratodontiformes; family Ceratodontidae; genus Neoceratodus; species Neoceratodus forsteri. Next base: position 249,776,362 of record JADMNL010000024.1, on the reverse strand, counting down.
CTGGCAAATCAGCTTTTAAAGGGAGACTGCCAGAAGTGTGGATGAGTGAACCATATCCATTCCCTAAAAGCAGCCATTCTTTTTTAATTTTTTTTTTAATTCTGTTTCTACTCCCCCCTTGGGAACTCTCTCCAGCATCCCCAACCTCCAGTCTCTACCTCCCACCTAAGATGCTACTATTTCTCCTTGCTCCATCCTGCCATGGCCCCCTGGATCTGAACCCCCCCCCCGGGAGGGGTCGCCCTATCTTGTCAGGGCGCTCTATCTGTAGTACTGAGTGCCAGGTAGGAGCAAGAGGCCAAGAGAGGAGAGTGCCCAGTGCTTGGAGTGTGGTCCGGGGCCGCGGTGCTTTCGCCTATCCCCGAGGGGAGATTTTTCCTGCTTACCTTCTCCCATGGCTCTGACGTACAATGTGTGCAGCACAAGCACGCACACTCTTGTGCATGCCCGCAGGATCGCTACTGCAGCCAATCCCCTGGTTGCTTGATCGCAGACTTGCTGCGCTCCCAGCCACTGTCAAGAGCCACCAGAGTCTGGGATCGGAGCCTCCCTCCCAGAACATGAGAGCAATCCTCCGGATGCTCAATCCTGTCCTCCCCTGCCAACCCCTGGTAGCTCGGGCTCGCTCCCAAACCTGGGTCACTGGCGAGGCACAAGGTGTGGTATCCAGTACCTCAACCCTCAGTGCCACTGGGCTGGCCAAAAGCAGCCATTCTTAATGACTACTTTTGCTTGGTATTCTCAAGAGAAGACAGAGGACCTCTGCCAGAAAGTGGCATTAAGGCAGTTGTGCCGGGATCCCTGAGATGAGGCAGCAAGAATTTACCAGTGAAAGGGTTTGGAAAGGGCTAGCAACCCTAAAGATAGATAAGGTGCCAGGGCCAGGTGGGATGCATCTGAGGGTGCTCAAGGAATCAACAATGGAACTAACTGAACCCCTGCTGGGGCTATTCAATAGATCAGTTCAGACAGGTATAGTTCCAAAAGACTGGTGAGTAGCAGATGTAGTCCCACTCCATAATGGGAGGGGTATTACAAGGAGCAACTGGGTAACTACAGATCTGTTAGTCTTACCTCTATTATGGGTAAACTAATGGAGACACTATAATCAAAGAGGGCCTCATGAACTACTGTACCTGGAGAGCCATGGACTCCAAGATAGTAAACAGCATGGGTTCATGGCAGAGAGGTCTTGTCAGACCAACCTGATAGTATTCTTTGGCAAGGTAAAGGTAATGGATAAGAGCCATGCTATGGATCTACTCTATTTCAGTTTCAACAAGGCTTTCAACTTGGTACCTCACAGGAGGTTACTGAAGAAGCTAGAGGATCTGGGTACAGTGAAGGGGGTCAGTTAAATGGGTGAGAAACTGGTTGGAAGAAAGACAGCAGAGGGTTGTGGTTAATGGAGTCACCACCAAGAGATGGTAGATGTATGGAAAAGCCTACCCCAGGAAGTAGTGGGAGCTAGCTCAGTGGGGGGATTCAAACATGCACGGAATAAGCACAAGGGAACCCTAGAGGTGGGTAGGAAAGGCTTAAGCCAATGACCAAGTAGGGTTAGCGACCACTGATGAAGGCAGAGAATACAGGCAGCTTGGGTAGGCCTAGCGGTCCTTATCTGCCATCAAATACTATGTTACTATGTAAATCAAAAGAAAGGGAGGTCACCAGTGGGGTGCCACAAGGATTGATCCTGGCCCTGGGTCCAGCTCTTTTCAATATATTCATTAGTGACATGGGAGTAGGAATCCAGGGCAAGATGTGTCTCTTTGCAGACAACACTAAGCTCTGTGGCAGGGTAGACAGCAAGGAGGGGATTAGGGAGGTGCAAAGAGACTTGCAAAGGCTAAAGAGGTAGTCAAAGGTTTGGCAGGTAAAATTCAATACCAAAACATGCAAAGTGATGCAGTAGGAAACAAGAACCCAAGGACAGAGTACTGGATGGGGGAAGGGAGTAAAGCTGACTATGAATGCTGAGAACAGAGACCTAGGTGTCATCATCAGTGACTCCCTGAAACAATTAAACCAGTGTAACAAGGGCTACAGTAAGGCAAACAGGATGCTGGCGTCTATAGGAAGAGTATGGACAGCATAAGGAAGGACGCATTACTACCTCTAGATCACTGGTGAGGCCTCACCTGGAGTACTGTGCCCCCCAGTTCTGGAATCCTCACCTAAGGAAAGGTAAAACATAGGATGACCAAATCATTCAGGGCTAGCAGAGCAGGTCTTACGAGGACTGGCTCAAGGCACTGAATGTGTACCTGCTGGAGGCCAGATGAGAGAGGGCAGATTTGAAAGAGACCTTCAAGTTCCTGAAAGGAATAAACAAGGTAAACTGCGAGGAACTATTTAGCAGGAATGGAAGAGCAAGAGCACTGGTCATGAGTGGAAACTGATGGGGGATATTCAAGAAAGACGTGAGAAAGTTTTACTTAACAGAAAGGGTGGTGGAGCCATGGAACAATCTGCCAGCTGATGTGGTGGGTACCAGAACTATCAATAGTTTCAAATACGGCTGGGACAGGGTGAAGGGCTTAGTGGCTGCTCAGGGTGGCAGCAGTAGACTGGGGAACATGGGGAGTGGACAGTGTGGTTTAGAATCCTATATGCTGTATGGGCAATAGGTTCTTAGTTTGTTATGGTTTATGGGAAGACTGGATGGACCAATGGTCTTTTTCTGCCATCTTTGTCTATGTTTCTATAATGTGTTTTAAACAAGAGACATTATGAGGCCTAAGAGGGTTGATAGTGTCCCTTTAATCATAGCAGAGAGGTCATTTTGACCACATTGGCCCTGTTCTCAATTATCTGGGCTGGATGCCAATTCGACGTTCGAAGGTGTCGAGGTGCTGCTTTAAGATTTTAAGGACAGACACAGGCTGGGACCTGTGCATCTTTTAATTTTTGGCCAACCATAACCCAAACCTGTTAGACCACATAAAGGCTGGTTCCTTTTACCCCTGGGGTGAGAGTCAGTTGAGGCACACTGATGAGTCCTGACTAGGATGGAACACATGTCTGTGGCTTCTGTTCTCACCCTTTGCAGATTGTATGAGAATCCTTTTGGCACCATGCATTCCTGCTTAAAGTAGAATCAGCCTAAATTCTCATGGTGATTTGCATATACATCCCATGAGGCTTTGTATTATGGAGGTATGTGTGTGTTTTGGATTTCTATGAAACCTGGTTTTGTTGCCAATAATTATTTTGGGTAACCACTGCCCTGGTGCTTTTGTGCTGGGGTTAATTGTCTTTTTAGCTTGCTTTCTTTTTTGGGGCCCACCATGACCAAAATCTGTATAACCACATAAGGGGAGATTCCTTTGTCCTCTAGGGTGAGATACAGATGAGGCACACTAATGAGTCTTGAGTAGAAAAAAACATGTGTCTGTGTCTTCTGTTCTCAGCTTTTGCAGATTGTGTGTGAGGTCCTCTGAAACTATGCATTCCTGCTTAAAGCAGAAGTAGCCTACATTTTCATGGTGATGTGCATATAAATCATGTGATGCTTTGCATTGTGGGGGTATGTGTGATTATGGATTTCTTTGAAACCTGTCTTTGTTACTAATGCCCTTTTTTTGGATAACCATTGACTCTGTGCATTTGTACTGAGGTTCTTTGTCTTTTTAGCTTGCTCTCTTATTTTGGGCATATCATGACCCATAAGGACTGGTTCGATTTTTCCCATGGAGTGAGATACAGATCAGACACACCAATGAGTCCTGTGTAGGACAAAACTTGTGTCTGTGTCTTCTGTTCTCACCCTTTGCAGATTATATGAGAAGCCTTTTGGCTCCATGCATTCCTGCTTAAGGCAGAACCAGCCTAAGTTTTCATGGTGATTTGCATATACATTACATGAGGCTTTGCATTATAAAAGTATGTGTGATTTTGGATTTCTTTGAACCCTGGCTTTGTTGCCAATGTTCCTTTTGACTAACTCTTGCCTCAGTGCTTTCGTGATGAGGGTCTTTGTCTTTTTAGCTTTAAGATTTGATGCCCAGTGCCCTGTCTCACCCGCTTCAATCCTCTGATGATGAGTTATTGGCTCAGAGTAGCAAGGAGAGAACTCTTAGCTCCTGTGCAACTTGGCTGTATAATTTTACTCCCTTTGGTGATGAGGACGGTTGAATGTCAGTGTGGGATTACTGCATTACCATACTACAAGTAAATCACAATCCAAACCACAAAGTAATTCTATATCCCATTTCAGGTTACTGCATTAGCAGCCGTTTTGGCTCTAACCAGAGTTTGTCAGAACTGCAACAGCCAAAAGCAACTAGCACAGCTGTAAATATATTTTGTTTGGGATCCCCAAACATCAACCTTCAGTCAGTACCACACCACGGTCCGGCAGCCAGCCAGCAACTACCCACTGATTGCACACAATTACCAGACTGTTTTGGGAGCTCCCAAGGGACTTTGGGGAACTGGTGCATCACTAGGCGGAAACAGTACAGACTGTGTGGGACTTACCTGAGGGTGGTGGGATTTGTTGGAGTAGTATGTGATTGTTTACTGCTCAGTTTAATCCTTCCCTTTCCACCATCCAGAGCTGGATAATAGTGGTAGTGGGCGCATACAACTTGCCTCCCTGAGGAAGCCCACATGTGCAAAACTGGTCAGGGCTACTAGTGAGCGTTTTTTAACTCTCTGTAATGGTGTTAGAATGTGTAATTATACATGGATTAAAGATTTAAAGTAACAGTCCATTTTGGTGTTAGTGCCGTTTTCTTGTTAGTCTTTGAAGTTCTCGTGGGACTCACCTGGCCTTCATTCCTGTGGCTTGCCCGGTGCAGTGGGGTGGCAGGGAGCATCCTTAACCCACCGTCCCAAGGATCCAGCAGCCGTGCGCTTGTCACTGGGTGCGGAAGCTGTGAGGGGCACCAGTCATCCATGCTAGCAAGGGGTGTTTCTCCCCTTTTCAATGTCTCCCTTCTACTCTTGTGTCATGGAGGAGCAGCATGCAGTGATGTCAGTGGTGGCGCCACGCACACTCCGGTGGATGTCTGCCACTCCTCCACTGCCCTAGTGCACTGATCTCTAACCTCCACTAGGGGCCAGTGCTGCTTCAGGCACTGTACCACTCTGTCCCCAGAAGAGGAGAGCAGTCCTGTGGATTCTCAATCCTCCTCCCCCTGGCCGACCTACTGACGTCCGGAGTTTGCTCCAGAAACCGGGTCGTTGGTGCTGCAAGCAGTAACACTACCAGTGCGCCAGTGGGATGGCCTCCCATGGACTATTTAAGGCAGCTTGTTCAAGCCTTCTCTTGATACTCATTATCTTTGCTCCCACTGCTGTCCCATCCTGCTCCTCCAGGGGTTCACCACTCTCTTTGGGGGCTCCTTCCCCAAGGTACCTTTAGCCTAAAGGAACTTTGTTCCCACAGCATCTCTAGGAGAGGAATCTTCCTCAAGAAGGTTCCTGTGCCTTCACTGTACCTAAAATGGGTGGTAGTCCCTGTAAGGGGCAGACAGCGCAGACGGCCACAAGTACGTTGCACAAGCATTGAGACTATTCACTGTCAATCAATTAAACTTCAGTTACAAGTACCCTAACAGAATAACACACTAAGCTGCACAGACACCATTCTCTTCCTATACTTAGTCATTCACTGACCTAGGGAACCTATTTTTTCTAATTTTTCCCTGGTCCTCCCCCCCACCGTCCCTCACCTCAACACTTAGAAGCACCATGGTTGTGTACTTACAATTCCCAGGGAGGCAGGAGAGCAGCAGCCTTCACAGCCAATGCCATTCCTTTATAATTCCACCACAGGTAAACAAATGCGGGCCACAGCGCATGCCATATCCATTCCTGGGGGCCGAGCACCTCATCTCCCAAGCTTGGGATTCTGGGAACTTACATGCAAAGCCCACAATGCACTGCCGCCCTGACCCTGGCCGGTCACTATCCGGTTAATATAATCCTGAAACTGACTACAATATGGCACGTTATCACTTTTGTCTACATCAGTTATTCCTTGACCTCTTGTTGGCCCCTTGAACACGTCAGTGATGTCCTGTGGGGGGGGGGGCTAGCTCCCCTACCCTTCACAGGTGTTGCTGTGGCCACCGTAACCCATTGCTGTCCCTCTCCAGTTTGGAGTGCTTCCTCCTTGGGACATCCAGACAGCTCCCAAGTCTGTTACTGAACACAGATCGTCAGCAGGCAGCACGACACATAGCTCCAGGGCCGTCCCGTGGCCTACAGCATTTCATTTTTGAGGACACAGAGGGGATCCCACATGTCTATTAATGAAACAACTCTGCAGTTCACCCTACTTATCAGTATTACCATGTTAATAATAAATAACACGGCAGTTGCTTATTTCAATAAATATTTAATTTTTATGTGCACTCCCAGCAGCCCATGTGTTATTAAATTTGCCATGTGATGAGTGTGGCCAACAAGTTACTCTGTTTTTATTATCCTTTTTATTAGCATCCAGAATAATTTATACAACCCTGCTATAGCATTAACTTCATCCATTATGCACATAATCCTAGCCAAGCTGTGCAATCTACTAGGTTATAAACACCCTGTAGTCACCTTATTTTGATATATAGTGGGGTAGTTTTAAATTACATTACTTGATACAGCAGAAACATACACTGTAATAAATCAAAATATAATTTGTTTTCTTATTACTGGGCTCCATAAAAATTAATCTACTTCATTCCAGACTAACTATAATAGAGAGGTTGACTGAGAAGTTCAGTCCCGCTCTTTCTCAAAGTATGAAAACAGCATCTTTATAAGGTTTCAACTGTGTTGCTCACTGACATAAATCAGTCTAAGGTCCACAGACTGAAGAGGTAACTTATTTGTTACGGCAGTTCTACTAGTAGTCAGTCCACATCCCATACCTGGGCAGTCTCCCACGGAGCATGCTCAGTCACCAGTCTTCAAGCTTGACTCCTCAATATCATTCAATCATGTGATCCGATGGCTCCACCCACACTGCTCTCAGATCTGCATGCTGGAAACAGATACAGAAAGCAAGCCTTGTGAGGGGAGGTTTGGTGGGTCGTGTGGATGTGAACTCCAGTACTAGTAGTAGAACTATAGATCTTCCTTCGAGAGAGCTCTTATGGTAGGTATTCACATATAGGACTAAGCCGCCAGGCGTCAGGACCCCACAGAAAAATTTCTAGATAGCAGTGTCTTGGGGGGGGAGGGGGGGGAACCATCCCCACATCAGGTGACCGGCATCATGCAATGTCAGTATAAAGGGGCGGCCCCCCACGCCTGCCTTCCAGTTCTTTCCCGCCGTCGACTTGTGAAAGTTCCTCGCAGTAGAACAGTGCTCATCAGTAATTCATCGGTCTTCAAGTTTTCAAACTTTTTCAACCTATTTCTCTATTTTTCTACGTTTCTTCAAACAATTGCTGTGTATGTCATCCCCGAAGCCCTCCGAATCGCATAAAAACAAGTGCGACTCATGTGGTTCCCAGCTTCCACACAAGGATGGCCACTCCTTGTGCCTCTTCTGTCTGGGCCCAGACCACCCCATGGAGAAGTGCCAGCACTGCCAGAAGTTCAACTCCGCTATCTGCAAGAGAAGGCAGCAGTCCCTGGAAGCCCATATACTCAAGAAGAAAATGGCCTCCCTGAAAAAAGAGTTAAAAAAGCTTAGGCAGGTGTCTACTTCCCCGAAGGTCATAAGAAAAAGTGTGACCAAGAGAAGCACTGGGAGCGGGAATTGGCTTCCAAGCAGCTGTGACTTCGGCTAGAGTCATGGCCCTCATGGTAACATCCCCTCCGGGGAATCGCTCGACGGCCATCTTGGTGGTTACCAAGAAGGCGTCACCCCTCCCATTTAGCTCGTGCTTGGGCCCTTCGGGAGCCTCCGGTGCAAAGGAGGCCTCCGCTCCCATTAAGACCACTCCTCCCTCACAGCCTTCCGGTCAGAACGGGTCTGGCAAGTCGGACGTCAGTTCCGATGCACGCCCGGACAAGGCCACTAAACTGCTCACCTCCTCGGGAGAGCGCCCAGCCAAATCCCCTCCTGACAAGGCCACCTCTCCTTCATGACCTTCTTCGGGTAGGGAGTTCGATAAGTCAGACGCCGGCTCCTCTGACGTCCGCCCGGACACTGCCGATAAATCGGACGCCAGCTCCACCAATGACTGCCCGGCTAAGAAGCCTGCCCAGACCCTATCGATCAGTCTGATGCCCCAGGCTCTCCGCAACATCTCACCACATTGCCCACTGAGGTCCCCATGTCCCCTCGACTGACACCCGGGGATTTTAATCCTCCTTCCCCAGTCGTCACCGAGGACATCGAGATGCTGCCATCAGGACTCCCTCCTCCTGCACCAGACCCCCTGATACCAGATCCTCAGATGCCGGCTGACCTGATGCCATCCAACATCACTTTGCCTGATCGAAGACCTATTCCTCTGTCAGGACCATTGGACCTGCTCAATGGTATACCTGCACCAGGCCCAATGCTCATGGGGCCAGCGCTTCCACCATTTGGCCTGCCAGCAGGGCCTCTGCCAGGTCCCTCTGCTCCGTCAGAGCCCCTGGCACCTGGGTACCTGACACCGCAATACCCAGTGCCACACTACCCTGCCCCTCAGTATCTGGTGCTGCAGTACCCGACGCCTCAATACCAGATGCCGGGATACCCTCCATCGGGTTACAGATACTCTTTTTACAGGTAACCTCAATACTCGTATCCTCCACCTCTTCCACCTCTGTCGCCCACTCCTCAGTCACCGGCAGATCTGAAGGAGACCTTGGCCTCCTGGTGGGCTGAAGACAAGGCTCAGCTTACCCAGGAGGTCAAGAGTCATCTCCAGATGCTGGACCCGATACCAGATCCCCTATGTCAGAGACTCCCTCCCCCCTGTCTGACACCAGAGGAGAGCCCTCCGGTGCCCAAGGTGAGGAAGATATGCGCCCCCAGGAACTTCCCAGAAGGGTCGTCCCTCCCCCTCCTAGGGAGGGGTCTTCTTTCTCTTCATCAGCTTCTGACTCGGACTCAGAGTCCGGCCACTCTGACCCAGAAGGCGAGCCCCACACTACGGAATGCCCCAGGCTGAGGGATCCTCTGAAGTCCCCTCCAGAGGACCCTTCTTTTCTGGAGTTATTGAGGAAAATCCAGGAAGTACATCAGTGGCAATCAGTGGAGTCAGACCCACAGTGTAAAAAACTCGCTGCCCATCTGGATCTGCCCGAGACCGCTCCTATGCCGATCCCACCCTGGATAGAGCCTCTTGCAGATCTTGTTTCCACCATTTGGAAACAACCTTCTGCATTATCCCCCCTTCTGAGGAAGGTGGACAGGCTATACCAGGCTCCTGAGGGTGTAGACTTTCTTACCCTTCACCCCAAGGTGGATTTGGTTGTCATTAGTGTGGCTCACGGCCACTCCGCCAATCCCAAACACCTTAGCTCGTTTCCACTTGATAAGGAATCCCGGCTTCTGGACCAGTATGGGAAGAAGATCTATTCCTCTTCTATCCTAGGCATCAGGGCCCTTAACTATGTTGCTCATATGGGGGATTTCCAGAAGACCATCCTTAGCCAGATGGAATCCAAATTGGACTCCTTTCCTGAGCCACAGACTAAGCAGAAAGTGGATGACCTTGTTGGTTCCACTCACTCGGCCTGTTGGCACATGCTATGTGCCACTTATGATGCGGTGGGCACAGCTGGAATGAGCTCGGCCTTCACCATAGGCTTACGGCATCATGCCTGGCTCCGCGTGTCAGGTTTGGTCCCTGAGGTACAATCCGCTATACAGAATGCTCCCTTCAGGGGTTCAGTGCTGTTTGGGGGTGATGTCAAGGGCATCATTACCGAACTGCAGGAGAATGGTACTGCACTCAAGTCTGTCCAGACTATGTACAGGCCCCCTCAAGGGCAGCGGTGTCCTTTTCATCACCAAAACTGACAAATACAAAAGCTGCAGGGCAAACGTACCAACAAACGTCAGGCCCCTCCAGCAACCAAGACTCCCCCAGCAAAAAAGCCACGGAAGTCTTGCCTGCTGCGCTGCCCCACACCTCCTGACTCCCTGCCTCTCCCACTACCTCTGGAGGTTCCAGAGGAACCGGTAGGGGGGAGATTCTCCTCCCACCTGCCGGGTTGGGAGAGGATAACATCAGACACTTGGGTGCTCCAGTTGATATTGGCAGGACACTCAATAGAGTTTTTGCAGAAACCGCCCCAAAGACCACCACCCCAGTCATCCTACTCCCTGCAACATCTTCCTCTTGTCCTAGAGGAAATCATCTCCCTTCTCTCGAAGGCGGCAATAGAGCCAGTCCCCACTCATCTTTGGGGGAAAGGTTACTATTCCCATTTCTTCCTACTTCCAAAGAAGACAGGAGATCTGAGGCCCATCCTAGACCTCAGCTCCCTGAAAATGTTTGTGGAGTACAAATGCTTCAGAATGCTCTCTTTGCAGAGCCTTCTACCACTGCTTCGGCTGGGACAGTGGCTATGCGCTCTGAACATGCAGGATGCCTACCTGCATATCCCCATATGCCCTTCCCACCACAAATTCCTTTGTTTTTGTTTTCAGGGGAACAACTACCAATTCAAGACCCTCCCATTTGGTCTTTTCTCAGCCCGAGTGTTTACCAAATGCCAGTCGGTGGTAGCAGCCCACCTGCATACCCAGGAGTACAGGTATTCCTGTATCTGGACGATTGGCTCCTGGCAGCCTCGTCCAGGGAGAAACTGCTGCACTCCCTTTCCCTTACCCTGCAGGTTTTTACCAGCCTGGGTATCACCATCAACCAGGCCAAGTCCCACTTGGTCCCGTGCCAATGCCTTCTTGCCTCCGGACAGGGTAGACACCCTTCAGAATCAGGCTCATCTTCTGTCCAGCTGCAGGAGGGTCAGAGCCAGGTCAGTCCTCCGCCTCCTCGGGCTAATGGTGGCTGCCATTCCAACAGTCCCATTTGCTCGGCTCCATATGAGGATCTCTCAATGGATGCTTCGGTTGCAATGGGACCAGACCAGGGACAATCTGGACCAAGAGGTACTAGTATCAGATCCCATGATCAGGGACTTGCAAAGGTGGATGGTTCAGGAGAACCTGTGCCTGGGAGTTCACTTCTGCATCGATCCCCCCTCACAGATGTTGACGACAGATGTGTGAGGAGAAGGCTGGGGTGCCCATCTAGGGTCTCACAGGACTCAGGGCAGCTGGTCCAAGTTCGAACAAAATCTGCACATAAATGTGCTCGAACTGAGAGCAGTCCTTTATGTCCTTCAGGCTCTACTCTTCTTCATCCTCCCCGGTCCTCTACTCATACAATCAGACAACATGTGTGTAGTCTGGTACCTCAACAAGCAGGGAGGAACACGTTCCTACCCTCTGTGCTGGGAAGCGATGATAGTCTGGCATTGGGCAGCCCAACATCACCTTCACTTAACTGCAGTTCACATTCCGGGAGTGAAAAACACACTGGCAGACTAACTCAGTCAGCCCTCAGCCAGGTCCCATGAATGGGAGTTAGATCAACAAGTCACAAACGATATCTTTCTGCGTTGAGGGACACCTCAAATAGATCTCTATGCCTCTCCCCAAAACGCAAAACTTCCCACCTTCTGCTCGCTCGTTCCAGGGCGAGACATTTTTTGGCAGGATGCTCTGTCTCTCAGCTGGAGGGACAGATTCATTTATGCCTTCCCTCCCATTCCTTTAATTCCGAGGGTCCTGAACAAACTCAGTTCAGAGGGAGCTCAAATGATTCTCATTACTCCCTTCTGGCCCAGGCAAGTTTGGTTCTCTCTTCTGCAACAGTTTTCAGAGGAACCTCCACTTCCTCTTCCTCTGTCACAACAATTGTTGACACAGGATCAGGGGACCCTTGTTCATCCAGGCCTCAAATCCCTTTATCTCGATGCATGGCTCCTGCAGACGTAGCTAAAGCCCTCTTTGGAGTCTCTCTTCTAGTAGTGGTGGAGGCCAGAAAGCCTTCCACAGGTCCACCTATGCCATGAAGTGGAAACAGTTTTCTGTTTGGGCAAATTCGAAAGACTTTGAACCTTTCTCGTGCCCAGTCAATAAAGTCCTGGACTACATGCGTCACCTCTTCGATCTGGATCTCAGCCATTCCTCGTTGAAAGTCCACATGGCAGCTATCTCAGCCTACCATATTCCCTTTGGAGACAGGACTTTTGCTCAGTTGGAAGTCTCTAAGACTTTCCTCAGAGGGGTTCTCCATTTGAGACCCCCCATCCGCATTCCTGCCCCTCCATGAGACTTGAATTTCATCCTGGAGAAGCTTACTCTGCCTCCCTTTGAGCCAGCAGCAACAGCTGATTTGAAGTTCCTTTCTTGGAAGACACACTTCCTAGTGGCCATTACTTCCGCTCTGCGAATTTCTGAGCTGGAGGCCTTAATGTGTAAAATCCCATACTTGATATTTCACAAGGAATGTGTGACTCTACGCACCAACCCTAAGTTTCTCCTTAAGGTTGTGGCTGAATCTACACTGACTCAATCTATTGAGCTACCCGTTTTCTTTACGCAACACTCCAATCAAGGCGAGTACCTCTTGCATACTTTGGATGTTCACAGAATCCTGAGATACTACTCCAATCGGACTAAGGATTTCAGGAAGACTGATCAGCTTTTTGTCTGTTTTGCTCACAAAAGAGAAGGCAATGCTGTCTCTAAGCAATGCCTCTCAAAATGGTTGGCACATTGTATCACTTTCTGTAACAACAAGTACAACAAGACCTTCCGGGTCAAGTCAGAGGTCACTCCACCAGAGGAGTAGCTGCCTCTGCAGCTTGTTTCAAAAATGTGTCAGCAGCAGACATCTGTGCAGCCACAACTTGGACTTCTGTCCATACCTTCACGAAACACTACAGTTTGGACATCACCTCTCGCCGTAGAGCAGGCTTCGGGTTGGCTGTCCTGCAAGGACTCCTTCCATGAGACCCGTTCAGCTTGAGGTTACCTGCTATGGATAACAATCTTCCTCCCAAGTGCTTTTCCTTGTTTCAGACTGCTTGGGACTCAGTCCTATATGTGAATACCTACTGCAAGAGCCCTCTCGAAGTAAGATAGTACAGTTACATAAGAACTTGCTGTAACAGTAGATCTTCGAGAGGGGCTCTTCAGTAGGTATTGCCTTCCCGCCCTTCGTCCCCCTAAGTTTTCTTTGCATCATTTCCATGGGGTGAAATATCCTCTTCTCTCTCATCTTGTCTCTTTTGGCCTTTGGCAAGAAAGAACTGGAAGGCGGGCATGGGGGACCGCCCCTTTATACCAACATCGCATGATGCCGGTCACCTGATGTGAGGTGGTCCCCCGCCAGACACTGCTAGCTAGAAATGTTTCTGTGGGATCCTGACGCCTGGCGGCTTAGTCCTATATGTGAATACCTACTGCAAGAGCCCTCTCGAAGTAAGACAGTACAGTTACATTAGAACTTGCTATAACAGTAAATCTTTGAGAGAGGCTCTTCAGTAGGTATTGCCTTCCCGTCCTCCGTCCCCCTAAGTTTTCTTTGCATCATTTCCATTGGGTGAAATATCCTCTTCTCTCTCATCTTGTCTCTTTTGGCCTTTAGCAGGAAATAACTGGAAGGCGGACGTGGGGGACCGACCCTTTATACCAACATCGCACGATGCCGGTCACCTGATGTGGGGGTGGTCCCCCGTCAGACACTGCTAGCTAGAAATGTTTCCGTGGGGTCCTGATGCCTGTCGACTTAGTCCTATATGTGAATACCTACTGCAAGAGCCTCTCTCGAAGATCTACTGTCACGGTAAGTTCTTACATAACTGTACTTTATAAGAAAGTAGCCTGTTCTTCTAACTACCTAGATTCAGCTCATGATAGAACCCAAGCAGTCACTGGGAGGAGAGGAAAGCAGGAAAGTACCACATTCTTATGAGTCCATACCAACAAAATGCTGCTGTGAAACATTTATTCAGAATGCAGTGTGGTGCACAGACCAGTCTGTGAATAAATATTCCAGCAGCATTTTGTTTGTATAGACCCTTCCTTGTGGTGACGCACAGCACCTCATAGAATCCGGTACTTTCTTGCTTGCCTTGATTGTTGTGGGAACTGGTAAATCTCCATACCAGCACCTGGCTCTGCACCGCCGCACACTCATCTTCTGTCTGCTTAGGAGGAGGGGCAAGGCGCAGATCACAAATTAGGAGACTAGAGACCAAAGAAGTGAAGCCCCAGAAGCAGCAATGAGATAACTGAGCATGTTGACACTGTCATGGGATATGAAGGTGTGTGCATTCTAAGACGTAGCAGCCCTACAGATCTGTGCAATGGCAGCAGCAGTGGCAGAGGCAGCAGTATGACTGGTGGAGTGCCTTTAACCCATCAAGGCATCTCCTTCCCAGCCAACTGGTAACACAGAGCGATGCGGAACATGATCTACATGCCAATGGTCTGTTTGGCTACCGGTCTGCCTACAGCCGTTTTAGAAAAAGTAAGCAGCTGGAAAGGCTCACCAAAAAATTCTGCCATATGTTTGTGGTAAAAGAGAAGAGCCCTGAAAACATCCAGCATGTGTGGTCTGCTCAGCATGTGAAGTATGGGGCTTTGGAAAGAACACAGGAAGCATCAAGGTCTCATTCAGATGAATGGATTTAGAATTTGTTGATTGGGAAAGGAACACTCTGAGCTGGAGCTTCTTTCCAGGGGTGACCATGAAGGAGGTGGGGGGGGGAGGAAGAGGAGCTGACTGTCACCAAGGAGGAAAGGGACCTAGGGGCTATCATCTCTGATGATCTTAAGGTATCAAAGCAGTGTAAAAAGGCAGCAAGGAGGGCCAGTGGCATGCTGGGGTGTATAGGTAGAGATATCACTAGCAGGAGGTGGGAGGTGGTGATGCCATTGTATAAAACATTGGTAAGACCTCACCTGGAGTACTGCATGCAGTTCTGGAGGCCACACCTGCGCAATGACATAAATAAGGTGGAGACTATCCAGAGAAAGGCAACAAAGATGGTGCAGTGCTTACACCATAAAACATATGAGGAGAGACTAAGGGATCTCAATATGTACTCACTGGAAGAGAGGAGACAGCAGGGGGACATGACTGAAACTTTAAAGTACCTTAAGGGCATAAATAAGGTGCAGGCAGGGGAGCTTTTCCAATGTAGAAAAAGTACTAGAACAAGGGGCACAATATGAAATCGGGGGTTAGATTAAGAGGTAATGTGAGGACGTTTTTTACACAGAAAGGGTAGTCGACACATGGACTAGTCTGCCACAGGAGGTGGTGGGGGCAAGCACAGTGGAGGGGTTTAAGCATGCTTGAGACAGGCACAAGGGAAGCCTGAGAGGGGAGGGAATGATGACAAGCCATTGATTACATAGGATCAGTGGCCACATACAATGTATAGGGCCTACGGGCAGACTGGATGGGCCTGGCGGTCCTTATCTGCTGAAAATTTCTATGTTTCTATATAACACTCACAGTGGCCTCAGGGCCCGAACACCTAAGGCGAGATGTTACCTCAGCCTAACACCCACCCTGAAGGGCATTATTCCTATTATACAATGGCATGTTGTTATGTACAGAGTAAAACAAATAATGTTAAAGAATGTTGTTGTTTGTGTGTAAAAATATTTTTGTTTCTTAAGAGAAGCTGCAAACAATGTAGATGCAAACAATCAGTTGGGATGTTATGCCAGCATAGCACTCACCCTGTTGGGCAATATTCCTTTAATATCAGATGGGGCAAGGTACAAAGTGTCCAACTATGTACAGTGTTAGCAATAAATCATGAAATACTTTTGGTGGAAAGGTACCTGTTCCTGCAAGTTCCCCCAGGAGTCTGTTCCACAGTTTCACCAGCCTCTCTGTGAAATAAAACTTTCTTACATCCGCCCTGAATGTGGCCCCACAAAAACCGCCAATCCTGTGACAGCATCTTTGTTTTACTATGCTTTATGCCTTCTTGCGCCAACCAGCCCCCATTGGCCAAACTGCTCTGCCCAGCCCCGTCACCTGTGATCCCTGGGATCCCCCCCCCCGGGAAGGGCCACCAGAGGCTGGTCCAACTCCTGTGGTGGAGTTTTACTTTTGGTTCTGGAGTGGGATTCCGGTCAGCAAGGAGGGACCTGTAGCAGGCAGTGGGCAGCATCCTGAGCAGTTGGTGTATTTCCTTTTTTCATCCTCACCCTCGGATATTGCGTGGGCCCTTTACTGATGCATGGGTGCATGTGAGCGTGTAGCACACTTCAAGGTGGCAACGTCCCCCAGCCTCGATCTGCGGACTCTGCTTGCACCGCCACCTGTGGTCACTGAGAGGGTGGTAGTGCAGTGGAGACCAGATACCCTTCCTTCACCGAGGAGGCATATGTCCACTGGGACTCTCCACCATCCTCCCTTGGCTGGCCCTCCAAAACCCAGGCTCATTCCCAAATCTGGGACGTCACAAGTAGTAGTGCTACCACTGCGCCAACAGGCAGACTTTGCACTCCTGTTTCTAACAAACATGTCCTTGTTACTCAATGTTTATATCCCTCAGATACTAATACTGTATATTTCTATCATGGCCCTCCTTGCACCTGCTCCCCAGTGAGTACATGTTTATGGACACAAGCTGTTCTGCTCAGGAACTGCCTTGCTGGTCCTGGATCATCCTGGTGACCCCTCTCTGCACTGACTCCAGCCTGTCTAAGCCCTTTCTCAGATGAGGACTCCAGAACTGAGCACAGTACTCAAGATGAGGCCTCTCCTGAGACCTGTACAGGGACAATATCACTTTGCCTTCCCTACTGTCAAAACCCATCTCAATACACCCCAGCATCCTTGAGACCTTGCTGTATACTTTATTTCACTGGCTGGTTTGTTTGAGGGAGTCACTGGTGATGACCCCCAGATCCGTCTCCTCTGTTGCAGTGGCTGCTTTGACCTCTCCCATCCAATACTCTGTGAATGGGTTCCTTTTCCCTAAGTGCATCACCTTGCATTTCCTGGTGTTCAATCTCAACTGCCAGATCATACACAACACTCCAGCTTTTCTTAGTCCTTCTGGAGTTCCCTCGCCCCTTCCTCATTACCCACCATGCGGCATAGCTTTAAATCATCTCAATGTCACTGCTGAACATATTGAATAAGACAGGTCCCAGGATTGATCCTTGCAGCACCCCACTTGAGTCCCGCCTGTCCCCCGACTTGGGCCATTCACCACTATCCTCTGTTGCCTCCCCCCCCAACCAGTTTTTTACCAACCTCACTAAACCCTGCTCCACTCCCAAGTCCTCCAGATTTATCAGCAACCTCCTGTGTGGTGCCAAATCAAATGCTTTGCTGAAGTTGAAGTTGGAGCATCAGGAGAAGGTAATGTGCCAGCCAAAACCACTGTGAGTGGCAGCTGCTGGAGTAGTGTAGGGAGAGACGAGGATATAGCAGTGGCTTAAAAGAGGAAAGTGAGGATGAGAGATGAATAGGGAGTGGAAAATCATTCCAAAGAGTAGGAAAGTGGGCAGAAAAGGAGCCCTGACAAGCGAACGTTTTGCAGTGAGGCATGTGCAAAACAGCAAACATTAGATGAGTAAAAGGAAAATGATGATGGGATGTGGGGGTGAGAAGAGAGGAGCAGTACGAGGGTATGGCCATGAGTCAGTATTTAGCCAGAAATCAGAGCCGTGGGAGAGATGTGGGACTTCAAGGGAGGAGAGAACCAGGGTAGATTTAGGGGTAACACAGGGGCGGGACTGCGTAGTCTGTCAGTGAGAGGGGCCGTCTGAACTGAGGATATACCTCCTACAAACAGTACAAATAACTGGCCCACTCACTCTGGACACAAAACAATTAAAGAGCAGCTGATGCCTTCAGGATAACTTTTACAAAACACAATATTTAGACACAGTTCAGCTTGTATTTCCCATTAGTTCTGTATTTCCCCATTCCATTATTTATTACTGAGATCATTTGCATGAAAACAGGATATTTGCTCCTGAAGAGTTCATCTATTCCTGTTGCTTTCTCCCTACCTGAGATCATAATGCACTTCTTGTTACATCACAGTTACTCCCATGGCAAGAGACTGTGATGTCACAACAGAGGATTATGACTTGAAGTAGGGAGTAAGCTATAGAGGCAGATGAACTCTAAAGGATGTCTAAGGATAAAGATTATATATTCATGCAGATTTCCTCAGTAATAAATAATGGGGAGGAGAAATATATAGACTATAAATGGAATACAAGAAGAACTGTACTTAATTATTATATTTTCTAAAGTTTTCTTTGAGGTATCGGTAGCTTTTTAACCTGGACCAGTAGAGTAAATTCAGTTAGAAAAGTTTACTACTTTACCACAGCATTATAGCAGTCAGTGTACAGTTGAAACTTTACAAAAAAGGCTGTGGCACTTCGTGGTTCTTTGCCACTTCTGTAGGAGGTTCAGATTTGGGGGCAGCATTGTAAAACCACATCTGCATACTGTAGTTAAACACAGGCAAGATCATCTCTAGGATAACCTCACAGCTGACCAGGAGTGTCAGGCAGGATGTGTTGCGGTACAGTCAACAACAAAGAGGCCCGTGCTCCCTGGTGCCACTGCAGGTAGGCTATCCTCCAAACACTTGCAAAGCAGGATGAGTACTAGTGCATTCAACAGAACCACTGCTCACAAAGAAATTAGTTTTAGTGCTTATGCAATGTATTGTGAACCAAATAAGGACAGACAAATGTGTACTGCCAGCTGAACATCCCGGCATTTCGCTCCAGGAGTTTCATCAGGGGTGGTACAGCACGCACAGTTTGGGGCAGAGGTTTTTGTGCATGGCACTGATGTGACCTTGTCTTTGTGGGAAACCAGATGCAGTGACTCTGCAGAAAGTGCCTGGAGTTCACTCACCCATCTGGCTGAGGTAAAGGTGACCAGATACATGGTCTTCCGTGTCAAATGTAACAGATGGCACTTGTTCCTAGGCTCAAATGGCTTTCCCATAAGCTGTGCTAGCACCAGAAGTAAGTCCCAAGGTGGAGGCAGGTCACACACTGGGGAGGACAGATAGTCCAGCCCTTCAAAAAAACAGACAACCACTTTCTCTTGAGCCACCGTAAGAACACACTAAAACACGATGGCTGTGCTGTCTGCAGCAGAACAAACTCCAATAGCCCTAGGCATACTTCACGGAGTTCCAGCAGACTGCTGAGAATTCAGGACTCACTTAGTAATCAAATGACATGCTCATCCTGCAGCTGCACTCTCCAGCTCACTAGAGGTGCATCTCTCATCTTGGGCAGACAGGGAATTCTAGAGATGCAGTGAATGTAAATGTTGCTGGTGAAGTTGGTGCAAACTCAGGGAACTTTGTATTATGTGTAGCCTACCAAAGTTCCCCACTTCACTCCCAATTTTGCTCACCAAATTTTTTTTTTAAACAGCATTTTTTAACATTTAAACCACCCTCCACCCATTGTGTCACCAAGTCCCACCATCTCCCACCCACCAGACCTTTAAAAAAGCACAGTTACATAAGAACTTACCGTAACAGTACATACGAACATAAGAAATTTGCCAGCAGATAAAGGCCTAGAGGTATATCAAGTCTGCTCGAATGTGCAGCTAGCACCCCTTATTCTGCAGCTGCCCTTCCCTTCCACCCTTCCCCTTCATTAACCCTCCCCTTGTCCTGTCCCATCCTCGTTTAAAGCAGTTCACTGTTCTACTGCATACCATTTCAGCAGGTAACGCATTCCACCCAGCCACCACCCTCTCTGTAAAAAAGTGTCTCCTCATCTCCCTCCTGAACCTTCCTCGCTCCAGTCTCATATCATGGCCCCTGGTGACCCTCCCTTCCCTTACTTTGAACAGCCCCTCTGTACCCGTCTTGTTTATTCCTTTCATGTATTTAAAGGTTTCAATCATGTCACCCCTGTCTCTCCTCCAGTGAGTACATGTTCAACTCCTTCAACTTCCTCTCGTATGATAAGTCCCCCAGCCCCTTGATCATCTTTGTCGCTCTGCACTGCACCCCCTCCAGTAACTTAATGTTCCTCTTCAGATACGGATGCCAGTACTCACGCAGTACTCAGGTGTGGTCTAACTAATGACTCATACAGTGGCAGAATCACCTCCTCCTCGAGGATATACCTTCTGCAATACAACCCAGCATTTTGTTGGCCTTTGCAGCTGCCCTTCCTACATTGTGCTGAGTTGTTCATTGACCCTGTAATGAGCACACCCAGATCCTTCTCCTCCTCTGTCTGGGCTAGCTGCACTCCCCCTAGCTGGTAACTCCTCCTTGGATTCTTCATCCCAAAATTCAGCACCTTGCACTTTTTGGCATTAAAGCCCAGTTGCCAGGTGTCTGACCAGGTTTCAAGCTTTGTGAGATCATCCTGCAACCCCTGCCATCCCCCTAGGTCATCCACCACTGTGCCTACCTTCGTATCATCAGCAAATAGACTGATCTTGCTCTTGATGTCCCATGAAATGTCTGCAATGAATATCCCAAACAACACTGGTCCCAACACCGAGCCCTGTGGAACACTGCTCATCACTGCCCTTGGGTGTGAGAGCTCCCCACCCACCACCCTCTGTTGCCTGCCCTGCAGCCAGTTTCCTACCCATCTCACCAGCTTTGCACCCGCCTCTGTGCCTACTAACTTCCTTCCCAGCCTTCCATATGGCACTGAGTCGAAATGCCTTACTGAAGTCCAGATACAGGACATCCACTGCATGGCCCCTGTCCAGTTGCCTAGTTACCCAGTCATAGAACTCAACCAGGTTGGTTTGGCAGGATCTGCCACGTATGAAGCCATGCTGTCTGCTGTCCTGTAGTCCTTTGGCCTCTAGGAGGGCCACCAGCCTCTCCTTCAGGATCGTCTCCATTAGCTTACCCACGATGGATGTGAGGCTCACTGGTCTGTAGTTTCCCGGTTCATCCTTGGGGCCACTCTTGTGGAGGGGCACCACATGAGCCATCCTCCAGTCCTGAGGTACACACCCCAAATGTAGTGAGGCATTAAATAGGTCTGCCAAAGGTCCTGCAAGGACCTCTGCCAGCTCCTTCAGTACCCTGGGGTGGATGCCATCTGGGCCTGGTGCCTTGTCCACCCTCAGTGCCTTCAAACCCTCTTGAACTCTGCTCTCCATGATTTCCCCATCTGTCACCACTTCCCACCCTGCTTCTGCAAGTTCTCCCACCTTGGGTGTCACCCCCTTCTTCTCTTTAGTAAATACTGAGCAGAAGTACTCATTTAGTGCTTCTGCCTTATCGCACCCTGCTTCCACCCAACCCCCCTCCTTCCTAATCCTTACTATGTGGTCCTTACAGCTCCTTTTCTCCCTGATGTACTTAAAGAAGTCTTTCTCCCCCTTCTTAATGCCTTGTGCCAGCCTGAGTTCCGTAGATGCTTTGGCTCCCCTTACTGCCCTTGTCACCTCCTTCGATTCTGTCAAGTACTCCTCCCTGTCCTCCCCCTCCCTGTTTTCTTGTACTTCCTAAAGGCAGCTCTTTTCCTCCTTACCTTTTCCATGACCTCCTTGCTCAACCAGACCGGTTTCTTAGCCATAGCCTTCTTGCTCTGGGTTTTGCAGCAGGTTTTGGTTGCCTCCACTACCCCCAGCTTTATGAGCTCCCACCTCTGGTTAGTGTCCATACTAGATTGAATTCTGGCCAGGTACCCTTTTACCACTTCCCCCATCCTCCCAAAGTCAGCCCTCCTGAAATCCAGCACTATTGTGCCAGATTCCACTCCTTCCTTGCCCATATCCAATGTGAGCCATACTGAGTGGTGGTCACTCCCTGACAGCGGTTCCTCCAATGTACGTTCTCTCACAAAGTCCCCATTTGCCAGCAGAAGGTCAAGGGTATTCCCTAACCTGGTTGATTCACTGACCATTTGCAGCAGGAAGCTGTCCTGGAAGGCATCCAGCAGTACCTGCTCCCTTCTGTTCCTGGTTGTTGGGGTGCTCTAGTCCACCCCTGGCATGTTGAAGTCCCCCACAATCACCACACTACCCTTCTAGCAGGTCCTCCTGATCTGTCCCGCTAGTTCCTGTCTAACTCCTCCGTCTGAGATGGTGGCCTGTACACCACTCCCATTCTAGGAATCCTATTCTTGGAATCCTGGATTTGTATCCAAAGTGACTCCGTACTACCCTCCTCCCCTTCCTCCCTTACACACTTCAGTCCTTCCTTCACATATAGTGCCACCCCCCCCTTTCCCAATCACCCTGCCCCTATGAAATAACCTGTACCCTGGTGCAGACAGATCCCAGTCATTGTATTGGGTGGCCCATGTTTCTGTGATGGCTGCAATGTCCACCTCTCCCTCTGCCATGAGAACCTGTAACTCTGCAGTTTTCCTCCCAAGGCTCCTAGCATTAAGGGTAACCAACTTCCACCCTTTCCCCCTCCCATCCTGCCCTCCTTTCCTAGTATCACCAACAGTACTTGCCATTTGTCCTTTGTCACTGTTATGGGGGGTAAGCTCATATGGTTTCCCAACCTGTGGTCTCTGCATATCTCTTCCCCAACTGCCACCCCCAACTCCTAGTTTAAATTCCCAACTTCCTCTATGTACTCCTCCATCCTCTGTTTCAACACTTTCTTTCCCTCCTCACTCAAGTGTAGTCTGTCCTTGGCATAGAGACTACTGTCCTCCCAGGTCCCTCCCAACCCCCCAACAGCCCAAACAGTAGATCTTGAAGAGAGGCTCTTGCAGTAGATAACAACAATGAGGACTGATCCACCAGGCATTAGGACCACATGGATAGCAGTGTATAGAGGGGAACCAACCCCGTTGTCACGTGACCGAAGTTGGCCAGACGCCATATAAGGGACGGTCCCCACGCCTGCCCTCCAGTTCTCCCACCAGAGACCTGAAAATGTGCAACAGGAGAAAGGAGTGGTCTCCTGGAACCAACTGAGAGGCTGAAAAAGAACAGCAGCAGGGGGAAGAAGGAAGGGAAAATCTTACCTACTGCAAGAGCCTCTAGCGAGGATCTACTGTTACAGTAAGTTCTTACGTAACTGTACTGTCTTACTTTGAGAGGGCTCTTGCAGTAAGTTATAGGCATTAGGACTGAATCCTAAGCAGTCAAAATCAGACAAGTCTGAAACATGGGAGGCAGGAAAGGTCTGCAGTAGGTGCAAGATTAAGACAGGAGGCCCTGAAGGATGGCTAACCCAAAGCCTGCCCTGCGCCGAGAGTCAGTGTCCAATCAGTGTCCAGACTGTAATGTTTAGTGAAGGTGTGGACAGAGCTCCAAGTGGCTGCTACACAAATGTCTGCGGCAGAAACATTTCTGAAACAAGTAGTAGACGCAGCCATGCCTCTGGTTGAGTGCCCTGTAACTTCCCCTGGAAGTGGTTTGTTATACTTCTGATAACAGAACAAAACGCAGTTTACCAACCATTTGGATAAACACTGTTTGGAAACTGCCGCACCCTCTCTTTTGAGTGCACCAGAAATGAAAAGCTGATCCATCTCACGGACTGACTTATCCGATTCATATAGTAATGCAAAATTCTGTGCACAGCTAAAGCGTGCTGCATTTTCTCCCCTTGATTGGAATGTTCAGAGTAATGCACTGGTAAGTGTATGGTCTGATTTAAAGTAAGCTCAGAAACTACCTTCGGTAGAAACTTAGGATTTGTATATAGAGCCACCCTCTGTGAAAAATCAAATAGGGCTACTTGCACATAAGAACCTGAAGCTCGGAGATCCTTCGAGCAGAAGTAATGGCAACTAAAAAGACTGCTTTCCTAGACAGATAGTGCAGGTCACAACTCACAGCTGGTTCAAAGGGAGGCAGAGTGAGTTTCTCAAGAACAAAGTTTCAATCGCACGGGGGAACTGTGTTCCACACTGGGGGTTTCAAATGGAGTATCCCCTTCAGAAAAGTTCATCAGACCTCCAGCTGAGCCAAGGTTTTGCTGTCCACTGGGGTGTGGTAGACAGAAATGGCAGACAAGTGGACCTTTAGCAAAGAATAGCTCAGCCCAAGGTCTGAAAGGTGCAACAGGTACTCACTCCATGACCTGCGGGACAGGGCAGGAGAAAGGGTCTCAACCCTTAGAGGCTGCCCAAAAGGAGAACTGTTTCCACTTCATAGCATAAGTGGTTCTTGTGGATGGCTTTCTGACCTCCACAAGGACTTGAGCAACTCTGGAACAGACTCCAAAGCGCGAAGAAGCTATGTCAGAAGGTGCCACGCGTAAAGGTGAAGGGATTTGAGTCCTAGATGAACCAGCCTGCCCTGCTCCTGGGTCGGGAGGTCTCGGCAGAGGGGTAGAGGAACCAGAGGCTCTACCACTAACTGCTGGAGCAGAGGGAACAAAATTTGGCACGGCCAATAAGGGGTGATCAGAATCATGTGAGCCCCTTCTGCCCATAGTTTCAGGAGTACCCTTTGCAGGAACGTGAAGGGAGGGAAGGCGTACAAGCACCTCCCTGTCCAGCAAAGAGACAGCGTGCCTTACCAGAAAACACCAGGCCCGGGAACAAGCAAGCAGAAACTGGGTAGTTTTGCATTATATGGGGAGATGAACAGATCCAGATCTGGGTGACCCCAGAGGTTGAAGATGTCTTTGACCACCGACTGACTCAGTTCCCACTCTTAAGTCGACTGAGACTGTCCACTAGGATTTTTTGAATGCCTGAGACGTGTACTGCCATGAGCTAGAGGTGGTGCTGGACTGCCCAATTCCATACATGTATCGCTACCTTCCACAGGGGATATGAACGTATGCCTCCTTGTTTGTTGAGATACCATACCATGCACATGTTGTCCGACTGACAAGTAGTGTGCCTGGGAGGAGAAGGGACTGGGATGCCTGAAGGCCATACAACACCACCCTAATCTCTAGCATGTTGATGTGCAGATGAGCTCCCTCTGAGACCAAGATCCCAGAGTCCTGCAGTCTCCCAGATGGGATCCCCAGCCCTGACCTGAGGCCTCTGTGGTCAGGGTCTGGTTTGGAGTGGGGGGGGGCTGGAGCAGAACACATCAGCAGAGGTTGTTCAGGTTCTGCCACCAGAGATGATCTTGCTGCATGGAAATGGACACCAGAACCCTACTGTCCAGGTTGTCCGATCTCTGGTCCCACTGAACACGGATGGTCCACTGCATGACCTGCATATGGAACCTGTATAATGGGACAGTGGGGATGGCCGCTGCCATAAGGCCCAGGAGACGTAAGACAGCCCTGACCATTACCCAGTGTCTGGAGGTCACATGCCTGGCCTGCTGCTGCAGCATTTGCGCCCTGTCCAAAGGGAGGAAAGCCTGACCCTGGGTTGCATCCAGTGCCACCCAAATAAACTGGAGGTGCTGAAAAGGGATACAATGAGACTTGGGGTAGTTCACTGTAATACCCAACTGACGGAACAGTTTCAGGGTAGCAGACAGAGAGGCTACCAAGCTGTCCCTCGACAGTGCTGACAGAAGCCAGTCATCGAGGTACAGGAACACATAATGGCCCTGAGGATGCAAAGCCACTGCCACTACCACTAGGCACTTGGTAAAAACCCTGGGTGCTGAGGACAGGCCAAAGGGGAGAGCTTTGAACTGGAAGTACTCCCAGTGGAAGGCAAACCTGAGGAAGTGACAATGGGCAGGGAAGACTGGGATATGCAGGTAGGCATCCTGTATGTCCAGCGTGCTGAGCCACTGTCCCTTGTGGTGCAGTGGCAACAGACCTGGTAGAGTCAGCATGCGAAATCTCTTGTACGCTATGTACAGACTGAGTGTGCTGAGGCCCATTATTGGCCAAAGATCTTCTGTCTTTTTGGGGACCAGGGAGTAATATCCCCTTCTGATCTGGCCCTGAGGAATGGGCTCTATGGAGGATTTTCTCAGCAGAGCCTCAATTTCCTCTTGGATGAGTGGAATGTGACCTTTTGGGTAATGAGAGTGACCTGGAGAATTTTCTTGAGGTCTCTCTAGAAATTCTAGCGTATGCCCTTGGGCAGTGAACTGAAGGACCCACAAGTCAGCCGTGATCTCATCCCATCCTGCCAGGTGGCTGGCAAACCTCCACCCTACCGGAAACAAAAACCCAGGGCAAGAGTACACAATGGGGGGTGAGATACTGACAACAGTAAAAATGGAAAGGGACCTGGGGGTAATTATATCAGATGACCTAAACGTGGGCAAGCAATGTGAGAAGGCAGTAAGGAAGGCTGGGGGGATACTGGGATGCATAGGGAGAGGCATCAATAGTGGAAAACAGGAAGTTGTTATCCCTCCGTACAGACAGTTGGTGAGACCCCATCTGGAGTACTGTGTTCAGTTCTGGAGACCCCATCTCCGCAAAGACATAGACAGAGTGGAGGCTGTCCAGAGGAGGGCAACCAAAATGGTGCAGGGTCTGCACCAGAAGACATATGAAGAAAGACTAAAGGAGCTTAATATGTATACCCTTGAGGAAAGGAGGGAGAGAGGGGACATGATAGAAACTTTCAAGAACCTCAAGGGAATCAACAAAGTCCAAGAGGGTGGCATCTTTCAGAAAAAGAGATGTGCAAGAACAAGGGGGCACAATTTGAAGATAGAGGGGGACGGCTCAGAGGTAATGTGAGGAAGTATTTTTTCACAGAGAGGGTTGTGTATGCATGGAACAGCCT
Source organism: Neoceratodus forsteri (assembly GCA_016271365.2). Classification (NCBI taxonomy): domain Eukaryota; kingdom Metazoa; phylum Chordata; order Ceratodontiformes; family Ceratodontidae; genus Neoceratodus; species Neoceratodus forsteri. The sequence continues at coordinate 249,749,805 of JADMNL010000024.1, read as the reverse complement.
CCCTGAGGCGGTCATGGAGTCAAGAACAGTGGGGGAATTCAAGAATGCATGGGACAGACATAAGGCAGTCCTAGTGGGGGTAGGAGGAAGTAAGCTGTTGGTTAATTAGGATCTGCAGCTTATCTGTTAGGTAGGAAAATGGGCAGGCTAGGTGGGCCAAGCGGTCCTTATCTGCCATCAAATTCTATGTTTCTATGTTTCTCCTCTGGACCCAATGGAGAATGAGGAGGGCAAGCCATGAGTCAGAAGGCAGTGGGAGGGTTGGGATGCGCCATTCAGGAAGCATCTCTGGGACTTGGTTGGAGGGGTGGAGGCTGAGGAAGTAGCCTGACATTTGGTCTGATATCTGGCAGGCTGCTGCCCGTTTTGGTGTCTTTGCTGGCGATGAAAGGACTGCTTAGGCTTAGTATTAGATCAGTACAGAGACTGCATGGAGCGTATGGCTTTGCCACTCTCTTGTAATTCAGTCAGAATGTCCTTGACATCTCCCCAAAGAGGATGGAGCCTTGGAAAGGGGCATCCAGGATAGAGTTCTGAACATCCTGGGTGAATCCAGAGACCCGCAACCAGGAGTGTCTGCACAGGCAAGCAGCCATGGCAGTGCTCCAAGTTGAAGCATCAACAGCATCATAAACGTCTCACAAGGCATGGCAGCAGGTAATAACTGCCATTCTGACTGTCTGTTTGATGTCAATCCTGGCTTCAGAAGCAGGCAAAGCCTCAAATTTAGACTTGAGCTGCCCTAGTATAGTCTTTTGATAAAGAATCATATGGTTCAGATAATTCAGAGCCTGCATAGCCAGAGTACAGAATGAGTAGAACTTGCATCAGAATTGGTCCAGCTGCCTCAACTCCTTATCTGGAGGTGAGGTACTTATATGTTTGGGCTTAATGGTGCGGTCATGTGCTGCATTGATGACCACTGAATCAGCCTTGGGGTGGGTACTGAGGTGGTCCTTGCCCTCTGGGGCATGGTATAACCTGTCTACCTTTTTGGAAACAGCAGGGACCAATGATGGCAGCTGCCAGATAGTGGCCGACAAGTCTTCATGCGGCCCAATCCAGGGAGGAATGAGAAGGGGAGACAGCTCAGGGAGGTTGAGGTGCTCTGCCAATCTCTTACGATGAGGATCCTGATCCTCAGTCTTCCATCTATTAGCCTCCTAGAGCTTCTTGAGGATTTCCATAAAGGAAGGGTCCTTTAGGGGGGACTTAGTAGTCTTCTTGGTCTTGGGATCATCCTCCAGAGAAGTCTCGTACCCTGAGGCAGAGGAAGAGTCAGACTCTGAGTCGATGAAGGACTCCCATCTGGGGACAAAGCCCTGGGAAGGGGAACCTCCTTGTGAGGTTCAGCCAACCCACTGCCATGCCCCTCCACCGAGAAGGCACCCAACGTGCAACCCGACGTGGCAAAGAATGTGGAGTGAAAGTCAGGCAGACCGGCACGGGGGCCATGATTGGCTGATGTCAGTTCAGCTCCGTTACCAGCTGAGACTTGGTTTAAGCCCACCAAGAGTCAAAAAAGGCCTCAAACATTACCTGCGGCTGTGGAGGAGGTGGAGGTGGAGGCGGCTGGTACAGCAGCGTATAATCTGGCATCAGACAGCCCAGGTGGTGGGTATTATAGCATTGGGTAGCCCAGCATTGGATAGCTGGGTGTTGGATAGCCCAGCGTTGGGTGCTCTGGCGTAAGGTACCCCGGTGTCCTCTGAGACTCCCTCTCTTTCCATGCCATAAAGTGGCAAATAAAGCACATCCCTTCTCCGCCCCATGGTTGTTTCCCCTCGTCACTCTTCCCCCCACTCTTCCCCATCAATCACCTAATCTCCCCAGCCCTGTCAATTCGCACCTTTAGCTACTCCTCTGCCACCACTAGTTAGTTATCCTGTAAATATTGTATATTTAGACTTTGTTTTCTTATTGCTACATCTTGCTATGTATATATTGCTCTGTAGTTACTGTATTACGTTATTCTACTCTTGTTTGTTCTGTTTTACCATTGTGTGTCAGAATTTGTAAGCTTTTGTTTTATTCCTCCTGTAACCCTATCCCCCAGGTTGCACCTGGAATCGAGCCTTGGCTCAGTGTGCTTTTCCCGGTTATCAGCTTTAAATAAATACATAAATAAATAATAGATAAATATTACACTCTTTGTATTTTAGTATTAAGGTGGCCGGCCCTCATGTAGCAGAATGATTCAACGCAACTGAAAGTGGTGGACCAGTGTTTCATGCTTCATAGGATTTGAGTAGGGGTGAGAAGGTTATATAGGATTAGTCACACCCAGGGTCTATGGAGTGATGAGGTCATACATCCTCCTCCTAGGAGACTTCAAATTAGTTGGGTGGGATCATGATAGTACAGAAGAGGTAGAACATGAAGCCACTAGCTCACACTGGCTCTCTGAGTCAAGTAGCCCCAGAATTGTTAGTACTTTGTTCTGTTATTACAGAGTGTATAATTTATTTTCCCTGTAAAATACATTGCCTGACCCATTCCAGCCTTGCCAGTCAGAACTGGGAAAGTCACCCTGCAGATTCCTAGTGGTCGGTCCAGCAGCACTGGGAGAATCTGGCAGGCAGCAGAGGGGGTGTTTTGTGGGATGCCTGAAAGAGTGGGTGTCCAGGACAAAGAAGAAAAATTTGAAAAAATTTTAATCCTGCTGATTTTACCAACATTTTATAACAGGATATACAATGATACATCAACTGTAGCAAGCAAAATTGAGGTCAGAAGATACTGTTGGTTGTTTAATTAAAGAGCTGATGACATGTACAGGTGAACTTTAATAAAACATAATATTTAGACATAGTCCAGCTTGTATTTCCCATTAGTTCTGTATTTCTCCTCCCCATTATTTATTACTGAGGTCATCTGTATGAAAGCAGGATTTCAGCTCCTGAACAGTTCATCTACTCCTGCTGCTTTCTCCCCACCTGTAGTCACAGAGCACTACTTGTGACCTCACAGTTACTCCCATGGCAAAAGACTGTGATGTCACAACAGAGGATTATAAATTGAAGTAATGAGTAAGCTGTAGAGGCAGAAGAACTCAAAATAAACTCTAAGGGATAATGATCATATATTCATACACATTTCCTTAACAATAAATAATGGGGAGGAGAAATATATCAATTTTTAAGTGGAATGCAAGCAGAATGGTACCTAATTATTATTTTTTTTAAACTTTTCTATGAGGTGTCAGTAGCCCTTTAAAGAATAAACACCTCTCTAGTTACATCACAGGAATACAAGTAAAATATCACTGCAAGCTGCATGAGCTGGCAATATTTCTGGAGTTCATCTTCTAACAAACTGTCCGTCTAATAAATATGGGATTCCGTCGGTCCCTTTGTACCGCAGTATGTGATACAGCCACTGTGTTGCGACAGCATCTGGAAGTGTATGGATTTCCATACACAACACTGAACCATGTACTATAGGTAAATGACGATCCAAGCCACACATTCATTCTATATCCCTTATCAGGTTAATGCACTAGCAACCTGTGTGAGTCTGACCAGAGGCTTTTACTGGTAACCAAACCAGAGCCCCAGTTTAAGAAACATTCTCCCTTGAGAAAAGAGACGTACACTTCCACACACATGCTTCCAGAGACACCTGCACTTGGAAGGCAGCCCAAAGCAATTTTGTTCTGCTGGGCCGCGAGAAGCAAGGAGCCTTGGAACAAAGCCAGAGACAGAGGAATTACAGAAGTTAAGGCACAGAGGTTATTAAGTTGACAACATAATTTGAAACCTGTTGAAGTGGTTCTTAACGGAAACTGTTCACTTAATTAGTGCTGGAGAAGGAATGCTCTTCTAAAGATAACACCAAAGATGAAATGCCAGAGAACTGTGAACACTTCCAACACAGGATCAATCAGTTCTAGCATAGCCAGCAGTAGTGTTATTCCATCTTTCGTCTCTCTTTGGGGAACTCTTTTAAATAAAACATTCTTATTTGTTTGTAAAGGCATCATTGTGACAGGGTCAGGACCCTGTCCCATTTTGATAGGGAAAACTCGAATTACTTAAAAAAACTGTTCTATTCTGTCCTGTCCTACCCTGTACCTGTCCTGTCTACCATTTTCTAAACGTGCCTGTCCAGCCATATTCCCATGGGACCGAGGAGCTAGATTCTCCAGCAGTCCAATGACTTTCTCCATTCCTTTCTCCCTCTCTTTCCCTGTCTTGCTTCTCATGCTGTACTTGTTTTTTCCTTTTCTTCCCTACTCCTCTCTGCTGCAGCACATGGTGACCCCCCCCCCACCCCGCCATGAAATTAGACTTACAGGGTCTATAAAATGAATATGAGACTCTCCTCAGACTGTGAAAAGGAGACTTTTTTCTCTAAAAATTAGGAGTTTGTTAAAAGAATAAATAACTCTGAAGGCAGGAAGGGGTTAATTGTGTTTTTTCAGCCTGAGCTACAATGTTTGTTTTTTTTTGTTTCATTGTTTACCACAAAGCTCTGGAAAGCCATTGAAACATTGGATATGACAGCAGATTTCTGGACCACTCAGTCTGCCCAGATTTTTACCTTCATTCTTGCTGCAGACCCTACTTAGTCTACAGCTGTCCCCCCCCCTTACCCCTATGATTCCCTTGTGTCTGTCCTAGGCATTTTTGAACCCCACCACCTCCGCTGGAAGGCTGTTCCAGGAATCCACCACTCTTTCTGTGAAGAAGTAATTCCTCACATCTCTCCTGAATCTACCCCCTCCAGTTTCATAGCATGTCCCCTTGTTCTACAGCACCTTTTTTGTCTGAAATATACTCCCCTCCTGAACCTTATTTACCCCCACGAGGTATTCAATGCTCTTTATCATATCCCCCTTTTCCTCCTCCTTTCCTCCAGGATGTACATATAGAGCTCCTTCAGCCTCTCCTCATAGGGCTGAGTGTGATATTCTGAGAACAAAAGGTTAGGGAAGTCAGATCAGAAAATCAATAACTAGCCATAGAAAGCTGTGAACACACATGCTGAACTCTCTGAGAAGAAGGGACAGACGGCCTAAGAAGCAGAGAGCAAGAAAGGCCTAACCTACCCATACAGGTTCACCTGAAGCTTCACGGTATTACTTCTTAGTGTTTAGAAAGAGGACTTCAATTTTGATACAAGCAAGACCTTTTAGAACAGATTAGATAACAAAAGACTTTGCTGAACTTTCTATCTATAGCTGATGTAAAGCAAATGCCAAATCAGTTTTCCAGATCTGTTTATCATTCTGAAGCCATCTGACTATATATATATATATATATATATATAGTTCTGTTTGAATTAAAACAATGCCATTTGCACCTTGTGCCTTTTCTGTAATCTAGCTTCACTTCCTGACTCACTCCTTTTCCACAATCCTGTCAGCCAACATCCCCCCCCCACACACACATGCACAAAACAATGTTTTGATCCATTACTGAAAGTTGGGGTGTGTTTCAATGGCTCTACAATGCCGGTTTGACAACTAAGTTGTCGACCGCCATCACAGCGATGGATTGTTGCGGTCGACATAAATCTGACTTGAGACCCCAGCCATTTTTTCATTGGGGGGCTTTGCCCTCCAAACTCCCATGCGGGGGGCTCTGCCCCCCACACACCCCGATTGCAAGAAATCTAACTCCAAGTTGGAGTTGGATCAGGGAGGGGGTACAGGACCGGGAGAGAGAGTGCTGGAGTCTCGGGCGGTCCATTACAGCGAAAACCTCGATGTTGTCAGCATCAATGTTTTCGCTGTAATAGTGTCATTGTCCTGGGCGCATACCAATTTCAACTGGACAGGATGAATTGTTTTTGATTTTTACAAGAACAGACTTTTATTTTATAGGGAAAGTTTGCCTTCCATGTCTCCAGAGGGACCATACCTCTCTTAAAGAATCCATTTATTGTATTTTTATATAACTTATTGACTGGCACATTTATTGGTACTATGGATAAGATACTTTGTGTTCCATCTTTCCCACCCCTTTTCAAGCTTTCTCAATTTCAGTTGGATATACACTGTCTATGGAGTTGATCACTTGTGAGTACACTACTCATCTACACTCACTACCGTTGTCCACCACTGACTGACAGTCTAGTGCACTTTTTTGTGGTAATGCCTTTCATTGGACTAACCAAAGAATTTTTACACAGGCTTTCCAGACCTCTCAGTCCCCTTCATCAGGTGCAGAGAAAACTCTGTTTAAGAAAATTGAGCTTTCTCTGCACCTGGCCTTTACAGACACTGTGAATTTTGCTCCTCTATGCCTCCATGCCTGAAAATATATTGTAGTCTCATACCTGTAAGTCGTTGTGTATGTATCTGCAAGCCGTCAGTGAGTAGTACAAGTATTACTTGCTGCACAATGTAAAACATTGTTCACCATATCCTTCACCACAGGTATCGTTCTGAGTACAGTCATTTTATGAAACCCTGCCTGTAACCTAATACCTGCATCCCCACACACACACACACACACACACACACACACACACACACACACTCTCTCTCTCTCTCTGCGCCTTCTCAGATCCCTTTGTCAGTAATCCTCTCCCTCCCTTTAGCCTATCTTCTCCACCTCACCCACGCTTGCCTGGTACTCATTTCTACCTCTTCTCCCTCTACTCTTCCTCCTCCATCTTTGACACCTACTTCTGCCTTTCTTCATCCTGCTCATTCTCTGCTCCTTCCCTTACCATCTCTGTGTTAGCTCCCCTACCTTGACTTCTCATACTTTCCCTGTTTCTCTGTTCCCCATTCTCCCCCCCCACCTATTCTCTCCCATTTACTATCCTATCACCCTCTTGCACTCATTCCCACTGACCCATCAGCAGTTGCCTTCATCTTAAGGCCTTTTTGAGGCACCTTCCCCTGTTATCCCCAACCTGTTACTTCCTCCTCACCTTCCCTCATGTAAGAAAAAGAACTTACGTGCATATAATCTCCCTGCTACTTTTGCTGACCACTGATGTTGCATTGATCCCAGGTTCCCTCTCCAATCCCTCTCCTCCACTCCCCATCCCAAGGAGTTGAGTGTCATACTCCTGTATGCCTGGAGCTTCCTGCCTAAAACTGACCAAATCAGACTGCGGATGCAGCTGGTTCTGCAGGATGATGTCATTGTCACAGGATCCTGGCTTTCCCCCTGGATCTGTGACAATGACATCTCTGTGTCTAGCTATGCTGTGCACAGACAGGACAATGGTAAGATGGAGGCAGAGTACCTATGTTTATTACTTTTGGCCTTACAGTCTAGGTAGTGCTTAGCTCTTTTGTCTTCTCATCACATGTGTGCCTTTCTAGTCAGCCCTCCTTCTGCTACCCTCTCCCAAGATGTATTTGTGATGTTTACTGCTGCCCTGGCTCTAAGCCTGAAACCCTCATAGACCTTATTTTCTCCCTTTCCTCCTCAGCCACTTCTGGTAAACTCCTAGTCATGGCTGATTTTAATACCAGTTGGTCCTGACCCTCTTTAACAAAATGCATTCAGCAAATTCCTGCCCTTTATTTCACGCAGCACATTATTGAGCCTACCTGGCTCAATCACACCATATCCAACCATTCACATATTGACTAGGTTTGTTTCTCTTGCCCCCACTATATATGTACCCTTCTGATGCACTCAGTGACCATCGTATGGTCTACTGTGTGAATAGATATGCAGCGAAATTTAATTTTGCCAGCGAAATCATGAATTCCACCGTGCTAAATATTTTGTGAAGTTCGCGCATTCTGCGAAATATTTCATGGGTGCGAAATGCGGAATTTCACCCACAAATGGCAGAATTTCACCGCAAGTGACTGCCTGCGTTACGCAGGCGAAATTCGTGATTGCCAGTGGAATTTCTACATTTTAATTCCGCGAAATATTTCACAAATGCAGATTTCATGAAATATTTTTCCAAAGCTCTGCCTCAGGTTATTCTCTGAACTATCTTGCCCTTCAATCTGGCCTCTCTGCTGACTGTTCATAACTATACAGATGGGTCCTCCACATTCTTAGATGTTGACAACATCCTTGACTGCTCCCACTCTAAATCCACATCTGTCTGGGACAATTGTGTCCCTTTCAAGAGAGTAAGGCTAAAAGCCCCTCCCCCCAGGTCTTAGCCAAGATGATTGGCTGACTCAAGACTCAAAATGCTACCTGGCAGCTGCATAACATCTCTAGTTTACAAGAAAATATTTTCGGGTACAGACAGCTCTGTAATATCTGCACCAAGACTATTAGACTGGCCAAGGCAGAGTACTCAGCGTTCACCTTCCAGAACAACTTAAATTGCCCACCAAAATTCTGGAAGATAATTAATTCCCTTTTTTATCATCCTGCCCTGGCAGCACCCCCAGTGCTCAAAATAGTAAGTTCATCTATCTCTGATCCTCTTGGGATTGCCTCTGCCCTTTAATGACTTCTCTTCACATGCCCTCTCCCTTTTCTCCCCCATCTCTTTGCTTCCTTCACCCCTACCGCCTCTACTTTCTCCTCCACCTGTGCCCTCTCTCACTTTTTCTCCTATCCCACCAGTCACAGCTGTCTCTGCCTTCATCTTCCTTGATCCAGGTATGGTTAACAGCCATGGATGTCTTGACCCTAATCTCCCCCGCCTTGCTGCACCTACTGTGGTGGCCCCTATTTCTTCCCTCCTTAAGTCTTTTTCCACTGGACTAAAGCCTGGAAAAGTGTTAGGGTCATTAAACTACACAAAGGTGGGGACCTTTCCATTCTGGTAACTGCTAGCCTATCTCCCTTACCCCCACACTCACTAAGCTTCATGAGAAGGTGGCGCTCTCCCATCTGTCCACCTTCCACCTCCTCCTTAGCCCTTCAAGTTAGCTGTTAGGAAAATTCACTTCCCTATCTCCTGCCTGTTCAGATTCCCTTGGTTTTGTCCTGAAGGGGTTGAATCAGGATCTTTTTTTTTAACTCAACAATCTTTTTCAATCTAACCAAGACATTTGACACAACTGCTCAGCCCTTCCTACTTCACAGACTGGCAGGAGTAGAACTTTCTGATACCTTGGTTGGTTGTTTCCGCTCCTACGTGACTGACCAGTATGAAGCAGTTCCTGAAGGTGATTCTCTTTCTAAACCTGACTACTGTCTCAGGCCTCCCACAGGCCTTTGTCCTGTTCTTCGTCCCTCTGGATGGCCTCCCTCAAGCCTGTTCCTTTGTGCACATCCACAAGTACCTGGATGATACAGTACTCTCTGTCAGTGGTCTATCACTTCCAGAGCTGAAAACGGACCTGTAGCTTTACTTTGACAACATCCAATGCTGGCTCCACACAAAGCAGCTCACTCTGTATGCTAAACAAATGGGGCAGGATTTTTGAATGGCAGGTTGGTACAGCACTTGCGTCCCTATGCTGGATGCACATTGCATCCACTCAGATACGTCCAGATATCTGTATCCTATTCACAGACATTATTTGTGACATTTCACAGAGTTTATGACAATGTTTGTTGCAACTATGGGACTTGCATCCATTTTTCTGACACAGATGTATAGTTCTGTCCGAGAAGTTAGATAAACTTTTTTTGGTCTATCTTCCCAGGCGGGTTTCTGCACCTGGGTCTGAAAAAGAAAAGCGCGGCTTTGAAAATGCTACCCATGGTCTCCACGACCTTTGGTAGCAGCCAGTGGTTGGCCAGGATCCCCAAATCCAGTCTCCAATATTCCGGATGGTTCCCTGTTGGAGGAAGTGCCCTCCTTCCAATACCGTGGCATCTGGTTGGATCAGCACCATGTTTCCAGAAATAGTGTCAACATCCATTCGATGCACCTTCCCAGACTGGGTGCGCCACATGTGGGGGAAAAAGAATCAGTCCCATGAGTAGGTTTCTTCACGCTGGCAGGATAAAGTCATACCTGGAGTTGTACAGATGTCCTACTCTGGGGTTTATTGTTTTTTTTATATAGTCTCATTTTATTATTTTTTGGTTTAAAAAAGTGCACAGAAAAGTACAGAGAAAGGAAAGTGACTGTCAAAACCAATGCAATGTGGGCTGCTAATACATTTGCAGTGTCAAACACAAAAGACGAAAGTCAATAATAAAATATTTTTCAGAAAGTGTTCGAGTTTGATGATTTTTGGAAGGCTATAGCCTGTAGTTCAAGGGGGCAGTGCAACTGGTCACACACCCCTTTTGGCCTATTTAAGGGCTACTTTCCTCACTCCACACACAAGCATTTTCCTTGCAGCCAGAAGCTCTCTCAGTCTGTCTTCTCCCTTGGGGCCTGCTGGGGCTTGCAGCCCCCCCCCCCCCAATCTTACTGTGCTTTGGCAACCTTCTCTGTTCTGTTTCTGCTGGACATCTGTTTTGTGTCTTCTGCTTTGGTTAGTATTGCTTGCTTCTGGCTGCTGTGCTTCTTTGTGCTGCTTGTTCCTGTCTTGTGTTTGTGTTTTCATTTGCATTTGCTTTTGGGCGTCTTTTCGCTTTCTAGCATCCTGTTGCCTTTGTATTGTGCTACTCCTGAGTGTGTGTTATTTTGGCTCCCATTTACTCACCAAATTTCAGCAAATCTCAAGTGCACTTCAATTGTTACTGTATCTGTGTGTTTCAGCTCAGAAGTTACTTCCCTGCTTCTGCTCTCCTACACTATCTACCCTTCACAGATTACACCTGGTTCATAGCTTTGCTGCCTAGCTAACAACTGCTCTTTTACTGCTTCACTATAATCTCAGCAACCTAGTCCATGGAACTCAATCCTGCTTCCTGTATTTATACCAAGCAAATATTGCTGCTGTTTTCAGTGCATTGCCTTTCCCTACAGTTCTATGTTCAATCAGATTGCTGCCCCAATAAGCTATAGTTAATTGCTGCTGGATGCTGCTGAATTACTTTTGAACCCTGCTTTATTATACTCTGGAGGTCAGCCCGGCTACTGCTGTTGCTGTAAACTAGTTTTAAAATCTGCATGTGGGTCACGGTCTTTCCCCTTTGCTTCCTTATTTTTCCCATTATTATTATTTTGGCGGGAGACTGGGAGTTTTGTTGAAGAGCTGTGGCCCCATGTGGCCTAATTACCTTATGTTTGGCTACTGCCTTTGCTGCTACACTCCTCCAAATCTTTGTCAGCTTTATTCATTCATGGGCTGGCTGGCTAGCCTCACACTACTAAAGGTCCAGGTTCCCTAGTGCTGAACCTTGCTTAAAACATGTCTGACCTATATATGGTCTCCAACTCTCAGCACTTCCATTGTTTCACATGCATACTGTGCTACTTACTGCTACCTGTACCATACCTACTGTGTTTCTTTTGTTGCTTAGTACCTCATATTCTCTCCAGTGCCTTGTGTGGCCTGCTCCATTGCTACATGAGATTAGCCGACCATACCCATCAAATTGGCTCGCGCTTGCTCGCAGCTGATGGTCTCACTCTGCACCCTAGACCGCATCCTGAGCATGTGATGCCTAGTGTGGGGTCCTTCCTTCCTTCCTGGCCCATAATGGGAAGGTCTTCGCTCCAGGTGTAGCTTTAGCCATTGTCTGAAGGTGGATGCACAGCGGCGCCTCTTGATGTTGAATTTTGACAAAGCTGTGAAGGAAGGATATATTGCTATCCTTTAGCTGCAGTAAAAGCTACCTAATGCACCTTCTACACTATTCTCCCCATGACTGCCTCTGGTTCACTTGGCTTGTTTTTAGATCGGTAAGCCAGCTGAGCGCCTCAGCAGTCGTCGCTCTCCTTGTACCGCCTTGGAGGATCTGTGTTGTAGAGTTCACTAGCAACTATTCACAGCGTTCCCATTAGAGGGATAGTGTGAGAGCCTTCCTTCAAATTGGAATATTTTCCACCCCCTTTCATTGGGTTTTCAAATTGCAACAGCAGAGCTGTCACTAATCAAAAACATCCCAAGCCTGAAGGGAAGGTGACCTAGACCTTGGATCCCCAGAGATTTCTCCTTAAAGGGTTTTTTTTCTTTCTTCCATGCTACAGGTCATAATATTTAGTCAGTCTTAGGCAATAATTCCTAGGTCACTTAGGTAGGTTTCCGCTGTTGGATGGAATGGGTGGCAGTCCCATAAGTGTCCTGTCTCCTCCTTTGGCTGTTCTCTCTCTCCTTAGGAAGCCAGGCCTCCACACCTTACTGTCAGACCTCTGAGTAGGTCACTATTCACCTGTTGTTTCCTGCCTACTGTACTCAAACAATACTACCAACTGACCCATGCTACCAAGTGAACCCTTACTACCTACCAACCTTGATCCCAATAAGTTTGCACTACCTTACATGCTTTGCTTGACACTGTTTTTGAGCTTCTTCCTAAGGTACCTTTAGCCAAGGGAGTCACTCCCATGGCACCTCAAGGGGTGGAACCCTTCCCTAGGGTTCCTTGCCTTCGTACCCCTACAGGGTGGTATATCCCATGGATAGAGAGGCAAACAGCCAGAGTTTATCTACGTTACACAAGCACGAAACTAGCTGCACAGGCACATTGAATTGTTGGTATTAGTTTAAGTAAATAAAAAATGTTACAGTAACAACTGCTTGATTTTCTATATATGTCTAAGGGTAAGGTATTGTATCATGGGATGAAGTCGGCCATATGTTGCACTTGGTAGAGTACCCACCATCTCCACACATCCTCACACACCTGCATTTTATTACAAAACTGGTAAGTGAGTTCCTGTAACCTGTATATGGACAAACCTAGAGCCCTTCATTGGGTAATATTACGGGAACGTGGAGTATGCCACAGAAGGATCAGGATTTGCTGTCTTGATCAATAACAATGATCAAGGTGTTGCTTGAAGTCGTTAATAGAACCCCCTGTACCTAAAATCCAATAAGCCATAACTCCGTCAATATTTGCAGTTAAGGGACAATCTATATATCAAAAGAAGGGTTTTAAGTACTACAACACTAACATACTGTATAACACCCCCAAATCATTTTAGGGACCATATGAAATACCATAAAAAGTTCAGTTGGCGTAGTCCCTTTCTCACACAGGGGTATCTCTGATTCTCTACAAAATAAAACATCTGGATTTTAAATTTAAGTTCCCGTTTTAAAAAACAGAAATCTTCAACATGATTCATAATGTGTTTATATGTATATTTCCTGTGTCTCTTATGGTTATAAAGGTTTTTCTCAAGTGCTTTGTGTGCCAGAATTACTCAATTTTACTTCAAAATTCTCTCACAAAAACTCAAGAATGCACTCTTATAACCATGAGAAACACAGTAACTGTACCTACAGTCCTCCCTTGTTTATCCGCCCCTCATTTTCTGCCACCCTCACTTACCAGCAATCTGCTCCTGTGGTCTGCTTGGCTGCAGTGTTAATTCCCCCATTTAAACACCACCCTTGTTGGCTGCCATCTGCCAGATATTACTCGTGTACAGATTTCATTTGGAGCAGTGTTACGCTCCCTCAGGTGTACACCAGGTGGCGCAAGTGTGACACAAACACTACTGTGGTGCCGGTGAGGCAAAAGACTGGCCATTTTGCAACAGAAGTATTTTTATGTTTGCTTGCACGCATGTGCAAGAAACATAGTGCCATCATCCGAGTTTTCGGAGGTGTGGCAGCCCTCTTCCAATTCAGTCAGTGTGTTTGCAGGCACGGCCGCAGTTCTCCAATGCCTGCTGAGCTGTCTATGACAGCTCCAAAATGCAGTGGCATACAGTTGAAAGGGGGAGCTACGCTTCAGTGAGCAGCGATCAGATACCGCCTGCTCATGCGGCGCTCGCCTACACACACACCCCATGCTGCTTCCGCCCCCACGCACACACTGTATAGTCGACAGGGTGCCCAATCCCCATCGGCTGTGCTCGCTCCCCAAAAAAGCCTTCCAAATGCCGCGTTGGGTGCCCACCACCCAGCGTGGCTACGATGTGTGATAGCCTGCCGGGGTGCCCAATCCCCGGCCGGCTCCACTTTCTCTCCCCATGCTGTCACCACAGGGGTGCCCAATCCCCGTCGGCTCCATTGTCTCCCCAGCATCCAGGTGCCACGCTGGGAGCCCACCCCAGCATGGCAAATGTGTTCTAGCTAGGAGGGGTGCCCAATCTCCTGTCGGCTCCAGCCCCCAACACTCTTTTCAGCTGCCATGCTGGGAGCCCACCCCAGCATGGCAAACGTCCCACATAGTCTAAAAGTCCTGTAAAGAAGAAAACGCCCTCGCAGTCTCCCCGCCCCTCCCCCACAACCCGCACCACCCACTGCGCACCCTGCCTCCCCACCCCCCATACTTATCTCCGGAGCTCGGCGCCACGATCATCGTGGACCGGGAACACGCCTGCACTCTTCAAAGCCGACCGCGAACAGAGGAAATGCCGGCAAGCTGTATAATGTAATAGATAGGGTTTTTCAACTTTGCTGCATATCTCAGGCATTTTTTGGAATTTTGCATCAAATTTTCAACATGGGGTTTTGGGACCCTTCTCATGAATGCTGTCACTGTCATGATGTTATCCGTGGTGAAGGGTGATTTCGCAGTCACCGCGCCGAAATCACCTTCAGGACCGATTAACGAAACGACACTGCCAGTGTTCATAAGGTGGGCTCAAGAAGCCTATTTTGAAAATTTGTGGAACAATTCCAAAATGACTGTTTTATTAGCGCAAGGCTATGCAGTTCCTACGCAGGCTCGTAAGTTCACGAATTTTCAATATTTTCACTCCAGATTTTCAACATTGCCATTTTACCACACCTTCTTATGAGCAGTACAGCTGTCATTTTTCACATCTTGCCCAAAATGTGTTTCCGCCCATGTAGCGCACAATGGCGCAGTCAGTGTCTTGAAATCAATGTATGGGACACATTAAAAAATCACAGTGACACTGTTCATGAGCAGAGGTCTTAAATGGCTTATAAGGAAAATTTGGTGAAAAACCTCAAAATGACTGTTTTATTTAGCGTATGCTGTAAAGTTCCTATGCAAGCTCGTAAGTTTGCGAATTTTCAATATTTTCACTCCAGATTTTCAACATTGCCATTTTATTACACTTCCTTATGAACAGTACAACTGCCATTTTTCACATGTTGCCCAAAATGTGTTTCTCACATGTAGCGCACAATGGTGCAGCTCGGTGCTGAAAGCAATGTTTGGGACAGATTAAGAACATCACAGTTACACTGTTCATGAGCAGAGGTCTTAAAATGGCTATGTTGAAAATTTGTGACAAAAGTCCATAAATGACTGTGTTACGAGTGAGCAATGCGCAGTTTCCATGCACCTCGTAAGTTCATGACTTTGTAATATTTTCAGTCCAGATTTTCACCAGTGGCATTTTTCTACACTTCCTTATGAACAGTACAGCTTTCATTTTTCACAACGTAGGTAAATGTGTTTTCACACTTTCAGCGCAGAGATGCGTGGTCGCTGTGGGAAAATCATTGTTCGACAGATAAAGAAAATCACAGTGACACTGTTCATGATCGGAGGTCCCAAAATGTCTGTGTTGACAATCTGCTGTAAAAAATCCCCAAACTAATTACATTACGGGTGTGCATTGCACAGTTTTTATGCACGCTCGTGACTTCACCAGTTTTTTTAATATTTTTACTGCAGATTTGCAACATTGCCATTTTTTACACCTCCACCGAACAGTACAGCTGT
This sequence comes from Neoceratodus forsteri, assembly GCA_016271365.2. Classification (NCBI taxonomy): domain Eukaryota; kingdom Metazoa; phylum Chordata; order Ceratodontiformes; family Ceratodontidae; genus Neoceratodus; species Neoceratodus forsteri. The sequence goes on along the minus strand of JADMNL010000024.1, from coordinate 249,734,251 downwards.
CATTTTTTACATCCTGTTCAGAATGTTTTTGCACCTGTGGTGCTAAATGCCGTAGTCACTGTGCATAAGCAGCTTTCGGCTAACAAACTGATATTGCCACTGTTCATCAGGTGGGGTCACAAAAAAAACATGTGAAAATTTGGAGTGAAAATACCAACGAATGCCTGAGGTATTTGGGTTTCAACCATAGCGCCCAACCCTGAGAATGACGGACATCAGGGTGTGACTTGGGATTCTTGCCTGTAATGCTCATACCATTCCACACCCTGCAGCCAGTGAAAGGGATGGAGGTATGCTTTGGACTCTTCGGCCCCAAAGTTTCCCATTCTCCCATACTGTACCCATCTCACTGTATTTCCTGATGGAATGGGGTGCGATAAGGGCCAAAGACCCTAAGGCACACCGTGATACCTTGTCAGTGCCTGCAGGGTGGGGTGGTGAAATGGCGCGTGCTATGCCTGATGACCCAAAGGCACATCCCAATGCCTGTCACTCTCTGCAGGGTGGTGGTGGGGTTGGCTTCAGTTCAGTACTTCACTGCTATTCCTATTACGCAGCTCTGTAACTTCTACACTACCACTGCCAATGCCAGCAAGCAAACATTCGGCATTGACAAATGCTTGTTTCAATTAAAATACAATTTCCGTGAAATGGATTGTAATTTGTATGCTTACTTGAGATGACAGGCCTTGTGGAATCTTTCCGCCTTCACCTGACAGTACTTGTGATAGAATGCTGTGTTTGTTTATTCTCTGTTTGAATAAACAGGCGCAGCTCTCTATCTAAAGCGTTGTCTGCATCTTTCCATCTTTCCGTGTGCGCGGTTTTCTTTCCCACAGTCTGTCCTGCTCTGCCCTGTAAACTTGCAAACCACCCATCTCAATTTGTACTTCCAAGCTTTGAATGTAAACTCGTAAACCACCCCCGCTTACTGCCAACCTGCTCCTCCATAAGCTAAAGTAACGGTGCTGCCACAAACTGCTATGAATGGAAGATGGAAAGCTCTTGCTATTTGCTGTTTCTTCTTTGCATTTTCAAGGATCCTGAGCTCTCCTGTGTTTCTCTTATTTATTATTTTTATTTTATTTAAAATTTTGTTAACCAGGTAAGTGCACTGAGCCACATGGTCCTTTTACAGGTATGACCCAGGACATACAAACAACAATTAAAACTAATACATGGGTGCAGGAATACAGCAAAACACAACACAGTGATGCACATAAAACAAACGCAATAAGTTATACATTAATTCGCTTTACAAAAACAGTTACAGTAAAATACAGACTTCAAATGAGATTTGTAAACAGCTTTGAAATGACTTAGTTCACTTAATGTTCTGAATTTTGGATTTAGACTATTCCAGTGTTTCTCTGATGTATACATAAAAGATTTCTGACCCTTTGATGTCTTGAAACGTGGTACATATAAGATTGTAGTGTCATTAGAGCGTAAGCATTTCAAATTATCTTTGAACTTTAGAATACCCAATAATGGACCCCATCACCTTTTCTTAGGACCTTTTAATTCATAAATTTCAAGTAGAACATATCCCTGTAATCCAACAGTAACCAGTCCGCTCTTTTATAAAAAGTACTTTCTGCGACATCTCACCCAGAAGTTGGTCAAAGCAGGACTCCACAGAAAACAAGATGAATGCATTTAAAAGAAAACCTGGCAGTGGCCGAGCTAGAGGGGGGCTGGGGGGACAGTCGCCCCTCCTGGCTGCCCCATTGTGAGTAGTGGTGCCCCACCACCATCTTTATTCACTGTTTAGTGCCCATTGTGGAGCCCATGATAGACTAAATGCCCCCCCCCCCGGCTCCCAAACACTCTCAAATCTGTCTCCGTCACTGAAACATGGGAGATTTTTTTTAGCACCTCTGTCAAGAAGACTGTGTATGAAGTCTTGCGTGAAACAAAGGGGGGACCTTAGCAGTGCTCTCGCTGTCTAGTACACAGGTAGCGAGTTTCCACATGGCAGCACTGAACACTCGAACTACACATACAGAAATCTCTCCCAGAGAAATTATCGCTTACAATTCCCTGCAGAATGGAGTAGTCCCAAAAACTTGGAAGCAGGCCCACGTGGTCCCAATCCTCAATGGTGGAACCAGGGATGCAATAGGCCACTACAGACACATCTCTATCCTCTGCCACCTTGCAAAGATCCAGGAGCGGCTCGTGTTCTGCCAACTAAGGGATTACATGGAAGCCAACCAGCTTCTGGCCCCATCACAACATGGTTTCCGACAAAAGCACGGGACTGACCCTGCCCTCATCAGGTTCACCTCTGATGTCCTAGCTGCCCTGGACAAGGGCACCACCACAGGGGCAGTCTTCATAGACCTGACCAAGGCCTTTGACCTGGTAGACCACCCACTCTTGCTAGCTAAGCTGAGTACATTTGAACTGGACTAACACTCTCTGAACTGGTTCCGCAACCACTTGACTGGCCGCTCCCAACAGGTCAAGTGGAGAGGTGCAACCTCTGACTCACTACCTTTAAGTGAGGGAGTACCACAAGGCTCCATCCTGGAGCCACTCCTGTTCTCTCTGTTCGTCAACGACCTCCACCAACACTGCAGGGGCAGCTCCATAGTACAGTACGCTGATGATGCAGTACTGTATAGAACTGCGCCACACCTGGACGATCTAGGACCCCTGCTCCAGTCAGACTTCACCCAGGCAGAAGCTTGACTGGTCAAGAATTGCTTGGTCCTTAACCCAAATAAAACCAAAGTGCTCCTGTTTGGCCCAAAATCCCTGGGTTCTTCCCAGGCACATCTTCTTCCACTGGTCACTACATCTGGCTCTACAATCAAGGTGGTCCAGTCCTTCAGATATCTGGGTCTTACACTAGACCAAGAACTCACTCTAAAGCCTCACGTGGAGCTGATGACAAAAAACATCCACCAAAAACGTGGTCTGCTCTACCGTCTAAGCGCTAACATGATACCTGAGACAAGACTGGCAATCGCTCAGTGTCCTCCTACCTACTCTTACCTATGCTACCCCAACCGTACTCAGCATAGCAAAACTTGACCATGGTAGACTGCAGACTTTGTACCACAAAATCGCACGATTTTCCACAAAAGCCCATCCAAGGACCCACTACTGTGAAGCCCTTGCCTCACTCAACTGGCCCACCCTGAACCTTAGGCTCCAGTACCCTCTACTAAGCTGGACATATAAGCTCCTCAACAACGATCCTCCCGCAGGGCTAATCGGGCTGCTTGCCACAAAGCAGTCCAGCAGGCCTCTCCGCACTTTGGGCAAAACACTCCTAGAACTGCCCAGGACCAGATCCACAGCTGGCAGTAAATCCTTTGCCAATATAGCCCCTATGCTGTGGAATAAGCTCCACTGTCAACTCCAGGAAGCCCCCTCCCTAGCAACTTTTCAGATGGGACTATGCGCTCACCTCCTAAACCGTAGCTCCTGTGTCTGTTCCGAAGGCTAGCTAATCACGCCCCCTGTAGCTTGGCTACAGAAAGTTTAATGTCCTAAATGTCATTAAGCTGCCACTGTTGAATTTGTGTACATGCACTGTAAATAGCTGCCCTCTTTTATGAAAACTGGTCATTGCCATTGTAACCCTGTTCCCTATGTCCTATACTGTATTACTTGTATATCTTGTACTACTTGTACATACTTCAAAACTAATGCCCTAAGTCTAACAGCTGCCACTGTTGTTGTGCTGTATGTCACCACCTTCTTTTATGAAAATGGTTCACTGTCATTATATTCCTATATGCCATGTCCTACTCTGTATCACTTGATTGTGCTTGCACAGCTCTGTGTAACTAACTCCGGCTCGCCCCTGAAAAAGGGACCCGCGGGGATCAGTGGGCTTACCCGGTTAACAAAATTTAATAAATAAATAAATAATTCTTTTGTAGCTATAATACATTGGCTACTGAGCATATACTGGGGAGGGGGGAGGAGTATGGAGGGCTCTATACCGTTCTTTGAAAATTGTTGGGAAAATGCCTGCCCTCTGTTATCCGCCACCCTTCTTTATCCACCACACCTTATGATGTACCAAGACTGGCAGATAAAAGAGGGAGCACTGTAAAAAAGTATAAAAATGTAAAAGACCATTAGGTTTACAGCATTTCCAGTAAGGGATAACACATGACAAGGTGCGTCTGGTTATAAGGGAAAAAAGCATGCTTTTGGTGGTAGTTGGGTACAAGGCATAACTAAGTGCCACAGCCACCCGAGAAGTACATTTTTCCCTTATGACTGCGCACCCTGGAGTATGTTATCCCACTTATAAAATGGACTGTTGTCAAAAAGTATGTGGTTCAGGTGAGGTGGGGGTTTGTCAGGAAATACTCAAAGGTTTTGTGACATTTTTTGGACGGTGAGGTTACAGGATGTTTATAGACCATTTTTTTTTTAAGATAATATGCTTTATTGAAATTGTTTCAACAAGACAAACAGTACAAAACATCCAAAACATTGAGAAGTAAAGACTAAACAACAACCCACGCCAACCCCTCCCTCTCCTGCCCAGAGCACAGCAAATAACCATAAAGTGGACCCAATTATAGCCCATTTTATAAATGTTTTTTTACGTTTTTGACTTCACCCTAGTATCAGTTTTTAAATACTCCACATTAACAAGTACTTATTCAACTGTTTCAAAAACATCCCGATATCCCCAGCTGACCTCACAATTGCAGTGCTTGTGAAATAACAGGCTGTTGTCATGGTGACTAGTGAGCACTATGATGTCATGGTGAGTACATCATGATGTCAAGGATGTCTGGATGGAAGCTTTGTATCCAGATGTCATGGATACAGTGACAATAACATGCAGAGAAGAACCAGGAAGGACAAGCGGAATTTTAAAAAGGTATTCTCTAGCAAACGAATAGTTGAATAGAGTACGTTTATGACATTAGATATTGAAGTGGGTATCTGTTAACTTGTCTTGTTCACTGGGAATTATAGTACTGAATCTCTGGGGTTTTGGTAGCTTGGGCTCTCTGGAGGTCCAGGATTCTGGAAGGAAAAAATGGTGTCTAAGAGTACTCGTATAGAGCCAAGGCGTACACCACAATCTTTCTGAGTTTTTATAGCCAGCTACATGTACAGTACTGTGAGATATTGTTAAAAAAAATCACTCTGGATTCAATTTATATTTTGGGAAGCTTTACTTACATATTCACGCTAAACACAAAAATGCCACCCCAGCCTCCAACATTTCGTGCCTATGCACTTTTTCAGGCGTGATTTTTTCTTTAACAATGTCTCACAGTATATGCAGCTAGGTAGGGGCGTGTGAATACCTTATTTTTAATATTAAGGCCCCCAATATTCAGGTATTTGTATTCGGGAAGGGGGGGGAATGTAATTAAAAAAAAAGAAAATTAACAATACTCCACCCTCCTCCCCAGCCCAAATCACTAAGTCCAAGCCCCCTATCCACCTGCCCTCTGTCAGTAACCCAATCCCACCCTCCCCCCAGCACCCAATTCATATGTTAATGAATTAAGGGTGACCGGCACAAACCACCCCTCCTTCATGGCTGGCCCAGCCACCTACAGAATGAAGCATTCCATGCTTGCTTGCTCTCTGTACTGAGGGGTATCTGATTAGCTGATCATTTCAGTACAGAATGAGCGTGAGCAAGCACGTGGGGACGCTCATCTGCAGGCGGCCGACATGGAAAAGGGGCGGGTTTGACAGTCACCTTAATTCATTAAAAATATAGATTGGTGCTGCTATGGGGAGGAGGTTCGTGGGTGCTGCCAGCAGAGGTGGGGGGGTGTTGGGGTTGGGGACATTCAAAATCGCAAAGAGCGCTGCTGTTTAGATTGGCAGCCGGGTCGTTGAGGGGAGCGGGTTTGTGTCAGTCACCTTAAAATTAATTAAATTACCCGGCCCAGTGGTGCTGAGGGTTGAGGCCCTGGGTGCCACACCTTGCGCCATGCTGGTGACTCAGGTTTGGGAGCGAGCCGGGTCGCCCGGAGGTCGCCCGGGAGGAAAGGATTGAGCATCCCCAGGACTGCTCTCCTTCCCGGGGAGGGATCCACCAGCCGATGCACTGGTGACCTCTAGCAGAGGCTGGAGGCACTACAGTGAGCAGGTGCAAGTTGCTGAGGATTGGAGCTGTGGTGGATGTCATTCGGGGTACGGAGCTGTACAGGCCGAGCTGATGCCACTGCACGTCCGAGCTACAGGGACACTCAAGAACAGGAAAACAACGGCACCATGGATGGCGACAGCACCAGTCCCCATGCCCTTCGCTGGGCCAACCCTGACTGAACTTCCTGGTCCTCTACAGCTGCCCTACCCTGCAGCGGGTCCGACTATACCAAGAGGAAGAGGTGACCCACCCTGGGAGGGTTAGACCAGGGGTACCGGCTGCAGGGAGGTGGGGTAAGAGGAGGTACAGCTCGGGATGCCTCTGGTGGGCAGGACACAGACTTGGATGCCTGAGAGAGGTCCATGGGGCCGCAACGGAGGAAACAAATTCAAAAAAATTTAATATATGAACTGGGGGGAGGGCTGGTGGGTGCCACCAGCAGGGGTTGGAGGGTGCTGGGGGCTTTATTTTGAGTGCAAATGAGCACTTAAATTGGCAGCCAGCCATGGAGGTGGGTGGGTTGTGTCTGTTGCCCATCATCATGGGACTTAAGTGTTGAATTGTGGCTGCTGGGGAGGAGGGTGGGATTGGGTTACTGACAGAGGTGGGGGGCAGGGCTTGGATTTAGTAATTTGGGCTGGGAGGAGGGTGGGGACTGTTTCTCTTTTTGAAATAGTATTTTCTGAATAGCAGGGCTTGAATAAGCTACTATTCATTATTCAGAGATCTGAATAACGAATAGTGCATTATTTGAGGTATTTAGAAAATAATATTAGATTATTCGGACACCCCTACAGCTGGGCATATAACAACTCTGAAGGTCCAAGATCCCCATAAATACAAAATCAGAAGGTGTCCTGGTCTCAAATCCCAGAAATCCTGCAGAGTTCCTCTGGGGATCCTTCCTGCGGCAGTGCAGATGGGTGCCAGGCATGAATGTGCATCCTGATGTGTTGCCAACATGCCCCAGGGATACTACAGATGAAGGGTGAGCCCTGGTGTGCTGCCAGCCTGTAAGGATGGAGGCCCTACTTCACCAAGAGCTCTGAGGCTCCTTGCATGCAGGCCAGATAAAGGTGCTCTGATCAACTGGTGAGCATGCTCATATCTAAAGACAGGTTTTCCAAATGTGTCTTAACGATAAATATAGATGGCACAGTAGTTCATTAATGCCTGAACTGGTAGAACCTAACAGCTAACAACTTTTACAAGTAAATTAGTCACAGGCGGTGGCCTGGCAGGTAGGGTGTGCCTGAATGAAACCTATCTTGAATCCTTACAGAACAAAACTCTAATAAGCAGGTCACTCCACGGACACTCACAGAAAACTCGGACATAACTTACCGCCAATGAGAAAGAAGGATCCCGAGAAGAGCAGCAGGTGAAAACTCTTTGCCAGGGAGCTGACGAGGCCACACATCCCGCCAAATACCACCAGAATCAGGCTCAGTGGCAGCAGTACCACAAATGTCCGGTGCATGTCTGCAAAAGTAATGACAGCTCATTCCAGTAGGGGGCACAAGATCACATACAGCATAATTGACCTTATGTTTCTGGGCACCATTATATAGAGAAGCGCACGCTGGAGAGGCTGGGACTGGAGTAGCTGTGTACAGTGACTCCTGCTGGAAGAGGCTAGGACTGCAGTAGGAATAAGCTTCCCCACAGTCAGTGCTCATACACCTATTACCTACAGACTAGAGACACCAGCTAGGAGAGACTGGGACTGAAGTAGATTTTTGCTTTAAAACAGCCAGTGCTCCTACACCATTACCTACAGTGACTCCTGCTGGGAGAGACTGGGACTGCAGTGGCTGTGAGCTCCCCCACTGTCAGTGCTCCTACACCATTACCTACAGTGACTTCTGCTGGGAGAGGATGGGACTGGAGTAGCTGTGAGCTCCCCCACAGCCAGAGCTCCTACATCATTAATTACAGTGACTTCTGCTGAGAGAGGCTGGGACTAGAGTAGCTGTGAGCTCCCCCACAGTCAGTGCTCCAACACCATTACCTACAGTGACTCCTGCTGGGAGAAGCTGAGACTGGAGTAGCTATAAGCTCCCCCACAGACAGTGAGCCTACACCATTACTTACAGAGGCTCCTGCAGGGAGAGGATGGGACTGGAGTAGTTGTGAGCTCCCCCATAATCAGTGCTCCTACACCATTACCTACAGTGACTCCTGCTGGGAGAGGCTGGGACTGCAGTACCTGTGAGCTCCCCCACAGTCAGTGCTCCTACACCATTACCTATAGTGACTCCTGCTGGGAGAGGCTGGGACTGCAGTAACTGTGAGCTCCCCTACAGCCAGTGTTCCTACACCATTACCTACAGCAACTCCTGCTGGGAGAGGCTGGGACAGGAGTAGCTTTGAGCTCCCCCACAGCCAGTGCTCCTACACCATTACCTACAGTAACTCCTGCAGAGGGAGACTGGGACAGGAGTAGTTGTGAGCTCCCCCACAGCCAGTGCTCCTACACCATTTCCTACAGACTAGAGATACCTGCTGGGAAAGACTGGGACTTAAGCAGATGTTTGCTTTCAAACAGCCAGTGCTCCTACACCATTACTTATAATGGCTCCTGATGAGAGAGACTGGGACTGGAGTAACTGTGAGCTCCTCCACAGTTAGTGCTTCTATACAATTACCTACAGAGGCTGCTGCAGGGAGAGGATGGGACTGGAGTAGCTGTGAGCTCCCCCACAATCAGTGCTCCTACACCATTACAGACATTGACTCCTGCTGAGAGAGGCTGGGATTGCAGTAGCTATGAGTTTCCCCACAGTCAGTGCTCCTATACTATTATCTACAGTGACTCCTGCTGGGAAAGGCTAGGACTGCAGTAGCTTTAAGCTCCCACAGAGTCAGTGCTCCTACACCATTACAGACATTGACTCCTGCTGGTAGAGGCTGGGACAGGAGTAGCTTTCAGCTCCCCCACTGTCAGTGCTCCTATACCATTACCTACAGTGACTCCTGCTGGGAGAGGATGGGACTGGAGTAGCTGTGAGCTCCCCCACAGTCAGTGCTCCTACACCATTACCTACAGTGACCCCTGCTGGGAGAGGATGGGACTGCAGTAGCTTTGAGCTCCCCCACTGTCAGTGCTCCTATACCATTACCTACAGTGACTCCTGCTGGGAGAGGATGGGACTGGAGTAGCTGTGAGCTCCCCCACTGTCAGTGCTCCTATACCATTACCTACAGTGACTCCTGCTGGGAGAGGATGGGACTGGAGTAGCTGTGAGCTCCCCCACTGTCTGTGCTCCTATACCATTACCTACAGTAACTCCTGCTGGGAGAGGATGGGACTGGAGTAGCTGTGAGCTCCCCACTGTCAGTGCTCCTATACCATTACCTACAGTGACTCCTGCTGGGAGAGGCTGGGACAGAGATAGCTTTGAGCTCCCCCACAGACAGTGCTCCTACACCATTACCTACAGTGACTCCTGCAGAGAGAGAGGCTGGGACTGGAGTAGCTGTGAGCTCCCCCACAATTAGTGCTCCTAAACCATTACTACAGAGGCTCCTGCAGGAGAGGATGGACTGGAGTAGTTGTGAGCTCCCCCATAATCAGTGCTCCCACACCATTACCTACAGTGACTCCTGCTGGGAGAGGCTGGGACTGCAGAAGCTGTGAGCTCCCCCACAATCAGTGCTTCTACTCCATTACTTACAGCGATTTCTGCTGGGAGAGGCATGGACTGCAGTACCTGTGAGCTCCCCCACAGTCAGTGCTCCTACACCATTACCTACAGTGACTCCAGCAGGGAGAGGATGGGACTGGAGTAACCGTAAGCTCCCCCACAGCCAGTGCTCCTGCACTCCTGCTGGGAGAGGCTGGGACTGCAGTAACTGTGAGCTACCCCACAGCCAGTGTTCCTACACCATTACCTACAGTCACCCCTGCTGGGAAAGGCTGGGACTGGAGTAGCTTTGAGCTCCCCCACAGCCAGTGCTCCTACACCATTACCTACAGTGACCCCTTCTGGGAGAGGATGGGACTGGAGTAGCTTTGAGCTCCCCCACAGTCAGTGCTCCTACGCCATTACCTACAGTGACTCCTGCTGGGAGAGGCTGGGACAGGAGTAGCTGTGAGCTCCCCCACTGTCAGTGCTCCTATACCATTATCTACAGTGACCCCTGCTGGGAGAGGAGTAGCTGTGAGCTCCCCCACTGTCAGTGCCCCTATACCATTACCTACAGTGACCCCTGCTGGGAGAGGATGGGACTGGAGTAGCTTTGAGCTCCCCCACAGTCAGTGCTCCTACACCATTACCTACAGTGACTCCTGCTGGGAGACAGGGCCGCAGTAATGGGGGGGTAAGTGGGGAAGTTGTCCGGGGCCCCGAGCTCAGGAGGGGCCCTCCTGAGGAGCTGGCATTACTGCTGTCATTAGCTGGTTTGGGAAACAGGGGCCCATTCCAAGTGACTTGTCCAGGGCCCCAGGATTCATAGCTGCAGCCATGCTGGGAGAGGCTGGGACAGGAGTAGCTGTGAGCTCCCCCACTGTCAGCGCTCCTATACCATTACCTACAGTGACCCCTGTTGGGAGAGACTGAGACTGGAGTAGCCATGAGTTCTCCTACAGTCAGTGCTCCTACACCATTACCTACAATGTCTCCTGCTGGGAGAGGCTGGGACTGCAGTATCTGTAATCTCCCTGACAGTCAGCGCACTTACCTCATTATATACAGTGACTCTTGCTGGGAGAGGCTGGGCTCGGGGTGGCTCTACTGCCATGCCTCATCCTGTATCACTTCTATAGTACAGCTAGCTCCAATCCCCACCCCAGCAAGGGATTTATTTTTTTATTTGAAATTCCTCCAATCGGGGTGGCCTCATGAGAAGCAGAATCTTATTTTCATGAGGGTCCTGGGGAAAAGAGCAGCAGTCCATGGTACAATATAATCTCACCATAAAGGTTACATTAGTGAAAAAGTACAAAAATAAACCAACATGGGACTGTAGTAGGCAAAGATAAGCATTTAGTATCAAATGGGAACACAATACAGCACAGGGAACATATGCAATAAGATTAATAATACATGGCTGGTGAGTCTCGGTGTTACATAACTTGTTGCAAGCAGTTACACAGCTCTCTTAGATAGAGAACACAGCTAGCCTTGAAAGCAGAAAGGCTGATCACCATCCTGAGCTGGATGCAAAGTCTTTTCCATGAATCTGATGCAGTGCGTGAGCAAAGGCCTTTGAGTTCTGAATTTATCAAGCGTTTTTACACACACCAAGCTAGCAAGACAGACACTCTGTTCACAGGCTCGCCACATCCTGTAGGTAGCACATGACTTATGGGACCCGATTCTCAAAGCCCTGTGTCTGACGCAAGGTACCTGCAGCAGACAGATATGGTGCAAGGTGCACCCTGCGTCCAGGGTTGCCCTCCGCATGATTCACAAAGGTGGCCTGCGTCAAACGCACGCAGGCCACCTACCCCACACAGGGCTTGCACCAGCCCTGCAACATGCAATGCACTGTGACACAGCACTAGGTGGACTGCGGCCGACGCAGGCTGCAGCCTGCAATTTTCAGAAAGCACCTGGTGGGAGATATTCTAATTGCCCTTAGACCAGCCAGGGCTGGTGTACAGGGACTTCGAATATGTCCCACTGGAGCAGCCATCCTATGTGCCACTGTATGCTGCTGTATCCCCTCGGTTCCCCGATGGTGCCCCATCATGCTGGGTACTGTCGCCCATCCCGATGCAACCATACAGGACCTATGCCACCACCCTATCCCCGATGCTGCCCGCCTGTATGTAGCATGGGCATGTCTCCTGATCACTGCAGTGCCCAATACCTGGTAAATCTAGTGGACCCACAGCTGAGTGCCCATCCAGCCGCTGACTGTGGTCTGCATTGAAGCCAGATTGTATATATGTCCCTCAGTGTCTGAGACTGACAGTCACTGTGCACATATGTACAGTACATATCATTTTGTGTGCCACACCGGGCTTGTGACAGACATGTCCCATGTGCCAGGTGTTTGCCGCATGGGATGGGTTGCCGCATGTGTGGGGACTTAGGCACCAGAACCCCTCCCATACGTGACTTGGGTACAGGGTCCCTGGCGCATGGAGCTTCAATGCAAGCTGCTGTCTGGTGCAGCTTACGTCATTCTAAGCCCTCTTTAAGAATTGGGCCCATGGAGTGAAACGTAATGCTTTAAATGTGATTTTAGGTAATGCTAGTGTAACTAGGTGGCAGTAGTGGAGGACTACAGACTAGAGTAACTAGATGTGTAGTATCACTACACTAGTTATGCTACTTATGGTCCCATATGTCTGAGCCCAGTTACCAACAGATTAATGGTTAAACAGAGTAGGGTGTGCGAGTAATGAACAGTATTTCGAATACTATGAATAATGGTCTATTCATTATTTGGGACCAAAAAACGAATAATAGGCTCAATTATTCCTGGTATCTAGTATTCGGAAAATAAATAAGTTTAAAATGTTTCCCCACCCACCTTCCCCTTTCCCCAGGAAGGTGTCTGAGAGATTAAGTATTTTAATTTTCAACTTCAGGCACTATGCAACATCGCTGCAAGCTTAACCCTACCCTAGCCTGACTAGCCAGCCTTTTCTTTATCAGTTCAAGTTACTCATAGTACCTGCTTTATTGGGGGGGGGGGAGTGACAAGCAATTCAGATTTCGTATATTTTCAGACTAGTCAGTCGGGCCCACCTTCCACTGTGTCTGTCACCCAGGCCAGCTTGGTTCTTCTCTTGGACCTGATGTACTGTACCGGCGGTGGTACTGAAAACAGCGTGACGGTTTCTCAAATGCAAGCATGAATCAAAAGTTTTTAATTTTTCAGAAAATAAAAGAAAACCAGTACAACATAACATATGAAATATTAACAAACCAATACCTTAAAAGATATTAAAACATTTAATTATTAGTATAACATTTCTTTAAACTTAATGTAACTGTAACTCCCATACAAATTGGGGTTTACTATAATGTCTTCCTGGGCTCCTTAATGCCCACTGTCAGGCTGGTGTCCTGTCTTTTCTATTTGTGGGAGACTGCCATATTGAGTCTCCGTGCCTGTCCCTTTATGAGAATAGCTGATCTGTGTTTAGAAATTGGTCTGTGCTGGGTCCAAGTGATTTACGGCTTGCGACCGGTCAGACAGTGTGTTATTTTGCTCCATTCTGCAGTAGCTGCTTTCGCAGAGGGAGCCTATATAGGAACGGAGATTGTTTACAGTTTATCTGTTGTTATATTAAAGATAGAGACGTTTGTCTAACCTGCTTTGATTGCAGCTTGAACATTTAGATGAGAGCCACCATGTCAGGTCCCGGACTTCCAGTAGTTGGACCAATCGAACCACTGGAGACCTAAAATGGATCCTGTCCCCAGGGGTCTTGTGGGAAGGAAATTATGTAGTCTTGTAGCTTTATTCAGTTGGTGCCCAAATGGAGCTTGAGGGGGGGCCCTTACTGTAACTGACTGCTCCTTTAGCCAACCGAACATTTGGATTTATAAGGGAAATGCCCTGTGTGCCAAGAGACAGGGGATCAGTCAGAGTTGGAGGTTGAAGTGTGAACAGCTCGCGCCTTCGAGGAGCTGCTCCCAGAAAGAGCGTAGGGGACTCGGTAGGTATAGGCTAAACTGGCCTTCCTGTCATTTTCTCCTGCACTGAACTGCCAATTGCAGGAATCAGGCCTGTCCGATTCTAGCCTGGAACTGCGACAGAGGAAAAGAAGAAGTTTGTTAGTGCAACTTGCGATTTGGACCAAAGACTTGCTCCTGAAGCGATCGGCCCAACTTGTGTGAGAAACAGCCTTGGATCGAAAGGTTTGTGCAGTAAAGCTGTTGATTAGCAACCAGAATGAATCTGAACTGTTTTCCAGAGTAGTTAGTGATTTAAATGTGCTGAATGTGTTTTGTAGGTTGCGATTTGTTTCCCCATGACCAGATTCATTACGCCAACTGGAGGTTTCACCAGCAGAAGATCACAGACTTTGCCAGAACTGTTCACCCTGCATGGGCCCTGCCATCTTGGCCTAGGCTGCACTCCTGCACCAGAGACCATTTCAGCAAGGGATTTGGGGATTCGGCCCCCTGCACAACACCATCGAGCAGGTTGTGACCATCTTGAGGTGTGTCGTGTCTGCTCAACTTTCCCCTGCCCCTTGATCATCACCACGAGGTCTACATATCACCTGCAAGGCAGCAAGTTCCTGGTAGCATGAGTACGAATCAGGGTATCTCCCTGCAACGAAAGCTTAAATCATTGTGGCACCATCTAATTGCCTTCATTTATTGGGTTTTCAATGGACTGAGCCAACTGGCTTGGATTACAAATAATTGGGTTGTGTGCATGTTAACTGCCTTTTCTTCCACCAAGAGCCCCAACAGCAGCTGCAACGCCGGCCACCCGGGCAATGCTTCAGGCTAGCCTGCAGGACATTCTGAGTACCCAGGGTTGCTGAACTGCATAAATGGGACTTAAAGTGGATGCCAGAAAACCCTGATTTAAATCAGATTGCTAATTATTTGGCTAGATTCATGCCCCTCCCTTGTTCACTGCCCCTAAATAAACCTGATTTTTTTCACATTTAACTTGGCTAGTGTGCATATTATTAGTTGGGTTACAGTATTAAGATTGTATTGCTGCATTGCTAACCTTATTTTCAGGGGGCCTCCAAGGCAGTTGCCGCATGTCCAGCTCTGGTGGTAAGTGAGAAGGTGTGAGCACATTATTACTGCTGTCTATTGATTGTGAATGTGCCATTGTGTTATATCTTAGGCCACTAGGAGGGTTGGTGGGTGGTTATAGCTTCCCAGAGGGCTATACCAGAGCAGATAAGCAACCCCAATATCATTTCTCTGGGTGGAGGCACCTTATTAGAGGCATGAGCCCCTGAACCTGTGTATAGTCATACAGGCAGGGTAGCAGCCCCATGAAAGTGCCACCTAGAGGTTACATAAGCCCCCTGTAAAGAGGGCTTGTATTCCATTTTGTATCTCTTTCCCCTCCTAGCCCCTCCCCCGAGCTAGGAAATGGGTTTAGTGCTCTGGGGAATATTGCTCTTGACATCTCAAGGTGGCAGCAGAGAGTAGGTTCAGAGGGTATACACAGGGAAAGGTGTACAGGATGAAGGTGGACACCAGCCCATTTATGGTGGAGAAAGTCTTGGAGGAACTAGGGAAAGTAAAGACAGACAAGGCAATGGGGCCAGACGGGATTCACCCTAAAGTGCTGAAGGCCCAGGGGAGTCCTAGCAGGTCCACTGACAACCCTCTTCAACCAATCACTAAAGATGGGGAAGGTACCTGGGGACTGGAGAAGGGCAGAGGTGGTCCCCCTGCACAAGACTGGAAGTAGGAAGGAGGCAGGAAATTACAGACCTGTAAGCCTGACCTCAGTGGGTGGGAAGCTGATGGAGTCCCTGCTTAAGGAGAGGGTGGTGAAGTTCCTGGAGTCAAGCGGTGCAAAAGAACCAAGGCTGCATGGATTCACTGAGGGCAGGTCCTGTCAGACTAATCTTATAGATTTCTTTGACTGAGTTACTGGGGTGGTGGATCAGGGAGGGGCGGTGGATGTGGCCTACCTGGATTTCAGTAAGGCCTTCGACACCATTTCGCATAGAAGGTTGCTTAACAAATTGGAGAATCTGGGTGTGGGCTCTAAAGTGGCAAAATGGGTTGGAAACTGGCTAAAAAGCAGGACCCAGAGGGTGGTAGTAAATTACATAAAATCAGAAGAGGGGGAGCTGACCAGCGGGGTTCCACAGGGATTGGTACTGGGTCCAGTTCTATTCAGTGTCTTCATAAGTGACATTGCAGAGGGACTAGAGGGGAAAGTATGCCTGTTTGCAGATGACACCAAAATCTGTTACAGAGTCGACACACAAGAGGGGCTAGATAAAATGAGAAATGACCCAAGACTACTTGAGGAATGGTCAAGGGTTTGGCAGTTGGGTTTCAACGCTAAGAAGTGCAAGATAATGCACCTGGGACACAGAAACCCAAGAGTGGAATACAGGATGGGGGGGTGCAGGTTCTAGTCAAGAGAGAGACTGGGGGTTATCATCTCCGATGCCCTGAAGTCAGCCAAACAATGCGAAAAAGCAGTGGGGAAGGCAAACAGAATGCTGGGGTGCATAGGAAGGAGCATAACCGGTAAGAGGAGAAGTGGTGATGCCACTGTATAGATCACTGGTGAGACCTCATCTGGAATACTGTGTCCAATTCTGGAGACCGTATCTCAGGAAGGACATAGACAGAATGGAAGCAGTCAGAGAAGAGCAACAAAATGATGCATGGACTGCACCCCAAGCCTTATGAGGAAAGACTCAAGGAACTAAACAACTATTCACTGGAAGAGAGAAGGGAGAGAGGGATATGATAGAGACTTTCAAATATCTTGGAGGAATAAACGGGTACAGGAGGGAGCATATTTCAGAGGCAAGTGCACAAGGACAAGGGGACATAACATGAGGCTGGAGGAAGGGAGGCTTGGGGGAATGCTAGGAAGTATTTTTTCATAGAGGGGGTGGTGGATGCATGGAACAGCCTACCAGCAGAGGTGGTGGAAAAGAAAACAGTACAGGGATTAAAAAGTGCATGGGATAAGCATAAAGGCACCCTGCTGTACAGCAGAGTGGGGGAAAGGCAGTTCAGATAAGAGTAGGGATTGCCAAACCAAGTAGGGAAATGGGCAGACTAGGTGGGCTGTATGGTCCTTATCTGCTGACAGATTCTATGTTTCTATGTATATAAGGGGATGGACAGGAAGTACCTGGGCCTTTCCAGCCTGGGCATTAGGCCTGGGGCTGGAAGGGGTGAGGCTGGAAGCA
Source organism: Neoceratodus forsteri (assembly GCA_016271365.2). NCBI lineage: Eukaryota > Metazoa > Chordata > Ceratodontiformes > Ceratodontidae > Neoceratodus > Neoceratodus forsteri. The sequence continues at coordinate 249,717,323 of JADMNL010000024.1, read as the reverse complement.
TAGAGTTAGGAGCAGATGAGGTTGAAAAGAGAGAGCTCGCAGTCCAGGAGGGCCAGTGGGGAAACACCCAGAAAGAGTACAGTCAAGACAGCTTTTCCATGTGTCATGGTTACTGGGGAGTGGGGGTATGGAGCTCTGTGGGGGAATAGGTAGTCAAGTCCTCTGTCATTGGGGTTAAGGCAGTAGGAGGCTTAGCAGGCCAGGAGAGAGAGTAGGAGCCTTTAGAAAGCCCACGTGTGTAGTACCCCCAGGTCGCCAGGGCTGGGACAGCAGTGGCAGGGCCCTCCCAGGAGATGAACTGGTGGTAGTGGTTCCTCTTGTACCTGGTGTGGCCGGGTGACTTGGGCGGTTAGAGGGAGCAGGGGGGCCTTTCACCCAAGACATGGGGCCTGTTTGGAGGGACAGATCCTGGGGCACCAGTACATTGAGGTCCAGTTGGGTCACAGGCTGAAAATGGCAGACCTTTGAAGGTATAGCCCCCGTGCTGGAGCTTCACTCAAGCCCAGGCGGTGAAAGTAGGCATGTGGGCATGGCAGTTACCCCCAAGGAAGTAAGACCAGTGGAATCCCCGGAGTGAGTTTGGACCATGTGTGGTAAGGCCGAGTGACAGTGGCAGTGGCAGGTGTTGCCTTAGCACCAGGAATAGTGACAACTGATGTAGGAGGGTCGGGCCTGGGTCATCAGAAAAATTTCTGGATGCCCCTGTGGCTTGGGCCAGCACCCAGGGGTCCAGGTGGGGAAGGCGGCTCACTTTCCGGCGCCAGAGTTAAGGGGGGATGACCAGTGCCAGTGTGAAAGAGAATGACCCAAGGAAAAGAGAAGGTTGGCTTACCAGATCCAAAGAAGGGGAAATTGTTTAACCAGGAAAGGCACACTAGGTCAAAGCTTGTTTCCAGGTGTGACCTGGGAGCATAAGGAGGTTAAGTGACTTGCTCAGGGTCACACAGTATGCAAGTGGGGGCTGTGAGATTCAAACCCAGGTCTCCAGGTTTGCAGCTCAGATCCCTGAGCCACTGTGCTACACTGCCTCCCAAAGAAGCCAGGAGATTGCAGGGATCTGAATTCAAGTAGGTCTTAGGTAGAGCACCTGAGAGGGATAGTAGGCAGAGGAGAATCCTTGCTTGTGTCTGCCTGAATCCATCATTTCTGCTGCCTTATTTCATCCAGCCAGTATTTGTAAAAAAGTTGAGAAGCCCCACGGAGCTGCTTTATCTGTCTTTTAATGAAGTATGTGACTCCTGTATCACTGGAATCATTTGGAGGACAGGTGCAAAATAAAAGCCAGCTTGGGGAAGAAATAATGGTTTGTACCTTATTTGACTAAAGGGGAAGGGGAGCAAATGAAATGAAATCCTTCTTTTCCCCTGTATTTGCAGTCGAATTAATTCTTCCATGAGTTGCATTCCAGTGGCGTTATCCAACCAGCCTGGTTGGGGCCGCAAGGGCTTCTGAGGCAGCCGAGGTGCTGAGGGAGGTTCTGGTCTGGTGGACAGCTTCAGGGAGGAAAGAAAAAATCAACTATTGGGAGAGTAGGTAGACTGCACAGTTATTGAAGATGTCAAGCAGGTATCAGACCAACTTTTTCCTGCTTTTCCTGAAGTACACGGGTCTCGAATGCTAACGCTTGAGGGTGCCCTCCCTTTTTGCCCGGATCATCTGCGAAGTTAAAAGTATGCTCCTAGACGGGGCAGAGAGAGGGCTGCATCAATAAAGGGAGAAACATGGATCAGGCAGTGCAGTATAAGAAGTACTGGTAGAAACCTTACTATGCGACATGGGATAAAACAATGTAACATATTGCTAATCAATTAAATAGTATTAACTTAAGATTATTGAGGTATTCCACTGTCAAGGCTCTGTTTCTCAGGAGAGAGAGGAGAGGAGACCATATTCTTTCAGAGACATCTAGCACGTCAGCAACAATTGAAGCAATTCTTTCATTGTTAGCCAACAAACCGGGTTATTGAACCATTCATTTACAAAGAGAGCTCCAATATGAAAGTAACAACCTTTTCAGGGCAAGGGCAACCGACGAGACACAGTGCTTCTGAGAACTGTTTAAAAATTGGATTTCTGAGTCTACACCTAAAATTAAAAGCTTGCATGAGAAAGGTAACCTGGAGTTAGTTACTTCCTCACATTCCTTGTGTACCTCCACCCAGACATTTTTAATGGCTGGGCACCCCCAAAGCATGTGCGCGAGGTTAGTATGCTTTTATAAGCACCTCCAACAGGGGCCATCATTCAAATAATTTATTTCTTCGAACCATTTTGGGGAGTAATAATAAAAGTGATGAATCTTGAACTGAATTGTCCTACCTTGAAGCTCTCTGCAGCTCAAGTAAGCATTCCTCCAAGTTCCTGCCCGTTCCCTTTCTGTCAGAGTCTCACCCAATTCGTCTTCCCACTTCAACTTGGATGCTTGCGAAGGCAAAATAATATCATCAACATCTGATATCAATTTTTGGAATGCAAGCATGAATGAGGGGCAGGGCATGGCACTAGCGTCATGGTGATGATATACAGCCTATCAGGATGCATAGCATCACTATGACACTACTGCCGCGCCCTTACTTCATAAGTGCGTTCCCACTCCTGACTCGCATATGAGATGCTGTCACACTGTTTTCAGTACTGCCGCTGCTAGTCAGGTATACTTCGTCGGGCCCTGGAGAAGAAGCAAGCTGGCCTGGGTGATGGAGATGATGGAGGGTGCCGAACTAACTAGCCTGGAAACATATGGAACCTGGATTGCTTTGCCACTAGCTCCAATAAAGCAGGTAATGGATTATGACTTGAACTGAAAAGAATGTGCTGGCTGGGTCAAGCTAGGGTGGGGTTAAGCTTGCAGAGACACTGTTGGCTCTCATGGCATAGTGCCAGGGCTTGACAAAATATTTGACTCTCAAACACCTTCTCTGGGGCGTTGGGAAAGGGGAAGGTGGGTAGAAAATGATTGGAAAGTGCGGGGATGCTGGTCAGGAGATTAGCCCCAGCCATCAGGTGAGGGGATAGGGCAATTTTAGTTGTTTCACCCCCCCCACACACACACATACACACACACAGAGCGAATAATGAATACAAGTACCCAAATGTTTGGGGCCCGGAATATGAATATTCAGCTGAATATTGAAAATAAGGTATTTGTCCATCTCTAAAACAGATGCCCTGAGTCCTGGAGGACTACAAGCTCTCATTCAATCAATCAATCAATCAATCAAAAATCTTTATTTTGCCAGGAGGAACATCACTGAGATAAGCTCATTTAAAAGATGGACCTGGGGCAATACAATTGCCAACAGGGTAAAGACATAACAGGTTGAGTGAATGTACATAACAATTACATAGTAATAATAACAACATAATAACATATAACCATCACGTGTAACAAAAGACTTCCACCAGAACATAGCAATAGGTTCAACAGGAGGTAATGCCATTTAAATACAATTGCATAGATACATATATATGGACGTAAGGTAATGAGCTAAGGTCTGTACAGTAAACATCATTGGAGGAGTCATAGTGAGCAGGAGTGGCAGTTCCTCTCTGCGTCAAAGTGCAAAGAAGATTGAGATGCCAGAGTCCTTTGATAAGTACTGTAAGCATAGCCTGGCAAGTGGTGTGGGAGGGGGGGTATAGGGAGTGGGGAGGGACAGTCAGCCGAGATAGGAAAGAGTTGGACATGATGGCCTAGGGAGGAAGGACTGTTATAAGGGAGAAACACGACAGATGCTACAGGCAATGGTTGGGGTTTAAGTCCAGTATTTGAAGCAAAGACAGATCGTGATGTTAGGACCTTGATTTGGACAATGACAGAAGGGAGGACTCAAATGACATCTCAGACAATGGTTGAGGTTTAAGTCCAGAATTTAAAGCAGTAACAAATTGTGATGTTAAGACCTTGACTTGAAGCAATGACAGATCTCGGAGAAGGTCCTCAGGAACAAGGATTTGAAGAGGAAGAATGTGACAGGGGAAGCGAACCTTAACGTTTTCTGGATCTTATTCCAGAGCGTAGGAAGAGTGAAGCTTATTGAGGATCTACCAAAGCACATTTTAACTTTATTGATAGCCAGATATAAGATGGTCAGACTTCTGAGAGAATAGGCACTAGGGATGCAGGGAGTTAGGCAGCTTGTGAGGTACTGAGGTAATTAATGAGTGATTACCTTATATGTCCACAGTATAGCATTCTTTTGCCTCCTGAAGCTAAGGGAGCTCCAGCCTATGGAAGAATAGAGGATGCAGTGGTGCGTGTCATAAGAGGCATCCAAAATTAACCTAAGGGCTCTGTGGTATAGGGTATCAAGCTTGGAGATAGCTGTGCCAGTACTATGGCAATATAGGAAGTCTGCATAGTCTAGGAGAGGCAAGAAGGTAGGTTGTACTAAGATTTTTCTTGCCTCCTGCGTTAGTGAGTGCTTGATCCTGAAGAAAATACAGAGCCTTGACACAGTTTCTTAGTGAGTTCTTCAATGTGATCAATGAAGGACAATTTGTAGTCAATCCAGACCCCCAGGTATTTGAATTGTTCCACGAACTCCAGGACTTCTCCCAAAATGGTGCTTATGTGAGGAACCTTATCTGTTTTGTTTTTTGAGATGAGGGCCAGTGGAGAGAAAATCATGGCCTTAGTTTTTTGGGCATTGAACAGGAGTTTCAAGTTAAGTAGATTTTTTTGGAGGATGTCAAAATCGTTCTGGAGGTCCAAAATGGCTTGATTCACAGTTGACCTGTCAATGTATAGCACAATATCATCAGCGAAGAGATGGATACTAGATGACTTTAGGCCAGTGTCAATCTGATTAATATAAATGGCAAAGAGAAGTGGACCAAGTATGGATCCTTGGGGGACACCTCTAGGAGCATTTGTTTTGGCGATAGGACTCCCTCCTTCAGCCTTGACCTGCTGCTCTCTGTCCGCAAGATAGTTTGCGAACCAACTTAGGGCCAGGTTGTCCACCCCAACTTTCTTCAGGGTCACCAGAAGCAAATCGTGGTCCACCGTGTCGAAAGCCTTGCTAAGGTCCAGAAACAAGGAGCATATGTATTGTTTGTTATCAAGCGGACTGCCAGTCATTTATAATCTTAGCAAGGGCAGTGGAGGTACTATGCATGGGATGGAAAATGGATTGAATCGGGTTTAGTATATTGAAACTTTCCAGATGAGATCTGAACTGTTCATTTACTACCTTCTCCAATAGTTTTGACAAGGCCAGGTGCAAGGAGATAGGGCGGTAATTATTTAGGTCGCAGGGGTCCCCTGATTTGAATAGAGGGTTGACATGGGCCGTCTTCCAGACCTTGGGGAGGGAGCCCTGATTAAGAGACAAACTGAAAAGGTGGGTAATAGGGGGAGCCAAAATATAGTAGGCCAACTTTAGAAAGAAGGCTTAATCATATCCGCACCTGCACATTTCTTGGTATCAAGTTGAAGTAGGAGATCCTCAACTAGTTTGACAGTGACTGGACAGAAAGAGAAGAGTGGTAAGGGTCCAATAGATTCTGGGTTGTGGCAATCAGATGACTGACTAAGGAACTGTGTCCTGATGACATTTGCTGAGGAGGTATCAAAGCCATCACTGCTGTGGCAAAGTGATTGTTAAGGAGGTCAAGGATCTCATTTCTGTCTGTGGTGTGGTACCACCAGTCGAAATTTTGTGGGGAAGTGTGCCAACACTGTTATGGTCTTCTACCCCTTAAAGTTTTCCAAAACTTAATAGCAGAGTTAGTGGATGTGTTAGGAAGAAGTAGGCTGCTGGTTAACTAGGATCTGCAGCTTCCAGTAGGTAGGGAAATGGGCAGACTGGGTGGGCCAAGCAGTCCTTATCTGCCTTCAAATTCTGTTTCTATGTTAGGTTCAGAGTGGAAATAACTAGACTTCACAGCTCTGATAGTTTTCATGCAGAAATTCCTTGTGGTTCAGAAAGCAGACCAGCCTGTGGCCAATTTAGACTTTCTGGCTCTTTTCCAAAGAGCATCCCTATGCCATAAGGCAGTCTTTAGGTTATCTGTGAACCAGGGACAGGATTTTCTTTTGGTTCTGCTTTTGGTAACTGGGGCATGGAGGTCTAGGGTTTCAGTGAGTATTTCACGAAGTACCTCGTGTGCCTCTTCCACAGAACATGCAAGGTAAAATTTCTGCCAGTTAGCATACTGGAAGTCATAGAGAAAAGCATCTGGGCAGAAGTTCGGTTTACATCTCTTATGGATGTATTTAGAGGAAGAAGAGGTTTGGAGTTGCGTCGACCTTACACATGCAATGGCACAGTGGTCGCTGATGTCGTTAAAGAGTACACCTGAGTGGAAGGAAGAGGTGAGACTTGCTTACAAGGATTAGGTCAAGAAGGGAGCTACGCTCTGGGTTTTTGGTGTTTGGGTAGGTAGCTTCATTAATGATCTGTAAGTCCACGGACATCACAGAATTATTTAATGGTAAGGAGACTGGAGAGCCAGTCAAGGTTGAGGTCAACAATTATGGATACTTCTGATGAGGTGGTAGATAGTATGTCACTTAGGTGTTTAAGCAGAGAGGCTAGCTGAGGGGCCTATAGCACCCACTAATGCAGACAGAGGTTGATTTGGCTGGTTGAATTCTTAGTGTGAGGCACTTGAACTCCTTAGGGACTATAGTCGTGTCCACCACCATAGTTATGTAATGTTGTCCTGGACATAGATGGCTACTCCACTTCCGGATTTCCTATCAGTACGAAACAAGTTGTAAAAGGAATGTTAACCTCATAGTCCAGGGTGGTTGGTCTTAGCCAAGTTTCGGAGATTACAAGAACATCAAGAGAGCAGTGGAGGGTCCACGTTTTGATAGCATCAAGCTTTTTCAGAAGGATGCAGACATTCAATTGCAAAAATGATAACCCTTTTAGTAAAGGTAGGTCTGCTGGGACAGGAAAGAAAGGGAGCGGGGCTTAATTTGATGTTACCAGCACAGATGAGTAGCAGCAGGAGCATCTTTTTTTATGGCAGTAAGAAGTAGTTGGAATGGCCACATTTTGCCCCTGAGGCATGGGCAGGTTCTCAAACTCTTCTCAAGGCCAAACAGCGAGGTGAGGGGTGATAGTAAGAATACAGAATAGCTTTTAACTGAAAGGGCAAACCCATGAGAGAGAGGCAGTTGGTACCCGACATGAATACAGTAGTGTATGGTAGTATGGAGCCAGGTCAGGTAAGTGGCAGTGGGAGGAAACATTTGGAAATTTGTGTACAAGATTTAGGTAGCCTGTGAATACGCCTGGGTGTTGAAAATGTTGTGGGTTTAGAGACCCACGGTGTCGACGCTTACACTAATAAGTAGAAATCTTATTCTGAATGGATGAAGCAGCATTTTTGCAGTTAAATTTGAGCACGAGAGAGGATCACCCCTTTAAGAAGTTGCAGGAAGGAGAGCCCCTTTAAGGAGTTGCTGTAATTGACTAGTGTGAGGCCTCAGGGGGTGGGGATCACTGGGGAAGTGTATTTAATAAAGGGTGGCGGGGTGGGCAAAAAAAAAACTGTCCAGAGAGCAGTAAAGCAAGGCAGTGGCCGAGCAGTGTTTTGAAAAAGGAGTCTTGGGTGCTTGCTTTCTCAATGGGGATCTGCAGCATCCAATTGGGAAGTGGTCACAATCTCCAGGAGCCAGTCCAATTCGAGAGTTGAAGTGACAGTCCCGAGCTAGGAGCTGACCAATTGTACCTGCTTTCCTTGGTCAGGGTGGCAGGCTGGATGCAGTGGTCGGCCACCAGCAGGTAGCCAGCGCCAGAACTGGCTCGGCTGAAGTGGAGAGCCTGGTTTGGGCTTGTGGCTAAAAAAGAGTAGAAAAAAGAGGCGGCCGTTAGTTAAAAAGTCAAAGTCATTCCTCCAGTAGCACATTAATATAGCGAACCAAACTGAGTGACTCAGAAATGAGCACTTCAGTTTGGTCACTTTCAGGATCGGCGATGAGGAATGGATACGAGGGAGGGAACAGCGAGGGAGGCAGGGAAAAATGTTGAGGGAGGGAATAAGCGATGGAAGGTGGGAGGAAGAAGGATGGGCTAAATGGGGACATGGAGCATGATGCTGCTGAGCTACCTGCCGCGAGCAGGAAGGACACCGCCTGCAGTGCTGGTGGTCCCTGGGTTCAGGACTGCATACTGGGTATTTTTTTTTTTTGTAGGTTTTTTTTTTTACTTATTGCCATCATCAGGCCCTCTTTTTTCCTTCAGTGTCCGCCCTCCCCTCAGACATGATTATATAAGTATGGGGAGGGTCTTGGGGGCATAGCCCCATTAAACATTATTTTACATGTCGCCGACTTGGTGTGTCTGCATTTACTGTGATGTGCCAATTAGTTTCTGCAGGTGTACTTGCTGTTTTCTAAGTCGCCAAAAAATATTCACTGTTATGACATGGAACCATTCCTCCCCACTTCTAGCTTTGATAGGCTGTTACATCATGCACATGCTGACAAGTGTGAGGTTTATGCAAATGCTGGAGAGCTGTCTGCCTGTCCTACCCCTAATAAATGGGACAGGCACGTGCCCCAGCTCAATCTTGCCTAGGCTGTTTTGAGTCACAGGTCAGAGAAGAGCACAGATCCTGGCCTGAGGAGAGAGAAAACACAAGAGAGTCTGAAGGCTCTCCCAACACACTCCACCCACCCCAGGAGGGAGAGGCGAAGGTGCTTGTTGGCCAGAGGCAGCGCAGAGGATGGGATAGAGAAAAATATCTAGGGTATGGAAAAAAGTAAAGGGCGAGAACAGAGACTTAGTGGGAAAAGACAGACATGAGGTCCAGCCTAAGGGGATCTAGAAGTTGGAGGCGAAAATGAGAAGGAGTACGACAGACAGAACTGAATTCAGAGGCCCCGTGGTCTCAAAGAAGAGAGAGCTTCAGGTGGAGAGGTGGTGGGCTGCCTTCAAGGGAATCACCTGGGATTTGTGAGGGCCCCCTCCATGCTTTATAGTGGTGGAGGAAAGCATCTTAGGCCATAAGACTAAGCCATGGGGGAGTTAAGGAGAAATCCTCCATCTGAAATCATTGAGAGTGTTCAGTTTTGGGGGGAGTCACACATATGTGCTGAGCATGGCTTGTCAACTACACAGTTCAATTCTAAAGGTATTTAACTGTGAATACCTGGTGAGGGTGAGGTGCAGGTAGGGGCTTGCCAAGCCTAAACGACGTCAGAAAACCTTTAGGTATACTGCACTCTGCAGAATGATGTACCAACCCAATTCTCTTTTATGCCTTGGGAAACTGCTGCATTTCCACCTTATCTGTGCTGCAGGATGCCTCATGTAACCCCCTACAAATGGGGGTTCCCAAAAAGTCTTCCTTGAGCTTGCCTAAATGCTCACTGCCAGGCTGGTGTCCTGCGTTTTGCAGTTTAAATGTGATTACCAGAGCCTGTATAGCCTCTTTGTACTGTCTCTTTAAGAGCTGCCTAATTGCAGCTTAAGTAATCTGAGAGGGAGCTCTGTTGAAAGATGTAACTATTTGCTGAAAATCATTTAGAATGATAATGATAATGTAGTTTGTCTAACCTGCTTTCTTTGTAGCAGGACTGTTTTGTTTGTCTCCACTATCTTGGTCCTGAACTGCAAATTGGACCAAACAGTACTAGTGGGACCTAAAATGTAGCGGACTACAGGGCTGTCTGAATTCAAAATCTGTAGGAACTGTAGTTTGGAGCTTTTTGCCTTTTTTGCAACTGAAGGGGGGAGCTCTTGCTTTGACTGACAGCCAAATCAGCCAACCAAACCTTTTGGATCCTGGGAAAGTCCCGGGCTGCTTGCAGTTTTCAGTTAGATCTAAGCTAGAAGCTGAACAAGAAGGAGCTGAAGTGATTCTGAGCAGCAATCCTGAGTGGATTCTCATGGGAGAACTATGAAAAGGCTAAGTTTTTGGCCTGCATGTCAGTGTGCTGCTCCTGAGAGGGAGAGAAGATAATTATTTTGGACTAAATCCAAGTTTGTGTGACTAAAGTAAGCTACTGAACTGGGCCAGGCTCAACCTGAAGAAGACTGAAGATTTTGCTGAATGCGATCGGCCTGTCAGGAGTTCCAGCTACCCCTAAGCTCCTGGTGTGTGCAGAGACTTTGTGATTGTGAACAAGGAGCACTTTGCCTGGTACAGTAGAATTCCTTACATGTAAATGTGTTATGAGCTGCTAGTGGGTGGTCGTTAGTCCCCCACTGTGTGAACTGTGTTCTGCTTGCTGGAAGCTGTATCCAGCCAAAATGGACTGCATCGAATTTGTCTCCATGCAGTCTGGGCCTTGCCAGACTGGCCCAGCCAGACTACCCACTGCACAGAGAAGCCATCGACGAGAGACCTGCCTGGGGATCAGCCCGTGCTCCACGCTTGAACAGGAACAAAGCCTCTGCGACTCATTTAGGCCCTGCTTCTCCTGGCATTCCAGATCAACCACCTGCAGTCTCGATTTTCGTCCAGCCTGTGTTCAGTCTTGGGTATCGTGAGTAAATACCAGGGTAGCTCCCTGCAACAACAGCTTAATCCGAGTGTGTCATCTGATTGTCTTGTTGCTTCGTTTCCTTTATGAACTGAGCCCTCTGGCTCTGGATTACAAATATTGTGTACTGTGCATGTTGTGTTTTCCATCACAGGGCCCCAACCAGCTACGATGCTGGCCAACCCCGGGCAACAGTCCTGGCTAGCCCATCTCTTCTCCACCTGGGTACCCAGAGGTGTGACTCTGTGAGGGACTCAAAGTGCATGCATAACTACTTGATTGATATAACCTTTAAGCTAATTAACCTGATTTTGCCTCCCTTGTTCAAGTCCTCCTGAATAAATCAGATCTAACTTTTCTACATGTACTCTGACTGTGGTTCCAGTTTGTGCTCAAAGTACTGTACTGTTGCTATTTGCTGTGCATAATCTTGTTTTACAGGGGTCCCCAGGGTCGAGCCAGAGGAACCAGCCCTGGTGGTAAGTGCAAACAGTGTGGGTACTTGTGTGGTGTACCAGAGGTATTGTGAAAGTGATTACTGTACAGTGTTCAGGCCACTAGAGGAAAGAGGGGGGGCTTACAGTGTCCTGGAGGGCTGTGCCCAGGTTAGCTTGACCACTACCAACCCTGATCTCCGAGTGGAGGCACCCGTTTCAGAACTCAGGCCCCTTAACCTGCTACTAGCCAAGCAGGCAGGGGTAGTAGCCCTTGGGATAGCACCACCTAGGGGTTACACTTAGATTTAATTCCAGATATTTCCGTCTCTTCGCTATCTTTTTTCTAGAAATAACTTTAAAACTGACATGGTTTGGGAAACTGTTTAGAAAACTACAAATATTGTTTGATTTGGATATATTGTTTCAAACACAGTCTCTTAAATTACCATTATTTATTTCTGTATTTATTTCATTAAGGGTTCATTTTTTTTTTTTGTAAATAGTTCATGTTTATTAATGAATTGGTGATGGTATAAGTTATCACATGTTCCATGACTTACCACACCTTTGAGGAAGGTTCATACTTGAAGTGCGGGGCCGAGTATGGACATCTGTATGTTCGTAGGTACACCAACTATCTTTACTTGTAATAAAGCACTTAAAAGAGAAACTGTGTTGGCACATCATTCAGCAGAATGCAGGTATACCAGGAGGTTTTTTTAGGCTTATAAAGTATGTGGCTGTGCCCTGGGAGGCTGAAGACAGTTTGCCCTACAATGTGCTGGAGCTGACAGCCTGGGGAGAGTTACCCCATTAACTCACTCACCACTGTTCCCTGTACCAGAACCTCGATCTTTCCCCGTCCTCAAATCATGTTGCCTCTCTCACTGCACTATCTTCCTTTCAAAATACTGGACTTGCCTCTCCCCGCCCTTACACGCTCTGTGGTGTCTTTTTAGACCTGAAGCAATTACATTTATGTATATAATGTACAGTATGTATCTAATGTGATTATGCATACCCACTGTCCATTGCTGGTACCCTTACCCATTCCTCAGTATTACAAATGTGTATTATGTGCTCTCCTTTCCTTACAATGTGCTTGTTCATTTATACCGTTATTATCCTCTGTTCTCTTAAATGTTGTTATTAACTTGTCTTTATATATACATATATTTTTTTTATTTAAATTTTATGCCCCAATTTTTCCCCATCTGTCGCTTTGTCGGCCGGCGCATGTGTGGAGAGCACGTGTATGCTATGACGCCCTCCATGCTTGCTGACTGCTTGCCTGTACTGCCCATGGACCTCCGTCCGGGGCAGTGGAACTCAGTGGCGACAGAGTCCCTCCCAGGGAGGAGGAGAGCAGCCACCTGCTGCTCAATCCTGCTTCCTCCCCCCCCACCCATGCCGGCTTTCCGATGACCCAGACTCGTTCTTGAACCCGGGTTGCCGGTGTGATGTGAGGTAAGGCATCCAGCGCCTCAGCCCTCAGCACCACCAGGCCGGCCCAACTTGTCTTTATATGTAAACGGGTGTATGCTTGTAAACTTGAATTCATATTGACTGTAAATAACTCCGGATCGCCCCTGAAAAAGGAATTTTTTTATCTTAGTGGGCCCACCCGGCTAACAAACTTTCAATAACCAATAATATTATCTCCTTCTGCTCACTCCATTCCTCAGACCTGCACTCCTCCAGCATTACTCAGCATTCAGCATGTTCTATGTCATGTGCTATACTATCTTATAACACCTCTGTTTGCCACTCTGCCACTGACCTCCCTTTGGAACCTCCTTCCTCATGTCATTTGCCACTCCTCCCCCTACCCCTCTCTCAAATAACACTTTGGAGCTCATTACTCCAAACATTTGCTTCTGCCTTTACTTAAGTCCAGCTTTCGCCATTGCAACACGTTCACTGCCCTCCTGGGGATGTTACAAGCTAGGTTTCCTCAGGTTTATTTATACAACAATCTGCTGGTTACCGGAGTTCTAATCCTCGGTCCTCATTTCTACTTCTTCTGCTTATCGCCACTTAATAATTTAAACTGCAAACTCCCCTCCTGTATTAGTGGGCTTCCTGCCTTTGATTTAACTGTGTTGCTTTTGTACTGCCACTCTGTACCCCTTCCCCAGGTCACACCTGGAAACAAGCTTTGGCTCAGTGTGACTCTCCCCAGTTACCAAAAAGGTCTCCCAGGGGAAGGTAGTACAAGCCCCCGTGTAGTACCAGAAGTGTTGTGGCTATAAGAATATAGTGCCTGGCCCCCTTTCTGGGTACAGCCTTGCATAATGTTATAAGTGGTGAAGGGGACTAGTACTGTGTAGACTGGGTGCTCCTAGTACAGGAGCTCCTAAGGAGGTAGCCCCTACAACAAGGGCAAAGTTATGTAGAGGAGCCCACAGCCTGGGGCCCTGTTGCTATATGTACCCCAGCCGTATGCAATTTTGTTTTAACCCCTGAGTATGTGACTCACTCCTGTTGTGCATATGTGAATTGAAAGATTCTATCCATGTTCGAAATAGTCACTGTGAGCTGAATAAGCAAGTAACTGCTTGACTCTACTGCCCCCGTGTGGACAATGGCATTTTGTAACTGTGTACATGGCACAGTTATTGCATTTAGTTAGCAGTTTTAAAGGACCCATTAGCCCCCAGTGCCCAGACACTATTTAGAACCTTGGGCCAGTTCCTTACCTTGCAAGGCAGGCCCTGTTAATACCTGGGGTCTGGGGGATCAACTACACTGGAATCCTTTAGGCTGGCTTATTTGTTTATTTATTTAGTTGACAATTAGTAACCAGGAGAGGCACACTGAGCCAAGGCTCATTTCCACGTGTGGCCTGAGGGGAGGGCTACAGGAGAAACAGAGAAACATAAAACAGTACATTACATGGTACAGACAAAGTGCATACACAGTACAGTGGGTAATACTTCTTTGGTACAAACTTGGAACACTTTAACGTGCAAATACATTTGCAGGTGGAAAACTGGATATGATGAAACAAAGAGGTAAGAGAAGCAAGTGGTGCAGTGAAGTAGGGATCAGTAAGATTTTGGGGAAGCAAAAACCTGAGCTACCAAAATAAGTAGAAGGAACCTCCTATGGGTAGCAGGTGCAGGTGGGTGGTGGGTGTTGTTCGCGGTGTACATGCTGCCATTAGGAGACATTATAAGGTGGTATGGGATGAGTTTTCACTGCTATGGAGATGATACTCAGCTCTACATGACGTTTGTGCCAGAGTAGGGTGGAGCAGTCTCGATCTTTAACATCTGCCTCTCCAAGATCGAGGTCTGGATGAGTGTCAACTGGCTGAGGTTGAACCCAGACAAAACCGATGTGTTGGTGGTGGACCCAGGTCACCAGGGTATGGGGCTTTTAGCAGGTCAGACAGCTGGGATTTGGATCGAGGGGGACCAGCTACCTACCTCAGACTGAGTGCGAAATCTGGGCATTGTTTTCGACAGCCTGACATTAAAATCTCAAGTGTCTGCTGTCGTGAAGACCTCTTTTTACCACCTGAAGAACATCGCCCAGATCAAGCACTTGGTCCTACCGATGATCTTCCAACTTTGGTCCATGCCTTTGTGACCTCTCACCTTGGGTACTGCAATGCCCTTTACCTAGGGCTTCCGGGGGTTGATATCTGCCAACTGCAGCTCGTGCAGAATGCAGCAGCCAGGCAGTTGATTGGCTTACCAAGATCTTGCCACATTACACCTGTGCTCCGCAGCTTGCACTGGCTGTCTGTTCATTGGTGGATCACCTTCAAGGTCAAGTTACAGACCTATAATGCCCTACATGGACAGGGACTGCACTACCTGCAAGATCCTCTGTGTCCCTATCACCCCCTCCGCTCACTCTGCTCCTCTGACAAGGGATTGCTAGAGATTTCCAGGGTTTGATTTAAGACATTGGAGGCTTGTTTGTTTGCTTTTATGGTCCCTACCCTGTGGAATTCTCTACCTCGTCAGATCAGAGCATGCCTGACCATCAAGAGCTTTAAAACTTCCCTTAAACCTCATCTCTTCAGCATGGCATTCCCTGATTGATCTGATACCTGTTAGTTACGAACATATGAACTTGCCAGCAGATAAAGGCCTTTTGGTCTATTGAGTCTGCTCGATTGTGCAGCTAGCAGCCCTTATACTGCAGCTGCCCCTCCCTCCCCTTCCTCCAGTGACCCCCCTTCCTGCCCTATCCCTTTTGAAGCAGCCAACTGTCTTACAGGATACCAATTCCTCTGGTTGTGCATTCCACCCTGTCACTACCCTGTCTGGAAAAAGTGTCCTCATTTCCCCTGACCAACCCCTCCAATCTCAGATTATGCCTTCGGGTGTTCCTCCCCCTCCTTAATTGGGAAAAGCCCTCCGTGCCCACCTTATTCATTCCCTTTATGTACATGAAGGTTTCAATCATGTCCCCATCCTGCTCTCCTCCAGGGAGTAGGTATTTATTTCCTCAGCCTACTCATAGGGCAAGTCCCTAGCCCTGGATCATTTTGGTGCTCTGCATTGCACCGTCTCCAGTAACCTAGTGTCCTTCTTCAGGTACAGATGCCAGAACTGCATGCAGTACTCCATTTGTGGTCTAACCAGTGACCTATATATTGGCAGGATCACCTCCCCCCTCCTGGAGGATATGCCTCTGGCAATACAACCCAGCATCCTGTTAGCCTTTGCAGCTGCCTTTCTACACTGTGCAAAGTTGTTCACTGCTTCCACTGTGATCAACCCCAGATCCTTCTCCTCCTTTGTTTTGGCTAGCTCAATCCCCCCTAGCTGGTAGCTCCTCCTTGGGGTTTTCTGCTCTGAAATGTAGCACCTTGCATTTCTTGGCATTGAACCCCAGCTGCCAAGTGTCCGACCAGTCCTTCAATATTGCCAGATTGTCTTGCAACCCCTGCCACCCCTCCAAGTCATCTACTACTGCTCCCATCTTGGTGTCATCTGCAAACAGAGTGATCTTGCTCTTGATGCCTATTGAGATGTCTGCTATGAACATCCCAAACAACACCGGCCCCAGTACACAGCCCTGTGGCACTCCGCTTGTCACTGCCCTGGGCAATGAGAGCTCCCCTCCCACCACCACACTCTGCTGTCTCCGATGCAGCCAGTTGACTATCCACCCCACCATCTTCGCCCCTGCCCTTGTGTCTTTTAGCTTACTACCTAGCCTCCCATGCGGCACCTAATCAAATGCCTTACTGAAGTCCGGGTACAGGACATCCACTGCATGGCCCCTGTCTAATTGCCTGGTTACCCAGTCATAGTACTTTACTTCACTAGTTGCTGTTATTATCCTAGTTTGGATTAATTTTTAACTATTGTTCTTATTTATTCATTTGTTTAGTGGTTTTAGTATGTTCAACGCTTTGGTCTGTAAAGGAATTGTGCTTTAAAAGATAAAGTGTGATTGACTGAGTTTGATAATACAGATTTCTATCTACCACTCAACAATAGACAATATTTCAATAAAAACAAAATAATAAAAATAGTAATCCATAATTCCAGAAACAGCAATAGTAGTCAGTAATTCAGTAGACTGATAAATCAGCAGGCGATGATAAGTATTATCAGATTAAACTAAATGCTTGTTCAAAAGCAGCATTTTAGGCCTCTTTTAAAGGCTTCCACTGAGGTGCCTCCTGCAGATGTTGAGGCAAGGGGTTCCACAGGGCTGGCTGCGCGGCAACCCCAGAACACTGATACCCAGATTGTCACAGCCTAGCCCTGGGAACCACCATGAGGCAACCTCGTGGAACGGAGAGCCTGAGACAGGCGGGTGAGAATTCAGAAGGTCTTGCAGGTAGGCTGGTTCCCCCCTCCCATGCAGGGCCTTATAGGTCAGCAGCCTGACCTTGAAGGCAATCCTCCACTTCACCGACAGCCAGTGCAGTTCACGGAGGACAGGTGCGACATGGTCAAATTTTGAAATGACAGTCAACAACCTTGCTGCCACGTTCTGCACCAGCTGCAGCCTGCAAAAATTGCCTCCAGACAGACCCAGGTACAGGGCATTGCAGTAATCCTGCCTGGATGTCACAAAGGCAAGCACCAGGGTGGGCAGGTCATCAGATGGTATCAGGGTTCGGATCCAGGCAATGTTTCTCAAGTAGTAAGAAAACACTCTTAATGACAGCCGACAACTGAGCTTCCAGTGTCAGGCCATCATCCAGGACCACATGCAGGTCCTTCACCTGAGTGGAGAGAACCAGGTGAGCACTCCTACGACTAGTCCAGGAGGGTCCCCAGTACCTTCCATCACATCAATGACTTGGCTCCACCACCAGTACCTCCATCTTGTCTGGGTTGAGTCGCAGCCAGTTGTGTGTCATCCAGTTCTAGATCTCCTCCAAGCAGTTGTTAATCACCAAGGCCACCACCTGGTTTCCAGGTGCACAGGACAGGTATAGCTGGGTATCATCAGCATAACAACGACAACCCAGTCCATACCACCTGATAATGTCTCCCAATGGAAACTAGTACACCGTGAACAACAAGGGAGATACAACCAACCCCTGTGGAACACCACAGGACAGTAGGCGGTTAGATGAGGCTAACCTCATCATCACCTTTTGCATCTGTCCATGAGGAAGGACGAGACCAGTTGATAACTATTCTGGTTAGTCCAACCCAGTTCTGCAGGTGGTCCAACAGCACCTCGTAGTCCACGATGTCAAACACCACCAAGAGACTGAGGAGGATTAAGATGGTACGCTATCCCCTATCCCTCGCCATTAAAAGATCATTTAGCACCCTCACCAAGGTGGTCTCGGCGCTATGCCCAGACCTAAACCCAGACTGGAAGCACTCATAAGTGGCAGAGGAGGCAAGATGCATCTCAAGCTCAATGGCCACCATGTTCTCTAGAACCTGCCCCAAAAATGGGAGGTTCGAGACTGGCCTGTAGTTGCTGAGACACTCCAGGTCCAATGAGGGTTTTTTCAATAGGGGTCTAACCAATTACTCTTTCAAGGCCCTAGGGAAGACCCCACTCTCAAGGAAACTCCAGACAATCTCAGCAACCACAGTTCTATGTGATAACAGCGAAAGCCTAAAGGCAATTGCTGTTATCACGAAGTCACAGTACTGAAAATGTTTTTCGGCACTGTGACACCCCGGTGCACAGGGAAAAAAAGGTGCCGGGGACTTACTTTTAATGTTTTCTGTGGTGGGGTTACACCCCAAACACACACAACACCCACATGGGGTTTCACCCCGCACTCCTTCTAAAGGATTCTCAGTCCGGGGGGGTGCATGTTGGGGGGGGGGAATGAAAACATTAAAAAAACAAAGGTTCGGGCCGGGCACAACAAAAACGCACCAGCACCCATATCTGAACCCCATACCCTGCCGACCAGCACTGGCAACCCACCCACTTCACCATGGGGTCAGCTCGGCAACCACCATGGCACAACCTCTCACATCCCCTACTGTGCATGCCCCCCCCCACGCGTGTACATATAGCATCGAGAAGTCACTATATTACGCACACTCCCTATCCAGCTTCCCTACCCTACGTCTCCCTGAAATACGCTTGAATAAGGGGTCGCCATTATTTTAGGCACCCTTCCTCAGTGCCTACATCATGGGCTACCCCAACCCCAGGCCCTATCAGATCCACACATCTGACCAAAAGACAGACTGGACCCAGGTCAAGGTCACAATATGTTGGCTGCAGCATCAAGGTTATGTCAGCCACCTCCTCCACTCCAACCTGATTAAACTCATCCCAGACAAGAGGTACACTGACACACCTCCGGATGAACCCCACAATCCCTTTGAGTGGTACTGGAAGAGATCTCAGCCCTGATAGAGGACACTTTGTCAGCAAAGAACAGAGAAAACTCCTTGCACCTTGTGCTTGAACCTGCTCCTCCCACCCGGAGACAGGCCAGATGTAATAGCCTATCTACCATGAGAAAGAACTGAGCTGGTCTGTTCCTAGCCACAGCAATCTCCCATGCCAAAAAATCTGCCTTCTTTTGGGAGATTGCTCCCTGATAGACAACATAATGTGTCTTCAGAGCCAAACTGTCCTCCATCAGGCCAGACCTCCTCCAGCACCGCTCTAACCTCCGACCTTTAGTCTTTAACTCCCTAAGCTCAACATCAAACCAGGGGGGCTTTCGGTGAGCAGACAAAGGTCAGACATAGATGGGTGTGATCGAGTTGAAAGCCGCACTGATGGCCCCATTATAAGCCACCAGTGCCTCCTCTGGCCCAATTGCACAAGCAGTCTCCACACTGATAGGTCCAGCATTGCCAGTAGTCCTACTGGAGACAATCCTCTTAAAGGGGATACGGACCATCTCCACAGAGGCCGGACCCTCAGGGCCCACATGTGAACCCCAGGGTGCTATGATCTGACCAAACGACCGGATCAATCGTGGGGTCATCGACCCCAAGACTCAGAGTGAACACTAGGTGTAGAGTGTGGCCGCGCAAGTGGGTCACTGAGGTGACAATTTGTGACAGGCCCAGGGCCTCCATAATCTGCAGGAGGTCGTGTCCAAATGATGAGAGCCTGTCATCGGCCCAGGCTTTGAAATCCCCCAGAATTAACCATCTGAGAGACTCCAACACCAGGTCGGTGACAAAGTCTCCGAACTCCCACTGAAATCCCCCCACCAGGAGGGCGATAAACCAGGAGCCATGACCCACCCCATGCAGCAACACACACCTAATGACCTGGCAGAGCCTACTGGTAGCACCATGAGGCCCAGACTGGTCTCTAAAACAGATGGCTCACACCCCACCTCTGCGATCCTTCCTCAGGCTGTGTATCACAGAGTACTCGGCCAGCACCACTGCCTCCAAATAAGGTGAGGAAATCAAGCCTGCTATTACTGCAGTCTTGTTCCTAATCGACCTGGCATTGCAAAGCACAGCCCAAGTAGGATGAGGGAAGACTTCTGGAGCAGCCTCCTGCCCACCATCACAGGTGGAGCCCTTGGGTATGGGAATCATACAGGGAGGACACTGTCCAATTCCCATTTCACCCCAGGACACCTCCTGAACCTCACCACCTGAATCAATGACTCCCCAGCAGCCACTCGTGCAGCCCCCACCTCGAACCCTCCCATAAGCTATCCCCAAAGCCCTGTCCTTGCAGAGGTGCGACCTCCAGAGCTGGACACAGTACTTGAGGTGGGGTCTCACAAGTGAGTGATACAGCGGAAACAAGACAAGAAAAGTTGTATCTCAGTTGGCCTGCCGTAGGTAGAAGACCTGTTAAAAAACAACAGTAATTAAATGTGATATCTGCAGCCAAACTTTAGGGATTTTATATTTGAATCAAAATCCTGGCACCTGGATGTCAGACATACATGGCACGTTATGGTTATTGTAACCAGTGGGACTCAACTTCATTACTGATTAGATCGTGAACATAGTTACTAGGGTGTTAACTATTAACTACCCTGCATCCTAGCACCCTTAAATGTCTTGCAACCTTGGTGATAACAACATGGGGGAAACAGATGAGACACCAGACTCACCGAGTAAATGCTGCAGAGACTCAGTAACATTCTGTCTGCCAAAAGGATCAATCAGTAACACACAGGCATTCTTCCCTGCAGGAGAGAGGACAAGAAAGAGCAGTCAGTTTTACCTTCACAAGAGTGCCAACGTTTATGAATCTTTGTGGGTGCTCACTGCCAGCCGCGTAATATTTTCCTGTGGTCAGGTTCCCTAGTAATCCTTTTTTTGCAGGCTTCCCTCAAAATATTGAGGGTGCTTAAGTCAACTTTGTGGGTGCTTGAGCATCTCTGCACCCATGGAGTCAGCACGATTGACCTTCACTGTGCTCCCTGTTGCTAAAGTCCAGACTCAGAGATGAGCTTGATTTCAGGAAAGATTGCCCCCTCCTGCCATTTTTGCATCGTCAACAAACTTGGAAACATACCATATCTTGTATAAATGTATTTAAAAACAAATCCAGTGCAACATTCTGAGTCCCCAGACCTGTGCTTGCTACAGGCATTAGAAATTTAACTTGAGGAACTAAACATTGCAGACTGGGAGGCCAAGCTATCCCTATCTGCCATCAAATTCTATGTTTCTGTGTTTCTAGGTTACTCAAATTCTGAAGGTCCATGAAAAAAATCTTTCAAAGTACTGAGCATACCTGTAGGTGACAACAGTTCAGAGATATAAATATCTAAATCATCTGTAAATGAAATCAAGGTAGCAGCCAGTTCATGTCACCAAGGGGCAAGATGTAATTTACAACACACAAATGCCCATCAGTGACATCACTTTCTGTCTTAAGATGACATGTCCGCTGCCTTGATTTAATTTACTGATGGTTTAGCTATTCATATCTCAGCACTCCTGACACCTACAGGTACACAAATGCCTCATTTGTAAGATATTTCTATGGGCTTTCCCAAATCAAGTGACCCCTGCAATGTTTAGTTCCTCTTTAACAAAATCATACCGCATGAAGTGAAGCAGGAAGCAGCATATATGTAGTTGCACCAGGGTGTGGGAGGAGAGTTGCTTCATCCTCTTACTATTCCCCAGATGTTTGCTACAAATGGGAGCTGTAATTTGTAAATTAGCAGACTCTGTTTGCAGGTTACTCATTAAAAGATCAAATCACCTTCACTGCTTCTCTTCCAAGTTTGTTTGGCTGGTACCCCTGTGCTTTATAATGTTTCGACATTCCCAACGTGAACACATGGCCATGATCAATACAGTGAGACCGAAACATTATGGTGCACAGGGGTACAGTCAAGCAAACTCGAAGGATTAGCAATGAGTACTAGGAAGCAGCAACTCTCCGACAGGATCCTGGGGCAACAACATGCACCCTGCTTCAGGATTCAGCTTGTATAACTCTACCCCTGTGTAATACAGTGCACACTGCAACCTGTAGCATTGTAGCATTGCTTGTGTAAATGTTTGCCATCTTGAACAGAATCCCATTTGTAAACAAGCCTCTGGGTTTATTTGGACATCCCGTAAAAAATATCTTTAATTAAATAAATGTTGCCACTCTGGAGGATACAACCTGCTCCAGGGTATTAAAATACAAATAAAACAAACGTGGTCTGAATAGCGATTTCTGCACCACTCTGCTAGTGACACTTCATCCCTACAGTGCCAGAATAAACATTCGCCCATTTTGTTACTGTGAAGCCCTCAGTTCAGCACTGTAAGGCTGTTGCTCCACAAGCCACGTTAGCAATGCCAAGCAAGCCGACCCAATGGCGCTGAGGGTTGAGGTGCTGGACGCCACACCTCGTGCCACACTGGTGACCTGGGTTTGGGAATGAACTCGGGGAGCCAGGGGTCAGCAGGGGAGGAAAAGGATAGAACATCCGGAGGACTGCTCTCCTCTCCCTAGGGAGGGTTCCAGGGCAGCTCAGTGTCCTAGTGAACCCCGATGGAGATCGGAGGTACTACAGGATCACCAGCTCGAGTTGTAAGGGGCGGGGTGGCAGACGCTCAGCAGGGCAGCCATGCAGACGCCATTGCACGCCACCTCCCAGGGCAACAAAAAGCTGAAAATCCCGTCCACAGGGATAGGCAGCAGCACCACTGCTCACCGCCACACTCCTCATGCGGACTCTATCCACCCTAGGCCGAGGCCCAGCCTGACAAATTTAGATAAGCGCCCTGGGAAGAAGGGCAGCCCTACCTCAGGGGCTTAGAACTAGAGGGGATTGCCAGGCTTGTGCCAAGGGCTGGGGAGTTTCAGGAATGGAGGCAGAGCGACGAGGTAGGTGGATGCCTGAGACAGTTCCCCGTGAGTTAAAAAAAAAATTGCCAAGCAAAATTTCACAGTAATCGATGTTACTTATTGAACAGCAAACTGTGAACTTGAAAGCACTCATTTCCAGTGTTCTGAGCACCTGTCACTAACCATTTCTCCTGCTGGTTATCAAATTTGGAGGGGACAGTGACCCACAATTCAGTGAAGAAAGATTGAGAGGTATGCAGTTGACCCCTCTCCATCCTGAACTGTTACCATTCAATATCACCTTGCACCATCCCTTCTCCATCCTGAACTGTTACCCTTCACTATCACCTTGTACCATACCTCACTCCATCCTGAACTGTTACCCTTCACTATCACCATGCACCATCCCTCACTCTATCCTGAACTGTTACCCTTCACTATCACCCTACACCATCCCTCACGCCATCCTGAACTGTTACCCATCACTATCACCTTGCACCATACCTCACTCCATCCTGAACTGTTACCCTTCATTATCACCCTATACCAGCCATCACTCCATCCTGAACTGTTACCCTTCACTATCACCTTGCACCATACCTCACTCCATCCTGAACTGTTACCCTTCACTATCACCCTGCACCATCCCTCACTCCATCCTGAACTGTTACTCCTTCACTATCACCCTGCACCATCCTAATCTCCATCCTGAACTGTTACCTTCACTATCACCTTGCACCATCCCTCACTCCATCCTGAACTGTTACCCTTCACTATCACCGTGCCACCCTCACTCCATCCTGAACTGTTACCCTTCACTATCACCCTGCACCATCCCTCACTCCATCCTGAACTGTTACCCTTCACTATCACCCTGCACCATCCCTCCGCTCATCCTGAACTGTTATCCTTCACTATCACCTTGCAACATGCATCACTCCATCCTGAACTGTTACCCTTCACTATCACCTTGCACCATCCCTCACTCCATCCTGAACTGTTACCCTTCACTATCACCTTGCACCATACCTCACTCCATCCTGAACTGTTACCCTTCACTATCACCTCCACCATCCTCACTCCATCCTGAACTGTTACCCTTCACTATCACCTGCACCATCCATCACTCCATCCTGAACTGTTACCCTTCACTATCACCCTGCACCATACCTCACTCCATCCTGAACTGTTACCCTTCACTATCACCCTGCACCATCCCTCACTCCATCCTGAACTGTTACCCTTCACTATCACCCTGCACCATCCCTCACGCCATCCTGAACTGTTATCCTTCACTATCACCTTGCAACATGCATCACTCCATCCTGAACTGTTACCCTTCACTATCACCTTGCACCATCCCTCACTCCATCCTGAACTGTTACCCTTCACTATCACCTTGCACCATACCTCACTCTATCCTGAACTGTTACCCTTCACTATCACCCTGCACCATCCCTCACTCCATCCTGAACTGTTACCATTCACTATCGCCTTGCACCATCCCTCTCTCCATCCTGAACTGTTACCCTTCACTATCACCTTGCACCATACCTCACTCTATCCTGAACTGTTACCCTTCACTATCACCTTGCACCATACCTCACTCTATCCTGAACTGTTACCCTTCACTATCACCCTGCACCATCCCTCACTCCATCCTGAACTGTTACCCTTCACTATCACCCTGCACCATCCCTCACGCCATCCTGAACTGTTATCCTTCACTATCACCTTGCAACATGCATCACTCCATCCTGAACTGTTACCCTTCACTATCGCCTTGCACCATCCCTCTCTCCATCCTGAACTGTTACCCTTCACTATCACCTTGCACCATACCTCACTCTATCCTGAACTGTTACCCTTCACTATCACCTTGCACCATACCTCACTCTATCCTGAACTGTTACCCTTCACTATCACCCTGCACCATCCCTCACTCCATCCTGAACTGTTACCCTTCACTATCACCCTGCACCATCCCTCACTCCATCCTGAACTGTTACCCTTCACTATCACCCTGCACCATCCCTCACTCCATCCTGAACTGTTACCCTTCACTATCACCCTGCACCATCCCTCACTACATCCTGAACTGTTATCCTTTATTGTCACCCTCCACCATCCCTTGCACCACAGAAACATAGACTTTATAGGCAGAAAAGGACTGCTTGGCCCACCTAGTCTACCCAGTTTGTCCCTGCCTATACCATCACCGAAGAACCTACCTGATCCTCAGCTACTTCCCCTCTCTGTGTTTTGCTACTAAGATTTCTTTGTGCCTATCTCATGCATGCTTGAAGCCCACAATTGTTTTCCCTTCCATCACCTCTGCTGGTAGACTTTTCCAGGCATCCACCACTCTTCCGTGAAAAGTACTTCCTCCATCCCTCCTAACCTCCCCCGCTCCAGCTTCATACTGCATTACCTCTTTTCCTGGTGCACCTTCTCTTCTGAAAAATACACCCCTCCTGTACCTTATGTACCCATAAGGTATTTATAGGTCTCTACCATGCCTCCCTCCTCTCTTCCAGGTGTGTACATATTAAGATCCCTCAGTTTGTCCTCATAGGGCTTTTGATGCAACCCTTGCAACATTTTTTTTATACTTTATTTTTATAAACATTTCCAAATACAATAGCACTGGAAAAAGCATGTAGTGAACAATGCAGATCGTACATATACCAATAGAGAACCATAAGGACTCCCCTTAATTTAAGGAACAGGTGCATCCACTATATAGTGATACCACATGGGGGGGGGTTACAATTATATACTAAATACTGATGCTAAAGATTAGCTGCGTAAATGAGTCCAAGGGCAACATGGCAAAGTCCTGAAGTGATGGCTGACCAGCAGTGTCCCTTGCATAAATAACATGGCCCACTAGGGACCTACAGTGCCATGTAATTATCCTAAATACACAAAGTCCAAGGGAAAAAGAACCTGAATGCACTACATAAAGAATAATTCAAAACTAATGAAAAAGACCCCGTATTGAAAAATTAACATCAGGCGTTAACTGTCAACTACTGCTTTAAACAGCATATTAAATTGAAAACTGCAGGATCCTTGATTAAATAATGGGTAGCACAGGGTTAAACTGCAGCTCAAAAGGAGCAAGAGAATAAACCAATTAACAGTTTGTATATCTGAGCAAAGCTTAAAAGTTCCAAAAGTCAATTAAACAAAACCTGTTCAGGTTGTTCCTCCAATCTTCGCAGATTCCTCGTCCTCGGAATGGGCCCTCGTGGCTGAAATGCGAGCAGCCCCTTTCCCTGCTTCGACTGGATCCAAGAAATGATATACTTTACCCTCAAATACAATCCTCAATCGGGCCGGGTATATCATTGCATGTGGGACCCCAGTATCCCTCAAAGCTCGATGGACACCATCAAATTTCTTGCGTTGTTGGCGCGTCACATAGTTGATATCGGAAAAAATGTAGACCTGCTTGTCATCCTGCATAACAGGGCTCACATGTTGCATCAGTTGTAAAATGTGGTCCTGAACTCCGACTCCTGATGTGACCATCATTAGGGTACGAGGCTCATCTCCCTGCTGTCGGCCTCTTGGAGTGATCCGGTAGGCCTTCTGAATCTCCACTATAGGGTCCAATCCTTACTGGACCAGTTTATCTGTCAACCACTCTTTCACAAAAAGCACAGTGTGATCTCCTTCACTCCCCTCTGGCAGTCCCAGCAATCGTAAGTTAGCAGAGCAGACCTGGTTTTCAAGAGTCTCCAGATGGGTCCACAAGTGATGGGATTCCATGACCATTAATGTAGTTGCTCCCAAAGAAGCATCCACTTGCTTACGGACCTCCTACAGATCTCCTTTCAGGGCATTACTGCATTTTCAAGAACAAGCACCCTGCCATTGATGCTATCAGTGTTCTGAGAAAGGTCGGTAACAGATACAATTAACTTTTGTAGTTTCAATCCCAATGAGCCTAAGGTTTCCTCCAAATCCTGGTCAGCAGTAGACAAGGCCTCAGCACCAGATCACGTGACTTGCGTGCCACCAAATCATTTGTTTTTATCAGAGCCTCCAGAAGTTTTGTCCTGTTTTGGATTACTCATCCTGGGCAAATTGAGGGTCCTCTTTCTGCTGGAAGCCTCAAAATTGCAGAAACTTTGAGCCAAACTACCAGTTTCAATGGATTTAGATAAGAGGTAACAAGAGCTGTAAAGATTGCTTCCATTCAGCTCAGGCTCCACAGCGCCTCCCCCCCCGCACCATTTTAGCTGACCTCCTCTGGCAGTCTCCAACATGTCTATGTCCTTCCTGAGATGTTGTTTCCAGAACTGTTCACAGTACTCTAGATGGTGTCTCACCAACGATCAACAAAGTGGCAACACCATCTCTCTACTTCTACTGATGATTTCCCTCCCTGTACCCCAGCATCCCACTGGCCTGCTTGTCACTGCCACCACCCTCCTTGAGGTCATCATATATCTTAACCCAAACTCTCTTTCCTGCTTTGTGACTGTCAATGCCACACATTTTATGTACTGTTTCTGGGTTCGTGTGTGCTAGGTGTATGATTTAGCACTTTTTGCATTGAAACCGGCTGTCATAGCCTCACCCTCCTTGAGTTTTCTCAAGTCTCTACTCATTCTCTCCATTCCCTTTAGCGTATCTAACCTATGGCAGCTTTTGGTGTCATCTGCAAAGAGGCATACCTTCCCTTTCAGCTCTTCTGCAATGTCACTTATGCAAACATTGAAGAGGACCAGTCCCAGCACTGAGTCCTGAGGTATCCTGCTGGTAACTCTCCCCTCATTAGAGTGAGTGCCATTTATCACCATCCTCTGTCACCTATCCACCAACCAGTTTCATACCCAATGTACCACCTTGGGTCCCACCCCTAAACTGCCCAGGTTCCTTGGAAGCCTCCTATACGGTAGAGTTCCGAAGGCCTTGCTGAAGTGTAAGTAGGCAGGCCACATCCACTACCTTACCCCAATCTATTTCTTTGGTCACCCAGTCAAAGAAATTGATCAGGATAACCCCCCCTCCACGAATCCATGCTGCCTTGGGTCTTGTAACCCCATATATTCAAGAAGCTCCACTAAGCTTTACTTTAATAGTGTTTCTATTAATTTCCCCACCACTGATGTTAGACTGGCCAGGCTATAGTTGACTGCTTCCACCCTAATTCCTTGCTTGTGAATGAGGCTCGAGAGTATGTGTAGGATTTGGAGAGATGCACAAAAAACAAATTATTTGAATATTTCATCTTCACTAGCATCCTTTTATGGATCCCATACTCTGCTTTCCTGAAAACTGGCTTTCTAATATACTCATGCCGAGTGTTCTAAATGGACTGTATTCGGGAAAAGGTGTTTGCAAACCCCTAGTTTTAACATCTTCACTTTCAAGAAAGAGGGTGAAATGAGACATTGCTAAAAGAAACCTCTGAATGCAGCCATCAACTAGGATCCTGGAGTCAGATCCAGATGAAACCCATAAGCCTGGGTGACTACAGTTGCTTGACCTTTGTTGTAGCATTTATGAATTAAAGTCTTTTTTGTGGTAGCGAGTGGAAAGAGGTGAAGTAATTTAAATGCTGATGAGAAAGAAGAAGAACATATAGGATGCATAAATTATACAAAAGGCAGATACTTTGCAGTTTGTATGGTTTCTGTAACACATGCAATTAAAAGTCATAAACTAATGTATCATGTATGTATGTGGGTGAGGGTAAGCTGATTAGAAATGTTTCAGCTGGTACTGCTTTCTGTTTGATATGTCACTACTGAGAACTCACCACAGCCGTAGCACATAAAATACACATAACAATAATCTTTCACCCGTAAGTGCCTGTGGATTTACACTCTATGTCCTAGACTTTATGTTACAGTCTCATATTGACCATGTTAATGCCAAATTAGATAATAAATAACAATAGGATGTCATATAAAAGAATATAACAAAAATCAGAAACTCTGTGAGCAGAAGCGACAGCATAAGAACAAGATTTGGCTGAGGCCAACAATGCTTATGTAACCCCCACAAAATGGAGGTTCCAAAAGTCTTCCTTGAGCTTGCCTAAATGCTCACTGCCATGCTGGTGTCCTGCATTTTAGCAGTTTAAATGTGATTACCAGATCCTGTATAGCCTCTGTATACTGTCTCTTTAAGAGCTGCCTAATTGCAGTTTGAGTAATCTGAGAGGGAGCTCTGTTGAAAGATGTGACTATTTGCTGAAGGTCATTTGGAGTGATAGTGATGGTGTAGTTTGTCTAACCTGCTTTCTTTGTAGCAAGGACTGTTTTGTTTGTGTCCACTATCTTGGTCCTGGACTGCAAATTGGACCAAACAGTACTGGTGGGATCTAAAATGTAACCGGACTACAGGAGCTGTCTGAATTCAAAATCTGTAGGAACTGTAGTTTGGAGTTTTTGCACCGTTTTTGCAACTGAAAGAGGAGCTCTTGCTTTGACTGACAGCCAATCAACAACAGATCTTTTGGATCTTGGGGAAGTCCCAGGCTGCTTGCAGTTTTCAGTTAGTTCTGAGCTGGGAAGTGAAATGAGAAGAGCTCAAGTGTATTTTGGGCAGCAATCCTCAGTGGATTCACAGAAAAACTGTGAAAGGACTCAGTTCTTGGTTTGCAGGTCTGCCTGCTGCTCCTGAGAGGAGAGAACAGAATTATTGTGGACTAAATCCAAGTTTGTGTGACTAAAGTAAGCTACTGAAGAGGGCCAGGCTCAACCAGAAGAAGTCTGAAGATTTTGCTGAATGCGATTGGCCTGTCAGGAGTTCCAGTTACCCCTAAGCTCCCGGTGTGTGCAGAGACTTTGCGATTGTGACCGGGGAGCGCTTTGCCTGGTACAGTAAAATCCCAGTACATGTAAATGTGCTATGAGCTGCTAGTGGGTAGTGAGTTAGTTCCCCACTGTGTGAACTGTGTTCTGCTTGCTGGAAGCTGTATCCACCCCAAAACGGACTACATCAAATTTGTCTCCATACGGTCTGGGCCTTGCCAGACTGACCCAGCCAGACTGCCCACTGCACAGATAAGCCATCGACGAGAGACCTGCCTGGGGATCAGCCCCCTGCTCCACACCCGAACAGGAATGACGCCTCTGTGACTCATGTGGGCCCTGCTTCTCCTGGCATTCCAGATCAACCACCTGCAGTCTTGATTTTCATCCATCCTGTGTCCAGTCTTGGGTATCGTGAGTAAATACCAAGGTAGCTCCCTTCAACAACAGTTTAATCTGAGTGTGTCATCTGATTGTCTTGTTTCGTTTCCTTTACGAACTGAGCCCTCTGGCTCTAGATTACAAATATTGTGTACTGTGTATATTGTGTTTTCCATCACAGGGCCCCAACCAGCTGTAACCCGAGCAATGGTCCTGGCTAGCCATCTCTTCTCCGCCTGGGTACCCAGAGGTGGACTGTGTGGGGGACTCAATGCACATGCATAACTGCTTGATTGATATAACCTTTAAGCTAATTAACCTGATTTTGCCCTTCCTTTTCAAGTCCCATTGAATAAATCAGATCTAACTTTTCTGCATGTAATCTGACTGTGGTTCCAGTTTGTACTCAAAGTACTGTACTGTTTCTATTTGCTGTGCATAACTTTGTTTTAGGGAGTCTCAGGGTCGAGCCAGAGGAACCAGCCCTGGTGGTAAGTGCAAGCGGTGTGGGTACTTGTGTGGAGTACCAGGGGTAGTGAAGTGATTATTGTACAGTGTACAGGCCACTAGAGGGAAAGAGGGGTTACAGTGTCCGGAGGCTGTGCCCAGGTTAGCTTGACCACTACCAACCCTGACCTCCGGGTGGAGGCACCCGTTTCAGATCTCAGGCCCCTTAACCTGCTACTAGCCAAGCAGGCAGGGGTAGTAGCCCTTGGGATAGCGCCACCTATGGGTTACACTGTCTTGTTGCATTTTTTTATGTTGTTATGTTTTTTTATTTTTGTAGGAGGCCTTGCTCTTTCACCAGTCTCACTCTTTTACAATTCTATTTCTATGAAGATCACATCCTTGCTCAGTTTTACAGTTTTTGTTTTTATTCAGTGTCCACAGGGAGGGCTTTGAAACAGCGGGACTATTTTTCAGTGATGCTCCCTACACTGTACATAGTAGTTCCACTCCCCCCCAAAAACCAGTCAGTTTCACTCCCTCAAGCACCAGACCCACCTAGGCTTTCTCATCCCCGACCCCCAATTCAGTCACCCAACCCATCGAACCCAGAATCATCTACCAACCCACACAACCCCAAGTTTATTCAGACACAGATTGACAAAGCCCCTGGGTTGGGCAAAACATTTGGCTGTTTGGAGGGTGCTGTTGCATTTTATCTGAATAAGCTTTATCCTTTACACAACAAATGTTTTTTGTAGAGTGAAGAATGTGAGCCAAGCTGAAGAAGTTTCCTATACTTGGAAATGGCCACTCAAAATAGAAAGGGCTCACAGAACTTTATCTTCTAATGCCACCCCCAGCCCATTGTGGCTACCTTTTTAAAGTATACAGTAAAGGAAGAGATCTTAAAGACAACAAGGGAACGGGAAACAATTTATTGGAATGGGAATCGAATATTCATGTTTCAGGACTTTTTAGCTGAAGTAGTCAAACAGAGAAGGTCTTGCACTAAAGTCAGAGGTGTTTTACAGCAATTGGGCCCCTGCAGGATCAAGTACCCAGCGACCCTGTTAATCACTCAGCATGGGGGCACACATGCTTTTAAAAACACTGGCTCTGCATAGCAGTTTAATGGAAAAAACTTAAAAGACCTAAACCACCATGTTTTTGAAAATTTCATCATTCTGAGGTTGGCTCTACACAAGCCAGTCCCATGGTAAGGGCTCCTGAACACTGCCTGTCCCAGGGTTCCAACACCAGCACTGCATGCCCCAAGCTTATATCCAGCCTTCCTCTCATAGTGCAGCACAAAGAATGGCAAACAATCAACAGAAAATGCAAGGGCCTTACCAGAGGCCAACCCAAAACCACAATGTTCAGCTCCAGTGGGACACAAAATAAAAAATACTATTTTTGTGGCTTTACTGCAGCTGACATGTGAATCTCCATATTGGCAAACAACACTGATTTTATTTCAGGAGAGAAAAAAGACATCTGGCCAATCAGCTTGGAGAACAGCATGAGTCAATCGGCTCACTCAGCTATCCTAAGTGACCCCGATGACACTGGGGGCGAAAGGATGATCCAGGAAGCTGCACATGAGAAGATGATTTACAGTTGCACTAGCTGGACTTTGATTGTGAGTTTTTTTCCCCCATTATGGTTATTTGTCACTAACCTCTTATTAATTTGCAGCGTTTGAGTTCATCACTTGGGTTTCACTTGTGGACCATCAGATGGAATTGGCACTCTTGGACTGGGATGCAGTCTGAGTCTCCTTGCATCTTTTTATCATGAAGTCAGAGGGCACAACAGAATGCGCTTCTTCCTGTCCCAGGTCAGTTTTGTGTGAAGGGACTGATATAAAGTATTTAAAGTAAAGTACAGTAAAGTATCCCAAGAGGTTTCTTTTTTTGGGGGGGTGCTCTATGTAAATATTTAATGTAACAACAGCTCGACGGTCCATACCAATTTGACAGTTTGCGATGTCTATACTTACTGTATGCATATCTGCAGTATATCTGTTTTTGTTTGCAGGAGAAAAAAAAACAACATGACTTTTTAAAAGAAGTGCTTTTGTGCAGGTAAAGGCATGCTGTTTTGATCCTATTGCAAAACTGTTATGAATACAATATTTGGCCGTGGGGATGGGACTTATGAAGGCATCCTGTTAAGTCTCCCACCTGTATGGCCCAAATCTTTCAATCTGTAAGACCAGCTCCTATAGTTCCCACATAAGTTGTGTGCATACCTCTCAACCTCCTGCCTCATAAATCAGGGACAAGGCTTAAAAAAATCAGGGACAAAGGACCAAAATCAGGGACACATCTTCAAAATTAAACATATCCACCCAGAAAGCTGGTAGAACATGGGGCTTAGTGCAAAATGCATTTTCTAAAGAAGAACAGGTCTGTAACTTTAATGCTTGACATTGTTTTGTGCTTACAGTCCCCACTGTTTAGCCACAAAAACACAAATTTTAGGAGGGACAAAGTAAAATTTTGAGGCAAAATCAGGGACGTCCCTGAAAATCAGGGACACTTGAGAGTTGTGTGTGTGTGTGTGTGGGGCTTTGGAACTGTTGACCTGGAATGGAGTTTGTTTTTATCGTTTGCAGCCCAGCTTCTTTGTGGGGTGTTGTGTATTCCAGCTGGACATTCTAAGTAATGAGCCAAAATAAGACATGTTGTAGAAATCCCTCCCCAGTGGGAAAGAAAGCACTCTTTATCTGTTTCTCAGTATTACTGAAGCTATCCTTAGTATCAGTGGGCCATGATTAGAGTGGAACTGTCAGCAGTAAGAGCCTCACACCCAAGTCTGAGGCTGATTCCAATACGTACATTTTGTGCAGAATCATTTTGTTTTTACATACTGTTTACTACAGTGTAGCAGACTGTATCAGGCTAATTTTGCTGCCTTGTAAGATGACATTTCCTGTAACCAAAAATTAATCCCAGAATTCCCTGTAAATGACATCAGAGGAGGGCTGCAGCAGTGGAGATTCAAAAGCCTGCAGTGAATGTCAGAATTTTTATAAGCTGTGATCTTCTGTTTGCTGGTCTGCTGTTCTCCTTGGGCTAGGTACAGACACAAAGGACTATAGGCACTAAGCCCCGTGAGCACAGCAGGACCATCAAACATCTGATTTCAGCTTACAAAATCTTTAACATGTATATTGCGGGCTATTGTCTCTCCCAGTTCCTGCAGCCTTTCTTTGATGTCAGCTACAGGGGATTCTGAGATTTCTGGTTACAGGAAATGTCACCTTACAAGGCAGCAAATTTAGCCTGAAATAATCTACTATACTGTAGTAAACAGTAAGTAAATAAAAATGCTTTTATACACAAAGTGGAAATTGGGATCTGCCTCACACTTGGATGTGAGGCTTTTAGTGCTGACAGTTCCCCTTCAAGTGATACTTTAAGTAGTATTTAACACTTAAAATGGAAAAAAAAAATAAAGCTGAACTCTTGCAGATCTGTATGGTGGCAAGCCCAAAATGGCTTGTGCTTGAATGAAGGAAAACATCACTGGTATTAGAGATACTGTTTGTCTCTGAAGTGCACAGATGAGGCTAAATATACAATATGAGCTATGCTAGAGAACAGAGGGAAGCCTCTATGGCTTTGACATACTGCGGTGTGTAATTTTCCAAGCTCTGGAATATCCTCAGAAGTCCTGAATTTTGCTTACTGGTGCCGAATGACATTATGCTTTCATGAGCAAAGAAAACAGATTACCTCCGATATGATCCATTGGATAGTTTGTACAATCACTAGTTATTAAATATAGGATAAAGTAATTATAATGCATTTAGTTGGATCTTGATACACCAATGCTAATGCTCTTACCCTCCCTTTGCAATTGCTATTTCTGCTGTGCCCCTCTCACCCTTTCCCAACTGCCTGCTAATGTGATAGCAAACTGCTGAAGTTTTCTGTATGCTGAAGGTTTATTTTACTCCCAAGTTAGCTGCTTGCTCACGGCCTATTTAGATGGAAAGTTGCGAGGCATACAGCATGAAACAGTTAGCTGTAAACAATGGCATAAGATATCCCCTAGCCATTATGGACTGTGGCTCACTGTTGACTGCTTGTAGCAGAGGTTTTTTTAACATTACTTCGAAAAATTATTTTTGCTCTCTTTTCTTCTTATTTACCAGGATTTTACAGTTATAGTGTTAGACATTTTTTATAACTGCAGGAGATTTCATGGGTCATTTTTTTAGTTGGATTGTTTTAGTAAAACAGTACAGAAAGATGTATGTTTGGAAGTCACATTTTGATTACTGCTGCAGTTGATTTCAAAACTGTGCTATGAAAACACATTCAATAACTTGGTCTTAGTATATCGTACACAGGAGTCAATTGGCTCCTCTTGATCTGTTCATTGGCACTGAATTCAATGACAATATTTACAATAGTCATTAGAGGTATTTGTAAGGAAAGGATATGTATCCCATCTACGCAGCTCTGTTACTGCATTACACTTGGAAATAATATTTCAATAAAAGACATCAGACACGTCATCTCATACAATGTATGACAACAATATAAGTAGCAAATGTCTGCCCTGGAATGTAAAGGGTTAGGTATACCAAATAAAGAAAGAAAGTGCTCTTATCTTCACAAGTAGAAGTCTGACATTGCCAGTACAAGAAACCACTTAATGCTGGATGACGTAGTAAAGTTGAAAAGAACATAGGCAGGGACATTTATCCCAACTCAGTTAGCAAAAGAAAAAGCGTTTAGTCATTCTCATCAACAAGGGCCTTAATTTCACCTTTTCTTATTTTAAGACAGCTGTTAACGAGGCGGCAAATTCTAGGAGGAACATTGAGGTGCAGAATTACGTTTTGTAATATATTTACACCCGATGGAGAATCAAGCACTTTTATTCTAGAATTATTTGATGAACTCAAGACTGATAATGTTATTCTTGCTAGATTTCAATCTTGTCTTAGATCATGTGACAGACAGCAGTAATCCTGCAAGTGCAAAGACAAGCCTTAGAGCTAGGAAGATAATTACAACATAAACGAGGGACCTGGGCTTAGCTGATTCATGGCACTTACTGTTCCCAGACAAAAGAGAGTGTTCCTTCTGTTCTAACAGGCATAATACATACAGCAGGATAGACAAGTTATTGGTCTCTAATAATTTAGTTAACAGTATGATTAAAGCTGATATCGGGTCAGTCTTACTTTCAGACCATGCCCCAGTATCCATGTTAATGAACCTGGACCCTAATGCTGAGAAAACATTTCACTGGAGGTTTCATTGTACTTTGCTTAATGACAAAAATGTCAAAACCAGGGTTGCCAAAGAAGCAAACCAGTTCTTTGAAATAAATGACAATGGAAGACACTTATTTCTCTACCTTATGGGAAGCCTTCAAAGCACATATAAAGGGGAGAATACTGACATTTTCCTATTTTAAAAAGAAAGACAAAGAATACTTAATGACAAAGAAAAGAAAATTGCAGGAACTAGAGAACTTGCATAAACTGAATTGGGGGAAAATAACAAGTCTGCTTAAAAAACATGATCAAACTAAGTTATGAAATCAACAAAATACATACAGAAAAGGCAGAATATGCCTGGTTCAAGATGCTGCAAAATTACTGGATGTACAGAGAAAAAGAGGGCAGGCTGCTGGCCTATAGGCTAAAACACACTCAGAATATAGAGAATAATGGATAGGTAAGTGTGTGTTATGGATTTTCTTCACACACCCAAGGTGTAGATGACCCATAAACCTCGAGAGAGCGGTCGAGGTTTATGTGGTTGTCACACACCAAAACATGATGTGAAAAATCCATAATATCACACTTGACTATCCTTTATTTTTGTAATTGCTAGTGTGGAGGTTTAGATTGTATTTCTAGCAGCTTGAAAGAAAAGATGTTTTTATAGCTAGAGTGCAGTATTATTTTTGAAGAAATTGAACTGTACATAAATAAAACACAGTTGAAATACTTTTTGTAAAACAATGGAATGCAACAGTTTTAATCTTTTCTTTGGGGAATGTCATATCAACCGGATTTTGGGTTATTATGAAGTGTCATATCAACTTGATTTCAGGTTAGTATTATTACCTTTGGAGCATAATAACCTGAAAACCGGTTGATATGCATTTTTAACAAAACGGTAATCTGGTTGATATTTATGGTCACCAGTAATTATAGAAACATTATTTATTTTTTATTTATTTATTTTAGGATTACAAGTACCTTTGAGCCAAGGCTCTTTACAAAGGTTCCATATTAGAAATAACAAACAACTAGGAAGCAACAGTGAAATAACAGTAAATAATTCATGTACAACAGTGCTATTGAAAGGGGTCAATTATAGGAAGAGTAAGGTGTAGAGGAGGAGGAGAAGTGTAGGTAGTTAACAGAGGCAGTTATAGTAAAATGGTAAACACGGCTAGGACGCATGTGCCCACAAGGAATGGGTAGGGTCAGGCACCCAGGTGGCAGAGAAACAGGGATGAGAGGAGAGAAGAGGAGAGGAGAGGAGAGGAGAGGAGAGGGGGAGGATGAAGATGCAGCTGGAGGCATTTGTCGAAAAATAAATGGGAAGGAGTGATAGAAGAGAAAAAGGGGGCAGGGTGAGGTGGGGAAATAAGTGCTATAATGGGGCAGGAAAGACTAATGAGGTGGTATGAAGACCTGAGATTTGAAGTGGCACCTCAGGAGCTGGGGAGGGGACAGGGGGCTTGAGGGTTAAGCAGTATGTAAGTTAGGATTAAAGCTGTGAGATCATCAGCTAGAGAGGCAGTCACAGGAGCTAGAGGCAATGAGATGTGCCCGAGCCTGGTTTTCAACAGACCTAGGGCTGAGGCAGAGGAGCTGGTGTTGCTGAGACCATTCATGCATAGAGGAGCCCTAAGTGAAGAAGCATTGGCCCTGCGTAGTTTGACAGCGAGAACTTATGGGATCTGGGTTGTTGAGCTCCTGGTGTTCTGTCGGTTGGTATTTTGATGTAACAAGGCAGTAACACCGGGGTGAGGCCAAGGTTGATTTTTCCGCCATAGCACACGTGAGATACTTTATACGGTTGGAGAGTTGAGTCATCCAGATTGTTCATAAAGGGCACAGGTGTGGGTGATGGCGGTGGGCACCAGTTGTGAGTCGGCATGCTTTGTTAAGTGCAGTTGTTAAACGTCAGAGGGCAGACGTCATGGCGGAGCCATAGATAAAAAGGCCATAATCAATAACTGACACCACAGAGCTCTGGACGGCAATCTTCAGGGCCTCTGGGGTGAGGTGCTGCCTGTGCTTGTAGAGTAATCCAAGGCGTGTGTTGGCAGCTTTAGCCACACTGTCAATGTAAGCTGTATAGGAGAGACTGGGGTCAAGCAGAATCTCTAGGTATTTGAATGAGTAAAGTTGTTCGTGAACAGTCCCCTGCTTGGTGGAGATGGCAAGAGGGTGTTGCTTGTAATGGTTATGTGAACTGCACAACAGCAATGACTTGTTTTCTTGTGATTGAGGACTAGTTTATGATTGGAGAACCATGTTTCAATGGCACTGAATCCAAGTTGGAGGCTGTGTTGTAGTGGTGAAAGGTCCTTGTGCGTAGAAAAGACAACAGCATCATCCGCATACAGGATGATTTGTTCCGAGCAGGATTGTGGTAGGGAGTTTAAAAAGAGGCTGAAAAGGAGAGGGCCCAGTATGGACCCCTGAGGGGCTCCGGAGCAGACAGGTAAGGTGTCCGATATAGCACTGGCAATTTTTACTCTTTGAGAGCGGTTGTCTAGGTAGCTTTTGAACCAGCGGGATGAGTCTGGTGCGAGGCCAGCAAGGAGTAGTTGGTCATACAGCAGCCAATGATGGACCATGTCAAGTGCCTTCGAGAGGTCGATGAAGACAGCCCCAGTAAGAAGACCTTTATCAAGGGAACTATGCACTGCACCGGTAAATTCAAGCAGTGCACTGGTGGTACTATGCCCTTTCCTAAAACTGTGCTGTTGTATGTGCAGAATATTATATTTGTCTAAATAATCAGTGAGCTGGTCCACAACAATATGCTCTAGGGCCTTGGATAGTGGTGGCAATATGGAGATCGGGCAGTAGTTAGAGTGGCAGGTCTTATCCCCACTTTTATGGACCAGGGTCACAGTGGCAGTTTTCCATATTTCAGGGAATGTACTGGTGTCGAGAGAGAGGTTAAGAATTTTAGTTAGGGGACTGAGGACCTCGTCAAGTGTAAGTGATAGCAGCTTAAGTTCCAGGGTGTGTCTGCTGATTCTGGAAGTGGAGATGGCTGAGGCAATGTGGCAGCAAGCTTCATTCATCTTAATCTCCCTGAAGTAGAAATGAGGGTGGTTTGACAGAGTGCAGGGTGTGTTAGGGGGGTGTGACTGACTGTGAAGAAATCAGGTGGTAGAACAGTACTGAGGTCAGTAAAAGCTGTGTTAAAGGTATTTGCAATGACCATGGGATCAAGGGTAGTGGACCCTTCAACAATTAACATGGCTGGAGGGGACTCTGATTGTTTCCCAGTAATGTCCTTGATATTGTCCCAGAAAGTACAACCATTTCCCCAGGTGCTGGTGAGGACGTCCTTATAATATGAGCTTTTCGTGAGACGAATGGATTTTGTGCAGGTTTTATGAGCATGTTTGCATTTTTGGATGTCAGATTGTTTGCCTGTGGCTTTAGCCACTGTCCACAGGTGGTCCCTAGATTTCAGCTGGGAAAGGAGCTCCGCAGTTATCAAAGGGTTACAGAGGGCTTTTGTTTTCCATTTTTTTGAAGGAGCGAAGAGGTCACAGGCCTTATTGAAGGCGGTGATGAAGTAGCTGAGGGCTAGGTTAACATCCATCGCTTTGTAGATGGGCAGCCAGTCTTGCAAGGATAGGTACTGTTTTTCACAGCATAATGGATACGTCTTAGAACACACTTTGATAGAGATATCAATAAGGTATTTTATGACTTCTATAAGGATTTGTATGAGAACAAACAAAATAATGACTTTGACATTATCAAAATGTGAAAATCATGACACCACTGAAAACAAGATATTGCATCTAATCTGGGATAGCCTGAGTAAATACAGTGCAGAAATGTGTAAATGAAGATCCCTATGACAATGAGATGTAGCATCTCCTCTGTGCTATCCAAGATACAAAATATAGGATAAGAAATATTTAAAGGAAATGTCCTCTAAACTGAACTTCACTGTGGTCATTGACATTTACAAACAGTTTATGGTAACAGTCACACAGGAGTGTGGTGTGCATATTTGATTGAACACATACAAACAGAGGTGAGAAATAATAAGTGCTCAGCTGGGACTTGAACCCAGGCCACCTGGCAGTATTGTGGCCATGAGGACGGTGTGTAGAGTGCATGTGTGTGTGTGTGTGTGTACAAAATATAAGATAAGAAATATTTAAAGGAAATCTACTCTAAACTGAACTTCGCTGTGTTCACTGACTTAAACAATTTTTTTTATAACATATTAGAATGCAATATTTATTTTGAATGTTGTGGCCATGAGGATGGTGTGTGTGTGTGTCTGTGTTGCTGTAGCTCAATATATTTTTCCAAAAAGCATAGTAAAAATGGCTTCTTCTAGCTACATATTTAGTCTAAGCAATTCACTGAAGACCTGGTATATGTCTGAGACTGCTATTCAGATAGTGTCTGTACAGGTTAAAAAACAGTGTAAATCATAGATTTGCTGGGGAAAGGGTGACATTTATGAGGTATGAATCTTTCTTGAAAGACAATGTATTCCCAAGTTAAACTAGTATCAAAAAGCTGTTTAAATGCTAAATTGAAATGTGCAAATCTCCAGTTTCATAGGCAACCCATATTTAACAAGCTGTTTCAGTTTCCTAATGGCATCCTGTAAGCAGCCTGGAGTTACAGGTATGTCTACAAAATTCTTAACAGAAGGGAGGGAATATTTTATTTCAATTGGCATGGAAGGATACATTGAAAAGTCCAAACCATGTGTTCCACGAAACTCCATTTTCAAGCCACAGACAGCAAAATGGCTGTAGGCTCCACCTACAGCGATAAAATGAAAATAAAATACTCCAAAGGATAGTTGGTGGAAGTGGGGTGATGACATTCCTGTTGCCAAATTCTTCTCTGCCACATTTGTGGCATCCACGCTTGGTGAGTTCTGGGGAAGGCAGCAACAAGAGGATCAGTCTGAGAGGTAGCAAACCTCTTGCTCAGGAGCAGGGGCAAAGGAGGAGGTTACTTGCTGGAGTCCCCTTGACTGCTGGTGGTGGTGGCACTGAGCCTGATCTGGGTAATAGGTCCCAGGCAGTATGGATATGTGGACCAGTAGCCAAACAGCTTGTAGCTCCTTTCTGTGCATTACAGCACATGGGGCACAGGTATCTGGGGTAGTATTTTGCTCTGGCCAAGGGAAAAAATTGTACTAAGCCCAACTGCAGGGTAGCAACACTCTGGGTATTTACCAGCATGTCACACTGACAGTGAACAGTGCAACTGGATCACAGACACAGGTTAGAAAATGTTAGAATTGCTCCTGACTGAGGGTGGCACAGGATCTTCAGGCTATAGGTGGGGGACAGGGGACTACTGACCATGAGACTTTGTGTCTCAGTAGTTTCATTTTGACCCAACCTCGCCATGGTGTGCCTTAAAGAGAAGTTTCAGGTGAAGTTGCCAGGCGATATTACCAAAGATGAATTTCCTATTAAATAGAAAAACTTTGTAAATTATCTGTGGAAGCAAATTTGGCAATCTCACTAACTTCACCAGTGAATTAAAACTTCACAACATCTCTACTCTCTCTCATCCCATGATATCCTCCCAGGTCCCATGTGCTGGCAGCTGAAGCTGGGTTCCTAAATAGGTTGTAATTAGGTGCTTAATCTGCATATAATTCCATAGATGCAATTTAGGAAAGAGGCCTGTCCTTTCAGGTCAACAAAATCTAAATCTTATGCTGCCTGTCTGGAGCGATCTCCTACCCATTGCAGTCCCTCTCCCGAATTCCCAGTTCAGCAAGACCATATATGCCTACCCCCACCTAGAGTTTAGGTTTATGGCATACTGACACAGTCACAAATGCACTCCGGGGTCAGGCCTCTGCTCCCACGGTGCCCAACCTCGGCGCGATATGTGAACAGGAGACAAACAGGGTAACTCTCCTGTCTGTTTTGGGTCCAACAATTACCAGTCTCGAGTCCTGGGGTCAAATATGAACCCTTTTTCACTAGTATGCCCAGTTAACAGGTTCAAATATCATACAGTCTTTGGAGAAATGCAGTGCAATACTTAACCCAGCGGGCACCCAACCTAGTTCACAATCCTCCTTTTGACTCAGTTGAGACCTAGGTACTTTTCTTACCTTGATGCATATGGTAACACACTGTAAGCACTTAACAGTTCTGTCAGAATTATCAACACTGTCCCAGCATTCACATTCAAAATGAGGAAAAGGCTCAGGCAGGATTTTGAGAAAAACAAAGTTTACTAAAATTAAAAGTAGTAAATGAAATACAAAACACAGAACATATAATTTAGGATACAGTCATAAAAAGAAAAGGACAAGTGTAACAACCCACTTTATACTGGGTATCTAATCCTAACCTAGTTTCAATTTGTGAATAGTGGTGGCTGAATTACCTTTTTAGTAGAAGTGCTCGAGAGTGTGTTCTTTCAGGAGTCCAGAAATCAAAAAAGCACTATGTTCTCTTAGCTTTGACCATCTAAAGGGAACAAGGGTCCCACCTTGCTGGTGAGGTCACAGCTCAGTGCTGATGCTGGCTGTGAGGTCACTCTCTTCCTGCCTACCAAATTAGTCTCAGGCATGTGCATATTGCTAAGCATCCCACGCAAAAAAAAAAAAAATATATATATATATTTTTTTTTTTTTTAGATTAGTGAACCTGCTTTATGGCAGGTCAGAATTACCCCTTTGATCTTCAGGGGAACTTCCTGACAGCTATTTCTCCTAGTGGTGAAAAATGTAACAGATATCTGTCAGAAGTTTCTTTCCTCCTAATATGTCATAAAATGCAATACTTTATACAAGTGGTTGATTTACAACTTATACAAACTGGTATCTAAAGGACGTGCTTAATTAGATTTTCCACTGGGTCATTGAGAGTGCAATCTGTCCTTACCACACTTTTAAAATCCCAGGTCCCATAATGCTCTTGTGCTGACTGCCATACTTTTCCAAGCAGAAATTAAAAGAAAAATATATTCATCACAAATATAATACCGACAATAACAAGCAGATTGGCGAGGCATCACAGCCACAAGTATAGGTGGATGTCCAAAAGGGCCATTCTTTAAACTTCCCTCCATACATTTTTAGGACAAAAGCAGGAATAGGGTTGCCCTTCTGCTCCCTGGATTGGTCCCAAAGAGTTCTGATCTGAAGCCCCCCCCATCTCTCTTTCTAAATCTAGTTAACGTACCATCCCTTTCACCTTGTCCATATGCAACCACATCCATATCTGCCCAAGCCCCCACACCACCACCAAATAACAGTCCTTTATTCATGGGATTTGAAATTCCCCTCTTGGACCATGGAGCCATCATTCTCAGTGCTGAAATTCTGGCCTTCCCCCCCTTCCAAAGGAAGCCTTGCACCAAGACGGCTGTTTCCAAATTAAGTCCCCTATGTATAGGGGCAGGTATCAGAGGAGGTATAATACCTTTTTTTTTTATTTATCGTCCTGTGGCCACCTCTGTACACTCCAGCTGTACTTCTCGCAGCCCGTCAGCTGGGATCCGGCCACCATCCGTCTCGCCCGGGACCACTGGCACCCCCCTATACCCCTTGCAGCTTACCCCCCGCAGCGGGGTGGCAGGGAGCCCCCAACTCTCCACCCAGACAGATCCAACTTGGGGTGCCATCATCCCAATGAACACTCACAGATGGCTATCAAGCCATAGGAGGCGCCACTCTTTTCCCTGTTCCAGGATTCCCAGAGTGGGTGGGTGTGCAATGATGCTAGCGGTTGGGAGCGCGCACGTGTCCGCATGTGCCCACGTCCAGGTATTTGTCCCCCGACTCCACCCCTGAGTACGGCATGCACCTCCACTCCCAGCCTCCGCCAGGTGGCAGTCGAGCACTGACCGTCATGGACCCCCCCCCCAGAGAGGGAGAGCAGTCCTTCGGATGCTCAATCCCTCTCCTCTCCTGCCAGCCTGTGGAGACCTGAGCTCATTCCCGAATCCGAGTCACTGGTGTGGTGTGAGGTGTGGCGTCCAGCGCCTCAACCCTCAGTGCCACCGGGCCAGGTAAAATACCTTTGACAGTACCATCATCTGTAGTGTCTGTGCCTTCCTCCAGAGGGTGAGGTGAATGCACTCAGGCTATGTCTTCTTTTAGGCTTTTCCCTAGAGGATAAGAGTTCTGTATCGGTCATTTCCTCCAGCCTGCAGATATGTGAATCCCGATACTTTATAGACTTAGTTGCCGACTGCAGTCCTGTGCCCTGCAGGTGCGTCTCTGCGCACTTGG
Organism: Neoceratodus forsteri; assembly: GCA_016271365.2. Classification (NCBI taxonomy): domain Eukaryota; kingdom Metazoa; phylum Chordata; order Ceratodontiformes; family Ceratodontidae; genus Neoceratodus; species Neoceratodus forsteri. The sequence goes on along the minus strand of JADMNL010000024.1, from coordinate 249,673,660 downwards.
CATTCATGCCCATAACCTCCACCTTCCCACACTTGTTCCTAATCCCCAACAGTATGGCAAATTGATTAAAGTGAATTTCTGACTTACCCGATGGCAGCTTACTCTAGCATGGTGTGGTAGCTGCCTTCCGCGGTAGTCATTCTAGCCAGGTTAGAAAAAAAGTGTGCAGCCCATATTCCTGATATTTGCTTCATAAATTAGTTTTAGCATTGGCTGCCTGATGCATTCTCAAAGCCCCAGTCCAGCCACCACACCCCCGCGCTCAAACAGATGTAATGACGTGTGGCCAGGGAGAGAGAAGGGGTGCACCCTATTGAAATGAATGGGGCTAGATTTTTCATTCATTTATAAGATGAAGAATGGTGACTAACAGATTAATGAAGAGCACCGCTTGACTAACATGATCCTTGTTAGTCAGATGGTGCATTTCATTAATCTGTTAGGGCCATTTTTGATCTTAAAAATGAATGAAATATCTAGCCCCATTCATTTCAATGGGCCGTGCCCCTGTGCTTTCCTTGGCCATGCGTCATTATGTCTGTTTGAGCCCGGGGGTGGTGGCTGGACTGGGGCTTTGAGAATGCATCGGGCATCTGATACTAAAACTGATTTATGAGGCAAATATCAGGAATATGGGCTGCACACATTTTTTCTAACCTGGCTAGAATGACTACCACGGAGGGCAGCTACCACACCATGTGAGTAGCTCCCTGTATCGGAAAATCCCTTTAATCAAAGCTATCAGTGCAGATATGGAGGTGGCTGGATTCTTTACTGTGACAAGACTATCATCAGCAAAGAGCACTGCCTTGTACAAGGCTCCTCCCACCTCTACACACTGCACTTTGGTGGACCCCCTAAGCCTCTGGCCAAAGGCTCTGTATCTAATACAAATAATGCTGATAACAGAGAGCAACCCTGTTGTGTTTGGATGAAGATAGAGAGGCATACCAAAACATCTCTGTAATCAATCACTGTACCTGTATATCTCTGTAACTAAATCCGGGTCGCCCATGAAAAAGGGACCTTCGGGGCTCAATGGGCCTACCCGGTTACCAAAATTGAATAAATAAATAAATTATACCTTAATTGGCCTCCTTCTAATCTCATGCTGTGTCCTCTTGTCCTGCTATTTTTCTTATATTGAAACATGTTAGACTATTTCACCTTGTTAATGCCCTTAAGGTGTTTGAATGTTTCGATCATATCACCTCTCTCCTCCTTTAGCGCTTAGGGTATACATATTGAGCTCCATTAATCTGTCCTCATATGTTTTCTGATACAGTCCCCGGCACCATTTTGCTGCCCTTCTCTGACCGCCTCAATTTTGTCAATGTCCTTGTGAAGGTGTGGCTCTCAGTACTGCACATGCAGTACTCCAGATGGGGCCTAACCAATGTCTTGTAAAGAAGGATTATTACTTCCCTTCCAACTTGTGATACCCCACTAATACACCCCAACATCCCCTAGCCTTACCTACTGCTTTAGTGGTTTGCTTGGATGATTTTAGATCATCAGTGATGATGATGCCCAAGTCTCTTTCTTCCCTTGTGCCTGCCAGCAACTCCCCTCCCAGCCTATAGGCAGCGTCAGGGTTTCTCTTCCCCATGTGTATGATCTTGCACTTCTTTGCATTAAACCCCGGTTGCCACTCTTCCGACCATTTTGCTGGTTTATCCAGATCTCTTCTCATTCTGCCCACCCCATCTGGATCATCTACTCTGTTGCAGATCTTGGTGTTATCTGCAAACAGACAAACCCTACCCTCCAGTCCATCTGCAATGTCACTGATGAAGATATTGAAGAGGACTGGCCCCAGTACTGATCCCTGAGGTACCCCACTTGTGACTTGCATCTCTTCTGACTGTATACCATTTACCACCACTCTCTGTTTTCTGCCCGTCAACCAGTTTGCCACCCAGTTGACCAACTTCTGACCCACCTGAGCCTACCCAGCTTATTAATCAATTTTCTATGTGGAACAGTATCAAACGCTTTGCTAAGTCAAGGTAGGCGACATCAGCTGCTCCCCTTGGTCCACCTCTCTGGTTACCCAGCCAAAGAAATCTATGAGATTAGTTTGACAGGACCTTCCTTTGTAAATCCATGCTGTCTTGGATCCTGTGCTCCTATAGATTCCAGGTGTTGCACTATCCTTTTCTTAAGGAGTGCCTCCATAATCTTGCCCACTACTGAGGTAAGACTGACTGGTCTGTAGTTCCCTGTCTCCTCCCTGCTACCACTCTTGTGGAGCAGGATCACATGAGCCCTTCTTCAGTCTTCTGGGACCTCTCCTGTGCTCAGAGACTCACTAAACAGTTTTGATAATGGCTCAGCTAATTCCACCCTTAGCTTATTTAGTACCCTGGGATGTATGCCATCAGGCCCCATTGCCTTGTCCACTCTGAGCGTATCGGGCTCTTGTAGGACCCTTTCTTTTGTGAAGGGACTAGTGCACATCTCCCTCCCCGTGTCCATGGTGCTGAGCTGGACCCTGCCTACCTTCTCTTCAGTAAATACTGAGCAGAAGTATCCATTTAGGATAGATGCTTTTCATGGTCCTCCTCCTCACGTGCCCCTTATCCCTTGATCTTAGCAATACCCCTCTGGACTTTCTCCTTTCACTAATGTATCTACAGAAAGTCTTGTCACCTTTACTGTTTGTGCTAGTGTTTCTCGGTTTGGGCCTTTGCCTGTCTTACTGCTTCCCTGCTTCCCTTAGGAAGTTTGGTATCCTCCTCATCTTCATCTCGCTGCATTCCCTTATATTTCCTGAAGGCCTGCCTTTGGCTCTGACCTTTTTCACTGTTTTTGAGAACCAAAGTGGTTCTTTCTTTCTTCTTTTTGCACTTCCTTTCTCTCTAACACAATGGGATGTTGCTTCAAGTATTGCATCCGTAATGCTTGCCCACGTTGCCTGTACCCCCTCACCTGTATTTCTTTTTGCAGGGCTAGCATAACTCTGTCCCATATTTTTGCCTTGGAATGGGATGACTTAGCTCTAGTGGCCAAATTGAACCATACCATGTGAAGGTCAATGGCCCCCAGGTGACCTTCTACCTGGAGATCTGTGATCCTTTCCCTGTTAATCAGTACTAGATCTAGGATAGTCCTGTCTCTTGTGGGTTGTTGTACCAGTTGTTTGAGGCCTTCCTGCTGCAGGGAATCCACCATGTGTCTAGTTCTGGCAGATGTTCCTGCTGGTATTGACCAATCTGTATCTGGCATGTTGAAGTCTCCCATTATCAGAACTGATCAGAACTTCCCCTTTAGCTGTCATGTTTTGTATATCTTCTAACAGTAATCTGTCTATGCCCCCCCCCCCAATCTGGGGGCCTGTAGACAATCCCAGTTCGTATGTCTGTCCCATTTGCTGTTTCCAGGGTTACCCACAGTTCTTCTGGCTCCTTATGTGTATTCTGAATTTCTGTAGCTTTGATATTTTCATTGACACAGAGGGCCACTCAACCCCCGCTTTCTGCATCTTGGTCTCTTCTGAACAGTACATAGCCAGCTACTGAAGTCTCCCAAGTGTGGTTACTGGTAAACCACATCTCGCTAATTGCTACTATTTCCAGTTTAGCCTCTGTCATTATTGCCTGCAGGTCTGGGATCTTGTTTCCCAGACTGTGAGCATTTGTGTACATAATTTTCCACTGGCCAGATTTTGGTGTGTTAGTTGTTGGGTGAAGTCTGGCGTTTCCGCTGTGCGTCGTATGGTGAACCGGACCTCTTTCCTTACCTGGTGATACAGATGAACTACAAACATGCTGAACTCCTGTTTGATCACTAGCTGAGGGGGGAGGGGTGTTCTTCCCATTCGACGTATGGGGTGCTGCAATATGAGAAAAAACATCTGTGTAACTGATTAACTTTAATAAGGAAACCAGCAGGAAACTTTGTTTTATTCCCTCCTTCAGACATCACTTTACTGTAGGTGATTGTGTCAGCTGAGGCCACCTGGGGCCCCAGCTGAGGACTGTGCCTCTACCACCTGCCCCTTTCCCTTGATCCACAGCTAGAGCTAAATCCAAGCATATTCTGTCGGGCTCCACTAACTTCAGAGCCCCAGTTTAGCATTGACTGAATCTGTCAGCCTCCTGCCATCTTGTCCCCCCCCCCCACTGTAGTCTTTCATATACTCTATACTGTGACATTACGGACACTGGATTATAAACAAAGGCACTCTGGCATGTATGGGTCAACAGTGGCTGTTATGGGTTTGGTGACTCTAGTGGGAAAATCACAGTAGATACTGTGGGTGTAGTGTGAAATCACTGAATGTACTGCTAATTTGGACTCTGTCTCGAAGTGACCTCTATATTTCTGTTCTTTTATAGTTCTATCTGTTGGAGGGTACTTTGATAATAGTGTGGCAATGTGGCAACCTGATGTAGGTGGAAGTTGGGCGTAATAGGGCTGCAGGGGAGGAGCCAGTGGCAGGGGACAGGAGACTGGTACAGGAAGCAGAGGTGTGGTTGGTGGCAGGGCTCGGGGGACTGGTACAGGGGACAGCAGATGTACCAGGCTAGACAGAATCGTGAACTGCAATGGTTGTGGGGCAGCTATCTGGATGGGCACACTGTGGAAGCTAGGGGGTGTCCCATTTGCCTCAGGCTGAGGGGACTGGAGGTAGAGGTCCAGTGGCTAGGGAGGGCGTTAATGAGTATTAAAGGAGGGAGGGAGAGCACTGGAGCAGGATGGCCACCTCCTCAGGGGGACCAGAGGTACTGAGTCAGTGGTATCATGGATGATAGGGGATGGGGTGAAACATGTTAGAATCAGTAAGAGGGAGCCTCAGGGTGGTACTAGTGGTACTGGGGAGATACATTCAGTAGATGCTCAGGTTCAGGAAATAGGTTTGGGGTACTGTGGTGGATGATGAGGGAGGGGCTCCAGGAAGGGGCAGGAGGAAAAAGGGTAGGGAAAATGCAGGAGGTAACTGTCTGGCAGTAGAGGGGCAGTGGGAAAGGGAAAACAGATAGGGGTAGAAGGGAGGGCATGGGGGCAGGGCAGAGGGGAACCAGAGAGGATGGGAAGGCGGTTGATGAGGTAGGGAGAGTCATAGGGGGTGTGATGGGTAACAGGGGAGGGGCGGTGAGAATAACAAGAGGTCAGTTCGACGGGATGGGGTGGGCTTGGCTGGCGGTGCAGATCAAGTCACAAGTGTGCAGGACAGGGTGGACATTTAAGGTGGGGCTAGGGGTAGTAGAAAAGTACAGGGGAACAGTGGAAAGAAGGGGGCGGGGTCTTAGTACAAGGGCACTAAATCCGAAAAGGGGTCAGATGGGGAAGGAAGGGAGAATGGCATAGTCAGATATGGGTGGAATAAGTACCTGGATTAACAGTGAGTAGGGCAGGACAGTCCTTGCTCAAGTATGTTAGAAGGAGAAGAGATAAACCGCATGTGGTGGGGTACATGGGCACAAATGACTTCGGGACAGTAACTTGAATTGGTAAGGGAGAGGTTTGAAGAACTGGGAGGTTGTGTTTGGAGGTAGGAGTTCAGTGGCCCAGTACTCAGGGCAAGTACAGCGAGGAAAGAAAGGATAGAAGAATTTAACTCTTGGCTTAGAGAGTGGTGTTGAACCCAATGGTATGGGCTGGTGGGAGGTTGGGGAAACACCTGGGACAACAGTGACCTGTACACGAAAGACAGATTGCATTTGAGTAAGGTGGGTCAGGGAGTCTTGAAGCAAAGGCTGGGGGGAGTACAAAGCATCGAGGGTGGATTTTAACTAGGTATGGGGGGTGGCGAGGATGTAGCAGGTATGCAGGGCCACCAGAGAGGGGAACCAAATGAGCTAACTCCCCCATGCTAACAGGGATGGTACCAGGGTAGAACCAGAGGGGGGAGTCAGGATGAGGGGGAATGGGTTAAGGTAAAGAATGGAACTGAGTGGAGGGTGATTTCCCTGAATGCAAGGAGCCTGGGGAACAAAACAGCTGAGTTACAGGCTCTCTTGGCTGTCAGGATGGTGGACATTGTGGTCGCCATGGAGACTTGGGCCACCCAATACCAGGATGGGATCTGATGATCCCAGGGTATATGATATATCAAAAAGACAGAGGAAAAGGGAGCAGGGGAGGGGGATCAAGTTTACATTAGAGAAGGGATAAGGTGTACAAGGGATGAGGGGGAGGAGGGCAAGACAGATGCATTATGAATGCAGTTCATTGATTCTAAAAGTAGGACACTGCAGGTGGGGGGTGGTGTACAGACCACATCTCAAACAGAGGACTTGAACAGGGAGTTAGCGGAGCAGATTAGAAGAGTATGCAGGAAAGGGAACACAGTGATTGTGGGGGACTTCATTCTACCAGGAGTAGACTGGCACCCCAGCCACCTTGCATGCAAGGGAGCAGGTGCTACTGGAAGCATTCCAGGACAGCTTCCTGGCACAGATGGTCAGTGGGCCAACTCGACTGGAAAACACACTGGACCTAGTGCTAACTAACAGGGGAGCTGTGAGGGAGCTGAGGGTGGAGGACCCACTAGCTGGGAGCAACCGTCAATCGGTGTGGTTCACGCCAGCATGGGCAGGGAGACTGAAGGTACAGGAACCAGGGTGGTTGACTTCAGGCGGACAGACATTATCAAGATGGGAGAAATTCTGGGAAGGCACCTGGTAGGAATTAGGCCTGATATGGATGCAAATCAGAAGTGGGAAATGATCAAACCTGGGCTGATGGAGGCTACTGGGTCATGTACCAGGACGCTGAGCAAGAAGAGCAGGGCCAAGAAGTCAAGCTGGCTGAACAAGGAGGTTTTGGAAGGGGTGAGGGCAAAAAAGCAGTTTTGCGGAAGTTCAAGAAGTCCGGGAAGGGGAGGACAGAGAATTTTATGCGAAGAAGTCCAAGGAGGTAACCAGATTGGTCAGGGCGGCCAAGGCTTCCAGGGAACTGAGGCTGGCACAGGGCATCAGGGAAGGGAGAAAGACTTTTTCAGATACATAAGGGAGAGAAGGAGCTGCCTGGACCAGATAGTGAGGATTAGAAAGGACGGGGTGGTTGGAGAAGAGGTTGAACAGGCAGAAGCACTAAACAAATACTTCTGTGTTTACGAAGGAGAAGAGTAGACAGCTACCTCAGGGATGGGAAGGAGGGCAAGGGGGAAGGGTGGCGGATAGGGCAATTACGGAGGACAGGGTGCTGGAGGTATGAAGGCACTAAGGGTGGATGAGGCACCAGGTCCGGATGGCATTCACCCCATGGTGCTGAAGGAGCTGGTGGAGGTATTGATGGGGCCACTGGCGGACCTATTCAGTACCTTCCTGGACACAGGATACATACCATAGGATTAGAGGATGGTTTATGTGGTGCCCCTCCACAAGCGTGGCCCAAAGGATGAACTAGGCAATTACAGACCTGTAAGCCTCACATCCATTGTAGGAAAACTTATGGAAGCATTCCTGAAAGAGAGGCTAGTGACCTTTTTGGAGGAAAATGGACTCCAGGATGGTCAGCAGCATGGGTTAGTCTCAGGAAAATCCTGCCAGACCAACCTAATTGAGTACTATGACTGGGTAATAAGGGAAATGGAAAAAGTCATGTAGTAGATGTACTGTATTTAGACTTCAGCAAGGCCTTTGATTCAGTGCCTCATGGGCGGCTGGGGGTTAAGTTGCAGTATGTGGGGGCAGGGACAAAGATGGTAAACTGGATCATGAACTGGCTGAAATGGAGGCAGCAACGAGTGGTGGTGGTGGTGGTGGGGGACTCTCATCCCCAAGGGTGGTGATAAGTGGGGTGCCGCAGGGCTCAGTGCTGGGTCCAGTGTTGTTTGGGTTATTCATATCGGATATCTCACATGGCATTAGGAGCAAGATCAGTCTGTTTGCAGATGATACCAAGATAGGAGCGGTGGTGGATGACATAGAGGGATGGCAGGGCTACAGGAGGACCTGACCAAACTGGAGAAGTGGTCGGAGAAGTAGCAATCGAGCTTCAATCGTAAAAAGTGCAAGGTTATGCACTTTGGAGCAGGGAACACGGGAGGGACTACCAGTTGGGTGGGGTTCAGATAGGGGTCACCAAGGAGGAGAAGGACCTAGGGGTGACCATAACGGTAACATGAACAACTCAGCATAGTGCAGAAAGGCGGCAGCTAAGGCCAACAAGATTCTGGGGTGTATTGAGAAAGGAATCTCATCCAGAAATAGGGATGTGATCCTGCTGCTGTACAGGTCACTAGTCAGGCCACATTTGGAGTACTATGTGCAGTACTGGCGTCCCTTTCTGAAGAAGGATATCAGATTGCTGGAGGGGGTGCAGCCCAGGGCAACTACGATGATCCAGGGTCTGGAGAGCAAAAGCTATGGGGACAGGCTGACTGAGCTGAATATGTACACCCTGGAGGAGAGGAGGGATCGGGGGATATGATCAGGGCCCCGAGTTTTCCGCTATTCCATGGGTGCAGCAAACCGCGGAAATATCCTCGGAATTTGCCGTCACCACGGAATTTGCGGCCTCTTGGAACAAATGTGCCTCTCAAATGTTAGTATGCCGCTACCAGGAGCCCACCCCAGCGTGGCAAAGCTTCCTTGCCGACGGGGTGCCCAACTCTGCTGGGTTTCACCCACCCCCCTGTAAGCTGCCTGGTGCCATGCTGGGAGCCCACCCCAGCGTATAAAAGTCCTCCTTGTGTGGAATCCAACAACAACAAAAACCAAACAAAAAAACATCCATCGTTGATTCTTTTTGCACCGGCCCGCACCCACCCTCTGGCACTCCACCTCCCACACCCCACCTCAACCCATACTTACCTCCAGAGCCCAGCGCCGATGATCTTTCAGACCGGAACACTTCTGCACTCTTCAAAGCCGACCACAAACTGAAGAAATGCCGGTAAGCTGTATAATGGCATAAATGGATTTTTTTCAACTTTAGTGCATATCTCAGCCATTTCTGGGAATTATTTCACCAAATTTTCAACATGGGGTTTTTGTTACCTCATGAACTCATGACACTGTTATTTCGTTAATCGGTCCCGAAGGTGGTTCCGCCATCACTGGCGCGGAACCATCTTTCTGGAATGATTAACAAAATGACAGTGTCACAGTTCATGAGGTAGGCTCTAAAACCCTATGTTGAAAATTTGTGAAAATATTCTCAAAACAACTGTTTTACTGAGCGGCATGCTATGAAGTCCCACGCACGCGTAATCTCGAGCATTTTTACTAGTTTCATTCCAGATTTTCAGTATTTATTTTACACACACCTCCTTATGAACAGTGCAACTGTCATTTTTCACATTTCACCCAAAATGTGTTTTCGCACATGTAGCGCACAATGGAGTGGTCGGTGTGCAAAATCAATGTTCCGGACAGATTAATAAAATTACAGTGATACTGTTCATGAGCAGAGGTCTTAAATTGGCTATGTTGAACATTTGGTGACAAACGCCTATAAAATTACTGTGTTACGAGCGTGTGTTGCGCAGTTCCTATGCACGCTTGTAACTTCAAGCATTTTTAATATTTTCACTCCAGATTTTCAGTATTGCCATTTTACCACACCTCCTTATGAAAAGTACAACTGTCATTTTTCACATCTCAACCAAAATGTGTTCTCGCACATGTGGCACACAATGGCGCGGTCGGTGTGCGAAATCAATGTTCCGGACAGATTAATAAAATCACAGTGATACTGTTCATGAGCAGAGGTCTTGAACTGGCTATGTTGAAAATTTGGTGACAAACGCCCTTAAAATGACTGTGTGACGAGCGCGCATTGTGTCAGATTTGGCAAAAAAAAAAAAGGGTAAAAATGTGCCGCAGAATCACCGCAGAAATTGTTGCTGAGTGCCGCAGAAGTTCTGCAGCAAATGAGAACCCTGCCGCAGAACTTTACTCCGATGTGCTGCAGAAAAATCGGGGCCCTGGATATGATTGAGATCTTCAAATAATTGTAGGGGATTAACAAAACAGGCACAGAAGGGATATTTAAGCTGAGGAGGGGAAGGGACACAAGAGGGCATGGTCTCAGGCTGGAGGGTGGAAGATAGCGGAGAGAGATGAGGAAACATTTTTTTTACAGAGAGGGTGGTGGAGAAATGGAACACTCTACCCGAGGAGGTGGTATCCTGTAGGACGGTGGGAAGTTTTAAAAGGACATGGGACAGGGTGCGAGGGGGGTACAGGTGAGGGGGGAAGAGGAGGGAGGCAGCTGCAATATAAGGGTGCTAGCTACACATTCGAGCAGACTTGATAGACCATGAGGCATGTTTCTGCTTGCAGACTTGTATGTTGTATGTAAGTAACACCCATAATAGCTTGTTATTGAGGATGGCTGCCTCTTGGCTGTTTAAAAGTCACTTTTTTCTTCTCTACTCACTCACATATGGCTTCAGTTCAGCCTTAGCATCCTAGGGGCCACTACCAGGTCATTAAAACCCTCCCATCCCCCGGAGGCCAGCCATCTTCAACAGTTACTTGCCAGGTCCCCCAACTCTTCTTCACGGCCCCTAGCAATTTGTTCCCTCCCCATGAGGTGGTTCAGGAAGTAGAATACTGCAACCGGCAGCTAACCACCCCACATCCCCTTCTATGCCTCAGTCACAGGGCAGAGCAGGAAATCTCCAATGGTCTAAATTATGATTGCCTCCCAATCCTTTGTATCTCCCTCCTTTTTTCCAAGTTAAGAGCGGCCAACAGTTTTCCCTTTAAAACCAAGGAGGGCAAATTCTAGAGCTGGGCTTCTTTACTGCAGGTAATTAATTTCTATTATCTGTCGGCTGGTTGAGGACCTGTTTAACTTTGAGCAGCAGTGAGTACCTCTCCTATTCCTCCTACTGCCCCGTCTCTGCATTGCCAAAGCTCAGTGCTTGAGGCTGCTATTGTCTACCACCTCTAATCTTACCATGATCCTTTCAGACAGCATAAATTAAGTAAATAAAATAAAACAGACTAAATCTAAAAAAAAAAAAAGAACCTTGCCAATTTGAAGAAGGGCAGTACCTTTTCCTCGGTTTGAGTGAGTCCACCAGTGTCGATTATGCCTATATGGCAGTCCAATGGATGTTGTTACTGGCAACAGCTACTGACCCACTGATCAGAGTCAGAGCACTCAAATCAAAGCATTTATTTCTGGGCAAAGGAAATGGTTTAGTGCAGTCCACTGATGCTTCTTCAGCTACCCAATTCTCTGATGATCTCCAGTCCCTTTCTCCTTCTCCTGCTCCACTGCTTGATTCCTCACATATCAGGCATTGTCTGCCTTCCTGGTTCCCCTCTGTCTGGTCGGTCCTGATGTGCATGTTGGGCTTGGGCTCTTGTTGCTATAGTCTGCCCTCACAACCTGCTTTCTGCTTCGTGGCTGCGGTCGCATTCAATATGTATTTTTGGGTTTCCTAGGCAGGAGAAAGCCTCTGTAGTTTATCCATTGTCAGTTGCAGGCTTACTGGGGTCCCAGGAGCATTTTATTCTTTTCTTTGCCAAGTCTCCTGCCCTGTCAAAGGACTTCTTTCTTCTATCACACATTTGGGAAGTTTGGTGCAGCGACAGCTTCAGACCTTGCCATTGGAGATCCTTTATTGCCTGAGCCTTGATCAAGATCTGTTCTCTGTCCTGATATTGCAAGAGGTGGAAAAGGACAGCTCTCAGCCAGGCATTGTGGTTACTCAGTGGGGGCCTGAGAGGGTGCAATGTGCATGGTCTGTTTCAAGTGGGTAATCCCAATAGTGATTGAGGAGTTGAGAGTGTGCTCGGCAAAAGTCTATCATATCCTACATTAGTGCCCTTCCACCTTCTCTGGTAGCCAAAACAAGCGGACATTGTTCCACCAATTTCTTGTCTCTTGAGCATTCAGCTTGTTCCAGATGAGACAGATATCTCTCTCTCTCTCTCTCTCTCTCTGTTGCTCAACCATCGTTCCATCAGGTCTGCCTAGTCCTCCAGCCTGCTGATGCATTCCCCCGCTTCCATGAGTCTAACACCCAAGCCATCCACCAATGTTTTCACAGCAACCGCTGCCTCCATGACCCTCGTCAGTTCTCCAGATATAGTTCCCATGACACTCTTGATCTCAAAGAGTTCCTGCTAACAAAGCCTGTTTCAGTCTCATATTGAAAGTCAGCCATCTTGAGAGCTACTCGTGGAGCCACCCCACAATTTATGCTTCTTTGGAGAAATTAAATCCTCCCTTCCTGCCTCCTTCATGCTCCTGATACTTTTTACTGCCAGTAGGTGTGTTTCTCTCTAGGACTACTGTGGTTTAGGAGTGCAGAGTACCGAGATTATGATGCCTCAGACAGAGCCCTAACAGCCAAGCTGCTTTCAGCCCAGCTGCATCATGTGACCCAATAGTCCTAATATTAAATAATGGTAATCTTATATCTGACCCAACAACTATATCTAACAGTTTTAATAATTATTTCATTTCAGCGCTTATATAATGATGATGCTAGCAGCTCAATACAAACAGTTTAGTCAAATACGAAGGGAAATGAAATTCTATAATGGCATCAGATGTTAACAAATTCACTGAAAACTTGACATAGAAACACAGAAATTGATGGCAGAAGGAGACCGCAAGATCCATCGAGTCTATCTGATATGGGTAACTCCCCCAACCCCCCATCCTTTCTGTGAAATAATACCTCTGTTCCTGTTCCAGGCATTTTTGAACCCATTTACCATTTTGGCCTCCACCACTTCCCGGGGCAGCCAATTCCATGGGTCGACCACGCTCTCAGTGAAGAAGAACTTCCTAACACTGCTCCTGAATCAGCCCACCCTTGAACCTCATATCGTGTCCTCTAATTCTGATGCTTTTCTTCTCCTGAAGGAGCTCCTGTACCCCCAACCTTATTTATACCCTTGATATACTTCAACATAAGCAAACCATATGGACCTGACGACTTACATCCAAGGAGACTAAAAGAGTTAAAAGATCAAACTGTTGGATCATTAGCATATATTTATAATGAATCATACATTACAGGAGATGTCCCAAGTGACTGGAGAAAGACGATTGCTACTCCATTATTTAATAAGGGAAACAAGTCATCTGTAGAAAATTACCAATTAGTGTGACGTCAGTTTCTGGTAAACTAATGGAAAAATTAATTTAAGAAATATTAGAAAATAATTTATATGATTTGAGCCTAACTGATTTCTCACAACATAGATTCAGAAAAAGCAGGTTATGTACTACAAATATGCTTGTATTCTACAGGGAAAAACATGAACATAGATCTAAATAACAATACCCCACAGACATTATTTATTTGGTTTCAGGAATACATTCGATGTTGTTTCACATAATCTACTGATTAATAAATTACAGTCCGCTAACGTAAATTTAAATATCATTGTGTGGATCAAAAATTGGTTAAAAAACAGATTCCAACAAGTTGGAATCAAAGGAAACCTATCATCTGACAAAGAAGTCTCTAGAGGAGTGCTGCAGGGGTCTGTATTGGGACCAGCGCTGTTCTCTTTCTTTACCAGCAGAGCCCCGGAAAGAGCAAGTGCCATCCTGCCCTGCCTTAGTAGCAAACTGGTATCACTCTGCCAGTTTGAATGTTAAAACTTAGACGCCGCCATTTTTTCCGACTCGCTAAGTGAGAGGAACGAGTGAGTCAAGCCCCACCTCCCACACGCAACTCCCACACACAACTTAGAATCACTGTAAGTGGTTTAAATGCAATATTTTTTTTAAATGCACACCTTCTCCATGCCATCTCCCTCACTCCCCCCCTCCACACCACACTTAATTTAAGGGTTCATACTCCTGCCGCTCGCCCGCTGTCTGTGCTGCCACATCCTGGCAACGCATCTCCATCTGCAGGTGTGACATTCAGAAAAGTACTGCTCCTCCCATCCCCCAACCATGCTCTTGCCACCTGACCACCGACTGTGCTCATGCTGCCTTCCAGAGTACAAACTGCTTGGGAAGGGGGCACTGCTTCTTTTGGGGGGTTAAATAGCAAGCAAAAACACACAATGCAAGAGAAAAGTGACAGCCAGATTAAAAACACAGCAATGCCCTCTACTGGCAAGTATGCCAGTAGAGGGACTACTTTACAAGAAAGCTAATTTTCTGTTAATTTTTACTCATTTGTAAGTTTTTTTTTAAATATTTTTAACATTTTATTAAAATGAGTAACCCATTTTCTAAGCGAGATAATACCTTCCAAGGTAGGTGGTATGGGTAATGCTGGACATTCCAGTGGCTATAAGGCCACAAAACCAAGGCATCAGGGCCGGAGTCCAGAGCTGGCTGTGGAGACTCACAGTGAGAGGCTGGGGAATGGTTGGGTCAATGGAGGTACTAGCGGCTGGGTGACAGTCAGTTGGAGAAGCCGCCCTGAGAGGAGAGAGAGAGTGAGACAGGGAAAGGGGATCCTGGGGAGCTACTGCTGGACTCGGAGCTGGACAGAGAGGTGAGCCGATTTGGAGGACGAGGCAGTCGGTGGAGGTCGAGTCGAGGTCGGAGCAGCTGAGGAAGCTCAGGCAGCAGAGCAGAGCAACAGATACTGGCACTACTATAGTGAGTAGTGACCCCAAATCCCAACTTTTTAAGTAAGTGCTTGCCTTTGTTGTAGTATGTAATTGCTCAACTTGCAGTTTGGGTCTGGTCTCTTTCTTTCTGGCAGCCTGAGTTGGGGCGGGCAGCTGAAACTCCCACACTGCAGTGTATACTGTACTGCCCTAACTTGATGGCATACACAATACCCCTGCCCCTGTAGGCCTGTAGAGTAGAGACAACAAACGTTATATGGTTTAAGTGTCAAGTACTGAATATGACTACGTGCTTTCTCTGCTGCTCACACTGCTGAAATTTCTGAGGACCTGTCACCGTCACATGTGTGATGATGACCCCAGAAGCTTGCAATGCGTGCTGGAAGAACATTTACCATATACATAAAAAGAAACTATTTCATGTTGGTCTAGTGAATTACTTTCTGGCTCCCAAATTGCATATGTTGTTAAATTTACTACAACAGTAAATTATTATTCAGGTTGCCAGATCCAAAATAATCAATACTTTCCTGGGCAAGCAATGTCGGCCTCGGAAGTGCGCCTGGCTGGGGAGGGAGGCAAGGGGTTTGTCCCTTATTTTTAAATCCAATGTTGGCAACCCGACGCATTCCCCCCAAGTTGTTTTGTTGAAGTCCACGACTGTGTCGTCAAGCGAACTGGTAGCGTAGAGGTTACAGTCATGAGCTGTGAATGGGCTTGTTACATCCAGCAGAAATGGACTCGATTGTTATACATCTGTATTTGGGTGTTTTTGAGGTTGTTGGTGTACTTTTTTGCCATGAGTGACTTAAATCATGCCCCTAGAGTTGTGTCCCCCCAGGAGTTTACAATAGTAAATACATTAGTAAATCTCCTCCCCCCAACTTTCGGCACCACTTGAGTTGTGCCCCCCCAGAGTTTGGAGTAGGAAATCTCCCCAAGACTATCTCCCCAAGTTGCACCCCCACCCGGACTTACACTGATAGCTATATTGTGTTATGCTCTCATTAATGCATTTGACATATGTGGGACTAAATTTCCATGTTAGGTAATATGCCTAATTATGCTGTTTCCTTATCTCCAGTGCCAAAATTTCTTGGGATGAACTTTCAGGTTCACAAGTTTCTAGTCCCATCTTTTTCTACACTGGGGTTTGGTACAAATCTCGCCACAGTCCCAGTCAAAACCTACGTTGCCTGTGTTGCAGGGTTGTGACGCAGTTTACAGGTAAAAGAAGCGCAATGAACACACACTCCATTACAGACCTGTTGAAAACGAATAAAATCCTCATGCCAGACTGCCTGTGCAATGGGAAGGTGACCATTTATGGCACTGAGATCCCAGGTTCGGGAATGAACCCGGGAAGTTGGAGGGCCAGCTTGGGGAGAGGGATTGAGCGTCCCAGGAATGGCTCTTCTTCTCTGTGGGGAGGGGTGTGTGTCTGGTGCAAAGTCGGACCCCTGGTGGAGGCTACGGATTTCCCATCAGCCTATTGTCCATGGAGGTGTGTCAGATGCTGGTGTCACTGCATGGAACACCTCCTTCAGGGGAAAAAATTGCAGCAGCCATTCATGACGCCCCACTTCCTGTGGTCCCAATCACCCACCATGACACTCCCAATCCATGACCTATCCGTTGTCCACTGTACCTGGCCAAAATCCCTGCCCCACCCTGGAGAAGGCAAGAAGAGAACAATGACAATAGTTGCCCTGCCAACATCCTTCTCTCATCATCACAGGCTTGTACTGGTTAGGTGGCCTCACTCTGGGGAAATTCAAGGGTATTGTGCTGTAATAAGCATAAATGCACCCTGCTGTACAGTAGCATGGGGAAAGGCAGTCTAGATAAAAGTAGGGATTGCCAAACCAAGTAGAGAAATGGGCAGACTAGGTAGGCTGTATGGTCCTTATCTGCTGACAGATTCTAAGGAGGTAAGTCCGGGGCGAAAGAGGGGACTGGGGGTTGGCAGGGCTGAGCTGCAAGGTGGTACCATGAAAAACATACTAAATAAAAAAAATTAATAAAATCATTGCTGCCCACATTTCGGACCTCTACAACTCAAAGGAATCTCATACAGGACAGCAAACTGCAGATTTCCTAGCTAACATTACCCTGCCTAAATTAAATTTGGAACAACAAGCATCTACTGACACACTCGTCACACAGGAAGCCACTGCCTCAGTAATTAAATCTATCCCCACAGCTCAAACTCTGGGAATTGATGGGTTACCTAGTGAATTTTACAAGGCACAGGTAGACATTCTCTCTAAATACATGTCTATCATGGATAAGGAATCCCTAGAACAACAGCAGCTCCCACACACACTTCATGAAGCCATAACAGCCCTAATTCACAAGAAGGAGAAAACCCCTAGGCTTGTGGGGTATATCGTGCCATCTCTGTGTTAAATACTGTTATAAAGATATTACCTAAAACATTAGCAGTGAAAGTAACACTGCTGTACCCCAGCTAACACACACTGATCAAGCATGGTTCCTCCCTCAGCGGTATGATGCAGACAACCTCTTCAACCATATAAACCAGATATGAGCAGGGCAGGGCAGAGCAAATACTCTCCGACCTGGGCAGTGTCCCTAGATGCCAAGCATGCATTTGACTCTCTAGAACTGCAATATTAAAATCAGTACCTCAGATGTTTAGCTTTGGAGACACTTGCATCAGCTGGATAGATATGTTTTATTTATTTTTTATTCCTGTCTAACAATAATAGTTCTGAGTTTTCCCCCTGGAAAGAGGCACAAGACATGACCATCCCCTTTCTGCAACCCTGTTTATATTAGCCCTGGAACTGTTCCTACAAAATATTAGAGAAAATCTGCATATAGTGTATGGTCAAACGTTGTTAGGGATGGAAATTCACCACTCCAAAAATGTTGTTATGCTTCAGTAGCTATGTCAGCTAGTTTGTTATGCTGTGTCAGCTACATAGCTAGTGCAGCATAACAACTTAGAACGTGGTTGCGCATGCGCGTATGCATGGCCTACGATCCTCTGGAAACGGCCGCAGTGGTGAGAACTGTCCAAAGAGGTGAGCGACAATAAAAAAAACCAAAAAAGTAAGGACGCACATTGCCTTTATGAGTGACCATACACTATAAAAGACAGTGTATGATCGCTAATATACACCAAGGATATTTTTTAAACTCTCGAGGTTTCCGTGGTAACTAGACCTCTCAGGTTGCACTCTCAAGGTCTCCAGCTTCCAAGGAAACCTCTTGAGTGAAAAATATCCTTTGTGTATGAGCGATCATACACTGTCCTCTATATTATAGGTATCCAGATACATCATAATAATTGTAAGGTTTTGGACGATGTGCTAATAGTGTCCACGGACCTATCAACCAGTCTGCCATATCTGATGACTTGAATTGTCTGAATTTGAAATCTTATCTGGGCTCCATACAAACTGGAACAAATCAGAGCGCCTGTCAGTGTCCTCAAAATTTGTTAAACCACTGGTCACCCAACACCAATTCAAAAGGGCTACCCAAGGTCGCATATACCTGGGCATCATAATACACCACCATACCTCTAAGATCGCTCAACTAAACACTACCCCATGCTAAAAGAACTGGAAATAAATACTCCCATATAGGAAGCCCTATAGTTGTCACGTTGGGAAAAAATAAGTGCCCTCAAAACGATGAGCCTCCCAAAAATTCTGTATATCACAGCTAACCTTCCAACTGTAATTGTAAGAAAAGTTTTTGCACAGATAAACAACCCTTTCAAACAATTCCTGTGAGAAAGTAAGCACCCATGCTTTAGCACTCTTTAATTGAGGGCTCACTGGTCAGATTGATAGGCCTTCAATGGACCAAGGAATAGGCATTGGCTCCAGCACTATTCCAGTCTAAAACCTGGTTACTACCATCTGGTCATCCAAGTGCCCCTCAGTGGTGTACAACAGAACAAGAGGTAAGTCACACCTACTTATTATCTTATTTTCTCTGCACCCCCAAAGAAGGTGTCAAAGAACACCCCTCAGTTTGGGCCACCGCTTAAGCCTGGAGGAAACACAACTTAAACAAAATGAGGTGCTGTCCCAGACAAATTTACTGCCCTATGGTCCAATCCCTACACCAAAATGCACAAGAAGCCTCTATCAGGGGACATGTGGATTAAAAAAGAAATATACCTGCTGGGACATCTGACAGACCAAGACAGTAACATCCTAATGTCCGTCATCCAAATATCATTGAAGTATAATATTCTGAATCAACAACACTGGAGATACCTTCCAATCTGACCAGCCCTCAGACCCCTACTACTCCCAGGTTATAAACCACATCCACCCCAGAATGGGACTGACTCATGAATAAATTTGGAATGGGTAGGCATATATATATATATATATATATATATATATATATATATCATTAGGGTTGTTCAGAATTCATCAATCGGAACCAGATTTGTCGGATTTTGAATTTTCAGATTTGCAGTCCGAAAATCCTAAATCCTAAAACTGAATCCTCCAACCTATTTTACATAGGCATTTTAGGATTTAGAATTTCAAATCTGAATCCTAAATCTGATTTTTAGTTCCTCTTAGGATTTGAAATGGAATCAGATTAGGATTCTGAAGTTCCTAAAGGCCTAAAATTGGATTGGAACTGGACAGTTCCGAGCATACCTATATATAGTTTAATCCAATCCAGTCTTTACCCCACAGCAGCCAACCCAAAGACGAACTGGGAAGCAGAGTTGGGAAGTGAAATAACAGATAAACTGTGGAAGACATGCTAGAAAATGGCTTATAAAAGTGATAGGGAAGCCCAAGGCCGCTACTTACAGTATAAAATCCTACACGGATGGAATCGCATTCCAGTTGCCCTACACTGAATGGGCCTACCGCCTCACACTACATGTTGGTGATGTCAGGAGCAAGGGGACCTAGGACACATACTCTGGTACTGTAACAAACTAGAGAACTCTGGAAAAATGTAATGGGTGCCTATGAAGAAGCAATGCAAAAACATCACCTTGGTGCCTCAGATTTTGAATATTAGATGATAACAGCAGGGTAAAAGGGACTGCGCACCAAACTACTAAAATGGGTGCAAGGAGCATTGCTATGTGCTAACAACCTTATTCTTTCAAAATGGAGGCAGCCCCAGGGTGTGGCTAGCGGCCGACAAGACAATACGCTTTTGGCAGAGCTCTGTGTCTACAACTTGTTTGTTTTTTATGCTAAAAGGAACTTTACATCAGAAATAAATGTTATTACATGATGGAGCAAGTGGAGACAATCATTCTGGTGTGTTTTCTGGGGGGACCAATTGAGTTATGGACAGACCAAAGTCAGCGGTGGCTCAGGACTCCAGTAAGGGCAAGGAAGGGAAACTGAGTCCTCCAACAGTTATTTCTTGAAGGCTGTTAAAGACCTCGAGCGCTTTGTGAAAGAGTTGGTTAAAAAAACATGGACACCTTCACCACCCAGGTTGCAGCACTGGAGACAAAACCTGAAGTGGTCTCCTCCGATGTTATATAAAGCACAGCAGACAAATCTATGGTAGGATTGTCGGGGCTACAGAAAGAAAGCAAACTTTTAAGAATGCACATAAAACAGTTGGAAAATCCGACAAACATTCGGCTCCTTGGTGTACCAGAGGGTAGCAAGGAAGACATTCCACTCAACTTTATTATTTATCTGTTGAAAACTCTGCTGAACACTGACTATTTTGGGCAAACTAATAAAGTATATCATATTAACCCCAGGAAACGACCCGCTGATTCAGTTACTACTTGCACTCTGTTAATCGTCACTGCAGGAGTACGCATTAGAAACTTGAAAGTCTAGCTTTGGCAAAGAATAATGGCAGTCTGGCACCAGCTGATGGCACGCAAGTGTTCTGCTTTTCAAATCTTTCTTACCCTAACTGACAGAGGAGAACAGCTTTAGATGCAATCAGAAATGATCTCAGACAAATACACTAGCTTTATTGCTTCCTGCAAAGTTGAGATTGATGCACTCTGGGAAAACACTCCTTTTCAGTGATCCAGTTGTAACCCCCTTACAAATGGGGGTCACTAAAAAGCCTTCCTTGGGTGAGCCTAAATGCTCTCCGCCCAGCTGGTGTCCTGTATTTCAGCCGATTTTAAAATAATTTAGTGAGAGTGCCTAATGCCTCCATGTACTGTCGCTTTAGGAGCTGCCAAACCGCAGTGTAAGTAATTTGAACTAGGGGAACTGTGTGTTTCCCTGCTCGAGTTCCGCCTGGGCCACTGAGCAGATCGCTCCATTCTGCAGTCGCTATATGTGCAGGGGAAGCCCTTTCAAAAGATGTAATTATCTGCTAGTAATTTGTTAGAGTGATAATGACAGTACAGTTTGTCTAACCTGCCTTTCTTGCAGCTGGAACTCTGTGTGTTTTGTCCCTCCATTTCGGATCTGAACTGCTAAAGAGGTCCAATCAAAGGGAAGGGGTTCCTTAAAATGGAGCCTGCTGGCAAATCAGAACCTGGACTCTCAAGTGGAGCCAGCTACAAGGGGCTTTTATGAAGAGAGCCTCTGGGAAATGTAATTTGGACCATGGCACCTTTTTTCGTCAATAGAGGGAGCCTGTTGTGACTGACAAGGAGGCTTAGCCAACTGAAACCTTTTGAATTTGAGGAATGCCCAGACTGCCTGCTGAGAGAGTCAGTCTGAGCATGGAGCTGGAAGAGTGAGCAGCTCAGGGGTTGCTGCCATGGGGCAGCGCTGAATCGCTGGAGGCCTGAAAAGGCCTGTCTGTCATCAGCTCTCCTGGAGGGAGAGAAAAGGACTGTGTTTTCTCAGACCAAGTATCTGAACTTTGTGTGTAAAAGGAAAGCAGTTGTTGTGGCCTAGATCATGGGCAACCAAGTGTGGAGAAGAGATTCTGAAGAGGAGCCTTGATTTTCGGATAGCGAATCTGAAGAGGAAGCAAATGGCGAAGTGCCCTGAGGTTTGGGGCAGAAGAGAACCATTTTGAAGTTGGAAGCTGAGGGGGAAACCACCCCGAGTGTTCATGCAGCCGCTGTGTGCAGTAGATTGCACGGGAAGCACGTGTGAGGCCACAAATTTAGCTTGCAACCGTCAGTAAGCGTTGTTCGGACTGAATCTGAGCTTTCAGAGGAAAGAAGAAGCCAAAGTCATTTTGGGACCAGACTTAACCTGAAGAAGACCGACAGTGTGCAGAATTGCGATCTGCCTGTCTGGACTCTGTGATCTGATACAGTAAGTGACCTTTACATATAAATGTGCTTTAGTGCTTGTGGGGGATTGAGCTCTGAGTAATTCCCCATGTTGTGAACTGTGTGCTGTGCTGGGAGTGTGATTCCCTAGCAGGGTTCGAACTGAATCCCAGTTGAATCAGAGAAGAATGCCTCTGTAGACAGGCTAAATCTCCTGAAGTGACCAGCTGCTTGCCTGATAGTGTTCTGTGTACATATAAAATGTGCAGTGAGCTGGAAGTCATAGCCAGTATCACTTGGACTGCATCTGCCTGCATTGAGTGTAAGTGAGCCCTGCCACAAGGGACGGGCCAGCTATTCTGTTTCTCCTGGCAATCCGGGACAATCTGCATCCCATCCAGCTTTCAGCATTGAATCTGTGAGTACAAATCAGGATATCTGCCATCTGTACCTTTAATTGCAAGTGTTTCATCTGATTTTCTTTCTCTCTCTCTCTCTCTCTTTCTTTCTTTCTTCACGAACTGAGCCCACCAGCTCCGGATTACACTTGGGAATTGTGCAAGTGATTTCCCATCACAGGGCCTCAACCAGCTGCACTGATCCTGGCTAGCCCCTCCCCGCAATCCTGGATACCCAGTGAAAGTGACATTTAGGGACTCTGAATACGCGCACAGTACTGTGATTATTAATTTGACTAATCTAATTAGCCTGATTTCCCCCAGTCCTTGTTAAAGCCCCTTAAATAAATCTGATCTGTTTGTTTCAGCAAAGTTACACTGACTGAGGTATGTGTTTATGTTAAAGTTTTGTACAGTGGCTATTGTATTACATCATCTTGTGTTACAGGGGGTCCCCAGAGTCAAGCTGACCAAACCAGTCCTGGGGGTAAGTGTAAATGGTGAAGATACTCATGGTGTACTGTGTGGGACACTAGTAGGCATAAAAGGGGGTCTCAGTGTCCCAGAGGGCTGTGCCAAGTTAGTCGAACTACTGTAAACCCTGACCTCTGGGTGAAGGCACCCGCCATAGAACCTAGGCCCCTCAACCTGTTAGCAGTTGGGCAGGCAGGGGTAGTAGCCCTAGGGATATTGCCACCTGGGGGTTACACAGTGAAGGCACAAAGCATGCGGCCAAGATTAAAGAGGACTTTGAGAAATCACATCATGAATTGGAAGATGAAGAGGATGATCCCCAAACTTATCAACAGACTGCAGTAGAAGGCGTGACCGCGCTCCAGTAGACACAGGATGGTGCAAGATCGGGGGTGGCTAACCCCCCACTTACTAAACAAAACAACATAATGAAACTGCACACCACATGCTAAAGCTAGTAAGCTTATGAAGGAACAACACCTGTGCTCCAAATTCGGCTGCTGAAATTTTATTATCATATGTTAAGCATTTTCCTACAAATAGGTCAGTTGCCTGGGAGATGCTGCCTCAAAATTGGAGCTTAAGTGTTATTCCTTCATAAGCTTACTAGCTTTAGCCTACGGTGTGCAGTTTCGTTTTGTTATTTTGTTTATCAACAGACGGGACTTGTAATATAGTTTTAGCCCCTCAACCTGTTGGCAGTTGGGCAGGCAGGGGTAGTAGCCCTAGGGATATTGCCACCTGGGGGTTACACAGTGAAGGCACAAAGCATGCGGCCAAGATTAAAGAGAAACTACTTCTAAATGCCAAAAAAACAAAAGCTATGTTCCTTGCCACAAAGAGTTGCTCTGCCACTACCCCATCACCCACCACCCTACAATTATCCACCCTACTTGGAGAGAAGCTGGAATTTGTTGATAACTTCAAATACCTTGGAGTCTGGATTGATAACAGGCTTGACTATACTGTCCATATTGAAGAGCTACTAAAAAAGCTGAGACAAAGGCTTGGTCTATTTTTTAGAATAAAACACTACCTTAACAGAGACTCCAAAAAAAGGTTAATCCAGGCATCATTCCTATCCCTCATTGATTATGCTGACTTTCTCTATGGCCATTGTTCACTCCACCTCTTAAATAAGCTGGACACCCTGTATCATAGGTCCATCAGATTTATTACTGACCTTCCCTCCAGCACCCATCATTGCTCTCTTTATATGGCAGTCAACTGGACATCCCTACAGCACAGAAGAAATAGGAATGCTGCAATCTGGATATTCAAAGCTTTATCAGGCAAACTACCTGCTATATCACAGACTGTTTTACCCAAATTACTTCTAGGCCATATACCTTAAGGATCAGTAAACTTATCATTCTAAAGTCCCCAATGCCTGCACCGGTTTGGGAGGGCGCTATCAGCTACACTTTAGCAGTTACTTGAACTCAATCCAAAATCCATGAAACTAAATAGCCTCTTACCTTTAACATCCTTCAAAAGATTATTCTCCATCCTATTTCCAGAACACTGCAATTGCTTTTATAAGGCCTAATCCCTACCTACCTACCTCCCACCCTTTTTCCATGTTCCATTATGTTAATTCTACTTCTATTTTCCAATCACCTGTTATACTCTTAAAAACCAACTAGGCCTCACAAATTGTATATTTTGCCTGCTATACCCATTGTCTCCTTTTTCTTACAGGTTAAATGGTTTTACTGGGCCTTGTATATATGTAAATTGTTGTATATTATCTTTTTATGTTATTGTACGACTGCTTATGTTATTCTTGTCTATGTAAAAATACTTGTACTCTTATTTATATGACCACTCAGGTCCATCTTGTAAATGAGCTTCGCTCAATGATGTTCACCTGACTAAATAAAGATTTGATTGATTGATTTAGCTATCCTCTGGATTAATTCCCCACAGCAGTAGTTACACGATTTGATGTTAAAGGGAAAGTATCCTCAACCTATTTTTTGTATACTTGTCTAGTTTGTAAGCAAGAACAATGATTCCCTCTCTTGCAACCCCCTAATTTCATCCTAATTTAAATATAAATGAGATTGCCTTATTCGGTTTTGCCCCAGTGTGAGCACTTGTTTGTCTCCATTCCAAAGGTCATGACCCCACACGTGCAAAGCATCATGGGAGTCAATGCGTACATGCACAAGCCAGCAGAAGTTATACTCTCATTCAGCTCTGTTACATGTTGTGTGAAGTCCCTGTAGTCTCTAAAAGCATTTTTTTTAAAATGCAGATACACTTTACACTACAGACAACAGCAGGCCACTTACTATGCCTTGAAAAGTTCCATGTCCAGCATAAGACAAGAACACAGGGACTGCAGTGGACAGCAACAGCACAGACTAATACAGTATAACTACTGCAGGCTTTAGCACCAACACATCATAAAATTCCGGGATACCTTACACAAGTCAGGTCATGATCTTTGCAATGGAGTTAAGCAGGTTTTCAACCAGACTTAAGTACCTTAATTTATTAAGGAGGGGTGTAATAGAGGCAATCATTGTACATGCCTGCAAACTACACACACAAAAGAATAAAAGGCTTAGGGGACCGTCCCTTTAAACAACTTTAGTAATTAGGTTTGGGCACAACATATGAGACGAGTTCTCTGATTTTACATGGAGCACATTTTTATGGAGGTAGAACAGCCATAACTTACTTAATTGTAAACGGCCAGTGTGTGGGGAGGGATGGAGATTTTTTCTTCCGAAATGGTGATGACCATGTGGTTGCTATGTGTTGCAGCAGACTGCTGACCAAGGCATACCACAAAAAGCTTCTCACCCTGTATTGCATCAGTTGCCAGCTACTGTCCAAGAGCCCCTACGGACTACGGGATTTCTACTAAGCTCACAGTTTCCCTACAGTTTTAGTGTAAACTTAAGATTTCCATTTGCCAATGTCTGACATGTATGCATGCCACATTGATGTTATTTACCTGTATAACACTTCAAAGGGCAGTTAACCAGTTCGGTAATAATCTATGTAAGTTCTCACATATGGTTAGAAATTTTAGTACTTTGATGGCTGGATTTAGTTGAAGTGGGGGGGAGGCATGAAAGTTCATTTTGAAACTTTCTTAATTACTGGACTACTTATCGATTTATTGCCATTTACATGGACTTCTGAATGTCCCTTTGGGGCACTTCAAGAGTGCTTTGCACTCCTGACTCTTACTGGAAATTACATTTTCGCCTGCAAGTCCGTGGTTTTCCTTCAAGTAGTCATATTTTAAATTTTTTAATTCTAAATGTACAGGCTAATACATCTGCAACCCCCTACAAATGGGGTTCCTAAAAAACTTCCTTGGGTGTGCCTAAATGCTCTCTTCCAGGCTGGTGTCCTGTGTTTTAGCTGTTTAAAAAGAAACTTCATGAGAGTGTTTAATCACTTCTGTGCCTGTCTTTTTAAGAGCTGCCAATTTTGCAGTGTATAATTTTTCTGGGTAACGGCCGAGTGTGTCTAGGCTCGAGTCCCGCCCGGACTTCAGTGTTATCGCTCCATTCTGCCACTGCTAATTGCGCAGAGGGAGCTTTATTGAAATCTGTAACTGTTTACTGTTTATCTGCTTTAATGACAATAGTACTGTAGTTTGTTTAACCTGCCTTCTTTGCAGCATGGACTTTATGTATTGTACCACCATTTTGGTTTTGGACAGCTAGTCAGCCCCAATCAGTACCTTTGGGGACTCTAAAATGGAGCCTGTCCCCAGGGGTCTTGTGGGAGCAAATTTCTGTAGGAATTGTAGTTTTTACATTTTGGCGCCAAAACAGACCAGGAGGGGGAGCCCTTGCTTTGACAGACAGATGGATCAGCCAACTGAATCTTTTGGATCAGAGGGAAATTCTCAAGCTACCTGCAGCAGTGGAGCAGAAGTGAGTTGGAGCTGGAGGAGTGAGCAGCTCGAGGAGCTGCTACCTCACAGGGTAATGTGGGGACTTGGTAGGAAAGCTGAGTCTGGCCTGCCTGCCTTCAGCTGTCCCATATGGAGAGATAAGAGAAGCTTTATTTCGGACCACGTCTCCGAGTCATTTCGTTGTGCCCCGATATATGGGCACAGTGAGCAAAAAGGTCGTCTGAGTTGGGAAGTGGAAGAGTGAACAGCTCGAGATAGTCGAGCAGCAGTTCTGCATAGTTTCGCATGGGAGAACGGTAGAAGGGCTGAGTTCTGGCCTGCTGCCTGCTATCCCTGAGAGGGAACCCGTGGATATTTCAGACTGAATCAAAATCAAGAGAGAGAGAGATAGAGGTATTAAAGCCACTGAACTGTGATCAGGCTTGAAACCTGTAGAAGACCGAAGATTTGTTGAACGTGATCGGCCTGTCAGGACCTCAATTAGTGCTGGAATCCCAGTTTGGCGTAGAGACTCTGTAATTGCGACCGGACTGCCATCCGCCTGGTACAGTGATATTTCCTTACTGTAAATGTGCTATGTGCTGCTAGTGGGTCGCGATTTGGTTCCCCACTGTATGTTGAACTGTGTTCAGCTTGCCAGAGGCTACATCCAGCTCCACCGGCCTTAATCCGCATTCATCTCCATTCGGCTGGGGCCTTGCTACACTGGCCCAGCCAGATTACTCACGCCACAGAGAAAGCTATCGATGAGAGATCTGCCTGGGGATCACCCCGCTGCTCAACGTATTGATCAGGAATTATGCCTCGGTGATTCATGTGGGTCCTGCTTCTCCTGGCACTCCAGCTCAACAACCTGCAGTCTCAATTTCATCCTTTCTGTATCCTGTATAGGGTATCATGAGTAAACACCAGGGTAGCTCCCTGCAACAAAAGCTAAATCTCAAGTGTTGTCATCTGATTGCATTGTTGTTTTTCCTTTCACGAACTGAGCCCTCTGGCTCCGGATTACAAATAGTATGTGTGGTGCATGTGTCTTTCTTCCATCACAGGGCCCCAACCAGCTGCAACGCCAGCCTATCCCGGGCAACAGTCCAGGCTAGCCCACCCTATTCTCACCTGGGTACCCAGAGTGTGTGACTGTGTAGGGACTCTAAATTGCATGCATAACTGTCTGATTGATTTAGCCATTAAGCCAATCAACCTGATTATGCCCCTTCCTTGTTCAGGTCCCTTGAAAAAATCAGATCTAACTCTTTTAGTATTGAAACTGACTGTGGTTCCAGTTTTTACTAAAAGCACTGTACTGTTGTTGCTTGCTGTGCCTAACCTTGTTTTACAGGCGGTCTCCAGGACTGACTTGGCGAAACCTGTCCTGGTGATAAGTGCCAACCAAGTGGGGAATTGTATGCTGAATAGGGGTTACTGTGAAAGTGTGTGTTAACTACTGTTTAGGCCACTAGAGGGGAAAGAGGGGGGTTACAGTGTTCTGGAGGGCTGTACCCAGGTTAGTCTTGTTACTAACAACCCTGTACTCTGGGTGGAGGCACCTATTTCTGTTCCCAGGCCCCTCAACCTGCAACTAGACAAGCAGGCAGGGGTAGTAGCCCTTGGAACAGTGCCACCTAGGGGTTACATCTTGGAGGCACCACTGGGATTAGCTCCATCTAGTGGCTGGGAGGACCAATGTCTAACTTTGCTGAAATATTTGGCACCAACTGGGTTACCCGTCATTGGCACGGATCGTAGGGATGGGCCCCCACTTGTATTTAGAATATAGAAAGCAATAATGTAAATAAGTATGGTAATATTTTTGTGTGGATCATAGTAAAGTTAGCAAGTTTATGGAAAATACATAATTGTTGTAACTGCAGATATATATATATATATATCTAGAGTATCTTGAATAAGTATAGTCATTTGATAAGGTTACGTTTTCTGCTATTATCCTTGTCTAGTGTAGTAGTGTCATGTATATCTCGTATAGCATAACGTTGTTCTGCAAATATACTGTGAGCATAGACTTGACGTTGACGCCAAGTTTTTCCAGGCAGAGAAGAGTGTAACCCCCCTTACAAATGGGGGTTCCTAAAAACCTTCCTTGGGTGTGCCTAAATGCCCTCTGCCAGGCTGGTGTCCTGTGTTTTAACTGTTTAAAAAGAAATTGCATGAGAGTGCCTAATCGCCTCTGTGCCTGTCTCTTTAACAACTGCCTATTTTGCAGTGTATGATTATTCTGGGAAGC
This sequence comes from Neoceratodus forsteri, assembly GCA_016271365.2. Lineage (NCBI taxonomy): Eukaryota > Metazoa > Chordata > Ceratodontiformes > Ceratodontidae > Neoceratodus > Neoceratodus forsteri. Next base: position 249,645,015 of record JADMNL010000024.1, on the reverse strand, counting down.
GGCCGAGTGCGTCTAGGCTCGAGTCCTGCCTGGGCTTCAGTGTTATCACTCCGTTCCGCCATCGCTAATTGCTTGAGAGGAGCTTTATTGAAATATGCAACTGTTTATTGTTAAACTACTTTAATGGCAATAGTACTGTAGTTTATTTAACGGCAATAGCTTTAATGGCAATAGTACTGTAAAAGACAAAGAACCTCTGTGTGCAAACACTGAGTCAAGGGTTACCCCAAAGGGCATTTGGCTGGGAAGCCAAGTTTCAAGAAAATATAAAATCACACATGCCCCCACAATGCAAAGCATCATGGGCTGCATATGCAAATCACCACAGAATGTTATGCTGGTCCAACTTTAAGCAGAATTGCATGGTGCCGAAAGGCCTCTCACACAGTTTGCAAAGGGTGCTATAGTACTGTAGTTTGTTTAACCTGCAGCAGGTTAACAACAGGTTTTTGCAGCATGGACTTTATGTGTTGCACCACTATTTTGGTGTTGGACTGCTAGTCAGCACCAATCAGTACCTTTGGGGACTCTAAATGGAGCCAGTCCCAGGGGTCTTGTGAGCAAATTTCTGTAGGAATTGTAATTTTCACATTTTGGTACCAAAACAGACCTGGAGGGGAGCCCTTGCTTTGACAGACAGATAGATCAACAAATTGAATCTTTTGGATCAGAGGAAATTCCCAAGCTACCTGCAGCAGTGGAGCAGAAGTGAGTTGGAGCTGGAGGAGTGAGCAGCTGAGGAGCTGCTGCCCTGCAGGGTAGCATGGGAACTTGGCGGAAGGCTGAGTCTGGCCTGCCTGCCTTCAGCTCTCCGCATGGAGAGATAAGAGAAGCTTTATTTCGACCACGTCTCAGAGTCATTTTTGTTGTGCCCCAATTTATGGGCATGGTGAGCAGAAAGGAAATCTGAGATGGGAAGTGAAAGAGTGAACAGCTCGAGATAGTCGAGCAGCAGTTCTGCATAGTTTCGCTGGGAGAATGTTGGATGGGCTGAGTTCTGGCCTGCTGCCTAATGTCCCTGAGAGGGAACCTGTGGATATTTCGGACTGAATCTGAATTGAGAGATTAAAGCCACTGAACTGTGACCAGGCTTAAAACCTGTAGAAGAACGAAGATTTGCTAAATGTGATCGGCCTGTCAGGACCTCAATTACTGCTGGAATCCTGGTTTGGCGTAGAGACTCTGTAATTGTGACTGGACTGCCATCGGCCCGGTAAAGTGATATTTCCTTACTGAAATTGTGCTGTGTGCTGCCAGTGGGTTGCGATTTGGTTCCCCACAGTGTGTTGGACTGTGTTCAGCTTGCTGGAGGCATCCAGCTCCACTGGACTGAATCTGCATTCATCTCCACTCGGCTAGGGCCTTGCCACACTGGCCCAGCCAGATTACTTACGCCACAAAGAAAGCCATCAATGAGAGACCTGCCTGGGGATCAGCCCCCTGCTCAACGTATTGAACAGGAACGACGCCTTGGTGATTCATGTGGGTCCTGCTTCTCCTGGCACTCCAGCTCAACAACCCGCAGTCTCAATTTCATCCTTTCTGTGTCCTGTATGGGGTATCATGAGTAAACACCAGGGTAGCTCCCTGCAACAAAAGCTAAATCTCAAGTGCTGCCATCTGATTGCACTGTTGTCTTTCCTTTCACGAACTGAGCCCTCTGGTTCCGGATTACAAATAGTATGCATGGTGCATGTGTATTTCTTCCATCACAGGGCCCCAACCAGCTGCAACGCCGGCCTACCCCGGGCAACAGTCCAGGCTAGCCCACCCTATTCCCACCTGGGTACCCAGAGTGTGTCACTGTGTAGGGACTCTAAATTGCATGCATAACTGTCTGATTAATCTAGCTATTAAACCAGTCAACCTGATTACACCCTTCCCTTGTTCAGGTCCCCTGAATAAATCAGATCTAACTCTTTTTGCATTCAGTCTGACTGTGGTTCTAGTTTGTACCAAAATCACTGTACTGTTGTTGTTTGCTGTGCCTAACCTTGTTTTACAGGAGGTCTCCAGGACTGACTTGGTGAAACCTGTCCTGGTGGTAAGTGCCAACCAAGTGGGGAATTGTATGCTGAACAGGGGTTACTGTGAAAGTGTGTATTACCTACTGTTTAGGCCACTAGAGGGAAGAGGGGTTACAGTGTCCCAGAGGCTATACCCAGGTTAGCTTGACCACTAACGACTTGTACTCTGGGTGGAGGCATTCGTTTCTGTACCCAGGCCCCTCAACCTGCAACTAGCCAAGCAGGCAGGAGAAGCAGCCCTTGGGATAGTGCCACCTAGGGGTACACATTTATCAAATGGAGCCCTCCATATCTTATAATGCACAATTAATGCTCATATGTATATGCACTGTGATATAATTTCTTTATTATAGAAAGGTTAGCAAGTCACTTCAACCACCCCAGTGCTCCCAGGTCATCCTCGAAAACAGGCACTTGTGCCTAGTAGGCCTACCGGTTACCAAAGACTAAAATAAAAATAAATAAAATATTTATTATAAAAAACTCAGTCCCTCACAGCTCCCCATGGAGTGAGAAGCAGCAGCCACTGGAGCTCTGCCAGAAGCATTCAAGGTAGTCTGACTCTGGAACACACATCCTTTCCTTAAGAGAGCTTGATTGCTATACTGTGTTAGCCTGTCAGCTGCTCCACCCACCCTGGTCTGTCCATAGTTATATAGGTCATGGTTGTCATGTGACTTACCATGTGATGTCTGCTGTGTAAAACTCCCCATTTCTCCACTTGCAGACTATACTCACTGACCACTAGGGGTCAGTCCTGAACCCTCCTCCATCTAACAAACTGCTACTGTTTGTGCAGACCACCTAGTTTCTCCCAGCCATCCTCCCAGTGTACACTGTCATACCTCCATCCTCAACTGCTGTCATATCCCTCTCTCTCCCCTCTCTCCTCACCTCAGTCTTGAACCCCTGATCCTTCTATCCAAAGGTAGGTACCCTTACCACTTCACTTTTTGGACCTGGTATATTTCAGCCTGCCCAATTATCACATTTATTCTTGACAACCCACAAAAATCCCTGCCTCTCCTAATCTGCAGCCCCCAAATTATCTCAGCCTTTCTAGATACTCACACCACAATGGTGACCCGGATCAATCTAGTCCTGCCTATATTTCTGTTAATGCTTGCCTACCCTCATTTCATGCAAGCCACATGCCTCCACCCACCACCTTTCTACCACCTGCTGATGAAGACTTTCTAGCCCCGGGACCTTATCTACTGTACCTGTACTCCCACCCACTCCTCTTGCATCACTCAGTCACACCATACACCACCTAAATTACCTTTCTCTGCTCCTCGTACCCCACCTCTCCTCCCTTCCACTGCCAGTTAAGATACACAGGCCCTCTGTCCGGAGGGCAAAAACTACACTTACACTGCCAAGGTACATCCTTATACATAATGGCCTACTACTTTTGTTGCTATCAGGTAATATGCACCTAACCAGGACCTGAAGCATTGCCTAATCTGACCACTAGTAACCTAGGTGGTCTCAAGATTGCTTTGGTTAACATTCATAGCCTCCTGCCTAAATTTGACCTCCTTCATGTCTGGGTCATGCAACATAAACCAGACGTACTTGCCGTTGTTGAAACCTGGCTCTCCCCCAAAATATCTGACACTGCTGTCGTGCTACATGGTTACACACTTTTCCAAGAGGACAGACTGGTTGGGGGGGGGGGTGCCATCTACCTATTAGACTCACTACAGAGACTTGCCCTCCCAAAAATAATATCTGGGAATAGCGCTCAGGCACTGGTGGTCAAAGTGGCTGTAGGGAACAAGGGAAAGGCACTCACAGTCCTCTCCATATATATCCCTCTGCAGGACACTACCAAAAGGTTCAGTACGGTTTTAGAATACATCACAAATCTGCCAAATTGCTCCGAAGTAATTGCACTTAGAGACTTTAATATCAACTGGCTTACACCGGAAGCTGACCCCTTTGAGGATGCAGTCAAAGACTTAGACCTCTCACAATTGGTGCCCACACAGACATAGATCAACTATAGGATCGGGAATTGCACTCTGCTTGACCTGATTCTCACCAACCATCCAGAGAGATTCTCAAACATAGTGGTCCTATCTGACTCATTCAGTGGCCACTCCTGTTCTCTGTCACTGGCCAAACCAGTCCTAGAACTTCCCAATAAGCGATCATATTAACATACCCTTAAAAGAGGTCTGTTAAAACAATTCCAAAGCCTACCTCCTCCAAAGTGACTGGTCACTAATCAATTCTGTAATAGTATTGATCAAGCCTTGGCCCTTTATCACCACATTCAGTAAGGCCAGCTGTGACATCTTTGCACCCTTCTGCAAAGGAAAGTCAGAGGTACCAGCAACCCCTGGATCACCTCCGTTCTCCTTAAACTAATGTCCTCACATGACCACCTTTGGCACAAAGGTTGTGCTACAGGTTGCCCAACCAACTGGCAGTGCTACAAGACTTCAAGATACATCTGAACTCGTGAAATTCAACTTGCCAAAACAGCCCATTTTAGAGATTCCTTTTCATCCTCCAGGGGAAATGGGAAGAAACTTTGAGATAATATTAAAGAGCTTACCAGTAAACCCAACAAATCTCCCCATCTGTGCTAAATATAAAGCTACAAACTTTCTAAGGACTAAAACTGGGACGGTCCATCCTGACCATGACCCCCCACATATGTCACACCCACAGGCACCGCCCAGACAAGGCTGCGCACAATCAATTACATTTGCTGCTTGCTCTGGCCATGCCGCCCACAGTAACACCAGTAGCAAACATTCAGATTAAAACAATACATCATTCTGCTGCACCAGGTTCCAACTCATGATGTACAGAAAGTTCATTAGAAGAAACCCCATTAAACTGTGATCAGACATTCAAGCTGGCATGTGTTGCTCTCCTGACCGTCCCATCCAACCAGCTCCCACTCACCTCATTTGCTGAGCAAACTTCACTTCAGTGACTCCCCACCACCACACCAGATTGTTTTCACACACTGCTCTACAGCTGATCAGGTTTGGGTAACTTAGTTCCCTGCTGCCGGTCTCTTCTCTGTCTCGAGTCCCTCTCAGCCCTTACCAAATGTGTTGCAATGGCAACACAGTGTTTTATCAGTGGCAATACCTGGGTATGCCTGAAATTGCGCAATGGTACTACCCAGTGGTAGTCTGGTAGCACAATGGTGTTAACCAAGTCAGGTTTCTGGCCTCAGTGGTAGTGCCGTGGCACAGTGGCATCCCTATGGCAATTTCAGCAGGTTGTCTGGACTGGTAAACGGTAATGGTACCACAGTGGTATTATGTAATTTTGAGTCCACTTTCATGTGGGACTCTATATTGCCCTAAGAAGTTCCAATGATAATGCAGTGGTAGTACAACACTGTTTTCTGTATACCACCAAGGCTTATTTGGTACCACCGTAGTACCAGTATTTTGTAATGTCACCACAAAGAATTATTCTACGTTAGAAGGCGGATTGGTCATTATAAATCCAAGCTTATTTGGTATCACTGTGTAGTGCATCTAGAAATTTGATACCACTGTGGTACCAACATGGTACACATCAAAATCAAACAAAGTTTGAAAGAAATACAAATAAAACATACACTGATAAAGAAACACATTATGAGCTGTACAGTATATGCAAATCACAATAACAACCCTCAGTTAAGTTCCCAAATTGAATGGGATATAACTGCTTCATTGAAATCCATTAAAATTCCATTAAATTCCATTAATCTTCCATTTTCTTCATGCAAACCCATTACTTTTCACCATTACATTTTGTATCACCCTTTTTAATGGCCAGTTTCTATTTCCATTACATTTCCATTAATTCTTGATGTTTCATGGGCGCAAACCATTAATTTACTCACCCATGCCTTAAATTAACCACTACAGGTATCCAATAAGTATTTAATGTGTGTGGTATGTCCCTTAAATTTTGTATCAGGCTATTTTAATGGCATGTTTAATAACCATTGAAACTGAGCAATGAGCTTTTCATTGCCATGAAAATGATGGTCACATATCGCTAATCCATTAACTGCCATTAAAACTGTCCAAATTAGCTTTTTATTACTATAAAAATAACGGTCCTCTTGTGACAATACATTGATGGCTATTAAGGATAGTTTTATTTTCTGTCTATCTGTACTACTTTTCCCTAAGAACTATGGGTCCCCTTTGACTACTGTGTAACCTTTTGTTTTACAGGTACTCCCCATCCACTCTCCAGAATCTGCATCTCCAAAGAGGTTCCCTCACCTGGACCATAAAGTACCCATGAATTAGTTACATGATTGGGGATGGGAGTTTGAGCATAATTGAATCTGCATCCATTACAATGGGAGTTGAGATGGTTGTTGCCATGACGCTGTATTGTAATGAGGGATAGTTAAGAGGTATGGATCAGTCTCTCCAGATCCGGTCCCCTATAGTTGCACCCCCACCTTGAAGCTGGAACCCTTCCCTGCAGCTGGACCCCCACAGCTGAAGACTAACTTTTTGCTACAGCACCTTGACATTACCATTTACAGTGAGGAACACAGCAATGCTGAGGGATAAAATGAGGTAAATGTTACTAAAGGACTGTTAAGAGGTATGGTACAGTCCCTTTCCCATGTGTGGCCACCCTGTACTGTGATGCTAGAGATTTTACAGACTGTCACAGGGGTCGATACTAACTTTTTTAGCCACTAGCCATCAGGGCTAGTGATTAGAAAAATCCACTGACCCAACAGGAGTTTCACTAGCCCAGCACAAAATGACCAGAAAAATCTCCATTGAAATTAATGGTCCCATCGAAATGTATATAGGCCCATTCATTTCAATTGCATTTGTTCTCGTATTTACAGCAATAGCAAACGGTCCTGGCCCAGGCCAGATACCAGGCCAATAGGAAATGAAATCAGTGTGGGATGTGACTTCCTGCTGGAAGCTCATGAGGAAGACCGTTACTTTTACACACAGATGAGGAAGGAGCAATCATCAGAATGAGGGTAGCTATGACAGCCTCTTGTTTTAGAGGTAGTTTCATTTCTGAGTATGTTTTATTGGGCAGCAAAGGCAGGTGTGTAATATCCCCAAAGATCGGGTCACCAGTAAGCTCTGTTGATGCCAACAAGCCCCAGTAAGGTGACCCCAGGTGTCCCTATAGTTTAGGTTGCGGTGGGGGACATAGTGGCCAGAGCCATTTAAAATAAAGTGCTTGTCTGCAGTTAAAACTTTTTTTTTTTTTGCAGCCTGCCCAGTAAAGGTGGCACAAGCTAGTGTCACATCTAAGGTCCAGATTTCACTGGACAGCTGGTTGTTATGGATTCAGCATCCTGGATGCCATGGAGGAAGCAGAGAGTGGCCAGTAATGGCCATTAGGAGAGTTTGAATTGACTGCGAAGGAGGACAGTCAGGGGAGTTCAGATGCCCCAAAGAAAAACAAATACATGAAGAAAGTGCAGCAGAATAAAGAGGGAACACAGGGAAGTAAATTCAGAGCAAAAGGCAGTACCTGCAGTCCTCCTCTCATCCCTATGTCAGTCTCAGTGGTCCCAGCAGTGTCAGTGGTCCAGCAGTTGTGGCAGTCCCCAGGATCAGCAGTTGGCAGCTGTAGTGTAGGTTCTGTTTAATCCCATTTGTGTTTTTTTTGTAAATAAAAAGTAAATGGCAGTTCCTTGGCAGTGGTCCCACAAACAGGAAAGCATCACTAGATGAACGAGCATCAGGAGGAGCCAGCTACCCATCAAGGGAAGACCTCTCACCTGTAGCCATCAGGGCATCCAGTATACACTTAACCCATCTCCTCTCTCAACTTCTCCCTGTTTGGGGCAGTGAGTCGTTGACAGTGTCATAAAGCAGGCACTGTCTGTCTGAACTAATACTGAAATAAAAAGATGTTTTTTCATGCAGTGAGCACAATAAAGGATGGCTGTGGATGTTGTGTGGTCAGGGCAAGGCCCTGGAGCAAGGAACTGCCAAGGATGGATCTATTCAAATGTATTTAAAATCGGCACAGAAAGGGAGACTACAGTGAGATGGTGGCCTTATTCAAAATTACCTAAATTTATTTAACTCACGCTCCTAAATGGAGCACAGGGGTGGGCAGCATTCAAATGAAGTAGTTATCGGAGGTGGAGCAGAAGGCGGGCAGGCAGGCCCTGAATTAGACAGTGAACAGGGTGCTAAGGAGCAAGGTTAGAGTAAAGCCCCAGTTATATCCAAGCAAGCCGGTTGGGCTAGTGAATAATTGCTAGCTGTCACAAAGGTTTTTCTATTCAGAAATAAGTGCCGGGAGTAGTTGTGGGAAGTAAGTCCCAGATTATAAAGTCAGAGTGCCCCAGGGTGAAACAGGTGACTATAGTAGCCAAGTTGTCTCCAGTAGCCAGGCTAGTGCTATAGGGGTCTCTAGATCTGTTACTCAGGTCACTAGTCCTTTGCTGGGGCTGTGGCAACTAGGCTACTGGGGTGGCTAACAGACTATGGCAGTGGCAAGTGTGCTGCTTGTGTGGATAACTGCCTGGTCCACTCCTTTACTCTTGCTCCTGACTGAAACTGATACTCAAGTGCACTTTAAAATCAGTAAATTCTACTATTTTACAACACTAGCTTGGCTACTGTTTGCCACTTGGCTATAGCCACCTTTATCACCCTGGACACACTCCTTTACACTCTGGGTTTTACTTAACCTAACTGGCCATTGGTGCTTATTTCTGAATACATTTATTTTTTTGTTTATTTACTAAATAGTTTAATCAGGAAAAGCACATTGAACAAACAAGTTAAAAAACTCACTGTTCCAAGATCCATAAGCGGCTGTGAGCGTTTGCGCATGCACAAGAACAGCCTGACTCACCAAGGGATGGTAAAGAGAGTGGGAAGAAAGTGAAGGCCTGCTGCTGCTGCTGTGATCTGAGTTGAGCTGCCTTGCCTGCCTGTGATTCTATGGTAGAGTCACTCACCGTATTCATGTTTTCATCGCTCCATCTATGATTCCAGACCACAACCCAACCAGATCCAATACCAACAAGAGGGACTAAAATACATTTAAGGAGCTGCACTTCCAGCTGCTGGGCACTGGCTTGCCTTAGAGAAGCCTCTTAAGACTTGGCTTGAGGTTGATTTTGATTGGACAATCATTGGAGGCCTGCGGAGTCAAGCAGGACAGTGGTGGTGAGGTGTGTGGATGCCAGTGTCGTTGGAGGCGGGAGTCGACTCAGCACAGCCTGGAGGCGTGGGATAAGGCAGAGAGGATGGAGCAGGAGCTGGAGGACTGATCAAAGGCCTGCTTGGGACAGGGAGTCCCTGCTGACTTGCTGGTGGCTGCACTGCTGCGAATGCTAAGACATTGATACTGCGGTGTCAAACTGTAATGCTCTTCAATGTACAATTCGTTTTTTTTTAATACTACTGAATCATGAATGAAGATTAGCCAGCCAAGTATTTCAAGGATTTAAATTAGCCAATTAAGGCTGGGTACATTACCATGCATTTCAGTTCTACGAAGCAAGGAGACAGATAAAACAATCAGCAACACCAATTCATTTTAGAGAGGGTAAGCAATCATAAAATGTGGGTTTTTATCTAGAAATAATATGATGCAAAAAAAAAAGTTGGCATTGTCCCTTTAAAAGTCTATTCTGAACACATTAGTGAACTAATTCCCCTGAATCACTTCCTGTCTCTGCCCAGCCTGAGGAATTGCAGGAGCACTAACTGCCCTTACCCAAGCCAACTGCTAAATTAACAGTACATTACCATGCAGATTGCCTTCTGGCTGCAAAAGTAGACTTCCTTAGTAGTATTTTAGCAGTCAATCAGTTTAGCATTGTCATTCTGAGCTGATTCTAATGTTAAATACTGCCAACCATGTTTACTGTTATTAATGGTCATTGGCGAGCCAGCCCAGTGGCGCTGAGGGCTGAGGTGCTGGACGCCTTACCTTGTACCACGCCGGTGACCCGTGTTTGGGAACGAGCACGGGCCACCTGGGGTTAGCCAGGGAGAAGGATGGAGTGCCCAGCGGCTGCTGTCCTTCTTTGGGGGGGTCATCTGCACGCTCCCGCCACAATACCACCATCTGGGGGAGCTTCGTGGAAGGTGCTGTAGTTGGGGGAAGCAGTAAGGGCATTGGGCAGATGTCAGCAGAGGGGCAGAGCAGGAGGCACGTCTCAGCGCACCTCCTAGCTCATTGGCCTTCACTGCACGCCAACATCTGGGGACGAACAAAGGAAAAAAAACCTTGGTCTCTCCTAGGCGATGACACCTCACTGTATGTCTTTGGCTCGTCGAGGCAGACTCCGCTGTACCGCTCCACGTCACAGTATGTAAGGGTTCTGAGGAGGTAAGAACGGGGTCCCTCCTCACCCACCCGGGAGGGGGTTAACCAGGCACCTAGGTTAGTGGAACCGTGTACTCTAGGGGCAGACCATGATGAGGGTCGATCATGCAAGAGAGGCTGTCCAGGAGAGTGGAAAGAGGAGGCAGTAGGGTGCATAAATACAAGGTTAAAAAGTCATTAGCAATCAGAAGCAGTATAAGATTCCACAGAATAACCCATTCAGAACACGCAGTCACCAAGCGCTTTTTGAGTGCTAGGTGTTCAGCACTTTAAATCAGCACTCAACAAAAGCTCAACTTGTGCACTTGAATGCTTTTTGAGTATTTAAATTAGTAACTAAGTACTGGTTCAGGATTTTAGTTTCAGAATATGTTAGAGATGCATTTGAGCACAGATTAAGATCTTAAACTTTCAGAAAGCACTCAACAAAAACTCAACTTGCCAGATTGCAAGTTACAGTAGTGTCTCGTATGATGTTATATTTCATACTCTTATGAACCTTTAACATATCTATTTGAAATAAGGCTGATATAGCCATTATTCAAGTACATATGTTAAAGGTTCATAAGATATGAAATATAACATCACCCCCATTGCACGGTATACATGATTTTGCTCATTAAGAGCGATTTACATTTACAATATTAAGGATATCGTGAAGGGTTTGACCTGACAAATGTTCATGTTATTGAATTATTTTCTGCTCACATTAAGGAAGCAGATGATCATCACATAGCTAGGAAAGTCCTTTGCACTGCCTACAGCTATTATGTTTTACAACCCTTTGGCTATCTCTTCCGGGATCTGGAATTAGGATATATCCTTGCTCATATAGGACAGACACATGGGTCAGTGGCATTGCCCATTTACACTTCTATTGCATGTGTTAAATGTTTATTTGAATCTAGCACTATTCCCTTGTCAATGGCAAGGAACCTTGGATATGTCACACACACCAGTATTGCTACATGTTTTGAAACTTATTCCTGCACAATCCAGGAAGCCTTGTTTGTGACTCTCACAGTGCCATTGCCACATTTTTATCCGGCAACATCCATCTATGATCGTCTGGCAACCATCCATTCTATTGATCATCTTGATGGGAACTTTTATCGTGAAAAGATTGAAACTACCATCTTTCCTTGTTTACCATGAGGTCTTGGAACCGTGACTGACTCTTAAATTTGAATGTCGTACCTGGAGAGGAACATCACCTTTTGTGCAGATGTGACATCTTCCAACTTGTCTTACCAACTTGTGAATACTGGCCTAATAACTGAAATTTGGCTTCCATTTGTGAACTTTCAAATAAACTGTATTCAGTCCAGCCAATTAAGATTCTACAATCAAGCTCATTGTTATGCATACCATGAAGCTAGTCTGGGGTAAGGGCAATCCCCTAGCTCAGCAAGAAGACTCTTCTTCATTTGATCTACAATCAAGAAATCCATTTTCTACCCTGCTTGTTTTCTAGGCCTGGCTGGCACCTCATACAGACTGAGAACTGAGTACTGCTATTAACTTTTACACTTTCTGCAGCCGTGTGATCATCTTCAACTGAACACTGTTGCTATTCTATTGTAAAACTCAGTGTGCAATCTAATGCACCCCCTGCTGAGGCCTATGAAAATACTGCTGCCTCCTGAACATTTGGATCAACCTTTGGAAAATCTGAATGCATCAGATTTGAACTATGAATCTTCATCTAACACTTGAAGAAACCCTAGATTTATCACTGGAACTGTTCTTAGTTTATGGCTTGTGGACATTGACATTTCGTGTCCTGTTCAACTTACTAACTGAAAAATGCCATCCTTCAAGGTGGTATATTCTGCTGATGTGGAACATTGTGTGGTGACCAACTATACATTCTTCTGATATGGACTAAAAGTTATGCAAAGTGAACTTTTCTAACTTCTGTTTTACTCCCAAACAGGTAATAGGTTATATGGTAATCACACCTGTTCCCATCCCGAACCAGATATCATTAAGTCTAGTCCTAACTCTCTTGATGCTCTATCTCATTTTTTTTTACTTATTTTTAATATCCATACAGGCAATTTATGTTTGTCTCTTCAATTTCTTCCCAATAGGACAGATACACGCCTGATACATATCAGTATTTACTGATTATTTTGATATTGGAAAACCCCATTGTAAGTTTTATTCCAAATGTTTATAGTAATACAATGTTTACTAACATTTTCCTTATAATTACATTTTGTTGTTTAAGGAAAACACTGAAATACTACCGTGACCAGTGACTTCCTCTATCAGGCTCATGCCTTGGACCTGTTGACGAATGGTGCCTAACCTCCATCTTTTTGTTGTGTTGCCACTTTTGCAATTAGGGCAACAAAGAGGGGATTGTTACACTTGGGTTATGCCCCCTATCGTCCCACATACACCTCACACTGTATTCCTGGTCTACTGTACTGTGATACTGCTATTTTGCACTTATGTATAGATATGAGCATTGATCATATAAGCATGGGTGCTAGGAATGTGCTTTGCTGCTAAGATATACTAATATTGTCATACATGATATATTATACCTCACTATAATACATTTATCTAGATTAGTTTGTCTTTTATAGGTATTCCATATATTATCTACCTAATCACTGATAAAATGACTCAGAGAGATCATCAGTGATTATTGTATACTCATATTCTCATATAATTATATGTAGTGTATTTTACACTCAGATATGCCATGTAATAGGCCTGTCAGCAGTTCTTTGTCTCCAAGCAAGCTGACAGAGACAGAAGGCTTTTGTTATGTCTTTATGTTTTATAACTGCTGTAAGCAAGAAATGTAGTTTGAACTGTCAGCATTTCTTTTGTCCACGCTATAATGCTAATGGAAGCATATTCTGTCTCATATGATACTCATTAGTAATTCTGTCTCCTAAGTCATTATCCAATTGAGAATGACTTAGGACCAATACATATTGTTTCTGATAGCTGTAACTATGCTGTAATCTCTGTTGCTATGCTGTTATCTGTAGTATTTAGCTGTCCGCAACCCATTGTAGCACTCTCGAGACACTACTGTAACTTCTCTAGAAGTGCAGAGAGCTGAAGCGTGGGGAGAGACAGAACAAGATCTTAGAGAACCTAAGATCTACAGTTCTGGAGATTATGTACATTCTTCAGGAGTGGTGAGAAACCCATCTCCCTTGTGATTTTCTCTGTCACATGCTTGGCGTAAGTAGCATAATAAACTTTATTAGTACTATTTGCTTGTTTATGAATGTTTCTTGGCAGACTCCGAGACACAAGAATCTGTATTATTATTATTTTTATTGTTTACCCTACAAACCAAGAGTGTTTAGACAGCAATATAGTCCTCATCCTCCAACAACTGCAGCTGTATACTGATTCCATTCAGCCCTGGCTCTTAGTACCTGAAGACCCACCAAGTCAGCCATGGAATCTGATTTTCCCCCTCCCCAGCTGCAGGCTCCCAGACCCATCCCCAAGCCCATGCTAGGACTCCGTACACTGCCCACTACACGTGGGTGTCAGAGTGATCACTTCTGCCTCTAACAGTTACAAGAAGTTAGCCCATCATTCAGCAATGTTCATCAAATGCAAAAGGACACTGCTGTGTTCCAGGACAGTAATTACCTTTATTGAATTCATTGTATATCACACACTCTCACAGCTCATACTTCACAGATGCCCTATGCATTTTTTTCAAGGTGTGATGTTGAGAATGCAAAACCCTCTATTTATAGTGCTTAATGGTAAGACATTTAAAGGGGCAATGCAATTTCCCATCAAGATGCTTATATATAGTAAATACTGTGTGTGTGTGTGTATATATATATATATATATATATATATTTATATATATATATATATATGGGATATGACATGGCCTGACTGAAGATATCATATTTATCTTCACGAGAGGCCAAGATATCATGATATCTCATGAGTGCGAGCCACAGTGAGATATCTTGATGTCATTGGTCTCGAGTGAAGATAAATATGATATCTTCAGTCAGGCCATGTCATGTTCTGCTTATATAGCTTAGGTTTTGGGCTCCTGGGCACTGCAAGTCCCCTACATTTGCATTTAACCTGATTCATCACCTAGAGGTTTGGAAATCCTACAGAGAGGTTTTGGACCCCTCTGTGGTGACTTACTATATTTTATCCCCCGCCAAAATTGCCCATAGTCTCCAAAGAAAATACAAATTTGGATTAAAAGGTATCTGGTTGATCCTGCAATTTGTGTTGTTTTAAAGTATTTGTTTAAGTTTTATGCCTGTCAGCACTTTCACTTTTCGTATTGGTATGTAGCGCAGCCAAGCAGCATCAGTGATCTGTTGTCAGAAGCACTCTGTACTAAAAATGAAAGAAGGCGTTGTCTTTCATAATCCCAATTGATTTGTTTGAAAGGAGCCACTGACTGTAGAGATAACAGCAAGCGGTCGGTGACTGAGTACTAGATGCACAGCGAGAGTTGCTATAGCAGCGGCTCTCTCAAGCTTGCATCTACTACTCTGAGCTGCTGACTCGCTGGGCTGTTACCTCTCCTCAGTTGGCGGTTCCTTTCAAAACTCAATGGGTTATGAAAGAGGACATCTTTTCATTTTTTAGTACAGAGTGCTTCTGACAACAGATCACTGATGCCGCTCGGCTGCGCTACATACGAATACAAACTGACTTGCTCGCTGTTATCTTTCCTCAGTCGGCCATTGCTTCCAAAAAAATCAAGTGGGGTTATGAAACGAGGTTGTCTTCTTTCATTTTTTAGTACAGAGTGCTTCTGACAACAGATCATTGATGCTGCTCGGCTGCGCTACATACGAATACGAAAAGTGAAAGGGCTAGATGTCCGTCTACCATCAGGGGATTATTTCAAAGAAAAAAAAGTGAGTACTGTTATGGAAAAGTATACAGCTTTTAGTTTTAGAGTACAGAGTGGCATCATTTAAACCAGTGTCAGCACATCACTGACATCGCTGGCTAACACCATTAAAAGTGAAAGTGCCTAACTGAAATGATGACACAAATGGCAGGATCAACTAGGTAAGTTTTGAAATGATGTATAGGAACGTGGAGATAACAGATGACATATAGGAACATGAATATATCAATGATATCTTCACCGGCTGACTTAGGTATAAATTTTTACATGGAGTTATCCCAAAACATAAGTTATATAAATATATATATATATATATATATATAATTTTTTTATCATATAAAGGGCTGGACCAGTGGTGCTGAGGGATTGAGGTGCTGGATGCCACATGTCACTCTACGTTGATGACCTGAGTTTGGAAGTGGATTCCAGTTGCTGGGGCCAGCTTGGAAGGGGGAAGAGACTGAGCTTGGGACTGCTCTCCTTTTCCAGGAAGAGAGGGATTGTGTGCCCCAACCTCTGACTGGTAATAGCACAGGCTAGGGTGGTGCAGAAGAGGTACAGTGGGCTGGTGATGCTTGCATGCCTCTACATGCATGCCTCACATTGGCTGCAGAAGGATGAGAGAAACTGGAAAATGGAAGCTGGCATTTCAGTGAAGCCCTGCATGTTTGTCTGTGGACCCATACTGCCACCTAACCATGGTCTGAAGTAGACTGTCTCAGGTGGGGTGGGGTTGGCCTTCCTCCTCCATTGGCCCTGCCATTGGGGAATCTGTAGTGGTACCCCTCCATGAGGTGACCCCGGAGCACACAAGCAGTGATCTGTAGGGAGAGGAATAGTGCTGAGAAGCCTCCCAAATCATCCCGCTCAGTAGAAAAAAAAACAAAACAAAATGTGCAAAATATAATGAGCTGCAAAGTGCTTTTTTTGCCATTGTATGGTCACCATCTGTCCAACCCCACCACCTAGCCCCTATCTCCAGGGATTTACTCACCCCACTGGAATGCATCTTGACTTACCCCCATGGCGGGGCTGTTGGTGAGGGACTTCTCATAGAAATATAGAAGTTGTCAGCAGAAAAGGACCTCTTGACCCACCTAGCATGGCCTAAATGCCCCTACTGTGCTATAGCAGACCCTACTCTCTTCCCAAATGGATGTTGCTTCATGATCCTGGGGAGTGCCTAAGTTGGTTGCATGGGTCTAGTTGAGGGTGGACGTCCTCCTGCATGGCTGATGTTGTCTTTTCTGAATATGCTGATCTCCAGGGAGGCATGGCATGCAATGACATAGTGGTGCAAAGAGCGTTGGATGTCTGACAGACCTCAAGAAGGTCTCAAGCACCGGGCTGTCAGACCCCCACTCTCCACCAGTGGTTGGTCAAAAACTGGATGTGTCCCTCACCCCTGTAGAGGAGAGCAGTCTATAAGTAATTCAATCCTCCTCTCCCCAGCTAGCTCTCTGACATTCTGGGCTCACTTCCAAACCCAGAATGTCGGGTCACATGTGAAAGCTATACCGCTGCGTTGGCAGGCCCGGCAAAGTTAAACTGTAAAGTGCTCAGCTGTGCTCTTCATTAATTTCACCTGGCAATATTGACAAAAACACAATAATAAAATAAGGCAAATAACACAAGTGATTTTTTGTAGCATTTTAATGTGTGCTCCTCACACACCATATTTTGCCACTCGTATGCATGAATATTTGGTTTTACTCACCAGTGTTCAAAAGTGAGCAGTACCCACTCTGAATATATCTTATCAGGAGCCCTACATGGCACAGAACAATGTTGGTATCACATGTGACTCAGTACAATGTCACATGTGATACAGTACAGTGTCTGCATTGCATAAGGCAAAGTGCTGTGTCAGCATCACCATGGCACAACATAGTGTTAAACAGTAGTATGCCACATGGCAGTGTTGTGTCAGCATTGAATGTGGCACAGTGATGTGCAAACAGTGCAAGTGGCACAGCTTAATGATGACAATGCACAGTGTGTTGTTGGCAGTGTATGTAGCACTGCACAGTATCTGCATGTCATCTAGCAAAATGCAATGCCTGCATGGAATGTGGCACCGAGACTGACAGCAGTGCACATGGCACTGTGCAGTGTTGGCAGTGCATATTGAACTGCAGAATGTTAGCCCTGCAACTGACAAACTGCTTTGTCAGCACTGTTTGTGACGCACTGTGGTGTCTGCACTGCACATGGCCCACACGGGCCGCCACCATCGCGGGCCCAGCAGTGTCTGCACTTCATATTGTAGAGCACATCTTTTTTCAGTGCATGTGGCACAGGGAAGTGACAGCAGTTCTCATGGCACAGCAAAGTATCAGTAACACAGATTGCATAGTAAAGTAACAGTACTGCACATGGCACAGCATGGTACCGGCAGAGCATGTGCAGGGACAGTGCAGTGACACTGGTTAGGAGCACATGCGGTACAACCACAGCAAAATGCCATGTGTAGTGCCGTCACCAGGGTGGGGGTTGTCTCAGGAGCCTGCCATCTGTGCTGAGTGGAATCAGAAGGGGAGTTGCCATTCCATATGCCGGGAGGAGTGGTTGCAGGTGAGATAAGCCTGAGGCACATGTGTCACTCAAGGATGACTTCTACTCCCTTAAGCTGCCTGCATCTGTTCCCATGAGCTACTTTGCACAACTGCTAGACACATAGCATCCCTCAATAAAAGCACAGTCTGTGGGTCTGGACCCTTCCCCCCAAACAGCCTCTTCCCCTCCACCCAAGCAGCACCTCCTCCCAGTACACAAAGCTGAGCAACACTTCTCTGCTGTGGATCTTCCACTCCCCAGAGAGGGAGTGGCAGCTGCAGGGGGTAGCTTGTCTGTGGGAGAGGGGTTCCTGCTGTTGGATGGGGCAGAATACAGTAGTGCCTCCAAGTAGCAGTGTCCAGGAGCCCCAATGCTCTCACCAGGCATCTCAGGCAGGGCATGATAGTGTGCTTGTGATCCCCTTTGGACCAATTTAGTTTGCCTGCAGGAGAGAAAAACATGTTTACATTTGGCATATTCTGCCCAAACAAGTTGCCAGTAGCCTCAGTAGTCCCCATTAGCAACTACTGTGCACAGTAAATTCTCCCACAGCTTGAGCATCATCTGTGGCAAATTGGTGATGGCCGTGACATTGTGTGTAACCATACATCATGTGTCTCTACACAGCAACCTGAACTGTAGGTGGCCACTGAGAGAAGCTGGGAGGGTGCAAAAGTTGGAGAAAATTCCTCGGCTGGATAACACTCAGCTCCCCCCCCCCGGAGGAATACTGCGGTTGCCCTCTTGGATCTCATGCTCCCTATTCCCATTTTCTTTTGTAGTGCCAGCTTAGTTTCTTTGACTCCGCTCTCCATCACAAGAAGTCCTCACTTCTTGTTCATTACTGTAGCCTCCGATTAATATTCTCCTTAGACAACTAGTATTGGAGCCCACCGAGAGGAGCAATCTTAGACCTGGTTCTCTCAAACGGAGATGAAGAGAGGATCACAGATGTAGAAGTGGGTAGCCATCTGGGAACTAGCGACCATCGAACAGTATGGTTCAATAAACACAGCAATAGCATCAAGCCATACAAAGACAAAGGTACTGGATTTTAGGAGGGCTGACTTTGCTAAATGGGTGTGAGTGCCTAAGGAATGCACTAGCAAATGGGCAGGAAGGAGGGTGGAAGAACAATGGGAATAATAAAACTGCCATCACAGAGGTAACAAGCCTTGTGTAAAGCAAATAAACAAAACAAAACGAGGTAAGAAATCACTATGGTTCTCAAAGGAAGTGGCAGTGAAGGTTCAAGAGAAAAGAAAGCATTCAGGAAGTACAAGGAATCACAGAAGGAACAGGACAGAACTGTATCAGTTAAAGCAAAAGGAAGCTGGAAAGGCAGTCAGAACAGCAAAGGCCCAAACCGAGGAAAAGATAGCCAACTCAGTTAAGAAGGGGATAAAACCTTTATAGGTACATCAGGGAGCAAAGGAAGACCAAGGGAGGGATAGTGAGGCTTAATAAGGGGAGGGAGGGTGGGCAGAGGGTGACTGTGAAAGGCAGAGATACTAAACAAATATTTTGCTCAGTATTTACAAAGAAAGAGGGGAGGTACCTAAAACAAACAGTAGAAACACTCTGGATACAGAAGTTGATGCCAGCCCATTTACAGAAGAAAGAGTTCAGAAAGAGCTCTTAAAACTGAAGGTGGACAAAGCAATGGGGCCTGATGGAATTCATCCCAGAATTCTAAAAGAACTAAGGATAGAACTAGTGACACCACTGACTACCCTCTTTAACAAATCATGGGAGGATGGGGTGGTACCTGAGGACTGGAGGAGGGCAGATGTGATTCCCCTTCACAAAGTGGGAGCAAGGCAGAAGCAGGAAACTACAGACCTGTTAGTTTAACCTCAGTGGTAGGGAAAATGATGGAATCACTTGAAGGAAAGAATTGTTATGTATCTAGAGGCCAGAGGCACAGGACCCAAGGCAGCATGGATTCACAGCGGAAGGTCATGCCAGACAAATCTGATAGATTTCTTTGACTGGGTGACCAAAGTAGTAGATCAGGGAGGGGCTGTGGACATGGCCTACCTAGACTTTAGCAAGGCATTTGACACAGTCCCACACAAAAGATTAATATACAAGTTAGCCAGCCTGGGAGTGGGTCCCAAGATGACAGCCTGGGTAAAGAGGTGGCTGGAGAACAGGACACGAGAGTAATAGTAAATGGAGTCCACTCTGAAAAAGGGGGCTTAGCAGTGGGGTACCACAGGGTTCAGTATTAGGACTGGTCCTCTTCAATGTCTTTATAGTTTACATTGCAGAGGGACTGGAAGAAAAAGGTCTCTTTGCAGATGACACAAGATCTGCAACAGAGTTGATGCACAAGGTGGGGTGGAAAGGATGAGAAGGGACTTGTAAGGTTAGAGGAATGGTCAAATGTATGGCAGCTTAGATTCAATGCTAAGAAGTGCAGGTAATGCACCTGGGAAACAAAACCCAGGGAAGAGTACACAATGGGGGTGAGATACTAACAACAACAAAATGGAAAGGGACCTGGGGTAGTCATATCAGATGACCTAAAGGTGGGCAAGCAATGTGAGAGGGCAGCAAGGAGGGTTGGGGGATACTGGGATGCATAGGGAGAGGCATCACCAGCAGAAAACAAGAAGTTATTATCCCTCTGTACAGACAGCTGGTGAGACCACATCTGGAGTACTGCGTGCAGTTCTGGAGACCCAATCTCCGCAAAGACATAGACAGGATGGAAGCTGTCCAGAGGAGGGCAACTAAAATGGTGCAGGGTCTGCACCGGAAGACATATGAAGTGAGACTTAAGGAGTTTAATATGTATAGCCTCGAGGAAAGGAGAGAGAGGGGGGACATGATAGAAACTTTCAAGTACCTCAAGGGAATCAACAAAGTCCAAGAGGGTAGCATCTTTCAAAAAGAGTGTGCAAGAACAAGGGGCACAATTTGAAGATAGAAGGGGCGGCTCAGAGGTAATTTAAGGAGTATTTTTTCACAGAGAGGGTTGTGGATGCATGGAACAGCCTTCCAGAGGAGGTTGTGGAGTCAAAAACAGTGGTGGAATTCAAGCATGCATGGGACAGTCATAAGGCAATTCTAGGGGGTGGGGGTAGGAAGAAGTAGGCTGCTGGTTAACTAGGATCTGCAGCTTATCCATCAGGTAGGGAAATGGGCAGACTGGGTGGGCCAAGCGGTCCTTATCTGCCATCAAATTCTATGTTTCTATGTTTCTTTCACTGTTGCAGCTCTCTCATGTCCCCCTTTTAGCCACATTCATGTTGTTTTCTTTTTTTTTTGTGCTGCACCACCTTTTGCCATCATCCCCTTTGTCATGTCCAGCTGAAAATAACTTGTACAGCCACTAGCAGGCAGGGCTAAAAGTCCATCTGCCTGACAAGATTTTCAGTAGCCCAGAACAATTCATTCCAACAATGTTGTGTTGTCATGCACATAGCTTTCCTGCCTTTTAGTTGTTCCTACTTTTTTCTGTTGGGGGCTTATTTAGGTTCCTTCTAACAAACACAGCAAAATGTAGAAAAAATATCAAACAGCAAAAAAACTATGAGTAAAAAACCAAAAAACAGAATTAATGGGTCCATTTCTCTGGAAGGCGTATGGCATTGAAAATATGCCAGCTTGGAAACAGCAGCACAAATCTTAAGGACCAGTAGGATTATTCCACAGGCACATTGTGCGCCTGGGGACCCTTTTCATTGTGGCACTACACCAGAAGGGAAGGAATGTGGTTGCACAACTCTGACAAAGAAGGCATACTTTAGTGAATACTGCATGAAAAAACAGCTACTACAGACAGACTTCAAAGCATTCTTACACCAAGCAACAAGAAATGGTCTGCAAACAGAAGAAAAACTTGGAGCAGTCTGAGGAAAATGTAGAATTTTTTTTGTTTATCTTTTAAACAGTAATTTGATGAAAAAAACATCTAGACCAAACTTACAGAGCAAGATCTGAAGGAGGGGCCACAAAAAGTTTGAACATAATATACAAGTAAAAGTCAAGGGGTCTTGCTCCACAATCCCAGCCATTATACCAAGAAGCTGCTGTATCTCTGCAAATTCAAATCTGAGTGAGGAGGAAGGGAGTTGGTTAGTGCAGTAAATTAAACTTTGAGCTATGGAGGATTGAGGGGTCTGTACTGTAGCCTGTGAATTCAAACCTGAGATTAAGTAAGGGAGAAGAAAATACTTAAGATATTTGAGGGGGCAGCATTGTTCTATTAAAATTCAGACTTGGGAGTTGGAGTTAATTACTGCAGTATTGGAATTAAACGTTGAGCTACAATCTGTAGATCTATCTTCCCATTTAATAGCAGTGATGTGTGGGCTACAGGAGTTCACTACAGAGCTTGGGAGGTTGGAAGGAGACAGGGGGTTCAAATGGTGCTAGGGGGGTTGCAAGTAATAGTTGCTGAAGGGGAAAGAGGGGGAGTCTGTAGGTGCCAGTGTGGAGGAAGGCCGGAAAGCCAGTAGCTGTGGGGGGCAGGGGGGCTTGACCATGCATCTGGGCAGATGATTGCGTCTCAATCTGCAGGACATGGTTACACTATGGACAAGGCTGTAAGTTTTTCATGCAGTGCATGGATTTCACGATTACCGTGAAAACCAGGTGTTTCCGTGACATATTACTTAAGTCCTAACTTGTCATGTTTGTTAACTAATATGCTTGTTGCAGCTAAAAAAACAAGGTTATTTCTCCATCCTGCAGCCTTGATTCGTGGAGACGCTTAACCTCCTGTTGCTGGAAGGGTGGGTGGTGTTGATCCACGTCCCGTTCTGCTGCCGACTGTACTCAAAAAGGAATGCAGCTTTGCACCATGGAGCCACTGAACCTCAGATTGCTGGAAGGGTATGGGATGTTGCTCCAAGTCCCCTTCAGCTGCCAGCTGTGCTAAAAAGGAATGCAGTCTTGCATCGATGGGAACCGCTTGGCTCCACTTGCTGGATGAATGGAGCACAGGCATCAGGTTGCTGTAAGGGTGGGGACTGTTGCTCCAAGTCCTGTTCAACTGCCAACTGTGCTAAAATAGGAATGCAGTCCAAATATTTGCTGTGTCATATCTGTCCTAGATGGGAAAGGGCTAATTTGCTTCATGCACCGATTGGCTGCCAACTGTACACAAAATCAAATGCAGACTTGCTTCTGTGAAAAAATTTTCACTGTGTGCTCACAGTGAAAACGGTGATTTTTAGGTTGAAACTTACAGCCACTATGGACGTAGTTCAGCACTCTATGCTGCATAGAACCGTGGAAGTATGCACCACACTGCACCTTTTGAACTGAGCAGCAAACCTGGAGACCAGGGTTTGAATCCCACAGCCCTTTGTTACATACTGTGTAACCTTGTACAAGTCACTTAAGTTCCCTGTGCTCTTAGCAGACACCTGAAAACAAGCTTTGGCTTAGTGTGCTTTTCCTGGTTAATCAGTTTCCCCTTCCCTTCCCTTTCCCCATTTCATTAAAGCTGAGCCATTAGCCCATCAGACGTGCCACTAACCCACCTGGGCTACTGTTCTGAAATACTGACCACCTGGCCATCCAGTGCACTAAGAGGATTTAGCTGAGCCCCTTCCCAAAAGCATTCTCTTTTATTTCCTGTATTATTTGATTTCTTTTCTTTGTGTCTTTTTTTCCTACTTTGACCCAACTGTACCTTTAATTCTGAATGTACCCTTTTCCTTACTTCTGTGCTGTTCTATACCTGTTGCATTTCTCAGCTCTTTGTTTCTGCTCTTGCTACAGTATTTTCTACATATTAACCTGATTTTATTTTATAGGTCTGACAGGACACAAATTGTTCTTCCTCATCAGATAAGTGTCATCTATCTTTAACTTGTTCTTTCCACCCTATTTACTCTCTAAGAACTGCAGATCCTTTGTGATCCTTTTTTGTGTTTTATTTTACAGGGTCCCGTGGACATCATCCCTTAAAGACCTGCCTCTAGCTTGCTACTCCTCAGGTAAGAGACTCAGATTCTACCTATATGTGGGTTGGCCATAATGTTGTGGCCATGCTCGTTATAGTGTGTGTCAGAGGGAGGTGAGAGACAGTGAGAGAGCGAGAGAATGAGAATGTCAGGGACCTTGGAGGGAGAGGGTTAGTACTGTGGCTGTGGAGGAAACAGGGTCATTTTGTGGGACAGTGGAGGTCAGGATATTGGTGGTCATCAGGGAGGAAGGGTGCTGACTGTGGCAGTGAAGGAACGGGGCTAGTTTATGGTATTTTGGAGGGTGGGGCCTAGTGTCTGGGCAACTGTCTTGTGTTGTGGAGGAAGGGGGCTAGTATTGGAACATGGTGGTAGGGAGACTATTGTCCAAAGCTGTGGAGTGAGGGGCATTTGAATTGGGGCTGTGGTGGGGAAAAAGCTAGTATGGTGGGGGCCACTGGGGGAGGTGGCTGGTGGGCACTTTGGATGGAAGTGGTCTGGTATATGGTGCTTTGGACAGAGGTGGCCTGACATAGGGTTTTGTTGATGGAGGTGGGCTGGTGAAGAGTGCTGTAGACAGATGTCATAAAGTGTCCACACGTGGGGGTGTAGTCGGCAGCCTGGGAAGTGAAAGGGATCAGCTAGCCAGTAGTTCAGCCAGAGTTACGATCCCTTACGTCTTTTACAGGACAGCATTAACATTTATAGTTTTGACAAGGAGGGACTATCACTGCAGCAGAGTAATGGGCTACTAAGCCCAAAAATCTGACACCCTTACTTTAACAGACTTGTGTTATATGGTCATATTAAGCTCCAAAATACACCACCGTGCATCTAAAACCCAAGAGCTCTTAACTATTTCCTCCAGCAAAACAACTCCAATTATCCAACAAAACTTAAGGGTTCCTTCTGTTTGTTGCTATGAGTTATTCATTATGGGCACTCCTGGCTGTTATGCTTTTTTCCTGCAGCCAATCCTTTCAAGCACCAGGGGCTAACTAATCGGCCACTGCACAAGTCTACATTATGTGGTGCTTGCTGCTTTCATGCTCCTCTCAGGGAGTCCACTAATTTCCCCCTGCCTACTTCCCACAGCTACTTTTAAGCCCATTTTGGGCACTGGCCTTTAGCTGCAGTGTGGCTTTTCCATTGTGGTCCCCATTTTTTTTTTTTTTTTTTTGGTAGACTCTATTTTTGCATTCTGGATGGCCAGGGCATCCTTCCAGAATACCCACTCAACTCTGCCTTCTACTCCCAGCCTGCCCCCGCACACACATTGATCTCCCTTCTGATCCATGGCAAGTCCAGCCCCCAAGTTCACCCCCTGGGAAGGGCCTGCCCACCCTTGGTGGCCTGGTCTTGAATTAGAGGGATCTACCATGAGATCAGGTTGCCCATGGGAGATCATGATATGAATGCGTCTAACGGCGGTATGCTGGCAGGTCTCCGGGGTCACCTTCATTTCCGCTGGTCACCAGAGGGTTTTTCCTACATGGTTGCCCCTCAGAGTTACAAACGTGCAACTGTGTCCAATGGCATTACATGCCGATGTACACTGGAACTCTGCTTCTTGCGGCAGCAATGCTGCTTGTTCCTTACACTGCCCCTGACCACCATCAGGGGCTGCCCAAGAGCAGCGAGTTCCCTGGATCCTTCTCTGGGAAGGGAGATCAGTCCTCCGGATGCTCAATACCTTCCCTCCCCTGCCAACTACCGAGTTCCTGAGCTCACTCCTGAACCTGGGTCGCCATTGTGGCATCCAGTGCCTCAACCCAGTTGGAGTGAAACCCAGAAGGAAACAGGCAGTTGGAGGTAGAAGATAAGTACTTTCTCTGTGCTGTTTGTTTTCCTTTAGGATTGAGCTAGTATTTCATGAGCTGGCAATGTGTCCTGTGTGATTTCAACAGTACGAGTTCCAAACAAATGATTTTGTCTTGGCTGGGAGGAGGTGGGGCATTTAACTGAGGGAGAGAGGTTGGAAATACACAGGAGGGGAAGGGGTGGTCAAGTGACTTGGACCAGCCAATTATGGGTCTGGGATCCACTTATATTTCAAGCGGACCAAGTGACCCTGAAGCTTGAGTGCCACATAGCAGGAGTGTAGCATCTGCAGGGAGGAGAGCAGGCAGCGGAACATGCTGGTAGACAGTAAGAGCCTTATTGGGAGGGCCACATATATCCACTACAGACATGGGGAGTTCAAGGTGGGGGAAGGGGTCCGTGGAGAGGGGCAGGACCAGGTTAAGGGAGGAGAGGATGTGCAGTGGCAGTGAGTTAGGGTGGGAGATGGGAAGGGTTGCACATTGCCAAGGATGTGGAGCAGCCATATTCCTGGGAGTGGCTTGGAGGGCAGGGGGCTGCAGAGTGTGTTGGCAGATGGGCCAGCTCAGGCAGGAAATGGGTGGTTGATAAGGAACTGGAGCATGGAGGAGACAGGTGGGGGGGAACACAACCGGGGGACTAATGAGGCATTCAAAAGAGCTCATAACGGCACAGATAAGGGGAACTAGGTGGGACAGCAGGAGGGCTCACATGGTGGCTGCAGCCTAGGGAAGGAAGTGATAACTGGAGTGGGTCTGGCACAGGGACGTGACTAAAATATGGTCGGAGCAAAGATATCAGCCTGGGGGAAGGGGAACTGGACTCATTAATGGAAAGGAGACTAGCACGGCAAACAGATTCTCAGGGCTGGCTAGTCCAGAAGACCAGGAAGCAGAGAGGAGGGAAGTTACAGTGAAGGAGCAGGGAGAGTTCGCTACAGGGGAAACGTTACATAGCAGGGAGGCAGTAGGCAGTACACCAAGAAGACACAGTGGTGGTGGGGAGGGGGGCTCAGCAAGGCGATGCAGTCTCTCTGGAGGAAAGTGAGGAGCAAGGAAACAGGAGGACAAGGGAAGCAGCAGGCAGCTTGGGGAAGGCTAAGGATAGGGACAGGAGGGGAGTCAGAGTGGGGGAGGGCCACATTTCAGGGAAGACATGGGGAAGTAATAGCAGAGGAGGTGGCAGCATGGTGAATGGAGCAACAAATGAGTGCAAAGGGGAGGTTCCACAGGCAGAAAATAGTTCAGAGGTGGAGGTCAGTACCCCAGTCATATTTGCAAGGGGGGAAGAGGACAGGGCAAAGGTTAGAGGATGCAAAAGGGAGGCTGGACAGGGGGTTAGAGAGCCTCACAAGTTAGAGGCAGGAGTGATGGTCAACAGAGAGAGCAGGGTAGGCGCCAGCGAGTCCTAAGTCCAGGGGATTCTATAGTGAGGGTATAAAATGGGGAAGGGTGCCAGAAAAGTAACATCTGGGTAGAATGCATGCCAGGCATGACAGCAAGCAGAGGGGCAGAATATGGTCAGATATGTGGAGAAGGTGGAGGAAGTGGCACATTGTGGTGCACCTGGGAATAAATGATCTGGAAGGGAGAAGGATAGAGATGGTACAAAGACAGCTTCAGGAAGTGGTGAAACTATGCAACAAAGACGGAACAATGGTAGCCTTCTCAGAAGTTCTGCCAGTGCCAAGGGCTAGTACAGACAGGAACAGAAGAATCAGTGACTTCAACAAGTGGCTGAGGGAATGGTGTGTGTCCAAGGGGTATGGACTGGTGGGGGATTGGGGTGGCACATGGGATAACACAGATCTTTATGCAGGGGATAGTTTACACCTCAGCAGGGCAAAGTCACAGGTTTTGAAGCAGAAGCTGGGGAATTTCATCAATGTGTATCATTTAAACTAGGTAGGGACAGGTATTAGAGCTGGGAATCATCAGGAGAGGGGGTCCAACGGACCTCCCCCCACCACTGGCATATATCTGACTTAGGTGAAATAGGGGTTGAAGTGAAGGGTAAAGAAGCAGAAGGCTAGAAGCAGTGTGGAGAATGGTTTCACTAAATGCTAGAGCCTGGGGAATAAGTTAGCAGAGTTGCAGGCATTGATGGCAGAGGGAGGTGACATAGCTGCCATTACTGAGACATGGGCAACCAGGCACCATGACTGGGACCTAACTATCCCAGGGTACAAACTATCTCGGAGGGATAGAGATAAAGGGAAGGCTAGGGGGTTGCCATTTATGTTAGGAAGGATCAGATATAATTGGGAGGAAGGGGAGTAGGGCAGGTCAGAAGTAATCTGGCTGCAATTACACAGCCAGAAAGGGTCCAAGATTTGTTTGGGGGCCATTTATAGACCTCCGGCCCAGGAGGAGGACATTGACAGGGAACTGAGTGAGCAGATAAGGAGGCATACTGGCAAAGGGAGCACAGTGGTGGCGGGAGATTTTAATCTACCAGGGGTGGATTGAAGCATTCCAGCAACCACTTGCACCAGGGAGCAGATTGTCCTGGAAGCATTCCAGTATGGCTTCCTTACCCAGGGGGAAATGGAGCCAATGAGGGAGAGAAATATACTAGACCTGGTACTGGAGGATGGTGAACAGGTTGGGGATGTATGGGTGGAGGAACCACTAGCAAGCAGTGACCACCACACAGTGTGGTTCTCAATCAATCTGGGTAGGGAAGTAACCACTACAAAAACTAGGGTCCTGGACTTCAAAAGGGCGAACTTTGGCAGGATGGGACAGATACTGGAAAGTCATATGGCAAGCATTCACCCAGAAATGGACACAGAACAAAAATGGTCAGTCATCAAGGCAGGACTGGCTGAAGCCACTAAAACTTGAGTCAAGAGCCAGAGCAAGAAAGCCAGGACCAAGAAATCAAGTTAGATGAGTAGAGAGGTAGTGGATAAGGTGAGGAAGAAGCGAAATGCATTTAGGATCTACAAGAGATCCAACAGGGCAGAAGACAGAGAAGAGTATGTGAAGAAATCCGGAGACTTGGGCAGAGTGGTTAGGACAGCTAAGGCGGCTAGGAAGCAAAAGTTAGCACAGGGGATTAAAGAAGGAGAAAAGGATTTTTTCAGATATATCAGAGAGAAGAGGAAGTGCAAGGATCAAATTGTTAGGATCAGGAGGGGAGTGGATGGGTAGAGAAGGGGGATGAGCAGGCAGAAATACTTTAATGAATACTTTGTTCGGCCTTCACCAAGGAAAGGGGATGGACCCATACCTGAGAAGAAGGAGGTGGGAGAGGGTGGAGGAGAAACAACTACAGATGGGAAATCACGTGAAATGGGTGAGGGAGGGCTCAAAGTCCTGAAGGTGGACAAGGCACCTGGCCCAGGACGGAATCACTCCAGAATGCTGGATGAATTGGCAGAGGTCCTGGCAAGGCCATTGGGAACTTATTATCGCCTCTGAACTCCAGGTGCGTGCCCAGGGACTGGAGGAAAGCACATGGTACTTCTCCACAAGAGTTGGCCCATGATCTAACCAGGGAATTACAGACTGGTGAGCCTTACTGCAATTGTGGGAAAACTGATGGAGACAATCCTCAAGGAAATACTAGTGCAATTTCTTGAGGATAACAATCTCCAGGACAGCAGACAGCACTGGTTTGTCTCGCGCAGATCCTGCCAGATGAACTTGGTTGATTTTTACAACTTGGTTATGAGGGCACTAGACAGGGTACATGTGGTGAATGTCCTCTACCTGGATTTCAGCAAGGCGTTTGGCGCAGTGCTATACAATAGACTGACCTGCAAGTTGTGGAGTCTGGGAGCAGGGAGGAAAATGGTAAGATGGGTTGAGAACTGGCTGCAGGTAGACAGCAGAAGGATAGTAGTGGAGGAGCATTTGAACCCAGGGCAGTGCCATGAAGTGGTGTACCAGAGGCGCAGTGCTGGGACGGTTCTGTTTAACATTTACAGCCGGCATTGCAGTGGGGATTAAGGTAACATCAGTCTTTTGCAGATGACACAAGATTTGTGCTGAAGTAAATGGGAGGAGGAGCAAAGTACTTCAGGAGGATTTGATGAAACTGGAGGAATGGTCTACATTTGGCAACTTGGTTTCAATGCCAAGAAGTGCAAAATGATGCATTTAGGAGGCAAGAACCCAGGACACAATTACTGGCTGGAGGGTGTCCCATTAACAAAATCAAGGAGGAGAAGGCTCTGGGAGTGCTGGTAACTGGGGAGATGAACCACTCTGCTCAGTGCAGGAAGGCAGCAGCGAAGACAAACAGGATGCTAAGGGGGATTACTTCTAGGAGTGGGGAGGTCATCTTGCCCCTGTACAGGTCCCTTGTGAGACCGCACCTAGAGTACTGTGTGAAGCTCTGGCACCTACTTGAAAAGAGACATCAAACTACTGGAGGGGTACAGTGCAGGGCAACAAAAATGATCCTGGGGCTGGGGACAGACCATATGAGGAGAGACTGACAGAGCTCAATATGTATACCCTGGAGGAAAGAAGGGAGAGAGGGGATATGATTGAGACCTTCAAGTACCTGAAAGGTTTGAACAAAGTAGACACCAGGTGTATGTTCACTCTGAAAGGCGGAAGGGAAACCAGGGGACACTCTATGAGGCTGGAAGGGTGCAGGTTCAAGGGGGAACTGCGGAGACACTGTTTCACAGAAAGGGTGTTGGCAGGGTGGAACGCTCTGCCAGAGGAAGTTATATCATTGCAGAGTGTTGGGGGCTTCAAGAGGGTTGGGACAGATTCGAGGGGAGGGTACAAATCTGGAGTGTGGGAGATGGGGAGGGCATATGAGGAGGTGGGGGCAGCTGCAGTCTAATGGACTGAAGTGCTGCACACTCAAGCAGACTAGATAGACCAAATGGTCTTTATCTGCTGGCAATTTTGTATGTTCAGAACCCCTAGGTGCCACTAGGGCCAGCCTTGTGGGCCCCATCTTGTGCTCTTTTCTCCCAGTTCCTTCCTACCAGGCCCTCAGGACACTTACCAGCTACCATGCAGCTTAGCTAGTGCTTTTGCCACTTCCTGCTGGCTTCCTCCAGACTTCCTGTAGCAAGCCCCTTGGTGGTCTTCAAAAGGCACCGTGTGGCTGATGGGTAGAGTGAGGCATAGTTGCTCTGGCCCACTCCACCTCCCAAAAGTTCCCATTTTTTTCCCCCCACCTACATGTTGCAGGCCACAGTCTGAACTCTGTGTGGGCCGAGACCTGAAAGCACCTGCCGGGTCTGTCACTGTAGTGAAGTAGCACAAAACTGATGGCTGCATAGCCACATCATTTCTGATTGGTGGTTTTCTGACCAACCTACCTGCCTGCTTCATACAGTCACAGCCCACAGACCCTTCCCCCAGCTAGATGCCAGGGAAATGTTAAATATAATTAAAAAATCACCATTTACCACCAATGTCCCCTTTCTTAAATAATATAGGGGCCACTAGTCCAAAAGCATCCCCACCTGCCCATCTGGACTACTAGTAAATTTACTGGCTACCTGCAGATCACCTAGGGGCAGTAAGTGGAGGTTATGCTGAGCCCCAAATATCACTTTATTTTCTGTTCTTAGTTGTCTGCATTTTTTCTATCTGTAGTTTCCTTACTTTGACCTAGTTTATCTTTTCCTCTAAAATGCCCTTCCCTTTACACCCATACTGTACTGTACCCTTTTTGTATCTCTCTACTCTCGCTACAATAAGTTCCCCATACTGATCTATGTTTCCCTTTATTTCTACAGGTCTGGCCAAACTGTATACCAATCAGATAAGTATCTTTGTTTAATTCTAACACCCTAATCTCTCCTCTAGCACCTCCGACCCTTTGTGTCCCCTTAACCTTCTCTGTTCTTCCCTTTTAGGTCCTACCAGAATACCCTGAACTAAGGACACCCCAACTCTGATAGAGTAGGTAAGTTGTAATTACTTAACTGCATTAGAATCCTAGAAATCTGGTGACAGAAAAGGACCATTTTGGTCAATCGAGTCTGCCCCTTAACCCCCCCCACCAACTCATCTTCTTTGTCAAAGAGACACCCCACTCCTGATTGGTCAACTCCTGGTGTCTATCCCATGCCCTCTTAAATCCTTTCACCAATTTGGCCCCCACCACCTCTTCCAGTAGTCTGTTCCAGGACTCCCACCACCCTGTCAGTGAAGTAATGCCCCCTCACATTGCCACTAAACCTTCCTTCCTTCTTCTAATCTTAGATTATGATCCCTAGTTCTAGCACTTACATTCCTTGTAAATAAGCTTCACACTCTCACCTTATTAGTCTCCAGTGGGCACAGATCCAGTTCCCTCCACCTCTCCTCATAGGGCTTCCTATGCATAGTATGCACCATCTTGGTTGCCCTTCTTTGAACCCTTTCAATCTTGTCTGTCCTTGTGTAGGTGAGGCCTCCAGAACTAAACCCCATACACCAGGTGACGCCTCACCATGGAGTTATAAAGGAACATCAGCACCTCCCTCTTTCTGTTTCATACCCCTCCCTAAGCACATCAGCATTCTATTCAGTTTGGCCACCACCATGCTGCATTGGTTCCCCACCTTAAAGTTATTTGAAATTATAATCCTCAGATCTCTCTGCTGCTCAGTTTTGCTTAACCCCCCATTGTGTAAATGGTTTGTGGGTTATTGCACCCCATGTGCATTATTGTACACTTTTTGGCATTGAATTTCAGCTGCCAAGTTTCTGACCACCCCTCCAGAATCTTTAGGTCCTTCCTCACTGCCTCCCTCCCCCAGGTGTCCACCCTATTGCAGATCTTCATACCACCTACAAATAGGCACACCTTCCCCTGCAGTCTCTCCACTATATCATTGCTATAGATATTAAAAAAGGATGGGTCCCAGCACTGACCCCTGAGGCACACCACTTGTCACTTCTTCCACCCTGGAATGCACCCCATTTACCACCACCCTCTGGCTTCGGTCCTTCAACCTGATTCTCCGCTCACTTTGTTATTTTCTGTCCCATCCCTAAACCTTCCAGCTCATTTCCCAGCCTTCTGTGCAGCAAGGTTCCAAAGGATTGCTGTTGGAACCAGGTAGGCTACACACCCCCCCCAAATCCACCTCCTGGTTACCCAGTCGAAAAACTCAATTAGGTTCATCTAGCACAACCTTCCTCCCATAAAACCAAGCTGCCTTGGGTCCTGGAGGCAGTATAGCATGATGGGTTAAGGGTCTGAGCTGCAGAGTCTGGAGACTTGGGTTTGAATCCCAGCTGCTTAGGTATACTGTGAGTTACTGAGCAAGTCACTTAACTCCTTGTGCTCCTAGGTTGCATCTGAAACAAGCTTCAACTTTGTGTGCTACTGCTGGTTAGACAGTGTTCCCTACCCCTTCCCTGTAGACCACTGACAACCATGTGTTCTACTATTCTTTCCTCCAGTAGTATTTCCATGACTTGTCCTACTGTTGAGGTCAGGCTGACCAGTATGTAGTTCCCTGCATCCTCCCTGTTAACACTTTTGTATAGAGAGAGGACCACATCAGCCCTCTCCAGTCCCTGGGCCCATCACCTGTTACAATGACAGGTTGAACAGGTAGTCGGAGGCCCTGCTAACACCTCCTTAGTCCCTCAGTATCCTGGGGTGTACTATCTGGCCCCATAGCCTTAATGCTGCCAGTTCCGTGAGGATCCTTTATTTGCAGTGGGACCTGTGTCCATTTCTGTGATCTCCCTATCCTTATTACTGGCCCATTTCCTGCCCCCTCCTTTGTAAAAGCTGAACAGAAGTATTTGTTCAGTATTTCTGCTTTTTGGTGGTCACCGTCATTTACCCTCACTCCCATTTCAGACTCGCAATCCCTCCCCTTGCCTTCCTTTTCTCACTGATGTACCTGTATGTAGAAGGTTTTGTCCCACCTTACCACTGCAACAACTGGCTGACTTGTGCCAGGGATCCCACACAAGTGTGGGTCTGGTACCAATGTGTACTTTGCATGTGGAGCCATTTTGGCTTGCCTACTGTTTGCTGTAGTGTAGTGGATTATGGTGAACTTGTTTTGCTTGATTCTGCACTGACAGCTTCATTTGCAGCAGATCCTGGAGTCCTCTGCGGCTGGCTTTGGTGTGGTGGGCAGCGGTGGGGATAGTGTCCTACAGTGCATGTTAAGAGTTTATATAAGCTCTCATCTTTTGTTTACTGGCTCTGCTACTCTGGGCTCAGTTCTGTCACTGAGGACTGAACTTGGCCCTGGAAAAAAGCAAGTGGAAAACATCTGATCAGAGGTTGTGGAAGCTCCGAATGTGCACTGCGGGGCTATTGAGCTTCAATTGCTGCCTGTTGCTCTGGTGTGAGCTGCAGGAAGTTATGGGACTGGTTGTGGCTGGGGTTGTTGGCCTAGAGATAGTCATATTTGGCCTGCTGTGGTCTACTATACTGCAATGGATGGTGGTTGGAAATTCCAAATCAAGGGGGAAATTTAGAGGAAACATTACGAGGTACTTCTTTACTGAGAGAGTGATGGACAACTGGAATGGGCTGCTGAGGGAAGTGGTGGGGGAGAGGATGGTTGCAGGGTTCAAGAGGGCATGGGATAAGCACAGAGGGCAATTGTCACGGGGTGGGGGGGGACTACAGAAAAGGCCTAGTGGATATAGGAAAACTGGGCAGACTAGATGGGCCTGTGGCCTTTTCTGATGTCACATACATATGTTTCCATGTATTCTACAGGCAGGTTAGGAAAAGGGAATGGGATCCACTACACCACCAGAGAAGCATATATTTTGCCTGGGCAAAGTTTTTGAATATTTATCCCTGGTGTCTTTATCCTGCCTTGTGTTGGTCGATGTGGACAACACTGCCTCCTACCCCAAAAATGATCAGTTCTAGGGGCACAGGGCAATGACTCTTCCTCTCTACCAACCATGACGCCTCCTGAGTGACCAAGTCCATTCTAAAAGCAAGGTTGATGGTGGTGTGCGTCTGTTTCCCCCAAAAAAAAAAAAAAACAAACCCACTTTTTTTCTTTCTTTTATACTGACCCATTTTCCCTTTTATATCTACAAGTCTAACATGGCATTGACCAGGTATAGGAAGACACTGACCATACGTATCAGCAAGTATTATTTTTGTGTTTACCCTACACTGTTTTTCATAGTTCATAAAGAGATGCAGATCTTTGTGAGCCCATTGCTGTTCTTGTTTTACAGGTATGAATGGCTGCTATATGAGGCACTGGGTTGAGTTGTACCTTGTGCTTTAGAAAGGAGACAATGGGGTAGGGATGGGCATTAAGGTTGGCAACCCAAGGAACACCACGTAACCAGTTTGCCAAGACCATGAGGGCTCAAACCCTGTTTTTCATTTTCTTGTTTTGTGTACTTTGCATAATATAGTGTTTTTGCTTTGCAACAAGTACTGTATATACTGTATGTATATGTGGTGGGGACCTTACATGCTGTTTTTGAGGCACTTGGGCAATCTGTATGCTTGAAGGCAGAGCACTGAATGGCAAACAGAGCAGGAGACACAGGTTTGAACCCTGCCCCCCGCCCACTTATACACTGTATAACCAAGAACAATGTGTTAACTTTCCTTTTACCAGGAAATGCAGTTAAAGACTTCCAAAGATGGGGATTGCCTCAGGAATGCCCCAGAAGGAGAGGACTAGGGAGAAATACAGGAACAGTGGGTGAAATTAAAAGAATTACAGTGAAAAGTGTTAGACATGTAAACAGAAGCAAGAGGGAAAAAAAGACCACTATGGTTTCAGAGGAGGTGTTGGGGAAGGTTAAAGCAAAACATCAACATTCAGGAGGGCCCCTATTAGTTGAGCAGTGGTTTTCATTTTCTAGCAAAGGTTGCTTAAATGTCTATAAAACCATTCTGAAATTGAGCCCCATAGACTTGTATGGGGCGTTCCCCGTGCCCTCTCTGGAGACATGTAATGTCAGAATGTTGGGGCAGAGCAGGCAGATTGGAAAGTGGAAAGGGGTCGGCTGGACAGCAGTTCAAGTTACCATCCCTTCCCTCCCTTAGAGGACAGCAGTAAATGTTATAATTTATGCACAGACAGACTATCATCACTGCAGGATGGGCTTAATGAAGCCCAATACAGAATGTTACACCTTTATTTTAAAAGGCAATGACTGATCGGGTCAGGGAATAAATTTACAAGTGGATTAACATTTTACAGTGATAGCCCACAAAGGAATCATATGTGGAAAAGACTCCTGGCCAGGTGAGTTGCCATATACGTGTCAGTGGGGGGCTAGTTGAGAGCTGCTCTTTAATCATGGCAAAATATTACAAGCCTATTTATTATTTATTTTATTTGATTACATTTTGTTGACCCCATAGGCCCATTGAGACTAGATGTCCCTTTTTCACGGGTGACCAGGAGAAGGGGGATACAAATGGTAACCAACTTAAACTGAACCAGTTTAAGCTGTTGGTGGTATTTGTTTGATGAATACCTATGACCAAGCATGATCTGTGAAGCAGATGGTGATTAGCTGCCAATAACCTGCATCAGGTATTGATTAACTAACTATAATGATAAAAGAATGCATCAGCAGTGAAAGAAAATTTATGGTTTATAGGCTTTGGGTATTGATCGATAATGATAGATAATGATTTAGCACCACCAAAGTACTGAATAAAAATTATTATGACCAAGCAAACTGTTGCATGTGTGGTCCTTGCTGTGCAGCTGCAGATCTAAGTTCAGTGAGAACTGGTGGCCAGGGAACAGGCATGGGGGCCAAAGTGGAGGTGTGAGAGGCATGCGAAGGGGCACTGGGGGGAGGATCTGATGTCAAGTCTGATGGGGGGGGACTAGCAGGAGGACCTGGAGTGGTCGATGTCATACCACATGAGAACCACTGTACTAACATGTGCTACCCCCTGATTACCAATAGCAGTGGTAGTGCAATGTCATCATTGAGCTACCAGCATCCCCTGAGAACCACGGCACTACCATTGCACACAGATGGTACCACAGTGTCACCAATGGTATGGCAATGGAATTGAAACAAATCCACTGTGAGACCAATTTCAATGGTTTTGCAATGGCAGCTCATTGTGTTACCTTCTACATGAAATCACCCCAGTGTTACCACCACGGTACAGTTCCACAGTGGCAGAAGTGGTAATACACTGGAATTGAAACAAATCCATTGTGTTACCAAAACAGCAGTGGGAATACAGTGGTGTGTGTTTGAGCCATTGTAGTACCATCCATGCACACTTTCTCATTGCGATACCACTGTCCATGTGGTACCACGATGGCATTAATGGTTTCACAATGGAATTGAAACAAATCCAATGTGTTACCAGTCAAGGGGATACAGTGGTCCTGCAATGTAATTTACAATGGTTATGGAAATGGTGAACGAATGGTAATGCTACGGTTTTCTGAGGATATTTTCATAAGGGAGCTGCTGCCAGGCAGACATCCACATGTGCTTGTTTGCACTACTACCAAGTCTAATCTAACAGGAAGGAACATGCTTTACTGTGCTCCCACTGACATGCTTGCAATGAAGTTGCAAGCTGTTGTCCAGCCTTTGAAGCGCCACAGTTGTGCTGAAACAACTGTCACTCACGGATTAGCAGTCGGAAGAAAAGGAGACAAAACTGGGACAAGTAAGCAAAAAGAGACAAAAGTGACATTTTGCAAAACTTGTGGGGACACTGGTATATGCTGCCTAAAATAAAGGACTGTCCTGGGAAAATAGAGGTGTTGGTAGCTTTAGTTAAATGTTAACGGTGTAACCACCCAAGACCCTCAGCTCATCGCAGATACATTCAACTCTGCCTTTACTGACCTGAACGGTGTCCTTCCCCCTGACTTTTTCTCCAACCTTCCCAACCCACCAGGCTCTCTTATGGCTGCTGGCTCCCCAAACTCCTTCCCCCTTTCTATTTTAAGACAGTCACTCCTAGAGAAGCTAAAAAATATTTACAGCGTGTGCTGGGGAAAACCTGCTTCAGTAGTGACTTGCTGGACTTGAAGCTTCTCCACCTTGCTTTCAACGCTGTCATATCACCCCTCACCAAGATACTAAATTTGTCCCTGTCTCGGACAATTTCCCTCAAAATGGAAGGCAGCTGTCATGACCCCTGTCCATAAGAGTGGCGACAGGGCCTCCCATGTAATTACGCCAATATCTGTCCTCCCCTGTCTAAAACCCTGGAGAAGATCGTCTCTGATCAATTATCTGAGTACCTTGCCAAATATAATCTACAGTGCAATCAGCAACATGGTTTCAGGAATGGGCACAGTACCTTCTCTGTCCTTCTTGAATTCACAGATTTTACCCACAAAGCCCTAAACTGTGGTCATCTAGCAGGATCAATTTACATATATCTAACAAAGGCATTTGACACAGTCAATCGTGCCCTCCTAATCGCTGCACTCCCCGCTATCGGCCTTTCGCATGAAACCACATCCTGGTTCTCTATCTATCTTGAAGGTAGATCCCAGCAAGTAAAAATTCATGATACACTCTGACAGCCAACCCATACGTTCAGAGTCCCTCAAGGATCAATTCTAGGCCCCTTCTTTTCAGTCCCTTCCTCAATGCCCTCCCCCAAGTCAGATCCTGCAATCTCCTCTTCTATGCGGATGGCGCAGTTATTTTCTCAAGTCATCCAGACCCTCTCTCACTTGAGAGTAACCTGCAAGTGGAATCTTGGTTTGGGTTCCATAAACTGGTAATCAACTATAAAAAATACAAGGTGATGTTATTCGTCAGTCCCCACAACAAACACAAACTGTCTCAATTGTCCATTCTCAACAATCACCGTACTCTGCTGGAACAAGTTGATAACTTTAAATACCTTGGCATAACCCTTGACAGTTCCCTGTCCTACCGTGAACACTTCAATCTGGTCTGTAAGGCAGTGAACTCCAGAATAGGGCTCCTCTACAGGCATAGGCACTGCTTAAGCCCTGATGCCCTCCGCCTAGTGGTAGCTAGCTTGGTCCTCTCAACAACTGATTATGGTATCGTAATCCACAGACCACAGCTGACACAGCCCATATCAGAATGAGAATAGCTTTAAACAAAGCCTGCCGGCTGGTCGCTGGAGCACATAGGCTTACTCATACTTGTGACCTGTATGACCAAATCAACTGGCTGAATCTTGAAGGCAGGATCTCGTATCAATCCTGCCTGTTGGCAAAAAAGATTAGTGTCGGGCTCTCCCCTCCTTCCAGACAGCAACTCCTTGTATGAGCCCCCAACCCTTGAGACACGAGGAGTGCCTCTAACGTCTCCTACCAAGTTCCATTCTGCTGTATGGCACAAGGACAATGGGCATTTATGTACAGGGCACCTATCTAGCTAAATGGCCTTCCCCCTGGAATTCTGTCGGAACCCAAAATAAGCCCTTTCAAACTCAAATTCCGGCCGCATCTCCTCGCACTCAGCAGATGTGATTGCTCATAGCCATCTGCCATACTACCTCGTCCGCCAAATGCCCGCTAGTACCACCTTACCCTTTCTTCCTCCTCCTATCCTTTCTACCCCTCCCCTACCTAACCCTTGTTCTATTCCTCCCCCACTTTCTCCTCCCCTCCTCTGCCTATCTTCAACTCTGCTTGCTCTCCCCCTCACCACCTCACGTACTCTTACTATCTCCCTTACCCTCACCTCTGCCACTTTCTTCCTCCCTGGCCCCACTTATTTGGCCAGTTTTGTGACACTGGCATTTTCTGTCTGCATTGGGCCCTTCCCCTAACCAACAACGTAGTGCTAGTACTGGGTATTAGGTTTACATCCCTGCCTCGGTCTGCTCCTGCTGTATATGCATCCCTGGAGATCTGCAATAACAGTGTCATCTTACTGACAGCACCTCCTACCTACCCTGGTGTGTAATGCAGCTGTCCCTCCCCCTTACCTTTAAGAAGCCATTGTCTGACCTGCCAATGTACCATATATCTCTCTGAATTACTTGGCATTGTATTGTTGTTTGTATTGTACATATTTTGACGTAGAATCTTTGTAAAAGTGTCTCTGCTCAAAGGTACTGTAATTCAGAGATTTAATAAATGCCCACTAGTACCACCTTGCAGAAATTGTTTTTTATTATATACCTCCCCAGATCCACCACTCATCCTCCCCTAATTCCATCTCTTCTGCTCTACATAATTTCCTTTTGGTAAACTGCACCTTCGGCTAATTATCTCTTCTGCTTCTCTCTCTTCCCTTCCCCCTTCTCTTCAACTCAAACCTGTATCACCTCCCAACTACCCTACTGCTGTCTATCCATCCATACCCAGTCCCCCGTTACTATGCTGCTCTCCACCACTGCCCTCTTCCTTCACTTTTCTCTACCCCTGTTCTCAGGAATTATTATTTATTTATTTGGATTTTGTTTACCGGGTTGGTGAGCTAGCCATAGAATGACTATGTTCAGTCACGACCCGGTAGGATTACAGCATGAGAAAGGAAAACACAACAACATTACAGGTATAGTATAGACACGATTGGAGAAATACATGATAAGCAAATTACAAATAAAGAGCAAATCACAACTTGGCTGAGAAAGTATACAGGGTGATGACAAGAGTACATGTAGGGCAGAGTATGCATAAAAAAAACCATAAAACCGGCCTACTAACATATAGGGAGAGCTGGACAACAGTACAGTAACCTAGTAAGTACAAAGTATAAGTAAATACAATTTTTTTTTTTTTTTTTTTAAGTGAGGTAGGAAAAGTAAGTCTTTCTTATAAGGCAGATTGTAAAGGAAAAACACAGCAGGCAGTTGGGAGGTAGGCAGAGGGAGAGATCAATGGGACTGAAAGCAGATGCATGAGTTTGAAACAAAAGGCTGGCACAGAGCTCACTTTTAAAGTACATGGGCAGATGCCTGGTGAAGTGTTAATGGAAGGGTGTTCCATTGTATTGGAGCATAGTGGGAGAAAGCTTGGGAGCCTTTTGAGGTTTACACCTTGGTACCTGCAGCAGGGACTTGTCAATGGCGTAGCCTATAGGATGGTGTTTGAGGAGGCAGCAGCCTCGCTAGACTATCAGGAGATTGTGACCCAATAACATTTTCCACTAGGGAGCCAACTGTGTAGAGTCTCAGTGCAGTAGGTGACAGCCATTTTAAGCCTGAGTAGAGCTTACAGTGGTGTTCAAGCCTAGAGGATGAGGAGGCATAGCAGCAAATGTTATTGTAGGTAGTATCTCAGGCATGCAGCGATGACTTGGGTATGGCTGCATATGTGGCAACTCCATAGGTCAGGGCTGGTAGAAGGATGCCATGGGCAATAGCCAGCCTGGCGGATGGAGTAAGTGTGTAGCTAGATCTATAGACAATGCCTAGCTTAGAGTTTACTGATTTACAAGTAGGTTTGACATGGAGATCAAAGCTAAGAGAGCGGTCAAGGACAACCACAAGATATTTGAACAAGGTAACTGTTGTTGATTGGAGGAGACAGAGGCGAAGACCGTGATGCCATTATTGCAGGATTTTAGTTTGGTAGCAGACCCAAATAGCATAGCTTGGGTTTCGTTACATTGAGGACCAGTTTATGGTCTGATAGCCAGTTTTGAGTTTTCTGAAAGTCTGATGAGAGGGACAAGTTTATGTCAGGCAGGTTTTGGAGCTGGCATATAGAACAATATCATCCACATATAAGGTGATGAACAGGAGGTGAGATCCAGGGTGGTACTGTTGAAGAATATAGAGAGAGAGGGGCCTAGAATTGAACCCTGGGGTACCCCAATGTTTAGAATGGCCCGGTTCAAGAAGGTGGAAGCGTATTTCACAAATTGGGCATGGTTTGACAGATAACTACTGAACCAGTCCACTACACCCATCGATAAACCCATAGACTTTAATGTTGCAAGAAGAATAGGGTGGTCAACAAGATCAAATGCTTTGGTGATATGTATAAAGACTGCCCCAGTGAGGAGGCCTGCGTCCGTGGCAGACAGGGTGTCAGTGGTAAATTTGTGCAGGGCCGAGGAGGTGCCATGGCCCTTTCGGAAACCATGTTTGGCAGAAGAGAGAATATTGTTTTTGTGTAGGAAAGCAGTGGCTTGATTAGCAGCAAGCTTCTCAAGAATTTTGCTTAATATAGATAATATTGCAATAGGTCTATAGTTGGAAGGGTCCTTAGAGTCACCTTTCTTGAATACTGGCATGATTCTGGCAATTTTCCAGATATCAGGAACAAGACTCTGACAGAGGGATAATGTAAAGGTCCGGACAAGGGGAGAGGCTATTAATGGGGTTGGAATCTTCAATAGTCTAGGTTCAATTATATCAGAGCCAGTACTAGTGCAGTCTGGGATACAGTTTAGGAGTTTTAGTACTTCAGACTTAGAGATGGCTTTAAAGTGAAAAGATTGTCTTGATGTATCCGCGGGGTGGCTCGGTATGTGTGCTTAGGGGTTTCATTGTGGGGAAGACTGAGGTGTATTTGGACAGGTCAGAAAATTGTTGGTTGTAAAAATTAGCAATTGTCCGCGGATCATTACAGTGGATGCCGTTTAAGATCATGTTATTTGGAGTAGGGGACTGGGTGGACCCCAGGAAGGACCTAACGTGCGTCCAGAATCTTCTAGGCTCTCCTGCTGCATCAGTAAGAAGTTTATTGCAATAGTTGCTTTTGGCAAGTCGTATTAGTTTTTTACATTCTTTTCGCTGTGCTCTATAGAGGTCATAGTCAGCTGGAAGACCAGTGAGTTTAAAACATTTCCAGTTTGTATCTCTCATTTTTAGTTAGGAGAGGAGGTCCTTTTTTTAACCATTTTGTTTGTTGTCCCTTCACTCTACGTGTAGAGTAAGGGGTATGGATATCCTGTAGTGTCAGGAATTCATGGAGGAAGATGTCTAGGGCTAACTGGGCATCATTAGTTCATTATAAATTGGTCTAGTCAATATGAGAGACATCATTTAGAAAGTGTACTGGATCTAAACTAGAAAAGTTCTTAAAGGTGATATATCTTGGAGGCTGGGTAGGGTTTGTGGGGGCTGGAGACCATAGACAGAAAATAGGGGAGTGGTCCGTGAGTGCATCAGCAAGTATACCAGCAGTATGTACGTGTTCAGGCCAACTGGTTAGGGCCCAATCAATTAGGGTGCTGGAGTTTGTGTGCACAGTTGTCCTGGTAGGTTCAGTAATTAGCTGATGTAGCTTATGTTGCATGATTTGGGATAGAAGGGTGGTTTGGCAGTTTCCCAGCCAGTTTAAGTTAATATCTCCCATAATAATCACTTCGTTTGACCCGGCCGACCATGTAGTTTGTTAAAGAAGCTCCACGAGACCAGTGAGGCCACTGCTAGGGGGGTTATAGGCACATACAGTATGTAGTTTTTTTGAACCCAAGGTGAGTTTCACATGTAGTGACTCATGAGTGTGGGGGTCAGGTGTAGGGAGGACAGAGAGATTTAAATACTCTTTATAATAGATAGCAATGCCACCTCCCTTTCTAGAGGAGAGTCTATCTCTCTCCGGATAAGGTTGTAAGTGGCTAATGCGAAGGAGGAGTTGGTTACAGTGGGTTTCAGCCAGGTCTCAGATAGGCAGAGAAGGTCTGGCTTGTAGAGGGTAACCCACGCCTCGAGTTCCACCTGGTTTCGCAGTAGGCTCCTGATGTTGTGGTGAGCAATGCATAGTCCTTTCAAATTGTGTTTCAGGAAGGCAGGATGTGAGGAGGGGGAGCTAGGACCAGGATTGGACTCAACATCTCTGGAAAGTATCAGGGCAATGAAGATGAGGTACCACAATTTCCAGTGCACAAAGGAGATGTCATGTAGTGGACCATGGCCAGGTGTTAGAGAACCTGCTGACGCAATGTAGATGAGACCCCCATGGAGAATGAGAGGGGTGGGATCCAGCAACAATACATCCAGAACAAGGAGGTTGGAGAAATAAGAAGTCAGTTTGCGATGGATGGTGATCCCAAGCATTTTCGTGGGGGTTAATGGTAGGCCTGGAGAGGGTACCGAGCAGGAGGAGTGTGATAAGATAGGAAAGGGTAGTGGAGGTCATGGTAAGGTAACAAGTCATAGTAGGGACCAGATCAGTAAACGGAAGGAAGGTATAGATGAGGATGTTCACTAGGCGTGGTGAGTTGGAAATGCCTGTAAGACTTACAGTCAGAAACTCGCTCACTGCCAGAGGGGGTCACAGCTAACGAGTACTTGAAGTCAATTGTACAGTAGATAGTAGAGATGGCAGGCAATCGAAAAGTAGATATGCATGAACCAGTGGTACCACAGTATTAAATTTGGGCTGAAGAGACATGAAATAGAAGGTATGCAAAGTACATGTGGAGGACAATATTTGGAAAGGATGTGTACTGCTGCCTCAAGTGGCTAAAAGCTATAAACTGCAGATGGAGAAATGAACTGATTGGTTCTGCACTCACACTCAGCTCTATGTAGGTTGAGCCCACCAAGGGTGGTAGTGGGGGCAGTGGGGAGCCGACGCACAGCGTCGGCAAGGCCTCCTCTGCCCTGAAGCAAAGCAGCAGCAGCAGCTGGTGGCTGAGGTAGCATGGCATTCGTGGTGTCCATACCTGATGGCATTCAAAGTTAAAACTGGAGGGAGGGCTTCAGGAGCCTGGCCCTCACGACCGTCCATCCGCTGGTGGGGGGGGGTGATCCGTTCACCGTTCATAAGCCGAAGTCTGTGGGAAGGAGAGGATCAATTATAGCAGATAGGGGCCTTTGTTTGTCTAAGGGGAAGGGGGTGAAAGAAAGGGGAGGATAAAGAATTAGAGCAATTTGGGCTTAAGAATTACAGTGAAAAAGTTGTGAGAGCCTTGCTGCAGACGAAACTGTGAAGGACTTTCTTGTCTGAAACCAAACCCTCAGTTTCAGCTTAAAAACAGTACAGAGTGCAAGCAGCAAACTCAGTTGAAATTAATTAATGGAAGTTAAAGTACCCGCAACTTGCTGGTTACCGCCTGAGGGGTTACAGCATCAAGGTAATTTAGGCTAAAAGTAACAATTAAGTGAAGATGTAAAACCTTGTCTCAAAATTAAACCGTCTAAGTCTCACTTCAGCAGTTTCTTTTCTTTCTGTATAATGCACATTCCTGTCTCAGTCTCTCTAAAAGCGCCCTACTGATTTAGCTTAGTTTAGGTAGGGAAAATGGCGCCAGCTAAACAGTTTTCAAACAACTCCCATTAGTCAT
Source organism: Neoceratodus forsteri (assembly GCA_016271365.2). Taxonomy (NCBI): domain Eukaryota; kingdom Metazoa; phylum Chordata; order Ceratodontiformes; family Ceratodontidae; genus Neoceratodus; species Neoceratodus forsteri. Next base: position 249,600,383 of record JADMNL010000024.1, on the reverse strand, counting down.
ACATTCCTATAGGCATGCTAACGAATTAAAATAACCTCAGGACATAGGGTTACAACCTATGGTGACTACATTGAGTTGTAGCAAGGGAGACTATCTTACACGCTGACAAAAATGCAAAGTGTTTTACTGGAGTCCAGAGAATTCAGATGCAAAAAAGGTGCCAAATGCCTCCTCTGCCCTGAAGCGCAGCAGCAGCTGGTGGCCAAGGTAGCGTGGTGTTCGTGGCATCCGTACCTGATGGCATTCAAAGTTAAAGCTGGAGGGAGGGCTTCAGGTGCCTGGCCCTCATGACCGTCCGCCTGCTGATGGGGGGGTGATCCGTTCACCGTTCGTAAGCCGAAGTCCACAACTTGCTGGTTACAGCCTGAGGGTTACAGCATCAAGGTAGTTTAGGCTGATGGCATTCAAAGTTAAAGCTGGAGGGAGGGAGGGCTTCAGGAGCCTGGCCCTCATGACTGTCCGCCCGCTGGTGGGGGTCATCCGTTCACCGTTCGTAAGCCGAAGTCGTCTGGCATAGCTTGAGTACTGTTGTTTACCCTTGGTAAAGCCTCTGCTCTAGCAGCTGTACATATCCGACTTTTATATTAGAGTTCTCATTTGTAGTTTGTTAGTGTGACACACTTCTTATGTACATAATCGTCTATATCCCAGCACTGTAGGCACTGTCATGCTCTTATTGTTAATTTTGTGCAATGCTTATCTGTCTTATTGTTAATTTTGTGCAATGCTTATCTGTCTGTATGTTTTTTCCCATTACCTTCCCCCCAGGATGCCCTGGGAGATGATCAATTTGTTTTTCAGTGTGCCTTTCCTGATGAAACATTTTAATACATAAAATAAATACATAAATTTATGTGTAACCCCCCTACAAATGGGGATTCCCAAGGGGTCTTCTTTGAGCTTGCCTAAGTGCTCACTGCCAGGCTGGTGTCCTGCATTTTAGCAGTTTAAATGTGATTGCCAGAGCCTGTGTGGCCTCTGTGTGTTGTCTCTTTAAGAGCTACCCGATTGCAGCTTAAGTAATCTGAGAAGGAGGTCTGTTGAAAGATGTAACTATTTACTGAAAATCATTTAGAGTGATAATGATAATGTAGTTTGTCTAACCTGCTTTCTTTGTAGCAAGGACTGTTTTGTTTGTCTCCACTGTCTCGGTCCTGGACTGCAAATTGGACCAAACAGTACTGGTGGGACCTAAAATGTAGCCGGACTACAGGAGCTGTCTGAATTCAAAATCTGTAGGAACTGTAGTTTGAGCTTTTTTGCAGTTAAAGGGGGAGGTCTTGCTTTGACTGACAGCCGAATTGGCCAACCAAATCTTTTGGATCTTGGGGAAGTCCCGGGCTGCTTGCAGTTTTCAGTTAGTTCTGAGCTGGGAAGTGAAATGAGAAGAGCTCAAGTGTAATTTGGGCAGCAATCCTGAGTGGATTCGCATGGGAAAACTGTGAAAGGGCTGAGTTTTTGGCTTGCATGTCTGCCTGCTGCTCTGAGAGAGGAGAAAGAATTGTGTGGACTAAATCCAAGTTTGTGTGACTAAAGTAAGCTACTGAAGTGGGTCAGGCTCAACCTGAAGAAGACCAAAGATTTTGCTGAATGCAATCGGCCTATCAGGAGTTCCAGCTACCCCTAAGCTCCCAGTGTGTGCAGAGACTGCGATTGTGACCGGGGAGCGCTTTGCCTGGTACAGTAGGATTCCCTTACATGTAAATGTGCTATGAGCTGCTAGTGGGTTGTGAGTTAGTCCCCCACTGTGTGAACTGTGTTCTGCTTGCTGGAAGCAGTATCCAGCCCAAAACGGACTGCATCCGAATTTGTCTCCATGCGGTCTGGGCTTTGCCAGACTGGCCCAGCCAGACTACCCACTGTACAGAGAAGCCATCGACGAGAGATCTGCCTGGGGCTCAGCCCTCTGCTCCACACTTGAACAGGAATGACACCTCTGCGACTCATGTGGGCTTTGCTTCTCTTGGCATTCCAGATCAACCACCTGCAGTCTCGATTTTCGTCCAGCCTGTGTCGTCTTGGGTATTGTGAGTAAATACCAGGGTAGCTCCCTGTAACAACAGCTTAATCTGAGTGTGTCATCTGATTGTCTTGTTGTTTCATTTCCTTTTCGAACTGAGCCCTCTGGCTCCGAATTACGAATACTGTATACTGTGCGTGTTGTGTTTTCTCTCACAGGGCCCCAACCAACTGCAACCCAGGGCAATGGTCCTGGCTATTTCATCTCTTCTCCACCTGGGTACCCAGAGGTGGACTGTGTGGGGGGGACTCAAAGCGCATAGATAACTGCTTGATTGATATAACTTTTAAGCTAATTAACCTGATTTTGCCTCTCCCTTGTTCAAGTCCCCTGAATAAATCAGACCTAAATTTTTTTGCATATAATCTGACTGTGGTTCCAGTTTGTGCTCAAAGTACTGTACTGTTGCTATTTGCTGTGCTTAACCTTGTTTTACAGGGGGTTCCCAGGGTCGAGCCAGAGGAACCAGCCCTGGTGGTAAGTGCAAACAGTGTGGGTACTTGTGTGGTGTACCAGGGGTATTGTGAAATTGATTATTGTACAATGTTCAGGCCACTAGAGGGGAAAGAGGGGTGTTACAGTGTCCCGGAGGCCTGTGCCCAGGTTAGCTTGACCACTACCAACCTTGACCTCCGGGTGGAGGCACCCGTTTCAGAACTCAGGCCCCTTAACCTACTACTAGCCAAGCAGGCAGGGGTAGTAGCCCTTGGGATAGTGCCACCTAGGGGTTACATATGCCTTGGAACCAAAGGAAACTTTGTATGTCTAACTGATAATACAGTAAAAAAAAAAAGAGACAAACCTTACCTCCCATACTAGAACAGCGGATGGCCAATATGGCCAAATTGACAGCAAATAAACAACTGTCTCACTTTGCCTTTAACAGATTAGACACATTCTACAAAATATAGAAACCCTTTCTCAGAGCCCAGTCAGCCCAGATACCAGAACTCACAAGATTTATCCCACAGTCTGAATCATATAACCTTACCTATCCTCCATGAGACCACCACTGAAGGAGCAAAAAGGGAGAAGGCAAACCGGGGCCCTACTCCCCATCATAGCCAAGCATCCCAAGGGACAAACCAACTTAAAGTGATTTTTCTGAGATTATGGTCTGTTGTGCAGTACCTTGCACTTTATGCTGGGGAAAAGTTATTATGTGCAAGTTTTATTCTTATATTCTGCTCCTTTAGATGTAAGGGATCATAATTTGGCCTGGCAAGGTGGCCAGCTGATCCTTTCCACATCCTGATTTCTCTGGCACATCTCTGCACTCAGGCACATAGTGACATGAAGTAAGGGACAGCACGGGTGCGTGCACCATTGAAGTCAGTGGGAGCAGGTTTTGATTACTATTTATTAAATAATGACGGCCAGTTGGAGATTAATGAAGGCCACCACTCAGGGCAGATTTTGATTACTATTTATTAAGTAATGATGGCCAGTTGGAGATTAATGAAGGCCACAACTTGACTAACTAAGCCATCCCTTGCATTGCATAACTACGTGCCAGAACACGGGAGTGTGCTAGAGGAATTGGGAAGTGAAAAGGATCAGCTGGTCACCTTGTTGGGGACAAACTATGAAGCCTTCCATCTAAATAAAGGAACGGAATACAGGACTAAAACTTGCACGGAATAAATGTTGCCAGGATAAGGTACAAGAAAATGTAAGACCAATTAAAATAAAATAAAATTGTTAAATCACTTTAAGGGAGACAAACAAGTGAAGTTAGACCCCTTTTGTTCCTTCACCATTGCATAGTACAGGATGTACGTGCTATGACATTTTAAAAAGTACATGTACACAGTGACTGGTTAACGAGTTGTGTAGCTTTCTCTCATCTTCCTCACTTTCACCCATTTCTCTCCCTCTCTCCTCTTCTCAGTCTGTTGCACCAGAGATGGTCTAGTCACGGGCAATCCAGGTTCCGGCTGCTGGACTGCTCCTGCTCTCTCTGAACTTTAGGGGATACAGTATGGGTAAGCATTGAAAAATACATGTGTCAAAGTACTTTTACAATATCTGTAACTATGCTGTAATGAATATGCAAATAAGTTACCCCCGGCACTATAACCAGAGGATTTATGTATCCTGCTCTGCACTAAGTATGCTTTAAAAAAAAAAATTACTTTTCAGTAAAAAGAATATTGAAAAAATAGTATACCCTTGCAACCGTTAGGGCTAGACAATATAGGTTAGTCACCAGTAACCATAGTTCTTCTAGTATTAGTAGTAGTACTTCTACACTGCTTATATGCATACCATAAATATGCACATCACACTCTTGTGATTGTAAATGTAATTTTCTGTGCAACACCAGGTTGTGCAATGGGGAAACAGTGATGTGCTCCGGGACAGCCTGGGTTCCAGTTCCCTTGGTGATACAGCTGGTAGCGCAACTGGAACGGTATTCCAGGTGGCCTGGGTCCCAAGACCCAGCTGAGGCAGTTACTTCTTTCTCCCTTCCGTTTGTATGTGTCCCATAAATATGGCGCACCACACTCTTGTGATTGTAAGTGTAATTATCTGTGCAGCACCAGGTTGTTCACTGGAGGAAGAGAAAATGTGCTCCAGGGCACCCCAGGTTCCAGTTGCCTTGGTGGTGCAGTTAGTAGCACAGCCAGAACAGTATTCAAGGCAGCCTGGGTTCAAGTCCCAGCTAAGGCACTTACTTCTTTCTCTTTTCTGTTCGTATGAAGTCCAGGGAGCAGAAGCACATGCCTTGCTCCAGAGATGGAATGATGTAATTCAGAGTGACCATCCAGAATGCACGCTTCTGCATGAACTGGTTTTGATCACGCAGATCCAGTATAGGGTGCCAGCCCCTCATCCATTTCAAAACCAGAAAGTACCAGGACACAGATTCCTGAATGGCCAGGGTGTCTGGAACACAAGCTATTGTTCAGCTCCTAGAGTGGGGAACATTGTCGGTTCTTAGTATGGACAGCATGTCCTTCAATACCCTAGACTCCCAAAGAGCTCGGGGTTGGTATGGCAGGAAAGCATTGAAATCCAGAGGTAACTCTTTGCCAATCACTTCTAGAACCCACCTGTCCAAGGTAATGGTGACCCATTGTGGCAGGAAGTGGGGCAACCAACCCCTGACTGGGAGCTGGGACAGGGATTTGAAGGAAGGGGGGGATGGCACCCCCACAACCTATCACTGCACAGCCTTGGAGAGTGCTCCAGCCACAGGGTCTGTGAAGGCACCACCACCTCTGGCCCCCTCTTTTTTGCTCCTGGCCTCCAAATTTGGGTTTCAGATTCCAGTACTGAAACTGCCCCTGCTGTGGCTGCTGCTGAGGTTGTTGTGGTTGAAAGGGCCAATACTAGAAGTCCTTTTTTTTAGGTTTCTGGCCCTTCTGGGACGAAGCCATGGAATCATGGGTGGCACTGGACTTCTCAGTTCTCGTGAGATGCCCTTCCATCTCAGGGCCAAAGAGGTTGGTGTCCAAGAAGGAGACATTGGTCAACTTATTATGAGTATCCACCATAAAGGCAGAACTCCTCAGCCAGGCCCTACAACACATGGAGACGGTCATTGCCATGGCACAGGCACAGGCACACGAGTCACCAATGCCCAGGGCCATCTGGAGCTGATCTTTAGCCAGTGATTAATCCTGGTTTCTGACTAACTTCACTTGCAGCTGTTTAACGTCAGGAAGTTGGGGAAGGAGGTTCCTCTAACACTCCCAGCAGGGAGTGGCAAAGTTAGCCACCATGACAGCACAACTGACCTGACAGAGACCCAATGACATAGCAGCATACACTTATTTTGCAGCATCGTCAATTTTTGGGGGAATCCTTGTCCTGAGGCTTGTTCATGTCCCCTTGGTCACCCAATTTATGAAAGACTGAGTCTGAAATCAAGCCCTCAACAGAGGGGTGGTTGGAAAACCCAGAAAGAGAGCCCATTGGGGCTGTGTACTTGTAAATCATATGAGTGGAGGGTGCTGGGCAGGATGCCGGATGCTGCCAAAGGTCCAATGCCAGTCCCAGGTGGCCTCAGTCACAGGAAAGGCAACCCCAGGGGTATTATCCTTGTCTAGCGTGTCAATAAATGAGTATCCGGCACACTTTTAGACTGGCTCCAAGGGCACATTCATTGACTCTGACATACTTCGCATCAAAGTCCCAAGAAACACCGGCCCGTGATTGGTGGTCACTTTGGTAGGGGCCATAGATGACTCATCTTTACAGTCATCAGAGGAGTTCTCAAAAATGATCCTCAACCATTTGCCACCATGGACAACCCGAGTATCTGCAGATTGGGTGATCTCTATCAAAAACTAGCCTGGTTGGCCTGGCTGCCCTGGCAAGCTGACTGCGGCACAGGATTCCTTGGTCAAAGCCTCAAACAGGGGCTGTAGTAGAGATGGCTCAAACTGAAGGAGTGAAGAAACAGTAGTGGGACACTGCTGAGAAACATGGACTGGCATGGGAATGACTGGCATAGGCTAAGGGACCAAAGGTCCAGGGGGCAGAGCCCTATCCCTCCCAGTTAGAGATGTTGCGAAGTTTAACTTTGCCAGTGAAGTTCAGGCGAAGTTGCAGAATTCACCTTTGTGAATTACTTCACGAGGTTCCCACTTCGCAACTTCACCTAACTTTGCCTGTAAAATTGGCAGTTGAGGTTAGGTGAAATTGGACAAATTTAAGTCAATTCGCCTAGAAAAGGGGCAACTTCGCCTTGCAAAAACTTTGTTGGCACTTCACACTTCACGAATTTCACCAACTTTGCAAGTCGATTCGTGGAGTGAATTTTATCCACTTCACCCATTTCTATTCCCAGCAATGATCCACTTTTGCCAGAGGAGTTCCTGATAGCGTCACTGCATTTTTCATTGATGCCTCTCCTCACCTGAAATGAGGAGGTCAAGGAGCATCAGTGGTCAAACCTCCTGGTCCGGGATCGGAGACCACGAGGGTGTCTCAACCTTGACTTTTGACCCAAGGGTCGACGTTGACTAGTATCCTCTGGGAGGTTGTTGAAAACCACCTGCCTCAGCAGGTTAAGCACTGTTGGAAGTGATTTCCAAAGTGACCTGGTTGAGGACAGTTTTCAGGTCACGTTCTTCTGAGTGAGGACTGGGAGAGCTGGGGTCTGGGAGAGTGATTCCTTATCACTATCCTCTGACAGCTAGTCAATAGGTTTGAGAAAGATCTCAACCATCCGTTTGACCGGAGTTGAGGTTGTTACCGTGGAGCCCTTGACCTTCCCCTCAACTGTAGGGAGTTTAAACAGGACGGAGTGGTTGGGGAATTCAAAGAAGAGGTAACAGCATGATATTTCCTGGTCCCACAACCTGCAGCAATCCTGCTTTTTGTGTTTCCTGCTGTGGTGAGAATGGCCCTCCCTGAAGGTGTGAAGGGTCAAACACATCTCTCTGAAGTCATCAGAGAATGACCCTCTGATGCGAACCCCAGCCAGGAACAGCACAGAGACTAAAGAGGAACTCACCAAAGGGCCTTGTTAATCCACCTGTTCCCTTGGTTAATCACCAAATGATCTTTACTATATATAAAAATGATGTAAAAGCTGCCCACCCCCTCCTTAATGGAGCATGTCCCTGAGTTCACATCATTACGTGCCTGAGCACTGAGGCAGGTCGTGGGCGACTCTACAGACCGGGAAGTATGAGTGATCAGGTGGGGGAAAATTTACAATCCCTCCAACATCTAAACTACTGCGAAATATTTGGTAACATACATAACAACAGTATGTCACAGAGGTAAGGCACCAAATTATGTGGTGCAAATCTCTGTTAATTTAATGTGGCGACCCTCTTTTTAAATGAAAGCTTGGAGACAGCTAAGCTGATATATCAATACAATATTGCTACAGTGACCATATATTGATATAAAAAACATAAAATGGTTCATTAAATTGTTGAAGTCCTGTTATTTTTAGCAATATATTATACTGACATGCATAGACCTATAGTGACACAGGAGAACTGTATCATTTGGGTCTACTCATGTTGATTGGGCTCCAAGCTTTAGTTTTAGGTTCCTACGATTAACAGATCAAATGTTACTGCTTTCAAAATGTAATTTGCATGTATTATATCATAAAATATTATTTTGGAAATGGTTGGAAGATACTAGTGGTTGTTCTGTCTAAGAATCAACACAAAGACACCCAATGGCTGCTGCTGCTTTGTTTTGCCTTTATATACTCACTGCTCACAAACCAGTTTCTAACCCACAGCTTAGAGTTTTCTGAGATAACGGCTGAATACAAAGCACGGCATGATGCCAAATTCTAATCAGGATGGAGAGGGAACAGAGTTCACTGTAATACCGATGGGTGTTTAGAAAGGCATTCTGGGCTCTTTGTCACGTCAGCATCTTCATACCACTTGGCTGGAGGGTGTGAAGCTGAAACAGCTGATGATATTCTACACATAGAAAGGCCCTCTAGGTTTCCTTTCATTCTGGGCTGCGGTGGATAAGGCTTTATCCGTCTCTGTCTGAGTGTAATGATGAGTGTAATTACAGCCATTTATCCAGGTAGAAGAAACAGCTTTAAAGGGGTGCTGTCATTCCATTTTACATCACATTATTTTAAATAGAACCACACACATACACACACACACACACACACACACATTTTAAGATTACTTACCTTCTCTAAAATTAATTGAAGTTGCTAGTTGTTTTATTTGCTTTCTTTCTCAGTAGAACTGATATGCATTAAGGTGTAATTATACCCAACCTTGTTTTATTTCAAATCCTTGATCTGCTCTTATTGCATTGGGTATGGCAGCTGGGGTTCAGTGCCAGAAAGAGCAAAGTTATGCACCCGGGGGTGGGAAAACCTGGGGGCTGTGTATAAAACGAGGGGACGTACCTACAGCCACCAGGCATATCTGATGATCACATGGTAGCAGGGCAGCACGACAAGTCAGTAGACAAGGCTAGCCGGATGTTGGGTTGCATAGGGAGGGGAGGTTTCTAGCGGGGAGAATGGAAGGTGGTGTTGCCACTGAATCGCTTATTAGTGAGACCCCACATAGAGTACTGGGTCAAATTCTGGAGGCTGCACCGCCACAAAGACACTGACAGGGTGGAACTGGTCCAGAGGAGGGCTACCGAAATGGTGAGGGGTTGCATGAGAAACCAAGTGAGGGGAGGCTGCAGAAGCTCAACATGTACTCCCTGGAAGATAAGAGAGCAAGAAGGGACTTGACTGAGACCTGTAAGTACCTCATGGGGGGTGAACAAGATGCAGGAGGGGCGTCTCTTTCAGAGGAGGAGCATCAGAACATGGATGCATGCTGTGAAGCTTGGGGAAGGGGAGCTTAAGACTAACATGAGGAAATACTTCTTCCCAGAAAGGGTAGTGGACACCAGTACAGGTGGTGGGGAGCTTCAAGCATGCGTGGGATAGGCACATGGGCATAACAGGGAGGGACACCTACGATTAAATAGGGTCCAGGGTGTAGTACTAGGCAGGGAAAATAAGGTAGACTAGATGGGCCTACCAGTCCTTTTCTGCCAATAGATTCCATGTTTCCTGAACATTAGGAGCACTCCCCCCCCCCCCCAACAGTGAGACCACTCATGATGCAGTCATTTCCTTTCCTCTCACTGCAACATGACTGGCTAAACTGTGTTGGGGGTGTTTCCAAGTCCAGGAAAGATGCAGTGGGAGTTGATCAAGGTCTGTAAACAAACACATTTTTTTTGTGGTAACACCAGTGTGGTGGTTAATCTATTTTTCACTTTAAAAAAAAACAAACAAATTAGAACCAAACTCCCAGCTACATCGGCAATCTCTACAGAATGTGACCAATAACATGTGCTTTAAACTAGGGATGCTTTGAGGCCTAAGCGGGTTGACGGTGTCCCTTTGAGAGTGCAAGTCCTTTTCACAAGAGTGAGCTGGACAAGAGATGACCTTACTATCTGGTTACTATGGCAACATCCACACAGAAGTAAATACACGAAAGAGCAGACAGTATCTGAACTATATGATACCACCCTAGGGGCCTGGGTTTATTTTCAGCGCTTACAGAGCAGTGTAACATGGTGAGCTGCTGAACTGTGACAAATGCTGCCTTAAGGGTAGTCCAATGGCACAACAGAAGCCCTCCTACCACTTATTTATTTATTCAGTAATTTATTTATTTATTTATTGTTTTGGATTACACCTTTGAGCTACAAGCTCATTTGGAAAGGTTGCATGTTAACAGACATTGTACAACAATCAAAACATAGGAGAAACTGGAAACGTTACAAACTATCGTATAGGAGAAGCAGGGAAATATGTACAGAGTTTACTATGAATGCAAGTCACTGCCGCATGACAGTGCTTTGTCAACACCATACAAGGATCAAAACAGAGCTATACA